>CM040125.1:358659086-359867416 GCA_022559845.1 Amorphophallus konjac
GTCAACATTCTGGACCGTGGAAATGCTCTTCACCTTGACCACCTGCCCCTGGAATGGGAATTTCAAACACTGGTGGGCAGTTGAGGGCACGACGTTCAGGCTGTTTATCCATGGACGACCCAGAATAACTTTGAACATTGGGTCTATGTCCAATACATAAAATTCCACGTCCATAACCAAAGGCCCTACCTCGGCCTATACGGTCACGACCCCGTGATAAGCACGCCTGGAGTTGTCATATGCTGCTATTGTGGTCGGCGTGGGCTTGAGCATATCCTCTGAAATGTTGCAGGCACGGAGGGTACTTAGTGGGCATACGTTTATCGATGCTCCTATGTCCACAAGGGCAGACTCCATGGCCACTTTATTCAAAGAGATGGTAATACACAGTGGCATCTGCCGTGCCTCAGGGGGCGCTAGCTCTGACTTAGAGAATGAAATAGAAGGCCCCTTTGTAATGGATGCTAACACTATCGGCAAGCTATCTACTGCCACATCCTTGCTCACCATAACCTTCTGTAGAAAAGTTTTCAACGCATCTTGGTGTAGCGGCGACCTTTTGATCAACTCCAAAACTGAAATCTTGGCCGGCATCCGGTCCAAGTGCTGCAATAGTTCTTCTGTTTCTGCTGTGGGGGAGGGAACTTGAAGGTTGGGTGCAGACGCACCAGAGGAAGGAAAAACTCTTTGGAAGGGACGCCCGCTCCGAAGGGCACAATGTGGTGCCGGCACGGGCTGAGATGGGCCCCCGCTTGGCCCGGTGGGGTAGGTGGAAGGCGTAGAAATGGGGGTGAGGATGGCAGAAGTTGGTCTAATGGGCCCTGGTAAAGGGGAGATGGGCGAAGGGTTAAACGGAGGGGTGACGATGGAGGGTATGGTGGGTGGTGGCGAAAGGACTGTTGATGTGGAAGGGAATGCGGTGGTCCTGATGGGTGATGCGGAGGGAATAATGGGTGGAGTGGTGGTCAGAATGGCGGGCCTGAGAATGGAGGGGATAGCAGGTGCGGGGGAATGGTTGTGGTGGAAGGCCAAGAGGTGTGCGGGGGTTTCATCATCAAAAGTCCATCCAGCGTTGGGGGCTGGGTGCTGAACAATGTTCACCTGGGCCGGTGCCGGCGGCTACTGTTGTTGTTGCTGCGGAGCGGGTTGATGGACTGGCATGGGATTTTGATGGATCCCAAGGTCTTGCTACTGCTGCTGTTGCTGGGGTTGCTGTTGCTGCTGGGGTTGCTGTTGCTGCTGTTACTGGGGCGCCGCCTGTTGCGGCCTGGCTTGCCTCTGCCTCTGCTTGATGTCTTCGATCAGCTGGTGCATCTGGACCCAATCAATCCTCTGGCCCTCGTGTGAATCATACACCAGATCTCTAAACTGATAGCACCACTCTATTGTGTGCCCGGGCTGCCGATGATATATGCAATAGCGGGACTGGTCGGCGGCCGGATTCCAATTTTGACGCTCCGGAGGCAATTGAATATCACCACTATACATCAAAGCAGAGAAAATATCAGGCAACGTCTCAGGAAGAGGAGGGTAGTGGGTCCTCTTTGGGCTCGGTCGAGCAGGTCCGTAAGCGGCAGGTGGAGGAACATTGTTATACTGCGGTGGCCGCTGAGGTTGTTGGGGTAGCGGTGGTTGTTGTTGCGGGTATTGAGGAACCTGGAAAGTGGGTTGGGGAGCTTGGGGAGCGGCGAATTGGGGGTTGCGTGGGGGCTGCGGGAAGCGAGGTGGAGCGGCTTGGTGGGGGGACTGAACAGCCTGGACCAGCTCATTGATCTGTACTCCCTTAGTAACAGGGCCCTGAGATTTTCTGGCGATTTTGGGTTTCTGGGCCTCAAATAGGGAATGAATAGGGGAGTCTTTGAACTAGGTTTGTATGAACCGAGCTCTAATATATAACTGGTGCATATTCGAAATGTCATTCATTGCCTAGATATTTCTGAATGTTGGTGTAGCATTGGAGATCAACAATTTAACTTTTTCTTCTTCCGGGATTTGCCCGGGCACACGTGAGGCCATCTGCCTCCATCGATCTGCATAGGTTGCAAAGTCCTCTTTCTGCTTCATCTTTTCTGCTATCAGGTCGGTGAAGGAATACTCGGGGCCGACCCGATCTTGGAACCTCTGAATGAACCTCTCCTTGACGGTCTTGAAATTCTCGGCCTCCTCCATAGGCAAAGTATAAAACCATTCCAGGGTGACCCCTTCCAATGATCGGCGAAATAAATAAGCCATCAGGCGATCTTCATGCTGGAACTGTGCTGACTCGTAAAGAAACTCCCGAACATGAATGAACGGGTTGCCATTCCCGTCATATTTTCGGTACACGGGGAGCTCGGATTGAGGAGGAAAACGAATGTCCCTGAAGTTAGAAATAGGGACGTCAACCAAAGATTGCGGGCCAACCCGCTTGTGGAGGAGGTCAATTTGTTGCTGCATAGCAGCCCATTTATCCAGAATTTCCCGTTCCCGGGATGGAGGAGAAGGAGCTGGAGGAGCAATACCTGCATACGTAGCCAAAGGAAAAGCTGACTGAGGAGGGGGTAGCCCGTAAGATGGATACTGGGCCAGGGAAGGGCCCACATCCGCATGAGCCAGCTGGGCGGCCCCTGGTTGCAATCGAGTGAAGTCTACCGGGGCTACAAGGGCCTGCGGCGATGGAGAAGCAGTGACATAGGGATCAAGATAAGGAACAGAGGGAATTTGAGACTTCCCCTTATCGAGCGACTGATGGGCCGAGGTGGAAGCCTGACCCATTTCCATACTGGAATAGCGAAGAATCTGAGGACGGGTAGGAGTAAGGTCAATAGGGGCCATAGAGGTGGTCCCAGCAACAGAGGATGTGGTGGCAGTAGCATTCATGCCACGAGAAGGAACTGAGGTCGGGGCATCGGCCCCCTGCAAGGCTTGCCGGATCAGATGGAGCTGGGTAGGGTCCAGCTGGGCCATCATATTGAGAATCTGATTGGCCGGATTCTGATTGGATGGATTTGAAAGAGGGGGTTGGGAACCCTCGCCAAGAATGGTCGGGAGTGGAGGGGCAGTCCCCTCTCCTCCCTGCATATGGGTGACCCTAGGCGGGTCCCCAAGAAGGCCACGAGGAAGAGAGTCCTCGTGAGACTGAGAGAAATTGTAGGACGACATAGGAGATGATGAATCAAACAAAGGATTGAAGTATGAATGGAAATGAGAACTGACCCTAGGAGATGATCCTGAGGGAAAGAAACAACCCCACATACACTAAACAACTAAGACTAGGGTAAACAAACCTAACCAACGAAATCAACAAATCAAACAACAAACATGCAATGGAAGGAAGAGATGAGAGGAGAATCACCCAATTAGACAATCAAGTTATTAAATGATGCCCGTCAAATTCGTATGAGTTCCTCTTTGAACCTTAGTGGGTTAATCAAAATATAAATTCTCTCAACCACTAGGTGCCTAACTGGGGTAAGAAATGAGGAACTGTGTGACTCTATAAGGATCTCTCACTCGCGGATGCAGACCTTAGACTGGGGGTGGATACGGTACAACCTACCCGGTGTCCGTGTGGGAATCCACGGCTCACGGGGGCTTACGGAGGTCCTCGGCAAGGTCCCTAGTCGGCTCCAAGGAATATGGAGACGAGAGGAAACCCTACCTCGGTAGAAATGCAACTACTATGAAAAGAGATGGATGCTCCTATGCGCACCGGAGTGCATGCACAATCTAGCCTAGCAACTATCAAACAATGATCAAGCAAATATATGAGCAACAAAAACAATCATGCAACAATGATATGGGAGCAGGGGGAGATCAATAACTAGCACCAAAGCTGATAAATGTCATGGAATATGGCAATCAAACTGAACAATGAGTGCATTGCGGCACCAGAAGAACGGTCTGTATGCAACCGCTCAAAAGGACGGGCGGTCTGTAGAGGACCATATAAGCCAGGGAGCGACAGAATGACAGAGTGACTGCAAAATACTCACAGAACGCTGGAAATATAGGACAGCAGAGATGAGGAACGTACCAGAAGAACAGTCTGTAACTAGCCGCGTAATCTCTGGGACGGACCTCCAGCAGCCGTGCACCTACAGTCAGAACATACAGATACGTACCTGTGCCAGAGAGATGAACGGCCAGAGAGGGGCCGTGCAAGAGTATGGACGGTCGATAGGACGCCATTTACGACAGGACGCTGGAGGAGAACTGGCGTTGTTCGTAGGGGAAGGACGGTGGATGATCAGCCGCCCCAGAGGATGGACGGCTCTGGGAGAACCGCTCATGTTCCAGAGGGCAGAAAACGCTCCCGACCTGCAATCACTCCAAGAAAAAAAACTAAACAACAAAAAAGGGGGGTCAACAACTCACAAGCACGATGGGCACTAGGTGTCCCACCGTGATCGCCACAAAAGAAGGGTGTAGATATATTTTCTTGCTCCCGAATCCGTTTCTTCTTCCAAATGTCTTCCCGAACGTCTATCCTACCACCTCCACATGAGGAACAAGTAAAGCCAGAGGAAAAGGGGAAGTGTAACAAACCGTGATCGCCACCAAAGCACCGAACGCGATGAACGTGCCATGCTTTGGAAAGAAGAAGGAGACACTCGCCTGGCTACATCGCTAGTAAGATGAGCGGTTGATGGAGAACCGCCTATGGGATGCACGGCCTTACGATAGACCATCTAATGACGCTGTAGAAGATGCGGGATGAAGGACTCCTGGCTGTTGAACGGTTCTGTAGAGACTGCAGGAAGAAGATGGACGGCCCAGCCTGCACCGCATGTCTTCTTGAACGGACCGTGTAGAACCGCGTAAGACCACCGAGCCACAAGTCGCAAAGGGGTCCAACCTCCAGCCTCTCCAGCCGGCCAGAGAGGATGGGCCTCGTGCTAAGGATTGCTGACCTGCAAGAACAATGTAAAAACACACACAAACAACCTAGATCAGAACTGAATGGTGTATTAAATGTCCAAAATAATGAGGAATGAACGTAACTAAGTGGAAAGGGGGATACCTGGGGATTTTAAACCCCTAGGGTGTCAAAAACGTGGGTGGATGTGTGCATGGTGATGAGAATGAGGGAGAACGTGGGGAGAAAGTAATGCATGCGATGAAAAAGTGACGAAAACTATGAAACACAAAAGACTCAAGACTCAACTACTCCCTGGACTGGAGGCTTGTATGGACGTAGAAAGCCTCCCTCCTTGGTGCTAGGTCACTCAAAAGTGCGGCAGGGCTTCGCCGTCGACCAAAAAATCTCTCCCTTTCAAGTCCGGCCTTTAGGGTCTATTTATAGAGCCTAGAAAGCCTTAGCTCGAAATTAGGGTTTACATTCATTTTTAGGACGAGATAACCAAAGGAAAATCATAGATAAATGAATTATCTTTTATCCAGTCGAAACGGCGCCTAAAATGGTTGATTATCCGTGAAGAAATTGATGGGAAAAGTTGGGGATAAAACCACGGATAAAAGGAATAAAACCTGTTAAAATTCAACAATCGACGGGATGAACGGTCTTACGATAGACCGCTCAACTGGATGGGCGGTCGTGTCCTGGCCGTCCAAGCCCGTCGGTGGAAATTCAAAATAATCAGAAAATAATCCCAATTATCGTTAAAGTGACCGAAACGTTCGCCGTTGGACTCTCAGAGATAAACGGCTCAGATGAGACCGTTCAAATGAAGAGCGGCCAAAGACAAACCGTTCTAGTCCTGTCGGCGATAAATAGATTAATTATATAATTATCTGAGAAAACCTTCAAGCGCAAGACTCTGAGAGATGAGCGGTCTCCAATAGTCCGTTCTTTAAGTTGAACGGTCAGATTAGAACCGCATAAAAGCTTGTCGGTGGAAATTCAGAAAATGACCCAAAATACTCCAAAATGTATGGATGGTCCACGTTCAACCGCTCATTAATTGAGCGGCCGGGGAGGAACCGTTCATGCACACGGGCGTTGAAATTCACAGAAAAGCCCTAACCAACCAAAATCAAGGCCCGATAAGCCCTGAATCAATTTGGACCTAACCAAGGAGGGAGGCAACCCATAAAATTGGCCTAAAACATGCCTGAAAATAGCCCGGACAAGTGGTGGTCAACTTGAGGCATCAATAAATGGGAGTAAGAGAAATGACTCAACTTATCGGTATAAAACGGGTGTCAATAGGTGCAAGCTCTATCTTGCATCTTTCTTGTCCGTGTATTCTTCTTCATCATCTCGGTGCAAGCTTTCACTTGGACAGGATGTCTACATCTCGGTGCAAGCTTTTGTTCTGCTCATCTTTACCTAACATCTAGGTGCAACTCTTGCTTGGACCGTAAATCCAACTCGGTGCATTTACAGTCCTAGCCATTTTTAGAGTCGGTGCATCCTATGTTCTAGACACCTTAAGTCAGTACAATGGTTGACTTACATACTTCTGCTCGGTGCATGCTATGTTCACTCCCTCATTACGTCAGTGCAAACTGCGCTAATTGTTTAACTAATGTCTTGTGTTTCTGACAGAGCTTCTCTCCGAGGAAGGACACGTGATCCAAGGTAGATCGCCCTCTAAAAGAATGCCACGTGGAAGGCTACAACGCTCAGATGGAGACACGTGGCTGAGAGCCTTCTGGAAGCATATGGGCGGGAGTTCTTCCTCCACACGCCCAATAAGAGACTATAAGAAGTTACAGATCAAGGTAGAAAATTATATCGAAAATAAGTTTTTTTCACAGCCCAGTCCAGAGAGCAGAAAAGAAGGAGAAAGTTATAGAGAGCTTGTGGGAAAAGGAAAAGAGATAGAGAAAGAGGGAGTTCGTGAGAAGAGTCTCTGATAAGTCTGTCCACTGGTACTTGAATCAAATCCAGTCCAGTTTGCTCCTGCGTGAGCTATTTTCATCGGATTTCATTGTCAGCCTTCAGTAGCTATTTCCACCGCTTTTATTTCTTATCTTAATTTTTCTGCTCAAGCTGTGTTGCAGCAGAGGTTAAGCTGTAATCCTCAGCGGTCAGAGGAGGGATCCTCTGGATAGCAAGCTGTGTTGCTCAGCTGTTTGTAAGCAAGCTGTGAGGCTCAGCGGATGTAAGCTATATTGCGCAGCGGTTTCAAGCTGTTAGGCAGCAGGAAGCCTCACTCGATTTAGAGTGAGGGATGGATGTAGGTCTGCAGGTTGCAGACTGAACCATCTAAAAAATTCCTTGTGTTCTGTGTGGTCTGATTGTTTCTTGTGAATCGATAGATGCATAACTAGGCTCGATCAGTTTTGTTTGGCTTTCAAGTTTACTGGTGCACTTCAGTCATTCGAGTCTATGATATGACTTAATCAGGCCCTTGAGTTTGGATTATTTGTTTTTGTTCGGTCAAATTTTTTGGAGGGATTCATTCACCCCCCTCTGAATCCTACACGCACCATCGCTACATCCCATCAGCTCCTAGTCGAGTGCCTTCGCTTCGCTCCACGGCATGGACGGCTGATGCGTATCGCTGTCGCCTACTCGCGCTATCTCCCCCCGCTGCTAACCCCCCAGAGATCATCATGATCTCCTTTCCGTTGGGTCAGTTGTCGATTGGCACGGGCATCTTCTGTCGCCTTTCCACGGCTTTGGCGAGGAACTTATCGAGGAGTCCTTTGTGGACAAGCTCCTCAATAGCATCCCTTAGGTTGATGCAATTGGCGGTGTCATGACCGTGGTCACGGTGATAGTGATAGTACTTCTTCTTGCTCTTCGAACTCTGGTCTGACTTCATCCGGGGAGGCCATTTGAAAAATGGCTCTTCGTGGATCTTCATCAGAATCTGGTAGGGTGGAGCCGTCAGGGGTGTGTAGTTGCGGTAGTTCCCCCATTCTCTCTCGGGGCGTTCGAAGCGATCTCTGTCGCGTCGCTCCCTCTTGATCCGCTCCTCTCGCGATGAGTCGGTGGATCTTTTTCGGTCGGACCGATCGGTTCCAGCCGCCCAATGCAGGGCCGCAGTGTTCTCCTCGCAGCGCTTGTTTCTGTGCTAGGGCGAGGAGATCGAGGAGGGTCATCGGAGCCTCCACTTTGAGCGCCCGTCGGAGGATGTGGTCCCGCGTCCCTTGGGTGAGCACGGTGGTCGCGATGTCGACGTCGAGGTGCGGGATGCGGAACGCCTCCGTGCGGAAGCGGGAGATGAAGTCCTACAGTGTTTCCTCTTTTCCCTGCCTGAGGGCGAGCAGGGTCACCACTGACTTGGCCAGCTTTCGACAGCCGACGAAGTTCTCCCTGAACAGCTTCTTGAGCTCCTGAAAAGAGGAGACAGTCCCGACTGGCAGAGATTCGAACCAAGCCCGGGCATTCTCCCGGAGAGTTGTGACGAAGGCCAGACACTTCACAGTATCTGAGTCCCGTGGAGCACCATGTGGAACTCGAAGCTATGTGTGTGGTCGGCCGGGTCGGTGGTGCCATCGTAGGAAGTTAACGATGGCAGCTGGAGCTTTGGCGGGATGGGGGCTTCCATGATTTCCCTGGAGAAGGGAGCGTGGAAGTTCAGATCGTCGTCGATCAGGCCACGATTCTTGGCAGCCAGGAGGACATCATCCAGATATCAGACTTTGTCCTCTATCTCATCGAAGCGTTGGGGAAATTACCCAGGATCCGGATACCGGGAAACGAACCTGATACCATTCGAATCCTGACCCGCCGCCCATGAGCCGAGGCTCGAAAGGGCTAAAAAGGAGTGTGGAGGTACAAAGAAATAGGAAATAAAGTAGGACAATTTAACAATTAACAGAATTAAATAACAACTACAATAGAGTCCAGTCCAACAGAAAGTACAGTCTAAGGCAGAAGAACGTACCCAACGCCAAGTGAACACTTGGCCCGGCAAGCTGACAAGTAAGAACCTCCGCACAGCACCCTCGAACCTCGAGGAAGAACCGTCGCACCTAAAAAGTAGGGGTGAGCCTCCTGTCACTGGCTCAGTAGGGATGCCGCAGAACCCCAACCGAGAACAACGGCAGTAACGGAAAGCAGCAACGACAAGAACAACAGTAACAACAGGAACAGCAAACCGGTGGCCGATAAAACTCGACGCTACAGCTACTCCTACTGTACACAAAAACACGCACCCCGATCTCACAGTCAGGGGACCACTAGGCAACAACCCACCCTAGTTACGCTGCTAGGAAAATGACCACGCTGTCGGGAACTCAACGCTGTCTAGGGGAAAGCCCGCAGTGACGCTCACTGGAACCTCTAGACCTCGGCATCAGGAAAACACCCGAAAACTACGCGTCACGTGAAACTCACGTCAAGTGACAGGAGGACTGTCCACTAGAAGCAAAGCTGGATGCGTCCACTGACAACTTAGTCCGTGCCTCAAGTGTCTCCCTGTGATGCCCCAGGCGGAGATAGAGACACACAGTAACCAGTACCACGAATAAAGACTAGCTGGGGTCGCGCTCCTCAGCGCTGGTCCAATAGCCCCCAACTAAGTGTGCACACACATACCATCTGCTCTAGGCCGTGTCCTCTAGCTGGTTTTCTATCCAGCCGGACTCAAGCTGCAAAGGCGAGGGGCCCTACGGTAGCCAGCCTAAAAACCGTCTCCCTCGGGTAAGCCGCTCCACCACTCCCGGGTGGGTCAGCACAGGCGTGCCGTAAGAAGGCTACGACCAGTGAGAGGTCACTAAACGTGGACACGGAAAAGCCACGTACGCACCCATTGCGAGTAACGTGGAGTAACAGATGGCACAACGCCACCAGACTCTGGACAGCCCACTAGACCTACTAAATCCAACGGTCTTTGAGTCACAAGACTCGAGGTCAAGACTGTCATACAGGGACAGCTCCACGCCATCAATCTGCCCTACGCCTAGGTCAGAAACCACGGTAGCATGAATACCGAGGTAGCTCACAAGCTGCCAAGTCGATCCCCTATCCAAGGGACATACGGGAAACCTCCAGCCCCAAGCCGGGTGACTGGACTCACAGACCAAGGCCATACACCTGGTCCATGCGGAAACAACCTTTCGGAGAAACCCACGACGTGCGGGAAGACCCCACCGCACTCATATCGATACACGGTGACTCTATCTAACGAGAACACGAAAGCCCGAATCACGTCGGGTCACCCGGACCCACCAAACTCACAGGCATGCTAATCAAGGTAACTCGGTACCTCCGCACACCCAAAAACACGGACACAGAACCCATGGGGTGTCCGGGACACTCATGAGACCGAAGGTTGACCACTGGGTCACAACCGGGTCGACCGGAGGTCGACACAATGCAAAACGGGCACTGCGAGCACGAAAAATCGCCTAGCTGTCCTCTCTGGACCGTTAGGGAGCCTAGCGGTCTACCCCTAGACCGCTACGCCCTAGATACTCACAAAACCCCAAACAGTCACTCCCTGACGGCCAAGCATGGTGGCGGTCCTTTGCCTGACCGCTAGGCGATGCCTAGCAGTCAGTCGCATGGCCGCTACCCCACTGACCTCAAACGACCAAAACATGGTCAAACGATCACCCCTAGACCACAAAGCAGAGCCTAGCGATCTTCACCAGACAGCTAAGGCACCCTGGCGGTCTATCGCGTGACCGCAAGCCTCAACCGACATACTGGGACCCCTAGCGGTCTCCACATGACCGCTTAACACCCTAGCGGTCTCCACAACGACCGCTAGGTCGTCCCGAGCCTGAAACTGGCGAAAACGGCGGGAAAGCCCATTCCACGCCCCGTTCACACCCATGTGAGGGGGAAAACAAAGGGAAACTAGTCCCCAACCTCTCTAGCACTGAGAGGACCCATTTAAACCCCAAAAACGCGATCAAAACTCTAGATCGGGCTCACACCCCAAAAACATGGATTTCCCAAAACGCTCAAATAAGCCCGCTCGGCTCACCACAGCCTACAAAACTCACGAGAAATAAAGTACACGAGCTGAGGGTCCATCTCCCTACCTCCACCAAAGATTCGACGCACCGTGGACGCTGATCCACGAAGAAATGCCGTTTAAACCCTCGCCGGCTCGCGATCCCATGAACTGCCTCCACCATCGCGATCCTCGTCCTGTGCCTGTCGCTCCACGCCCCACGAGCCACGCCGCCCCGCCCTCGCCGCCTCCGTCGGCCGCCCGGAGTGAGAGGGGAGAGGAGAGAACGTGAGAGAAGAGAGAGGGAAAAGTGAGAGAAATGAGAGATGGGGAGAGAGAGAAAAGGAGGTTTATATAAATAGGAAAATCTAGAAATTCTGGAAAATACCAAAAATAGGAAAAAAAATACTCCCTGTGATCCTCGGAAAATGCACAACGTCGTGGTAACGTTCCGGAGTCGGAGAACGCAATGGTTCACCTTACACGGGGTTCCGAAGGTCCGACAGGCAAAAACACACGTAAACCACTAAACTCATTTCGGGACCCACGAACACGATCCGCAACCCACGGATCTGATCCGATAAATATCCAAAAAAAATTCGGGGCGTTACAGCCCTTCCCCCTTAAAGAAATTTCATCCTCGAAATTCAGGACTAGCACCAATTCACAGGGGAAGAACACTGAACCAATTGACAACGCTGTCAGAGCCCCAGCACAGAAAGCCTCGATTCTCACGAAAACACAGATCCTGATGGATACGACCAGACCTTTAACACTAGCAACACCTCGCTCCGTACACCGCACACACATCGATCACCAGAGCAGGCATAACACAAAAGCACAAGTCTAGTATCACCTCAGCTACAACGAAAATCACTCACGGCACCGGTACCACCATCTCGCTCACCGAGGAGACACAGTCCTCATTACGAGAGACAACCACCGATCAAAATCCATCCTCGGTGGACCAACCAAACATCAGCCTCTCTACCAACTGACCGCCACAAATCCGTCGGCTCCACGCCAAGGACCACTTCACACCTGGCAATCTGAACGCCACAACAGCACCGGACCAACTCTGTCAGAACTCAAACTTCGACATAGCCCAGATCCCATCTGGAAAAGCACATTACGGAAACGGCCACCCAAGGCCTCACAAGCATACGACACTCACCGTTCTCGACGTACAACCACCAGCACCTGCTGTCTGTGAAAGACCACAAGCCGGTCAGCCACTGTTCGTCAATGGGGAACCCTCTTCTGACTCAACTTCTTCCTTCTTTCCTGGTCTTACACCAGAACCGACGAACACATTCCAAACCTTGATGGGTCATCCGCTGACTCACACACAGACCGATACCACATCTCGGGTTGCAGTACTCCTCTCAGACACCACATCTGATCTCGATCATCACGCCAACTCAACCCTCTCGGGGAGCACGATAAAACCAAATGACAAGATCCTGGTGTCTTCGGTCATCACCTCACTTGACTCAGACTTACAGGGGAACCATCCCATGCTAGTCACCAAACCAGGGATAACCATTGCAACACCAACGTCCCATCAAGGACCTCCACGCACAGGCGTCACTCTTCCGTCTTGTCTTATCAAAACCTTCGTCTCAATTAATCCAAGTGGACACCTGCCAATCCCAATTCTGCCCTTACCACAAAGCCACGGGACACCACCGGGACAATTCAGGGCACACGTCTCTAGGGAAGGAAAGTGCCATCCAATATTACAACAACCTAATTACTAACACCATGACCAATGCACATAAGCCTTCAAACGACACAGATTCCATCACAATTGGGTCCTGTATGCCACAGTCCGACACGACCACACCCTACAGACGTTGCTGTGGCAGATCACACTGTTAGGCTCACTAGCCGCTCACAGCTACCAACTGGGACCCATAATCTCTCAGATATCACTACCCCAAAACATGATCTCATCCGAGGACACGACTGTAGATTCCTTTAAAATCCACACTTTGAGAAAGAGTTAAAAAGGAAGGGAAAAGGGAAACATTAAATAATGGTGGAGATGAAACGATGCACGAGGTGCACAAGGGGAGTGTGTGATCGCCAGAGGGTTTACCTCAATAAAAAAAAATAAGATCGCATGTACCTGGTGAAAAACGGGATGCGGGATGAATGTGGATCTCCTCCTCCAACTCCAATCGGCCGGCCGATGAAGTGGGTTTTCTTGATTGATTACCTTGTAAGAAGACAATGAAAGACAAGCAAAAGAAAGGGGATCAGCCAAAGTGCAGTAATACCATTCCGAAAACAAACAACATAAAGTGATGAAACGTCGTCAACATGCGCACCTCTCTTTTGTTTTCTTTTAAAACCCCTAGCAGAGAACTAGGGAAGGAGCTAATATGCTAAATGCAGTAAAAGAACTGACGACAGGAGATAGTAGTGATGACAAGAATATGATGAACAACAAACAAGCTTATATATATATCGCCCTGCTCTCCCTGACGAGAGTAAAGGGAACCGGGAAGACGCGGAACGGATGCAGCAGGATGAAGAAAATCACAGGAGGAAGCCTTGCGCGCTTGCTCAACAACTAACGTCTCTGAATGCTTAGGGAAAAATCTTCACCTTTTGAGTTGTTGTTGTTGTTGACCTCTTACACGATCAAACCAGATTTTCTTTTATAGCGCCAATCGGATGTGATCAAACAAGGGAATTGATAAGAACGGGTAATGAGGCATCCAAGGAAGGATTAAGATCGAGCAAGAGTCCAAGGATAGCAGGGAACTGTGAGGGAAAGATGGGAAAAAGAAGGACTCTAGAGTGAAACACGCCTTAATACAGGGCGTCTATTAATGAATTGACGACCTGAAGTATGGACGTTTCTTGAAACACGACCTAGGAAAGGCCGTTTCTTCCTGGATTTAATTTTGGAAATAAAAACCTTCCTCTGTTTGAAAACTGAGATAACACGCCTGAGATAACGGCGTTAATTAAAATCACGCCCTGAGGGAAGGCGTTACTCACAAAATGCCTTTTATTTTGAAAATAGATAATTCAGAAATTAAGGGATAACACCAGGAATTGACGCCCTCTCCTACGGTCGTCCATTCTTTGAAAACGCCCTACAACAGGTCGTTACTTTTGAAATTAACGCCCTTACTAAAGTCGTGACTCACAAAATACAGGAAAATGCAGAAAAAACTCACAAAAATAGAAAAACTTTATGTTATAGGAATATTGAAGTCCACTTGGGGCATTTATATAATAACATGAGATTTGATCAATAAAACGTCAATTTTGGCGTGTCTACAGCTGCCCCGCCTTGGCGTCTGCTTTGCAAGGGAGTGGGACGGAAATGGAGCGAAGTGTAATGAAAGGAATGAAGTGGAACGAACTGATAAGGAGACGCCAAGGTGTGATGTGACACGCCTCAGACACTAAGCATTGGAAATCTTTCCAAGATTCTGAGTGAAACAACTCTGAGTGGTTCCAAGGAAAAAACCGATCTGTTGGATAAAAGGAGGTTAAACTAAGTAATAAAAGGTGTGCGCGTGGGCACGACAGGGAAAGACCATTGGAGAGCGATTATCAGCCAATGTGGACGTGCTGCAACCAAGGTAAATTTTGCAGAAAAGTAAAGAGAATTGGGATAAAGATCCAACAAAAGGAACACTTTCAAGGAATCAGCCTGAATGGCCTCAAATAGAACGAAGTACTTGATTTAAAGTGGAATATCTCATGTCAATTCACTCAAGAGCGAGTGAACTTCATTATTGCCATAATATGAAGATTTTCAGCATGAAACTCAAAGTCCTACATGATGCATGCTGGGCTAAAAGAAAAGATTAAAACAAACTAAAATAAAAAATAATCAAGGATAATATTGCCAAGCTGTTTAGATCTGGTCAAGAATCCATATCTCTGAGCTAACACTAAGCCGAAGCCCGTTTGTCCACGTATCAACTCAGAAAGTGGAACCATCGTCCCAAACTTTTAACAACTCGACGGCCTATCCGTGTGATCAAGATTTTCCTGAAATCGTCATCGTTTTTGATGAAGGGGAACTCAAATTTCAGGTTCATCAGAACCACAAGGTCCCTGATATGTTATAATAATGTAAATATCATATAGTAACAATGCTTACAAGAGACAGATACAAGGTGACAAGATGTTGGTCCAAACGCCTCGAATCCTGCAAACTTCTGCACTTTAAAACTTATTAGTCCTTTCATGATCATAAATAGTCTTGATTCTCCAAAAAAATGATCATAAGTGCTTAAATAAAACAATTTCAATAAAATAACAGCACTTAAGTTCATCAAAACATATATAAAAAAAACCAAACCCATAAGTTCACAAGAACACGCCTGCACCTAACGGCGTCAAAATCATGAAAAGCGCCCGACGTTAGGGCGTCCTTTTTAAAACACGCCTTTCATAAAGGCGTTAACAGTAACCATAGCTCAAGAAGAAAACGTCCCATGAGAGGGCGTTACATAAAACACGACCTAAGAAAGGTCGTCAATTTAAGAAATTGACGCCCCTACCAAAGGCGTTAATTAACCACAAACTTCCGTTTCCAAATCGCGAGCAAAACACAGTTCTAATGCCAATTAAACACTGCAATTCCGAACAAACTTAGGGTTCAACCTTCTATATTAAAGGCAGGCTTCCCTCAAGAATTAATCAAATCAAACCCTCGGAATTCTTCTGCTATTGCTTCTGCTTGCAGGTTCTGCCGTTCGAGCTTCTTCTGCAGCGGCTATGGACAGAGCCATCAAAAGGTCGAAGGCTTCTACTCCCAGACTTACTGAGATCAACGGGCACATAAGCAGCCGAATAGCATTAAACCAAGTAAGCTAACTGCTTCTGCTCTTTCTTTCATCCTTATATCATCACTGTTCTTTCTTCTCATCTCTTCTGCTCTGTTTGTTCTTGCTTTTGCTTTCCACAGGACTATCCAAATATGCCCGGAGCTAGGAGGTTCACAAAGATAAAGTGGCTGCCCCTCCTCCTCTCTAAATTCTCTTCTGACATGAGGGTCTTTGTAGCAAGGTGGCATCTTCTAGGCTTAATTACCCATGCCAAGCATTATGATCAAATCCACTTAGATTGGGCTGCCATAGGAGCTCTTATAGAAATATGGCACCCTTCCACCCATACCTTCCTCTTTTCCACTTTTGAAGCCACCATCTTATTGGAAGAAATAGAGTTGATCTTAGGCTTGAAGAGGATGAAACAAGGAGAAGAAGAAAATATGGCCATCATGTCAAGGCCAATCTCCTCACAAGAGTTACTTACTTCATTAATACCTAGCCCAAATTTAGTGAACCAGATCAAGGTCAACAAAGGAATCAACCTCTTGAAGCTCGCCTCGTGGGTATACAAGAGAGCGGATCAAGCTAAAGAGGAAGAGGAGATAGAAAGAGTGACCAAAGCCTTCGTGGTGTGCTTGGCAGGAGCACTCCTATTCCCATCCACGGAGGACTTTCTAGAGGAATCCCAATTGAGCGCAGTGGTGAGCTTATGGGAAGAAGAAAGAGTTGGACCGGCGATCCTAGCATATCTCTATAGCGGGCTTACAGCGGCGGCCATGGGAAGGCCCATTTACGGGTGCATGCTAGCACTCTCAAGTTGGGTTGATCTACACTTCAAATTCGACTCATGCCACGAAGCCCAACAACCCTCAAGAATTTTCTCAAAGAGCCCACTCTCATATATAACCGGCTCATTAGGCATAAGCAATAGAGTGACCAACCGGATCCCTCAAATCAAGAAGCGAGGGGATTGGAGGGAGCATTTAAAGGTAATGCCAAAAAAATCTTTTTACCTGTGCCCCGGGTGTATTCAAAATACAGGAACTTCGTGCACGCTTCTCCATCGGGACGGACCTTCGACTTATTGGCGCTTCGGACTTCGTTTTATATAATGCACACCGGTGCCTTCCTCAGCTTGGGCTCCCAAGGCAAGTGCTGGAAGACACCTCCCATCTTCCTCCAATCAGATCAAGGGATCTAGGCAGCAATGAAGATGGTGAGGAGGTTATCACCATTCAAGCTTTGTGGAGGCTAAGCAAGCTTCATCAACCTGTAGAAGACTTGGACGAAGACAAGGAACAGTGGAAAAATTATGTAATCTCATTGAGAAAATTAAGGCCCAAAGTGACTCATTAGTCATTGTAGTTCCTCCTTTCAAAATAATAAAGATTGCTTTCTGATTGAGCCAATTGCCACTGTGATTATGAACCAAATCGTCCAAAACCTGTGTTTCTGTTGTGAATAACGCCTCCAAGAGAGTCGTGAATTAACAAATACACGCCTTATTTCAAGGCGCTTCAACGGGCTTATCGTCAATAATTGACGCCTGCTTCAGTGGGCGTCACTTTAAATAACGACCTCAAGAAAGGCGTGAATAGATTCAAATCCAAGAGAATATAACCGTTGACTCATCAAAAATAACGCCTTTGCCTTCGTCATGTTTCAAGAATAACACGCCTTTACCAGAGGCGTTACTGAAAACCGCAATGATGGCTTTCCTCACATCAATCAACGCCCATTCAATGCGTCTGACGACGGTTATCGTTCCCCATGCAAAAGGAATTAACGCCTTAATCCTCGTCGTCAACTTACATAAAACGCCCACGGTATGGACGTGAATTCCATTATAAACGCCTCCTCTTAGGGCGTGTCTTCTTTTCGAAACCCAAAAGCCGTCGGGCCCCTTCTTCTTCCTCCTTCCATTCTTCTTTCCCCCTTTTCTCTGCAAACCCTAACCGAAGCCAACCCCCAAATCCTCTCTCTCGTTCTCTTCCCTCACTCTCTCCATCTCGCTCAAACTCACTCCCCCTAAACCCTAGCCATGGCCAAACGCCAAAGAGTTAGCGCCCCTGACGTTGTTGACCTCGACGCCTCCCACGCCCAAGAGGAAGAACTTTCCATGGAGGAGCTCGCCGTCGTGGCTTTCGAAGAAGAGGCGGCGACGGCCGGCGGCGACGAGGCCGACGGAGCAACAGCAGATGCAGAAGATGCAGACGGTGGAGAAGAAGAAGGAGAAGAAGAAGAAGAAGAAGGAGGAGGAGGAGGAGGACCGCCGCGCACGGCGGCGGTCGCTCCCCGTGGCCAACTCCGGCGGCCCAGACGGCCACTGCCACGGCCACAACCCCAGAAACACAAGAAGGTAGGTTCCCCCTTCCCCAAAACCATTTTTTTTATTTTTTTTATATTTTTCTTGATTTTCCAAAGCCCTCGGGCACGAAACCTGCAACTCAGAAAAGACACGCCTCCCACGGGGCGTTACTCTCAAACGAAACGCCCTTATTGAGGGCGTAAATTACTTTTAATTTTTGAAAATCAATTAACCTTCATGAAAAACGCCTTGCAGCATGTCGTTTCTTAAAACTTTGATTTTTCATCAATTCCATGCTCTTTAAACAATTTCCAAAAAAATATTTTCATGAATTATTTCGTATGCTATTAGCTATTTCATTTTCTGTTAGATTAAGAAACCCATGCCCACCAGTAGGGCGTTAATTCAACAAGAGACGCCCAAACCAGAGGGCGTCGCTTCATTCATCAACCACTAACCACCAATAGAAAAACGCCCTACCACAGGGCGTGAATTCAAAAGAAACGCCCAGGACACAGGCGTGATAAAGATGAAAAACGCCCTTATCCAGGACGTTACATTAATGTACGTTTAGAAAAACGCCCCCCATAGGGGCGTGAATTTATCAAGAAACGACCTGTGGGTGGCCGTGAATTCCAAAATGCTAAAATTCAATATTTAGCCCAAATCAACTGTAATTCCTCATGGATATTCAAACAATTAGAAAAATAATTCTCTTTTAATGCACGTAGGGGCTGATGAGGACCCGTATCTCATGGGTTATGGTCTGGGCAGCATACCAGGGTCTCCCCGACTTCCAGAGGGTTAGAGTAGAGGCCATGGGATTTGGGGCTTTTCTATCCATTGAGCCTTTTAGACCTGACTTAGCACTGATCCAGGTTCTGAGGGAGAGATGGGATAGGGCTAGTCGTGCTTTCCTGATGCCCTGGGGGCATATGGTTCCTAGTTTAGAGGATGTAGTCAGGATCACAGGTTTACGGGTAGATGGTGAGGCCGTGAGTGGGTTCACCTATTCTGACTATACGGAGATGGCCCAGAGGCTACTAGGGCTCGAGATGGTTTATGCGGAGCCTAGCGAGTGTAGGACCATCTTCCGTACGGACCTGACTACAGTGATGGGTCTAGGAGATGCCAGGCACAGGTCGGGGGAGACCTTAGGTGAGTTCGCACAGCGGCTGACCGACGGGGTGAGAGCGGCATGCTGCCAGGACCCGACTGACCATGAGAGAGCGGACCGAGACCTGAGGAGGTTCCTGCTGCTGCTGCTCGGGAGATTATTGCTGGGGACGAAGGCCGACGTCATCAACTGTCGCTTCTTGAGCATCCTCGAGGATCTGGAGGCGGTTGGCACTTACGCTTGGGGAGCGGCCCTGCTGGCGCATTTGATGGCCGATCTGTCCACGGGGACAGGCCGGGAGACGACCGTCAGTGGCTTCTCACCTTTTCTTCAGGTATGCAATTTCTCATTTCTTTTCTTTTCTTTTCTTTTCTTCTTACTATGATGCATGTGAATGCTGTACTAATGCAATGCATGGGTGCAGGTGTGGAGCCACCTATACATGCCGATGGGGCGCGTCGACCCACGGCCAGGAGCTGAGGGATCCTTCCCTCTGGCGCGACGCTGGTTGCCAGTCGTATTTGGTGCCCCACTCGACTACGAGTTGTGGGTTCTACGGAGAGAGTTCCGCGACTTCCCTCCCTCGCTGGTATGTATGAATGAATGATATGCATTTCTTTTTGTAGTGTTTATTTGAATTGATTATGATGAAATGATAATGATGCGTGTTCATGAATGCAGGTGCAGTGGAGTCCATATGAGGGGATGACAGATGAGGGCCAGCCTTGGGTCGTATCGGGGCGACCTCGCTTCGGGCGTGAGCTGTGGCTACACTGCTTGAGCGAGATTGAGCCGTTACGGCTTCGGCTGGTGATGAGGACCCTGGGCCTGCCCCAGGAGTGGATCGAGGTCGGAGAGCCTCGAGGGATTGGCAAGAAGACCCGCGGTCGCACCAAGACGACCGACTGGAGGGTGCGATTCGAGGAGCAGTACGCCGACTGGCAGCGAGGCGGGACCACAGTCGTTTCCCATGCGACTGACAGCTCCGAGTACCTCCGGCGCTACTGGGAGGTTCACGCCGGCAGACCTCAGATGAGGGTCTTAGGGGTACGTATGAATGCAATTATCTCTAAATGCTTATGCTTATATATGTCTATCATGCAATTAATATGTAATGAATGCAGGATGCGAGGGACATAGCGGCTATAGATGCACAGGCCCACCTCCACATCCTGGAGGACCAGCTAGCCACCACACGGGCAGACCTGGAGACCCTGGTGAGTGTTTAAATTATTCCTATATGCAAATGAATTCTTGTTGTATTAATGATTAGCCACTGACGGTTTTAATGAATGCAGCGCGCCCAGCAGGGAGCAGTGAGGAGAGATCCGGGGGAGGCTTCCAGCTCGAGGGGGCCTAGTGCAGAGGTGACTGCGCTGACGGAGCAGCTGGCTGGTGCGATAGCGCGAGCCGAGGCAGCGGAGCGTGACCTTGCCTCACGGGTAAATTCTGAACTCAAAACCTCATTCAAATAATGATTAGATATAAATTGTGCATTGATAAAAATTCATTTTTGCAGACTGAAGAGCTTCGAGCCACTCTTATCTGCGTAGATGAGGGCTTCCGAGCGACGAGCTCACAGGTGCGTGATCTACCTTCAGTCACATGTTGTTATTTCATTATTGAACTGTGGAACTGATGATTTGTTTACCTGTTTGTAGGCTGCTCAGCTGAAGGCGATACGTACCGAGTTGTCGATCCGCGATCAGCAGATCGCAGAGCTTCAGCGGACCCTGCAGCGACGCAGTGAGCTTCCTCAGGACGTAGCCGAGCTGCGAGTTGCCCTGGAGCTGGAGAGGAGGGAGCGTGCTCGGGAGCGCGAGGAGCGGGCTCGTGAGCGGGAGGAGTACCAGGCGGAGCGTGCCCGGTTCCAGGAGCAGCTGACGGCGCGGGAGCGTGAGCTAGCGGATTCGAGGACCCAGTTGATCCTTTCCCAGGAGCGGCTTCGAGTGTCCGAGGAGCGGTTGCAGCGAGGCCGTGAGCGAGCACGGGCTGCAGGGTACTCCTTCACCAGCTCCACCTTTGTGGCGGGTTCTTCCCTCCGAGAGAGGAGCGAGGCAGGAGGACACGTTCGGGTTCCGGCCTCTTCACGGGGGCCTATGCCTCCTCCACCAGTGCCAGCTCGGGATGGTGAGGAGGAGGTTGAGAGCAGGAGAGTAGAGGAGGGTGGAGGCGAGAGCTGAGAGTTTTGTACTTGTACTCCTCCACCTTCACACCTGTACATGATAGACATGATGATATATATATATATATGAGATTTGAGCTTTTGTTACCTGAGCACTTGTGTGGTTGTGGACTTGTGTTTGTGTACTTTTTTCTTTTCACGTTCCTCGTGTTTGCTTTACTTTGCCCTGTATCTGCGGCTGCGGTTTTCACTTGAACAAACAGGTTAATTCATCTGTTCGACTTGGCCCCTTGCCCGATGAGCGAGGGGTGGCAATATTCTGACCTTAGTAATGGGTCAAGGGGCCAAGCCTTTAATAAAAGAAGGCAAAATGAAATAATCAAACCTGGGGAGATGCCTCATGCAATCACACATATGCAAACAATAATTAAAAGATGTCCAGGCAAGAATGCAATTCATGCAACATGAAGAATTTATTTTTGTTCTTTTCTATATATATATATATTTTTTGGGGATTTTCTGAAAAACACGCCTTAGATTAGGTCATTACTATCGTGAAAGACGCCCTTCCAGGCGGCGTGATTTTGAAAAGATTTTTGAATTTTGTTGCAAACACGACCTTCCCAGAGGCGTTATTTTTAAAGAGACGACTTTAAGCGAGGCGTGAATTAATATGAACGCGCCTTGAACAAAGGCGTTAATTTTACTCTTCCCAAATTGGGCTGATAAAGCCATTAAGGTGGTGGGCCCTACTTGGTCATCATCTAAGATCCATTGACCTTTCTTGAATAATTAAAAGGGGAATTGGCGTGAATATGGTTGAACTTACACACAAGATTTCGTACAGTGCATTCTCTTCGGTTTGTCTCAACCATTCTGCTGGTTCATGACTTTTCCAAAAATAAAAGAGAAGCTATGAGGAAGCCCACAAAAGATTCAAAGATGCCTCAGGCAAAACAACCTCCCCTATCCTTGTGCCTGTTGGGGTTCGGTCTTTGGCGTAGGGATGCTTTGTTACCTTTTTTGCCTCTTCATAATGCATGCATACGCCCAAGGTTTTCCTTGCGGGGACTTTGCCCTCTTGACATGCTTTTCTTTTCACCATTTGACTTTCACTTCGGAATTGATTTGCATTGAATAGATTTGAACTGATGAGCAACCTAATTGTACTTGGGCTTTTGTGGCATTTGTTCCCTTTTGGGCCCTGACTTCCTCCTACTAGGGCGGCGGATAGGCTTGGCGTGTCTACCTCAAGAACTCCCTTCCTCCCTTGTGGGCCGAAGAAGAAAAGAATGGATATCGTCTTTCGCCTTTAGTTTGATTTCGACTTTCCATCAGATTTTGCACTGCTTGAGCTCAAGAGTAAAGTGTGTAGTGTGTGCGGGGTCAACTCCCATTTTAAATTAGCAAGACTGACAAATGGATTCTGAATTTTGACCTTTCGGACCGGGGACCTTTGCATGTCATGTCAGCCCAAAAGGGAGAACCATGAAAGAAAACTCTTTTGTTTTTTGATTTTGAAAATATTCAGATTTTTTTTTGGATTATCTGGGAGATTTCTATTTTCTTTGGATTTTTTATGAATTTTTGTTCGGATTTTTGTTCAGGGGTAATATTTCTTGAGATACAAACCATTCCAGGGGTGAGTTAATTCCTCTCCTTCAGCATTAACCAGTTTATAAGCATTGCCGGGATAAACTTCTTTTATAATGAACGGCCCTTCCCAATTTGGTTGGAGCTTTGAACGAGGGCCACCCGGCTTTACAAAAATTCTTTTGATTACCATTTCACCGACCTTAAATTTTCTTTCAATTACCTTCTTTTGATAAAAACGTGAGAGCCTGTTTTGGTAAACGCGCGCATGCTCAGCGGCGACCAGACGCTTCTCATCTAGGAGTTCCAATTGGGCAAGGAGTGAATCACGACGTTCATCGATAGAGAGCTCCTCATCCAATTGTACTCGCAGAGACGGGATAAGAATCTCATAAGGGACTACGGCCTCCATTCCATAAGTAAGGGCGAAAGGAGTTTGCCCAGTGGGGGTTCGAATGGAAGTGCGGTAGGCCCAAAGAGCTTCTACCAGCTTGTCTGGCCAGTCCGAGAATTTATTAGCCTCACACATCTTCTTAACAATTTTGATTAAGGTTTTATTAGTGGCCTCTGCTTGGCCATTGCCCTGCGGATAATAGGGAGAAGAATGATGCAATGCAATGTTATACCTGTTGCAGAGATCCTTGAGATCTTGGGAGATAAATTGAGGTCCATTGTCGGTGACGATGGTGCTCGGGATGCCGAACCTCGTGATGATGTTCTTCATGATGAATTTGCAGACGGTTGATGCTTTAATTTCCACATAAGCTTCTGCTTCCGCCCACTTGGTGAAGTACTCCGTTGCCGTGAGAATGAATGATTTTTGCTTGGTCAGGAGGTTCGAATCACCAAGAGGTCCAATGATATCAAAAGCCCACATGGAAAAGGGCTATGGGGAGGATGTAGGATGGAGTGAAGAAGCAGGAGAATGAATCTTGTCGGCGTGCAGTTGGCACTTAACACACCTTCGAACATAGATAGAACAGTCCTCTTCTAGAGTGGGCCAATAGAAACCTAGTCTAAGAATCTTCTTAGCTAGCATCTGGCTGTTCACATGACCACCACACACACCAGAATGCGCCTCTTCCACAACCTTCCAAGATTCATCATCATCGAGGCATCTCAATAAAACACCGGTGAGCCCTCTTCTGTAGAGCACACCTCCAACCAAAGTATAACGTTGAGCCACTCTCCTAATTGCTTTCTTTTCTTCGGCAGTGGCTTCCTCGGGATAAGACTGATCATTACAGTATCTGGCAATCTCATAATACCAAGGCTTTTCTTCGTCAGCCAACTCTTCTTGCCAATCCAATAGCATGACATCTTTGCCTTCAAGAGCTTCTTTCCGCCTAACCTTCTCAAGCACCTGATCCCTAATATCAAGAAAAGCACGATCCCTAATGGCTGGAGTATCACGCTGATGAATCAGGGGGACATGAAAATCACGCTCGGAGGGAAGACTAAAGCGGAAGCTAAAGAAGCAAGTGCGTCAGCCAAGATGTTCTGGCTACGCGGGACACGAACGAAAATCAATTTAGTGAAGAGTTTGGCGTAAGCTGAAGCGAGTTCCTGGTAGGGCTTGAGCTTAGGATTGATAGTGCGGCACTTGACCAACACTTGGCGTAGAATAAGCTGACTGTCACCGACAATTCGCAAATGGGTGACACCATATTGATGAGCGGTTTTAAGACCGGCCAAAAGAGCTTCATACTCGGCTATGTTATTGGTGACGGGAAAAGTGAGCCGAGCAGCAAATGGTATGGTGACCCCTTCGGGTGTTAAGAGAACCATGCCGATCCCTCTTCCTTGAGAATTAAGAGCTCCATCAAAATGTAATGTCCACATAGGATCATGGGGTTGATTAATGGACATTAATTCTTCATCCGGGAACTCTGAATTGACAGGATCAAAGCGGGGGAGAGGGTGGTGAGCAAGATGTTCGGCAATGGCATAACCTTTGATAGCTTTTTGCTGAATGTAAGTGATGTCAAATTGAGAAAGGAAGCTTTGCCAGCGTGCTAATCGATCAGTGAGGACAGGTTTTTCAAGGAGGAATTTGATTGGGTTCATGCGAGCAATGAGGTGAACCTCGTGAGCTAGGAAATAGTGTTTTAACTTCTGAACTACCCAAACCAAAGCTGCACAAGTCTTTTCCATGGCTGAGTATTTCTGCTCACAGGGGTTAAGGAGTTTAGATAAGTAGTATGCTGCCCTCTCTTTACCTTCCTCATCCACTTGAGCTAAGACAGCACCTACGGAGTCATCCAGGACTGAAACATAAAGAATAAGTGGCTTGCCTGGAATTGGCGGCCTCAGGACAGGAGGATTGACCAAATAATCCTTTAATCCGTCAAAGGCTGCCTGACTTTTATCATCCCAATTAAACTTGACTCCTGGCTTAGTAAGCTCGTAAAACGGCCTACATCTTTGTGAATGCTGGGAGACGAAGCGGCGAATAAATTGCAACCTCCCGATTAATCCTCGAACTTCCTTCAAATTCTTGGGAGGAGGCATATCTCTAATGGCCTTCGCCTTGTTGGGATCAACTTCAATTCCCCTCTTGCTAACGATAAATCCAAGTAATTTCCCTGAAGAAACGCCAAATACGCACTTCTTGGGGTTCATTTTCAATTGATATTCTCGGGATCTCTGCAAAACCTTAGCCAGAACCCCAGGATGCTCAATCCTTGTCCTTGATTTCACCACCAGGTCATCCACATACACCTCAATATAAATATGAATCATGTCATGAAAAATTACCATCATAGCCCTTTGATAAGTGGCTCCAGCATTCTTAAGTCCAAAGGGCATGACCACATAACAATATGTGCCCCATGGTGTAGTGAATGAAGTTTTCTCTTGGTCTTCTTCAGCCAGACGAATCTGATTGTAGCCTGAAAAGCCATCCATGAAAGAAAGAGTCTCAAATCCTGCTGTGTTATCAATCAATACATCGATATGAGGGAGGGGGAAGTCATCTTTAGGACATGCCCGGTTGAGGTCCCGGAAATCTATGCAAATTCGAACTTTTCCATCTTTCTTCATGACCGGGACAATATTAGCCACCCAATTGGGATAAAGGACGACTCTAACAAATCTAGCCTTATGGAGTTTATCGACCTCTTCCTTCATTTTCAAAGCCATGCTAGGGTGGAAACGCCTCAACCGTTGTTTTACCGGGACAGACCCTGGCTTAAGTGTAAGACGGTGTTCAACGAGCGCAGGGTCTAATCCAGGCATATCTTCATAGCTCCATGCGAACGTGTCCTTGTACTCTTGAAGAACTAAAATGAGCGCTTCCTCTTCGGAGGGCGGTAAATTTTTGCTTATGAGGACAATCCTAGGGTCTTCCTCGGTACCCAGATTGATTTCTTTGGTAGGTTCTTCTACGGAGGCTGATGGTTCGTCGAATCTTCTTATACCACTGGCAAAAGCATCAGCCTCGTCCTCATACCCTTCATAACTCTCATCCCCCTCTTCAATGGGGTCTTCATCATTCATGATTTCATAAACGCCCAAACCCTCATAAGAAGCAACAAAATCCTCATGTTCTAACTCTGGCAGGATAATCGGATCTTCCACAAATTCGGGTAGGGCTAAACAAGCTTGGCATCTGATGGCCAATTCCAACAAGAATCTACGAGGAATCTGCTTACCCTTGGGCTTCTTGTGTGAACTTACCCCATGATTTTTATTAGAAGAAGAGGAAAAAGAGGAGGAAGAACAACTAGCTTGATTAGAAAGGAAAGAAGGAGGTGAAAAAGTGGATACAGGAGGTGATACAGACGATGGCCCCTCACCAGAGGGGGAGAAAAGACTTACCAAGGAATCTTGGAAGAGCGGCCCCTGGGTCGGGACGCGCTCGGGAGAAAAATAGGAGGTCTCCTCAATAGAAATGGAGGATTGGAATGTTGGAGATTTGGCGTTTTTTTTTCGTTTTCATGTTTTCCTTTGTTTTTATTTTCCTTCTCAAGTAAAAAGCAATGTGAAGGGGGAATAGTGGGAGGAGTGGAGATTGCAAGTTTGGAGAAAGGTTTAATCAAAGATGGCCCACGCGGGGGCGAGATGGAGATTTTGGAAAATCGCTCGAGGAGCGAAGGAGCAATAGGGAGGGAAATCTGAATTGAATTGGGAGATAAGTTGATGGTAATCGGTGGTGGTCGCGGCACGTGACCAAACCCACGGGAATAGAGAGAAACCAACACAGACGGATGCACAGAAGTGAGGGAGAAAAGGCCGGTCCACAGCCTATCCACGGAGAATCCTTCTTCAAAGGGGACATCTGGCTCCCCCGTATCTGTGTAGTCACTTAACATCTGCCTTTTATCTGTGATTGCGGCAGGCATTTCAATCAATTCTTGAATCAGTGGAGGCCATTCCGGATCTGTCGGCATGAACAGGCGGCTCAGAGAGATTGTGATGTCGTTCATGTCGAACCACCTGTACCAGTCACATTCCGGGTCACCCATTTTTCTTCTTTTATCTGGCCTTAGAGTCTCCAGGGCTTTGTAAGTGGCCAGTGGGGCAATGTGCCGCGCAAACTGTCTAGCGTGCACATCCTGACAATCCAGTAATGAAGTAACGACGGTAGTCTGTTCATTGTTCTGAACGCCACCGGTGACAAAATGTGTCTTTAAAGTCCAGGTGAGCGGCTGGGGATCTGGCTTGAAGGTGGACGTCATAACAGCCCACGGCTCTCCTTCATTCTTGCCCGGTGCTTTGTAGCCTAAGCCGCCTCGTGCAATCACTTTTTGAGGCTTAATGGGCCTAATCTTGCCCTGGAGTTTGGCACCCAGGCCCTTGCCATCTTGATATCCCATCCTTATCAGAATGTTCCAGCCGGGGGTATTCATCATATTTTTCTTTTTCTTCTTCCCCTTAGAAGGCAGGGGTGTCATAGCAACGGTGGTAACAGTCTCAGATAGCATCGGTCGTGGACGGGGAATGTCTAACACAGATAATAACGGCTTGTTGGCTGGCCACATGGAAGGAACTGATGAAGCTACATGTATGTCCTCCTCTGGCAAGATCGGCACGCTGGTCACCTTGATAACGCGGCCCTTGTGCGGAAACTTAAGGCACTGATGGTTTGTAGAGGGCACTGCGTCAAGCTGCTGAATATAAGGGCGACCCAAGATGCCATTAAAGGTCGGGTCCATATCCAGAATATGGAAATCTGCCGTAATGGTGGCTGGACCCAAACTGACTTTGAGAGTAATCATACCCAGAGGGGGTTTCTTTGTATTGTCATATGCTGTGACAGTAATGGTGGATGGCCGTATCTGGCTCTCAGGGATACCGCATAGCTTCAGAGTGCTTGGAGGCAACACATTGATAGATGCACCGGTGTCTACCAAACACTGCTTAACGGCCACTTTGTTGATATCAACCGTGATACATAGGGCATACTTTCTTGCTGGTAGAGGTGCTAGCTCATGTTCATGGAATGTGATTGCCGGCTGACTGCTGGTAGGGGTTAAGACTGTAATTATCTGTTCAACCGGAAGGTCCTCATTGACCATAACCTTCTGCAGGTATTCCTTCAAGGCCAGCTGATGAGTGGTGGACCTCTTGATTAATTCAAGAATGGAGATTCTGGCTGGAGTGCGATCCAGGTGCTTTAACAGATCATACTGAGTTCCCGGCACTGAATCTTGTTCTTGTTCTTGCTCTTGTGGCCCCTGCACGGGCTCTAGCTCTCTCTGTGGGAAAACACGGTGGAACATCCGTCCACTACGGAGCGGCGCTACGCCTTGACGCGCCTCTGTCGGGGCAATATGAGAGGAGGGTTGGTAGAGGAGGAAGGAACGTCGGTAGCAGAGACCCTGCTAGGGGATACCAAAGGGGAATTCAATAAAAGGGGTGCCCCCGTAGGAGGCGTAGTAGTGGTGTTTAATAACGATGCCCCCGCGGGAGGCATGGGAGGAGTATTTGAAGAAGGTGCCCTTGCAGGATGCGTGGGAGAAGAGAGGGATATCCGAATGCGAGGAGCATTGGCAGGTGGTGGAATAAGGAGAGATCGTGGCACAAAAGGTGGTTGTACTGATGGCGGAGGAACTCTTGCCGGTGTAGGAGTGGTAGAGGGAGTAGCGGGTGCTTGCGGTGAGCGGAGTAGGAGTGGCCTGGAGGTCGCGGATGTGGGATTGGTGGTGGAAGGCGGAATGGTAGATTGCTGTGGTGGTAAGCGGTTAAGGAGAGAGCGAGCCGGCAAGGTCGCGGAATTGGTGGTGGTAGATGGGTTGACGGGGCGTAAGAGGGAACGTCCCGATAGGAGATTAGGAGAGGAAGGAGGAAAAAGGCGCGGGGTTTGATTTTGGGTTGGATCATGGTGGAATGCCCCGACAGAGGCGTTTTCTTCGTGCCATCCTTGCCCTCTCTCCACCTCGTAGAGAGACGTGACAGGGTTCACGTGTTGATTAGGAGCGTGCTCCGGCAATGGATTACGGACAATCCCCATGTCCTGCTGGGGTGCTGGAGCTTGCTGTGGCTGAGCTTGCTGCGGAGCTGGCTGCTGTTGTTGCTGATTTTGTTGTTGCCGATGTGGCCTTCTCTCTTTCATGGTGGCGATGACTTGTCTCATTTCATCCCAATTAATGCCACCCTGGTCATTCAAATCATAAATATGATCTCTGAAATGGAAACAACGATCAAGGTTGTGACCAGGGGCGCGGTGGAATGCACAGTACCGGATGTGTCAACATTGTCGGGCCACACCGTTCTTTCTTTTGGTAAAACGAGCAGGTTAGCGGCCATCAAAGCTTTAAAAATGTCAGGGAGACTCTCTGGGAGTGGCGGATAATGGGCCCTCTTGGGGCCAAGTGGTGGTCTCCGTTGTTGTTGGCCATAGTTGGAAGGTGGGGGGACCTGGTGGTATTGTGGTGGTGCCGGAGGGTCGGTGCGAGGCGCTTGGCTCGGTGATGGAGCAAAAGAAGGTTGGGGTGTGAAGTGGCGCTGTGGAGCGGAGGTAAAACGGGGGTTTTGCTGTGGGGGTGGCGAAGGTCGTGGGTTTGACTGGTGGTGGGGGTGGCCAACTACGCCAACCTGCTCGTTTGTGACAGTGCCCTCAGTTGTGGGCCCACTGTTGACATTTATATTCTTTTTAAACAGCCGAGGCTTCGGCTCAAACATGCCCATGATGGGCGAATCCTTCATTTGTGTTTGTATATAACGAGCTCTTTCATAGAGCTCTTCCATAGTTGTCAGCCGATTCATGGCCAAAATATGCCGGAATTGAGGAGTTGCATTAGAAATGACCATTTTCACCTGCTCCTGTTCTGACAATGTGTCCTTCAATTTCTCGGCCATAGACCGCCACCTGTCAGCAAATACAATGAAGTCCTCATCGGGCTTCATTCTCTCAGCGACCAGATCTGTAACAGAAAGGGAGGGTCCCACCCGGTCTCTGTACTTTTGCAAGAATTTTCTTTGGATAACATCGAAATCGCCGGCATCAGCTGGCTCCAGAGAATAAAACCATTCGAGGGCGGGTCCCTCAAGAGATCTTCTGAATAAATAGGCCAGAGAGGCCTTATTGTCTTGCCAGAAAGAAGTCTCATATCGCAAATCCTTTAAATGAATGAATGGGTTACCGGTCCCATTATATCGCCGGAAATTCGGCATTTCAGAAGGTGGTAAATGGAATACTGGCAACGTCGGAAGAGAAATTTCCGGAGCATTCTTAGTTGCTGTAACCTTCTTGAGCTGCTCCTCCATGCTGGCTAGCTTCTGAAGCAAGAGAGTGTTGGTATCGGGCTCGACTGGGGCCTGGTTCTGAATAAAAGAATGTGGTATAGGCGTCCGTAGAACCCGAGGAGGTTGGCAGGATTGATGCCTAACCGCTGAATAGCTCGCCTGCTGGGCCGGCATGGCCGCAGTAGGCGTTTGTGGACGAGAGGAGGGGGGATGCAAGACCGCCTGGTCATTAATGATTTGATGGCCACTCACGGCCGGAGGGGGATTAGAAGAAGAAGAAAGGACGGATTTCCCCTTTAAGGCGGCCTGAATGGCTTGCCGCTGGGAGTCATCCAACTGGGAGAGAGCTTGGATCAAATCTGTGACATTAATGGATGGGGAAGGGTTCCCCGAAGTGTTGGAAGATGGAACTTGAGACGAAGGGTCCGCCTCATGGACAGTGGTATCGACCACATGGACTTGTGAGTAATGGGGGTGAGGAGGAAGGTAGTTCCCCTCATAATAAAAAGAATCCTGGGGAGGGTCCTCATGTTGACCAAACATGTTCTCATTCTCATCATCATAAGAATATCCGTGGCCTGGCATGTTGATGGTTTTACCTGAACGGAGCTTCATTCTTAAGAAAGAGGATGTTTAGTGAAGGAACTGTCACAAAATATGCAATCCAAACAAGGCAATCAAATCACTCAACTATGTTTATGCAAACAAGGTTGGCAAGAAACGCAAGATTTTAATGTTTGACGTTTGAATTAGGGTGGATTATTTGTGAAAGTCCACTCTTTTTGCCAAATGAGACCTAGTTTGATCCGAGTGCAATCTCCGGGTCAACTAAGTTTTTTTTTCTCTCTCTTTTAACAACGCATAGGTTCTCTAAACTCCAGGTACTTCGAGGGTACAACCAGCCCGGCGTCCGTGAGGGAATCCACGGGTGCAGGGACTTATGGAGGTCTTGGAAAAGGGATTTTCGGTCCAAAGAGACGGAATGCTCAATGGAGGGTCGTCCCGATTCCAAGAAGGGTGTGTGGATCCTAGGATAGAGAGAGGAGGTCTCTCAACCAAGCCAGCAAATCAAAATGATCCAAGCAGTAATATAATATCGAGACAAATGCTAAGCAATGAATAATAGCCAATCTGTGAAAAAGAACAGTAAAGACACGCCCTTGGAAAGGTCGTGTTCACAGCAAGAGGAAAGACACGCCCTGTGGCAGGTCATGATTGAATGAAAACACGGCAGCGTGGCTGTCGTAAACTCACAGACCGTAGGTAAAACACGCCTTAGGATTAGGCGTTATAAATAAAGGACGCCTGTACCAGAGGGCGTCAAAACTCAGAGACACGCCCTGATGGAAGGCGCTGATAACCAATGACACGCCTGTGAGAGGGGCGTTAGTTAACAGACAGTATGATAAGCACTCAACAGTGAACAGTTATGATAACAGAGACACGCCCTAATGACAGGCGTTAATAATAAATGAAACGCCTCGAAGAAGGGCGTTAACCCACAGACAGTGTAATAAGCATGCAGCAGACAGCAGTTATGGTAAGAGACGCCCTGGAGATGGGCGTTAATCAACAAAACACGTCCCTGTGAGGGGCGTTAAATGACGGACGAGAAAAATGGCGGGCACACCGCCAGCAGGTGCAATAACACACGCCCTGGAGGGGGGCGTTAAATAAACAAAACACGTCCCTGTGAGGGGCGTTAAATCAAAAGACGCCCTCGTTGAAGGCATTAATAAGCAGCAGTCGACTGACCCGGGAGTGTGCAGAGTGCACAATGGGGGGTGCCCGAGGGGCACAGGGGAAAGGGTACCGAGGGTACCGAAGGGAAAGGGCACGCGAGGGTGCCTAAGGGGAAAGGACACATGAGGGTGTCAATGGGAAAGGACACACGAGGGTGTCAAAGGGGAAAGGGCACACGAGGGTGCCAATGGAGATGGTAATCAACAAAGAAAACAGTGGAGGTCCCACCGTGATCGCCAATTTGTAGATTCCTTTAAAATTCACACTTTGAGAAAGAGTTAAAAAGGAAGGGAAAAGGGAAACATTAAATAATGGTGGAGATGAAACGATGCACGAGGTGCACAAGGGGAGTGTGTGATCGCCAGAGGGTTTACCTCAATAAAAAAAAAATAAGATCGCATGTACCTGGTGAAAAACGGGATGCGGGATGAATGTGGATCTCCTCCTCCAACTCCAATCGGCCGACCGATGAAGTGGGTTTTCTTGATTGATTACCTTGTAAGAAGACAATGAAAGACAAGCAAAAGAAAGGGGATCAGCCAAAGTGCAGTAATACCATTCCGAAAACAAACAACATAAAGTGATGAAACGTCGTCAACATGCGCACCTCTCTTTTGTTTTCTTTTTAAAACCCCTAGCAGAGAACTAGGGAAGGAGCTAATATGCTAAATGCAGTAAAAGAACTGACGACAGGAGATAGTAGTGATGACAAGAATATGATGAACAACAAACAAGCTTATATATATATCGCCCTGCTCTCCCTGACGAGAGTAAAGGGAACCGGGAAGACGCGGAACGGATGCAGCAGGATGAAGAAAATCACAGGAGGAAGCCTTGCGCGCTTGCTCAACAACTAACGTCTCTGAATGCTTAGGGAAAAATCTTCACCTTTTGAGTTGTTGTTGTTGTTGACCGCTTACACGATCAAACCAGATTTTCTTTTATAGCGTCAATCGGATGTGATCAAACAAGGGAATTGATAAGAACGGGTAATGAGGCATCCAAGGAAGGATTAAGATCGAGCAAGAGTCCAAGGATAGCAGGGAACTGTGAGGGAAAGATGGGAAAAAGAAGGACTCTAGAGTGAAACACGCCTTAATACAGGGCGTCTATTAATGAATTGACGACCTGAAGTATGGACGTTTCTTGAAACACGACCTAGGAAAGGCCGTTTCTTCCTGGATTTAATTTTGGAAATAAAAACCTTCCTCTGTTTGAAAACTGAGATAACACGCCTGAGATAACGGCGTTAATTAAAATCACGCCCTGAGGGAAGGCGTTACTCACAAAATGCCTTTTATTTTGAAAATAGATAATTTCAGAAATTAAGGGATAACACCAGGAATTGACGCCCTCTCCTACGGTCGTCCATTCTTTGAAAACGCCCTACAACAGGTCGTTACTTTTGAAATTAACGCCCTTACTAAAGTCGTGACTCACAAAATACAGGAAAATGCAGAAAAAACTCACAAAAATAGAAAAACTTTATGTTATACGAATATTGAAGTCCACTTGGGGCATTTATATAATAACATGAGATTTGATCAATAAAACGTCAATTTTGGCGTGTCTACAACGACTGGCAACACAAGCCGGGCACCAAGCCACCGACTCTGACCAACACGTCCTCGACCTCTGTCAGGTGACATCTTCAACAACCCCATCCGGGTCTAGCACCGACGCCTGACACGGCTTCCATTACATGAATAGGGTACTCATGTGGCACACTTGCCAACATTTTTTCCAACACTCCATCCTGCCAGTGCCAAGAACCATAATATCTCGAGCAACGGCACGGTAACAACACGTCTCACACCGAGGAATCAATCCTCCGATGCTCAGCGCAACCTCAGGAATCAGCTCGTAGCAGCCAAAGAAATAGGAAATAAAACATGATAATTCAACAATTAACAGAATTAAATAACAACTACAACAGAGTCCAGTCCAACAAAAAGTACAGTCTAATGCAGAAGAACGTACCCAACACCAAGTGAACACTCGGCCCGGCAAGCTGGCAACTAATAACCTCCACACTCCTTTTCAGCCCTTCCGAGCCTCAGCTCGTGGGCGGCGGGCCAGGATTCGAATGGTATCGGGTTCCTTTCCTGATATCTGAATCTTGGGTCGTTACAGCTAGAGCCAACGATCCATCTCCGGGTTGGAGTGCAGTGGGCTGCACACCCTTGGCGCGGGTTGGCTGTGCGACCGTCGGGTCCTCGCGGCCGAGGCATGGGAGGCCTCTGGCACTTGGCGATGGTTCTCCCCAGTTTGGCCCCTCTCGTCCTCCCGCTGGTTTCGTAGTTCCTGACATAACTTGAAGTCACGCGATCAATGACACCCAAGAGGGGGGTGAATTGGGTGTTTACCAAATTTGAAGAAACTTTTGGCCTTTTATAAAAAATGTGATAGAATGCTACTTAAGAGATTCAAAACTATTTGAACACAATTTGGATTTATCAAACTATATATGATAATGATATAGATTATGCAACATACACGAGGATAAATCCGAACAAACAGTTTACACTAATACTCACGGAGAATGGAGGTAGAAAAAATGGACCAAACCACACAATACAAACCACAATGCACAACGGTTTTTAAGGTGGTTCAGATGCAACGACGGCAGTCCTACGTCCACCCCTCACCAAACTCGGTGAGGCTTCACTCGGGGATAAATCCCCAAACGGAGACGATGCTCCAACCACACACGCAGGACGACGCCTGCACACACACACGGTGATGCACCCCAACACACACACACACACACACACACACACACACACACACACACACACACACACACACACACACACACACACACACACACGAAGATGAGGTCTCCAACACGATCCGACAGAAGGATCAACAACATACACACACGTTGCAATAGATGCAGCACTCCATACACAAAAAAGACCGGATCTAAATAGATCCACACACACATGTAGATCTAGGAAGCTCTACATACACAACACACGAATAAAGTACAATGACCACACACGACCACGGATCCAACATGATCCACGCACACACGAGTTTGCAGTTTCTGAGAAACACAAATTTGAAACTCAAAGCACAAGACACCAAAACAATTAAACCATAGTTTAGAATGCTCCTGATTTAGGCTCCCCCTAAGTGTATGATGCAGATCTTGCGTTGATTCCTTCTTCGCTTGAATGGCTTTGAATGGGTTGTGAAAACCTTGTTCTTTCACCTTTGGCAATCTTCCCTTGATCTCTTGCTTGCTTACTTGCTTCTTCCTTTCTTCTTCCTTAGACAGCTTCACCTTGATCTTCCTTGAATGCTTGCTTCCTTCTTCACTTCCTTGGAGGTTGTTAGCTTCAGATTTGGCTTGAAACACCTTGGAGATGGATGAAGATCTTGTTGCACGAAGTACTGTTCACAAAGCTACAGTACCCTCTCCTTTCACCTTGGACAGCCTCTCTTTGGATCTCTTGGATATATAGGGTTTATGGCTCCAATGAGATGTTTTATAGCCCTTGAATGGTCCATGGACAACCCCCAGACCAGATCCACATTTTGTGGGTGATTGGGTGACTTTAGGATTAAAGAAATCCATGGAGAATGGCTCTTCTCGAAGTGGAAACAAAGTCAACATATGTTGGCTCGGGACTGGCGGTCGACCTGTGGAAGCTGGCGGTCGACCGCTACTGAGAAACCTGTAGAAATTTGATCCCTGAAATTTTAGGTCGGCCTGGGGCGGCCGACCGCTACTGTCGGTCGACCTGGGGTGGTCGACCTATAGTTCTGCAGGATGAGACTTTTTAGGTTTCACCCCCGAACTCCATTGCAACCCATTTAAGTCTGAGGCTTCAAACTCCTTTGATCTTGGGGAATATATGTTGAGTGTTTTGACCTACTAAATCATAGCAAAAAGGATTAGCACTTTGATCAATAATTCATGTGGTAATTGCATGAAGTACATGTATGAAGCCCCTTTGGCCATTTGGCAATTTCAATCAATCAACAAGAGCTTATTGTAAACCGTTTGAGCAAGATATAAGTACCATGATTCCAATTTTCAAGCAAGTTTCTCATGAGTTGTTTCAACATAATGCATGCTCAAAATGATATATGAAATATGTATTAGAGTTCAAAAAGTGATTTACATTGAGGCCCAATTTCACATATAAGATTGGAACAATTGTTGCTTTCACAAATGCATGTATGTAGCCAAGCTCCATGAAGAGTATGCATGGGAAGCATTCAAAGTACATGTTCAAGTCAATCATATTCAACCAATCGACAGGAACAATCAACCATTTAGTTTAGTTATCACCATTCACTTAATCGCACATGAACATCAAAACCATGACTTCAACAACCATCAAAACCAAGGCATCACACAAGAAGTTTAGTTATCATCAAAACTATAGTTCAACAATCTCCCCCTTTTTGATGATGACAAACGAAGTGATGATGACAAACTAAATGAGGATACAATATGTTCTTCTCCCCCAAACACAATCATCAATTTTTTGATGATGACAAACGAAGTGATGATTACAAACTAAATGAGGATACAACATGTTCTTCTTCCCCTAACATAATCATCAATTTTTCTCCCCCTTTGACATAATCAAAAAGTGGGATAATGCAAATCTTTCTTCCCCTGGGACATGATCAACAATATCAACAAGCTTATCTCCCTTGGAAACAACAATAGCCCATCTTATCAAATCAGACGAAGCAAGGGCAAATCATGGACGAACAAAGTAATATGATTCCAATCAGAGGAAACCAATTGGTGATTATGCTCACAAATCAATTTGATACCATCCAGAGCAAATGCAGTCAAGCAAGTATTGATACCAAATGAAGGTAATTATTGGCCTCAAGGATATGAGCTAGTGGAGACGTTCACAAGATGAGGTGTTCAGTAGGATAGCATTCAAAAGCTAGATCCTATGTCAGACTTTTACAACATGCAAGAGCAGGAGGACAAAACAAGAGAGTTTATTTTGATTTTCAAAATTTTTGATTTTTATATTTATTTTATGGAAATGCATAACAGCTCAATACAAACATGTGACACTATGAATGCATGCAATGCAACTGAATAGACATGATGACAATATGAATGCAATCACATGAAACTCAATGCAAGCATACAATGAAAGGAAAAACAACTAGGCCAATTTTTTTTTGAACTCAAAAACCATTTTTGGAGTGTGATGGATTTTTAGATTTTTAATTTTTGATTTGTGGTTTGAAATGCATGAGATGCAGTACATGCAAGTGATGCCATATGAGATGTACAATCAAACAAATACGTATATGTACATGCAACATAGTTCCCCAGTATTTATATAAGAGAGGATAGGTATAGGAAGGGTGCATGAGGGTCATGACAATTGGAATGCACATGTGTAGCACATGGGGGGTTGTGCAATCGTATATGAGATTCATGCAATTGCTAAAGCAGTCAATCAACTTTCTGAATAAATATTAAATCAAATTTCCAGATGTGTAAGTGAGAAACATGAAAGATGATAGTTGCAATAAAGATATTCAGATTTTCAGATTAACATAAGGAGACCTTGTATAGACTGCACTTCAATTTTGAGAATAGCGTATTGGAGGCTACGCTCTACCACAATATGTTTTCACCAATATTTTTCAATCTAACCAATATCATATGATAGTCAGAATTTTTCAAGAGTGGTCAGGTTCAAATAATTCATTTTTACGCGAGTAGACGCATGGAACTCATGCCAGAATCCCCGGTTACTCAGAATACTGAACCATTTCACCTCATTTTGAACAGAGATACTAGTCAATACTTTTCAGATATGAACCACATCACGTCTCAGGTGACATGTGCCCAGTTTACTCAGTGAGACCGAACATTGCTCTATCTTTCATTATCATTTTAGATTTCTCAACAAGGATGGGTAGGTATCTTTTTCCTCAACTATCTCTTCAACATACATGTAGCAAGTTTAACATCTCGAGAGTGTTGAAAAGAAATTCATATATCCTTATCTTTAACACTCATTTTCACATTTTGTGCATGAAGTATGCGAATTTGATTCAGCATGTATACCAAAAATATCATGAATACATAACAGTGCAACTCCCCCTAAATAGATGCACTTATGAAATAAGAACTCCCCCAGAGTGTACGACATGAAACATTTCAATAATGACTCAAATGCAGCATTATTTAGTAAAGAGATATACGGCCATAGAAATGCCAAAGGATGGGGGTGAATAGCATATAGTATCAAGCAAGCATACAGAGAGAATGTATGCAACATGCACTATGACATGCATGCGAGTAATGTGATGTCAATTTGATACCAATGGAATGGACAAATGATACCAATTGAATGGATGACAACTGAATGAACTAAGTGCGACTAATGCTTGAGTTCCAATGCAATACAACGTATGAGCATATAAGAATGCGATGCAATGTGCAAAGTGATTCAGACTTTTGATTTTCATTTGAATGAGTGTAGCTAATGCATGAGTACTGATGCAATGCAACCTTTGATCATATAGTAGTGGAATGGAAATGCAATATGTCAAGACAACATGCAATGTGGTGCAAAGCTTCTAATATCAAATGAATGAGCTAACTACAGTTAATGCATGAACTCTAATGCATGCAACCTATGCCTGGAAGAGAGTGTGATGAAATATGCAATTGCAGCAAGGGAGGGCTTTGATTTACACACCATGAGATAAGTTCCACATTAGAGCATTCACATTTTATCAATGTGTCAACAAGCTTTTGCATGACATGACCTTTATGAGATAAGGGTGCTTAAGAGATCAAAATTAAGCAATGCAACCCAATTTTCAGAATTTTTCAAAAACAGATTTTCAAAGGTCATACACTAGTGTTGAAATGAGAATTCATCCAAAAGTCAAATTTATGAATCACTTAATCACAAACATATTTTCAATTTACATAGCTCAGCTCAAGGATTCATTCACAAATCAACCAATCATAATTTTCAAGATCTGGTACGAGGCGGAGATTTGAGTCCGAAGACCCAGCTCAACGCATAGGGAATTCTTCCAAGTTGACATAGTCCACTCTTCCACAGATGCTATTTGATATACCAGATGTGCAGTTCAATTTAAATGTGATTATGCAATTCAAACATAGAAATATTCAATATGGAATCACTTCACACACAACTCTCAGGATTTTCAATTTGATTCAGCCAATTTTGACAAGTCCATCACAGCAGGGTAGTAGATGACATATCAAGTTTGTAGAGTCAATACCTGTCATCTAAAGGTGTCACCAAGTGACAAAAGGCCATTGCATGAATTGACAATGTTGAGTTACCTTAGTTCAAGAGACAAGATTGGAAGCCTTCAATCACTAAGATCATCAACCTCACGAGGGTTGATATTTCATATTTTGCTTTCTTACCTTTGCCTTGAGAATCCATTTTCTTCCAAGCCTTCCACCTGATTTGCCTTGTGAGAGGTGGTTGATCAACCTTACCTATTGAACCCATTCTTGGTTAAAAGAGATGTGTGCCTTTCATACCATGTCTTGGGTACTTACTTCAACACGAACAAGACTTTCACCACCTTGTACTTGAGTCGATCCTGGAAGTTGTTCTACACAAAGTAGCCTTTCTTCTTGTAGCAACTTGAGAGGGTTCTCATCATTTTCATCCTTGCAAGGTATTCTTCCAGTTGATTCAAGCTTGGTCATGACTAGCCCATCATCATTTGGATTTTGGGAGTATAATCTGCATCCAAAGATAGAAAGATTTGATTTGTCAATTTCGATTCAAATTTATTAATAATGACATGAAAAATAATTTTAACAACCAACATCCCCTGGACAGCTCTAGATGCAATGCATGACTCATGTGTGAACCTAAACATTAAGTTCATATGATGAATCTGATGACTCCCCCTCAATGTGTGCATAACTGAGATATGCTTAGTAAAAATCCAATGCCATATGCAGCCTTTTGAGTAAATGACTCATAGTACCAGGTGGAGAACTTAGATCCGAAGATCACCTCACGCGTAGTGATAGTTTTCAGACAGGCTTAAAATGCCCTTCCACATGTCACCATTTGATATACTATGTAACCATGGATAACGAAGGCAGGAGGATTGCAATGCATTATGACATAAATACACAATGTTTAATATTTGCAAGACATCACGTGAAGGTATATGCACACTTAGTGTATGTAGTGAAATCATGCTTGATGAATCTTCAAGCTCTTATTTACACGAAGATGCTATATGACAAGTGATATATGCACAAATATGCAAACAACCATGAATGGAATACATGTACGGACATATGCAAGACTACATGACTATATGACACAAAGTAAGTTAAAACATGATAGAGTCACTACAGAAGGTAGGAAGGATATCACATGATCTTCAAATTTAGTTTTTGATTTTTCTTTCAACCTGACTTATGTCACTTGACCCGTGTGCCTTACCTTCTTGATATAAATAGATTTCATACTTTACATTCCCAAGGCACACATGCAAAATAGATTTCTCATTTGCCATTCTTAGGTACCCAAATCCTTTTGGGTTCTTGTGGGTTAGCAGCAACATTTGCACATGGTTTTCACTTTTTGACAGTATTCAAATTATCATTTGTCATCAAAGGACAACCATGCATCAACTCACAATCATGCTTAGTATGCCCAGATTCACCACAATAGAAATAACGCACAGAAGCCATTTTCCCATGTGGTCTTTTAGCATGAACATAAGAATTCTCAAATCCATTTCTCCCAAATGAAACATTTTTTACATTTTTGAAATCATTCATTTTCTTGCATGCTCTCAAATCAGCATTCTTCATAATGAAACAATCATGCATGGCATGTCCAGATTTACCACAGTAAAAATATGAGAGTTTCTTTCTAAGTGGTTGTGTGTGTGTGGCAGAAGTATGTTTAACATGCATGGGTGTACTAGCAGCATTTTTGGATTTTTGATGCAAATTGATTTTCTTTGTGGATCCATGTGTGTGTGCAACATAGTTTTCTTTTTTCAGATTCTCATTTGATGTGCTGGCTATGTTTGAATTGTGCACAAAGGATGTATAAACTTTATTTTCAAACTTCTTTTTGTTCACAGGATTATAGCCCAGCCCTTCCCTTTGAAAATTCACTTTCATCCCCAACAATTTATTCAAGTTTTCTTGACCATTTACAAATCTAGACAGCGAATCATTCAAGTCAATAATTTCAGATTAAAGAGATGAAATTTGTAATTCAGAATTGGCAAGTTCTTCTTCACAAGTGGAAAGACTAACATTCAACATGGAATTGGTAGTCTTAAGGCATTTTACTTCTTCCCTAAGTTCATCCACATTTTCACATTCTCTAATAACCATAGATTTCCCTTTTTCAAGACTCAACAATCTTTCAGAAATGACTTTATTCAATTCCTTCAGTTTCTCATTTTCTTTAACAAGCTTTTCATCATGAATCAGTTCATTTATCAAGGTTTGATCATCGGTCATGGAATTTAGTTTTACAGTCATCTCCTTGTTTTCATTTCTTAAGGAACATATTTGATCTTTGTGAAATTCAATGTCAAACATATGAGCCTCAATCATTTCCTCTAAATGCAAGCATTTTTTACAAGAGGAATTACACTTATTTTGATCGGCATCCTTTTTCAATTTTTTGTTTTCAGATTTTAACTTCTTGTATTTTTCAACAAGATCATCATATGCAATCAACAAAACTTCATAGCTAACTTCATCTTCATTATCAGAATCAAAATTTACCTTTGAGCTTGATTCAATTTGCTGATCACTCCCTTGATCACTTGTGCCTGCCATAAGACATTCGCCTTCATGCTCTTCCCGGACTTGGGTTAATCCATCCAAAATGTCCTTCGCGGATCTGCAATGAGAGACAAAGGGAAAGTGATTAGTATTGACTGCAGTCGTAAATAACTTCAAGACTAAACAATTTTGATCATGTTTAAACTTTTGATTTACAGTCCAGACATTTTTGTCTTTAGGCAATTCATAAGGACCATGTAAGATAAGCTTCCATAGCTTAGGGTCGTATGAATTGACTAGACTACACATCCTTCCTAACCACACATCGAAATTGCAACCATCAAACATGGGTGGAGAGTTTAAGGTGTACATCATGGTAGTCATTGATCTAGATCACTCTAGATCGTTAGATCTATGAAATTAGAGCCTTGACTCTGATACCAATTAAAGTCCCGCGATCAATGACACCCAAGAGGGGGGTGAATTGGGTGTTTACCAAATTTGAAGAAACTTTTGGCCTTTTATAAAAAAATGTGATAGAATGCTACTTAAGAGATTCAAAACTATTTGAACACAATTTGGATTTATCAAACTATATATGATAATGATATAGATTATGCAACATACACGAGGATAAATCCGAACAAACAGTTTACACTAATACTCACGGAGAATGGAGGTAGAAGAAATGGACCAAACCACACAATACAAACCACAATGTACAACGGTTTTTAAGGTGGTTCGGATGCAACGATGGCAGTCCTACGTCCACCCCTCACCAAACCCGGTGAGACTTCACTCAGGGATAAATCCCCAAACGGAGACGACGCTCCAACCACACACGCAGGACGATGCCTGCACACACACACGGGGATGCACCCCAACACACACACACACACACATGGAGACGAGGTCTCCAACACGATCCGACAGAAGGATCAACAACATACACACATGCTGCAATAGATGCAGCACTCCACACACTAAAAAGACCGGATCTAAATAGATCCACACACACACGTAGATCTAGGAAGCTCTACGCACATAACACACGAATAAAGTACATTGACCACACACGACCATGGATCCAACACGATCCATACACACGAGTTTGTAGTTTCTGAGAAACACAAATTTGAAACTCAAAGCACAAGACACCAAAACAATTAAACCATAGTTTAGAATGCTCCTGATTTAGGCTCCCCCTGAGTGTATGATGTAGATCTTGTGTTGTTTACTTCTTCGCTTGAATGGCTTTGAATGGGTTGTGAAAACCTTGTTCTTTCACCTTTGGCAATCTTCCCTTGATCTCTTGCTTGCTTACTTGCTTCTTCCTTTCTTCTTCCTTAGACAGCTTCACCTTGATCTTCCTTGAATGCTTGCTTCCTTCTTCACTTCCTTGGAGGTTGTTAGCTTCAGATTTGGCTTGAAACACTTTGGAGATGGATGAAGATCTTGCTGCATGAAGTACTGTTCACGGAGCAACAGTACCCTCTCCTTTCACCTTGGACAGCCTCCCTTTGGATCTCTTGGATAGATAGGGTTTATGGCTCCAATGAGATGTTTTATAGCCCTTGAATGGTCCATGGACAACCCCCAAACCAGATCCACATTTTGTGGGTGATTGGGTGACTTTAGGATTAAAGAAATCCATGGAGAATGGCTCTTCTCGAAGTGGAAAATAAAGTCAACATATGTTGGCTCGAGACTGGCGGTCGACCTGTGGAAGCTGGCGGTCGATCGCTACTGAGAAACCTGTAGAAATTTGATCCCTGAAATTTTAGGTCGACCTGGGGCGGTCGACCGCTACTGTCGGTCAACCTGGGGCGGTCGACCTATAGTTCTGCAGGATGAGACTTTTTAGGTTTCACCCCCGAACTCCATTGCAACCCATTTAAGTCTGAGGCTTCAAACTCCTTTGATCTTGGGGAAGATATGTTGAGTGTTTTGACCTATAAAACCATAGAAAAAGGATTAGGACTTTGATCAATAATTCACGTTGTAATTGTATGAAGTACATGTTTGAAACCCGATTGGCCATTTGGCAATTTCAATCAATCAACAAGAGCTTATTGTAAACCGTTTGAGCAAGATATAAGTACCATGATTCCAATTTTCAAGCAAGTTTCTCATGAGTTGTTTCAACATAATGCAAGCTTAAAATGATATGTGAAATATGTATTAGAGTTCAAAAAGTGATTTACATTGAGACCCAATTTCACATATAAGATTGAACAATTGTTGCTTTCACAAATGCATGTATGTAGCCAAGCTCCATGAAGAGTATGCATGGGAAGCATTCAAAGCACATGTTCAAGTCAATCATATTCAACCAATCGACAGGAACAATCAACCATTTAGTTTAGTTATCACCATTCACTTAATCGCATATGAACATCAAAACCATGACTTCAACAACCATCAAAACCAAGGCATCACACAAGAAGTTTAGTTATCATCAAAACCATAGTTCAACATAACTCTGTCAGGGCTCGGTTCTCTGGCGAATTTCATCTAGGTCACCTGGGGTGACCTCGCGTCGGGGGTGAGTGGAAGAAGCTTCCTGTGACCCCCGGCAGGAGTTGGGTCCCTGATGGGAACCGTGCCTCCGGTTGCTAGCGTTGCGGAGGCTTCCACGGGGTGCCATAGCCTTTTGCTCGGGATTTCCACAGACGGCGCCAAGAAGTGTAGAGGCAGGAAAATGGTTCCTATGCCACGTACCACCTTCTCTACTTATTTGTAGGGGAAGTCACCTTGCACCCGTGGGGGCCTGCAATCATCAGAAACCAGAAAGGCATCAGAAGGAGTCCGGGTGTTACCCCAGGGGACAACCCTCTGATGCTTAAGTCAACATGAAGGATAGAGAAGAGCGAGGAAGAGAGAGAGATGAGGGGATCGTAGTCGAGGGCTGAAGGGCCGTGTAGATTCTCCGAACGAGTGCTCGTCGCTCCTAGTGTTCACTCAGAGAGTGCTCGCTGGGTGGTGAGGTCATTGGAGGAGAGCTTTCCTTTTAGCGTTGATCGTCGGTGCTTCCCTCTCTTAGTGCAGTAGGGTTAGTTGCTCTATTCTCTTGTGTAGTACGCTTTGGCAGAATCATCCACCATGTCTCTCTTCTCTATCGTTCCCCTTCTTATAGGGGTTGTCCTAGAGCGAGGAGCCTTATCCCTTGATAGGGAAGGCGTAGGTAGTGGAGTAACTCCTTTCTGCTATAGCGACGGGATTTTCCCGTTGGAGGGCGAATACCCCGGCGTCGGCTTGTCCCTGGGTGAATCTTACGACGCTCATGGGGCGTGCTCGCCCGTTATGGGATCTGGGCCGACGTGATAGGGGGCAACGGTCCGTTAATGCGTTTTCCCGTGCCGTAGAATCTAATGGCAAAGCTGAGTTAGGCCACGCCTTGGCGGGCCGTTCGCCTCGAGCACCTCTTGGGCGTGCTAAGGGGATGGATCCGATTTGAGCCTGTCGCTATTGGGCTGTCCATGGGCCAAACCGGATTTACCCTCCTCAGGTTGCATTACTCGCCTTTCAAGTTGAAAAAATGCCCATTGAAACTTTTAGATATGCTGCCAAAATCTTCCGAATTAATGTTTTTAATTAGCCAGGACATAGTGACTTTTCCATTTTAATTAGTAATCACATCTAACTCCAAGAATCATAGAAGATAAAATGCTAGGATGAAGCACTTAATTGATTAGAAATCCGCTATATGAGGCAACAAACAAATAAAAAAAGATAACGAATCTAAAATAGGATGATGTGCATGCATGGGAGGCCCAACTTAAATATTCTACTGCTCTATACGTTCTAGAGTAATGATGTCCTGCACAAACGGATTAGTCTTACATAATTAGAGAGTCCCCGTGATGGCCAGGGTAAAGGGAAAACAGTGAACTATCCAAAAACTGCGTACAAGAAGAGGGGGGGCGGGCGGGGAACAGAAAAGTGAAATAAAAATAATCAGAATAAAAGCATCATATTGGGCAGGTATTAATGTGTGTATCTGAGAGAGAGAGAGAGAGAGAGAGAGAGAGAGTTCTAAGAGTTCGTTTTATTGAAGAGAAAGAGATATGATCAATCTTTATTGAGCAGGAAATTTTCTTAAAATGGGAGTCACGTATCTAAGAATATGATACGGACCGGGAAACTTGAAGGATGTACGGTTACGTTTAAAAGAAACTAAGTGGGATATATGTATTGAAAATAGTGTTATTAGAATCGGACCAGATCGGCTAGTTCGACCTCCAACCGGTTCGGATACCCGTTTGACTAAGGCCTGTCTGGTCTAAAGTTAAAAATCGTAAGAATCAGACGAACCGCGGTTCGACCAGTAACCCAGTCTGACCCGGTTCGCCCATTAAATAATAAAAAATAAAAAATGTAATAATTAAAAATGCCTCTCTCACCCGCTTCCCTAATCGACTAATCCCTATCGCACATGCCTCTTGGCCCTCTCCCCTCTCACGACAGCCCTCTCCCCTCTCGGCCCTCTCCCGACCGCCTCTCGGCTCTCTCCCCTCTCCTGGCGGCACTCTTCCCTCTTCGAAGGTTCGGATCTCGTCGTTGCAGTCGAAGAAGACATCGACACCCTCACCGTAGATCCGCGCGAGCACCTTTCACGGAGGAGCCCTGTGCTCGCCGGCGTGAGCACCTTTCATGGAGGAGTTCACCTTTCACAGAGGAGTTCGCGGAGGAGCCCTGAGCTCGCCAGCTGGCCAGTTGATCCGGACGATCACCTTTCGCGGAGGTGCTCCGAGCTCGTGGGCAGGACAATTGATCCGGACGAGAACCTTTCGCCAGGCTGTGCAGGATCTTCTTCGTGTCCTTCGGGAGCTGGGCCGCGTTGTCAATTGCAGTATCAATCGATTCTATCCCCATCTCCACGGCCACCATCCTCTCTTTGAAACAAAGCAGAGAAATCAGGTAGATAAGTCTCTCTTCAGCTCGATCCAAATCTTCCTTGCTGAAACTTGAAAACACTCAAAAAGGTAAATATAAAAAACCAAAATGAGGGGGCCAGCAACGTCATCTTCAGCTCCGGTGAGTAACAATTTTATTTTTCAGATTTTAAATCTATGTTTTCTATTTTTCAAACATATGATTTTTTAAATGTTAGCAATTAGCAATTTAGCATGTGTTTTTTATTTATGTTTAAACCTTTGAATAATTATGTGAATTCTACTTGTAGGCTTTTAAAATATGTCTAACCTGCCCAACTCATTTGAAAATCAGTCTACCCCGTCGGGTTCAAATGCAACACCTCCAGTTGCTTCTGCTACTAGTGTAGTGGTAGGAAAATGGTTCTTAGGTCACGTACCACCTTCTCTATTTAATTTTAGGGGAAGTCATCTCGCGCCCCTGGAGGCCTGCGAACACCAAGAAATAAAAGAGGCGTCAGAAGGAGTCCCGGATGTTACCCCAGGGGACAACCCTCCGATGCTTAAGTCAGCAAGGGATCAATGAGCAATAGAGAAGAGCGAAGTGAGAGAGAAGTAGAGTTCGTAGGAACTGATCCGAGAGGCTTGTAGGTCCTCTACACGCGTGCTCGCCGCTCCCAGTGGGTACTCGGAGAGTGCTCGCTGGGTGGTAAGGCCGTACAGGAGGAGGTTTCTCTCTAAGCGTAGTGGGTAGCCTTTCTGTCGTTGTAGTAGGTCTGATTGCTCTATTCTCAGTAGGAAGCTCTTAAGGCAGAAGTATCCACCGTTCAGAGACGTGTCCTTCTTCTCCTATGTCAATCTCCCTTTTATATGGGCTATCCTGGAGCGAGGGGCCTCATCCCTTGAGAGGGAAGGGTCCCCTTAGTAAAGTAACGTTCTCCCGCTACATTGGCGGGAGTTTTCCATTGGGGGGCGATAGCCTCGGCGCCGGCTGGCCCCTGGGCAAGTCTTACGGTGCTCATGGGGCGTGCTCACCCGTTACGAGGTCAAGGCCGACGTCGTGGGGGCAACGGTCGATCGTCGGAGTGTTCTTCGGTGAGAATTGCGCTTCCCCTCACTGTAGAATCCAATGTCGGGTCGGATTGGGCCGCTCCTTGGCAAGCCACATATGTCGGCCGCTTCTTGGGCACGCTTATCGAGAGTTCTTTGGCATGGGCCGGTCATTACTGGGCCGAATGTAGGCCAGATCGGATTTACCCTCCTCAGTTCCCCCCTACTCTCAGTCACCGAGCACTCAGTAGGGGGCTGAGAGTAGTCCGAGAGAGGGTTTTCTGGAGATCCGAAGATGATTTCCTCGTACAAAGGGAGTTAGTGGCTTCGAGAGCCTGCTTGGCGCGTAAGGTGCCTCTGACGGTGGCAGAAGCCACGCTGGTAATCATGACCCCGAGTCTTGTCTCGTTCTAGGAATGTGGGCTTCGAACGGTCATCTGCCATCGGTAGCCATACCGTAGTAGCGGCCGGTGTCCTTTCACCTACCCCTCAGTGGATAGCGTCGATCCGTAGTGGGTGGTTATAAAAACTACTGCGAGGTCTTTCGTAAACTACACCCACATCTTGCCAGTTGTCGTACTTTGTTGTAGGCATCTTCCTCCCTTTGCCCGGTGAGGATCCTTCTTCCCTTGCATCTTTCATCTTCTGTAGTCATGCCCCCGCGTAGCAGAAACCTTAGCGTCGACTCTTCCTCTTCAGAAGAGGCGGCTCCTGGCCGCGGTGGTGCGCCGAGCACATCAGGTGTAAGCGCTAGTTGACCCAATTCCCCGCCGTTAGTTGCCTATAGGGTGATCCATGGTTTACGGGAAGCCTTCCAAATTCCCCCCGAGTACGACATCGTCTTCCAAACATCCGACGATGATATGTTGAGTCTTCCTTCGGGGGATTTTCGATCCCAGTAGCGTCCTTTCAGGTGGGCTTCCATGTTCCTGCGCATCCCTTCATCGCATCCGTCCTTCATTATTATGGTCGGCGCCCTGGAGGGTTGGCGCCCAACTCTTATTACATCCTCAATGGATTCCTCTATGCGTGTCGGAGAGCGTCGGTAGAGCCTTGCCTCCATCTCTTTCAGTAGTTCTACTTCATCCAGCGCTGCCCGGATGATACGGCCTTTGCCTATTTTAAGGCCCGGACTGGCCGGAAGCTCATTTGAGTGTCCTCCACTGTGGCCAACCTCAAAGGGTGGTCGCAGCGATATGTGTACATCGTCAAGTCATCACGATCACTCTAGGAGTTGGAGGTTCGGGGGCATCCCCCCTATCTGGGACGATAGGAAACCTCCGCTCAGGGCCGAGGATCGGAAGAAGGAAGATGCCATCCTCTGGTACTATCTTGTTGACACGGACTTCGTGCTTACCCCGACGCTGCTCCGAGAGCTGGGGTTGATCCTCCGTTGCCGTAGGGTACTGGTCTCGACTCCTCATCGGGTTGTGTTGGCGGTCTATTGGATTAAGCTGACCATGTTCTGGTTTCAGGTGCGCCTGAGGTCCCGGTGTGGAGCTACGAGGTCGTCAAGTTGCCACGGTTTGCTCCCCACCCTGTGGACCACATCGCTCCGGGTACCGGTCAGGTGTCGATCGTCGCCCCCCAGGCCGAGGTTGCGTTTGCCCTGGGACGGCTGTCATATCCCGTTCCAGTCGGCATTCCTCTAATACGCTCGCCTGAAGCATCCGTGGCTAGCGGAGGGCCTAGTCTTCGCCGGAGTTCTCCCGAAGCCACCTCTAGTGCAGCTGGTGAAGAGTCCGCCATGGCTGGCGGTAGTCGAGCCCTTCTGACTGATGATGAGTTGGCGGAGATGGACATTCACTGCCGATCAAGGAAGAGAGGAGAGGTTCTACCCCGGCCAGGAGTCGTGTCCCACCACCTTCTTCGTCAGGGGCACCTCCCTTGGTGCTCTTCCACCGCCATCATCTGAGGCACCGGCAGCTCCTGTTCTGGTGCCTTCCTCCGGAGGGTGGTGGCGCAAAAAAGGCAAAGCTCCTGCTGCTGTCGAAGTTGGTTCTCTCCCTCCACTAAGGGTCTCTTCACGTGGTCAGTCCTCACAGCCTGAGGACTTGACGGCGGGGTTGCCCGGGATCGCGACTATCGTTGACCTAATGGTGCAGAGTGCTCCCTGGCACGAGCACGTTGGGGAGTTTAGTTCCGAGCCCACAAAGGAGTTGACGGCCGTCGCAGCGAGGAGCGCGTGTCTGGTCGTCAGAGCCCTCGGGTTGTGGAGGAACCACTTCATCGATCTTGCCCGTGAGTTGGAGGCCCTCCGGGCCCTTCAGGCAGGAGCCGAAGAGCGTTTTAAGGGGTCTAAGGCTGCTAACGACTCCAAGAGCAGCTGGCTCAACTAGAGTTAGCCCTCACCGGCATGGAGCGCGATCAGGACTCGTTTCGGGAGCGGCCGACGCGACCGGGGAGCGAGCAGCCAAGTTGAAGGTGGAGGTTCGAGCCATGGAGGCCCGTGCCCAGGAGGCCGAGGCAGAGCTCGCCAAGCTACGTTCGTCCTTGTCCTCGGTTGGTGAGGAAGCTGTGGAGAACTTCTGCTCCTCTTCGGCTTACCGGGATGAGCTGACGGAGGCGGCCTTCGAGTTCTACGGGCTGGCCCGTGACCGTGGCTTTCGGGAGGGCTGGAGTGCTGCTGTGAAGGCCAAAGTGGAGAATCTTGGCCTTGTGGCCCCGGTCCTCCCCCCTCCTTCAATTCCTTACGGCTCGGATGCCGATGATGGAGAGGAGGATCCCGACACTGTAGAGGCGGGCGCCGAGAGGTTGATGCCGAGTGTGGGTGAGCGAGCACCCGCTGACGTTGCCGTGGTAGATTTGGTCGACCATCTACCTTCTCCTGATGCTGCTGCCGCACGTGCGTCTGCGGAACCCAGGGCACGGGATGATGTTACCGGGGCAGGTCCTTGAGAGGGCGCCCCTTGTCTTTTTCAAATTTCTTCCTGCTTCATCGCTGTTCGCCTGGGCGGCCACTTTTCTTTTGCAAGCCCTTTTATTTTGGAATGGAAAACCTTCCTTTATTTCACAAATCTTGAAGTTTTTCCCGTGTACTTCCTCCCTTCTCAGTTGTTATGAGATCTTCTGGGGATATGAAGTGGCGTCCTCGAGGTAACCGTGAGAGGGCGCGACTTTCAGGATCCGTCGCTTCGGTTTCCACGGATTCGATTGAGGCGGTAGGAGTCCTCATACTTTTTGGGACTTCGCTCCCCCTATAAATAGTGACCCCCCAGTGTGTTTACGTCCATCTCGCGTTGGGTGAGTTGTGAGGCGAGAGCCCTTCCGCGGGTGTAGACACGCCATGCGTGACATTACCGTGAGTAAATCTCATATTACACCATGATACCCCAAGGTTGCCTTCACATTTTTAATTACTTTGGTGATTTTCTATTTTTCTGAATTTTTTTTACTTTTTTTGATTTTTTTTCGGGAAAAGTTTTAAACGTGTCAAGGACCCTAGACGCCTCACTTTGACGTGTCAAGGAACCTAGACGCCTTCTTCAGAAGGCTCGTGCAACGCGCATGCGGCGCCGCTCTGGCCGTTTACTTTGACGTTTCGAATAAATCCAATCATAGAGACGTCTTGTCGATCAGACGCGCCCTTCGAGAGTCATGGTTACCCGCCGAAACCACGCGCTTTCTCCACTATCGACGGCTTTCGACGGCGATTCGGTGGGCAAAGATGGGCGCGTCCGGGGTCCCGGACGCCTCACCATTGAGGCGTCCAAGAGGCTAGACGCCTCAATAAATTAGCTTGAAAAAAATAAAAATATATATATATTGAGGCGTCCAAGGTCCTGGACGCCTCAACATTGAGGCATCCAGGAGCCTGGACGCCTCACTCAAGTTGTCCTCTATAAAGAGAAGACCCCCTCCCTCGAAGGGAGAGGGCTTCAGATCCGATAGAGGAAGGAGAGACTCTATCGGATCCCATTTCTAACCCGTGGGTTTTTGTAGGGGGAGGTTCTGTCGGCTTCCCAGGTGCCCGCGCTCGCGAGAGGAAGACTAGCTCCATCCATTCTGCTTCCACGTCATCCCTACGCTCCCGCCATCAGCATCTTCAATAAGCCATTCTCTCCCCTTCTCTTTTGTCATTTCTGTCGCATGCATCATCCCGTCATCTGTCATCACCTTTTATAAGAGAGATCTATTTTTTATGCACGTTTGCACGATCCCCCATTCATCATAGCATTTTCCTCCTACTTGTGTCCGAGAGGGATTTAAAAACAACACCAACCAGGTGTGTGTCTCACCATGATTTCATCATTTTTCATCACAAGGGACTAATACTACACTGCCATTTTTTCTGATTCACTTGTTATCTGTCTGTTTTCTCTTTTGCAAGGGTAACCAAGGAAAGCCCTCTCCATCGGCCGACCGAAGGGAGAGGAAGAAGCAACCCGCCATTTCCCACTTTTTGAGGTAAGCGCGATCACTCTTCTTATTGTGGGGTCTCCGACCCCTGGCGATCACATCATATTCTCGAGGCCGCGGTGAGTCACTTCCCGCTATGCCTGTTTAAATTTCTATCATTTATATCCTGTGATATTATCATATCTTTGATATTCTCGAGGTCGCGGCGAGTCACTTCCCGCTATGGCTGTTTAAGTTTCTGTCATTTATATCCTGTGATATTCTCATATCTCTGATATTCTCGAGGCCGCAGCGAGTCACTTCCCGCTATGGCTGTTTAAATTTCTGTCATTTATATCCTGCGTTATTCTCATATCTTTGATATTCTCGAGGTCGCGGCGAGTCACTTCCCGCTATGGCTGTTTAAATTTTTGTCATTTATATCCTGTGTTATTCTCATATCTTTGATACTCTCGAGGCGGCGGCGAGTCACTTCCCGCTATGGCTGTTTAATTTTATGTTACTTATATCTTGTGTTATTCTCATATCTTCTCATATCTTCGAGGCCGCGACGAGTTACTTCCCGCTATGGCCGTTTAAATTTCTGTCACTTAAATTCTGCACCATTCCCATCTCCCGAGGTCGCGGAGAGTCACTTCCCGCTATGGACGTTTAATCCCCATATCTTGTTACGCTGTATCTATTCTGCACACCCCGCCGGAGCAATCTCCCATGGTGGTTTCTCTTCTTCTCTCTCTTCTTTTTTCTGTGTCGCAGCAAAACGAGCCCGCGCGCTCCGCTCGCCGCCGCATTCCGCGTGACGTCACTCACATCTTGGCGATCACGGTGGGACCACTTTCACTTTTTCTTGGTTACTCTTGCAATATCGGCATCGCCGTATGCTCCTCCACCCGGCACTCACTTGTGCCTCTCCACCTTTGCGCCCTCGCGTGCTCCAGTTGTGCTCACAGTAGCACTTTCAGTTCTTATCCCTCGTGCACCTCGTGCACTTCGCTCCTAGTCCCTTGTAATTCATTGGGTGCTAATTATATCTTTGATATCTCTGTCATTTTCTTATGTTCTGTATATCTGCTCAGCACTTCATTGCATACATCCACCCCCTTTTTTTATTATTTTTATTTCTTTTCTAAGGATCACCCTCTCTCGATGAAGGAAGGACTCTCCGTTCGGGAATTCCTCTCGGTGGATTAGGATCTCCTCTACCGGGACCTCTGTAAGTCCCCGACAGCGAAGGATTCCCTCTTCGTTCACTGGGATGGTTGTACCATTGAAGTTCCCCGGAGTTAGTCGACCCATTCGTGGTGAGACGAGAGACCCTAGTTGACACGGCGGTGAAACAAAACTAACTAGGGTCCTTATTTTTGTGTGAACTTCAGATCTAGTTAAAAACACAAAAAAAAAATATATCAAAACAAAAACAAAAAGTGCGTAAAGGTATCTACTTGTTTGATAATCTCTACTATCTATTTGTTGGTGCATGTTTTTACGTTCTGGAAGAACTTTGAGCATGGCTCACGAGTCTTTTGAGGAGAACCACCCTGGTCGTGGTCAGTCAGTCGAGCCGCGTGTCCATGCTATTGACTCGGGCCCTTCCTATGAGCCCTCACGTGAGGTGCAGGTTACCGCCGGGGACACATCCCCACCACAGGACATCTCCTCTTTGCTAGGTGTCCTCCCCAACATGGAGCTCACCTCTGAGTAGCTCCGGGCCTTCCAGGCCATTCTGAAATGGAAATCCATTTCTCCCACCCCCCAATAGTCAATTCCAGCCATCGCACTCCTCCAAGAGTCGGTGCAGGCCATCCCATCTCCTTCACCAGTGCAAGCCATCTCTTCTCCCTCACTTCAAGGGCAGGCAAGCCAACAACCTCCCTCGTTCCAATTCCTTTCACAGTCTCCAACCCCTGCTATTCCCCACACACCGCTGCAGCCAGGGCCAACTGCCGGCGGCCCGGCTGCTCCCTCCCATTCGGGGTTTCCTCCTCAATTCTCCGGGAGACATCTCCCTCCCCAGTGGCAGGTGCCACCTTCACCTCCCGAGAAGCTCGCCCAATCGCTCCTCAACAAGTTCAATAGAATGGACGAACAGTTTCAGAATTTGAAGAAAATGATGGACGTGAAATCCACCCCGGAGGTTGCTTTGCTAATCCTTCCGGTGATCCATCTTCCTCCCTCCGAAATGCCTACCTACCGCAGGTACAATGGCACTGGCAACCCCTTTATTCACCTCAAGGACTTCATGTATGAATCCTCCTATTGGCAAAATTATCAAAGATCCCTGGCATAGCTCTTTCGGAGATCATTGGACGGTCCTGCGCTAGAGTGGTTCTATTCTTTGGAGCCCGACGAGGCCGAGAATTTTGATACAGTGCAAAGAAGATTCTTTCAAAAGTATCGGGATAGAGTTGGTCCCTCTCTTTCCATTACTGACTTAGTGGCCGAGAAAATGAGGCCAGACGAAGATTTTGTCCGCTATGCCGACAGATGGAGGTCTCTAGCAGAGAGTATAAGAGATACCCTCTTAGAGCCCGAACAAGTGAAAATGATTGTGTCCAATGCAACCCCACAGTTCAGACACGTCCTGGCCATGAACAAGCTTACCACAATGGAAGAACTGTATGAGAGGGCCCGGTATATCCAGACCCAGTTAAAAGACTCCCCCATCATGCACATGTTTGAGCCGCCGAAGCCCAAGGTGGTCAGAAAGACAGGCGCTGGTGTCCCAAGTGGAGCGACAGAAGGGGTCGTAACAAATGAGCAAGTAAGTGCAATCAACAACGCCAACTATGCAGCCAACCCAAGACCTCCACAAATACCTCGACTTCCCCTCCAGCAACGTCCTTTCCCCTCTCGTCCTCCACCCCAGAACAATCCACCTGACAACAACATGCCTCAATCATTTCAACCCCAGCAACAACCCCGACCCCAGCAGCAACAACCACCACCTCAGTACCACCAGGTTCAACCCCCAGGGAATTACGGCCCCCCACAGCAACAAAGGAGGCCGATTGGCCCCAAGAGAGCCCATTACCCACCATTGCCAGAAACTTTGACAGATATTTTCAGCGCCCTCATGGCCTCAAATACCCTCATCCTACCCAGGGAGAAGCTTGCATGGCCCCCGAATGTTGATACCTCCAGATAATGTGTCTACCATAGGCAGCCAGGACACACAGTAGAGAACTGTTTCCATTTTAAGGACTACATCTATGATATGCATGATGAAGGCAGAATTGACTGGGATGAAATGAGGTGATACATCGCCACTCTTAAAGCCAGGAGACCTCCTCCTAGACCACAGTTCCACCAACAACAGCAGTTACAACAGCAGCCACAGCAACCACCACAACAACAACAACAGCCTCAGCAGGCCCAACCATAACACCCTAACATGGGCATAATCCAGAATCCATTATCGGAGCACCAACAACCCAATCACCAGGTCAACCCCATCTCCTCCTTCCCAAAAGTTGGGAGAGAGCAGGTGTGGCACCCAGAAAGTACCTCCGTTCTTGCTGCCGCCAACCCTATCATCAGGCAACCCCCTCGCCTTGCCCGGGTAGCACCTCTCTCTCATCAACCCGCATCGCAACCTATAATACGGCCTTCACCATTTCCACAGCCATTACGCCCTCTCATCCGCACCTCTCCCACTAACTCACCAATGACCTATCAGCCAACGCCCTCCACTATGCCCTCGCACCCTCTCATCTTCTCTCATCCCTCCATTCTGCCATCCACCCCTACTACCCCTACACCTATGCCTTCCAAACCTCTTATCATCCGTCAACCATATGTGAACCCGCCTACCTCCACCGTGCCTCCACTAATGTCCGCAAAGCCACTCATCACCCACCATCCATCTCAGAACTATTATCCATCTCAAGCCTTATCCACTTCCACTTTGCCTCCGCCTCCACCTTCCAAACCCCTTACCATCCATGGCCCACATGAGATCCCCTCTACCTCCACTTTGCCTCCGCCTCTACCTTCCAAACCCCTTACCCTCCATAGCCCATATGAGATCCCCTCTACCTCCACCATGCCTCTGCCTAACAAACCCCTCATCAAAACCCCCGCTCCCATCGTCACCCCGACCTCATCAACCATTCCTCCACCACTACCCCTCAAACTCCTGCTAAAACCCACATCTAACCCCATAGAGGTGCAAAAGCCGCAAGCCATGGTGCTCCAGAGTGGAAGGATTTTTCACAAGGTTTTCCCCCAGAACAATCAGAACCCCGAGCAGTCTCAGCCAGAGAAAGACGATGGAGAGTAGCCAGAAAAGTCCATCCCTGGAACACAGTATGATTTGTTAAAACACCTAGACAAGACACCTGCTCGGATCTCCATCCTTGAGCTGCTTCAGAGATCCACATCCCATCAAGCAGCCTTCATGGAATACCTTCAAAGGGTCATGGTGAATGAGGACCTCCCTGTAGAGAAGATTTCGGCCGTTCTGATGCCGACGGACACACAGCCAGCCATTGTGTTCCACAACCACGAGCTTGCCCCGAAGGAATCTCGAAAATATGCATTGTGTGTTTCAATAAAAATCAATGGAGTGTCCATACACCCGTGTTTGGTGGACACGGGCGCATCCATAAATGTGATCTCCATGAGCACCCTTCAGTTATGTGGGGTCGGTGAGGAACAGATAAGACCTTCTTCAATCACAGTCACGGCTTACGATAATAGCAAACGGCCACCACAGGGGATGATTATTCCGAGGGCAGAGTTAGGCCCTGCGTCAGTCTCTACGGAATTCCATGTCCTCGACATGGATCCCATATTCAAGGCTATACTGGGTCGCCCCTATATTGAAGTCATGGATGTTGTGCCTTCCACCAACCACCAATGCCTAAAGTTTCCATATAATGGGAGGATTATTAAAGTGATCAGTACACCTGTCCTTCATACAGTGGATGCTATTAATACCTCTCTACCATCTGTTTGGCCGTCTCATCGGCCCATATTGTCACTACTGGATGTATGGGATCCACCCCGCATTCCGCTGACACCAAAGAAGCCACCCTCAGTACCAACGTCACATCTCCCTTCTCATTCTAAAGGATGGGAGATAATGAGAAATATCGGCGATCAACAGGGCAAAGGTCTGGGCGCGCAATTACAAGGAAGGCTGAAACCGCCAAAGGAAAAAAGGTTGGGCCACAAGTTTGGCCTAGGCTTTGAAGGATCACTCGAGGCAGATGGAAAACCCCTCACGTGGACCCTATCCTCTCACTTCAAGAAGGGGCCCGTTGTTTAGATGGGGGATTACCCGCAAGAAACACATGGAGGATCGCATGTTGTATACTTGGCTGAAAAATGTTCAAGAGCCGCTAAGAGAGGCAAGATTAAGGATCCGGAATGTGAATGGAGCAAATGGTTCGACATACGAGATATTTCCATGGCACTAGAGAGAATGTTCTCACCCCCGCAGGTGGAAGGGCCGCCATTGATCTCTGAAATGCCAGGGGATACCACTACTGTTGCCAGAATTCTAAACCGTCCTCGCCAAGAGGACTCTGTCACCGATGGATCTTCATTCGTCATCAACATTACCATCGACGGCTCATTAGCCGTCATCTTCTCCATTCACTCACCTCAGCCTTCGCTGATGTCTTCTTCCTAGGTCAGACAATTGTCTGATGACCTTCCCAGGTCCCCTTCTCTACTTACGTACCTATCCGGGTTTCCCAACCCGCGTCAGTTTTTCAATCATGATCTGCTCTACGAGCCTCCCAACCCTTTAGCCATAATCACTTTTCCCCCTCCTCCGATTTCTTTTCATTACTTTGTCATCAAAAATGAAAACGAAAAAAAAAACGTCAATTTTCAACCTCCTCAACAACACATCTTCGTTGAAGAAACATCCTACATCTCCCACGAGTGCGTCCCGACCTACGGGCCACTCATCCAATGTCCTATGAGTAACCTTTTCTACCCCTCCTCCGAGGGGTCCTTCCCTGTACATTCTTCGGCATCTTCTTTAGCTTCCTCGTCTGTAGGACAGCTCAGTCAACCTAGAAATAATGGGTCCAGGGTAGTACCCAAAAGCAAATCAAGGGTAAGTAGATCCCTCGTCGATTCCTTCTAGATCTAGCCAGTAGGTGTCAAGCGTGCCTATCCATTCCTCAATTGCTAGAAAATTCCATCCAACTGCCAGAGATAGATTGTGAGGAGAATTGCACAATTGATGAAGGGTATGGAGTCTGTGAGATCACAGATGAAGAATGCCCCTTCGAAGAAGAGGATGTAGAATATGAGGACGCGACCAGCGCATATGCTAGTGGGATGAGGAGATTCGACGAGCCGTCAGCCACCGTAGAAGAGTCCACCAAAGAAGTCAACTTGGGAACTGAGGAAGACCCTAGGATCATCCTCATAAGTAATAATTTGCCATCATCTGAAGAAGAGGCATTAATTGAAGTTCTCAAAGAGTATAAGGACACGTTTGCATGGAGCTACGAGGATATGTCGGGTTTGGATTCCACCTTGGTCGAACACCGCTTAACTCTAAAACCAAGGTCTGTCTCGGTAAAATAAAGGTTATGGTGTTTCCACCCTCAGATGGCTTTGAAAACGAAAGATTAGGTCGACAAGCTCCATAAAGCCAGGTTCATTAGAGTCATCCTTTATCCCCAATGGGTGGCAAACATTATCCCAGTCATGAAGAAGGATGGAAAAGTCAAGATTTGCATCGACTTCTGGGACCTTAACCGCACGTGTCCAAAGGATGATTTTCCCCTACCTCATATTGATGTGTAAATCGATAACACGGCGGGCTATGAGACCCTCTCATTTATGGATGGATTTTCAGGATACAATCAAATTCGTTTGGCAGAAGAGGATCAGGAGAAGACGTCATTCACTACACCTTGGCGAACATATTGTTATGTGGTCATGCCATTTGGGTTAAAGAATGCTGTAGCTATTTACCAAAGAGCTATGATGGCCATATTTCATGACATGATACATATATATCTGGAGGTGTATGTGGATGATTTATTGGTGAAATCAAGAACTAGGGTGGAACATCCGAGAGTCTTGGCCAAGGTATTATAGAGATCAAAGGAGTTCCAATTGAAAATGAACCCGAAGAAGTGTGTGTTTGGCGTATCATCAGGTAAATTACTGGGTTTCATTGTAAGTAAAAGGGGACTTGAGATAGATCCAAACAAAGCTAAGGCCATCAGGGATATGCCGCCTCCCAAAAATTTGAGGGAATTTGAGATTTAATTGGGAGGTTATAGTTCATTCGTCGGTTTGTGTCTCAGCACTCACAAAGATGTATACCTTTCTACGAGTTGACCAAGCCAAGAGTAGAATTTCATTGGGATTCTAAATGCCAGAAAGCTTTTGAAGGGTTAAAGGAATACCTGGCTAATCCACCCGTTCTCATTCCACCCAAGCCAGGGAAACCTCTGATCCTTTATGTGTCAGTGATGCGCTCGACAGTCGTCGTTTAAAAATGCCGTGCCACAAAAATTTTAAAATTTATAACTGCACTCACTCACTCGAATGTTGTTGAAAATATGAGTACAGTGGTGAATACGGGTCGATCCCACGGGGAGAGAAGTTTGATTTTAGTTCAAGTTGGAGATACCCTTATGTTTGGAAAAGCAAATTTTATGTTTTGAGTGCGATTATCACTAAGTGGAATTGAAATTGCAACTTTAAATGACAAGAGATAAGTAAAGGAAATTTAGCCAATTAAGTGAAGAATGCCGTCGTTTCCACGCCGAGCCTTTGATGAAGATCGCTCTGCCTAGGAAGTCGATGCCGTGAGAGGATTTGAAGAAGAATTACCGCTTTGGGTATGTGTGATGAAACCGTGAAGAAAAGGTTTAGATTGAAATTGAAACAAAACACAAGTGAAAACACAAGTGACAATTATAACAGAAATCTATTGAAATAGAGGTTTGGAAGGTAAAGAATAATTTGAAATCTAGAAGGAATTAGATAAAATGGAAAACATGAAAGTCGTAGAGAATGAAAATATGAAGAACTTTTATGAAGAACACAGAAACATAAAATGAAAGGAAGATAAGGAAAAAGTTAAAAAACTATGACCTAGTGGTTCGGATGAACAATAATTGACAGAAAAACAGCACCTTGAAAACTTAATTCTAGAGCTCAAACGAAGAGGAATTTGACAACGTGAAAGAAGAATAAAACTTAGATCTACAAGAGAGGAACAACTCTTATGAAGAACGCAGAGTTATTTGAGGACTAGAAAGACTTCAAAATGAAGAAATGGAAGAAGGTATCACCACGGATGAACAGTAAATGCACAGGATAGCACTTAAGAAAATGGGTATTAACTCTATGAATTTGGACGAATTGGAAGAAATGCTAAACAGAGAAGTTAAAGAACACTTGAAAACGAACAACTTTCATGAAGATAAGAATTTGAAATGGGGATCACAACAATAAGTAATTGAACCAAGAATAGACTGAATGCTTAAAAAGAACCTTACATTAATATCAAATCAACTTACAAAGGTGACACCAAAAGCTTGTAAAACATCAAGATCCAACCCTCCTATGGAGCTCTACTAAGACTTACAATGAAGAACTTCAAGAATACATTTGAAAATCTCTATGCTATCTCTCCTTCTAACTATCCCTCACAACTAACTAGTTCCATTACACATGAAGGCCCTTTATATAGGGCAACACATAACACCCCCTCTCATGTGAAACAACTCAAGTGCACCTAATTTTGACCTAAATTGGTAGGCTGGAATGTGCTGCACATTTTGCCAATTTTTTCTGATTTTTTTCAGATTTTTCTGGTATTTTTTTGGCCTTCTTTTTCTCTATTTCTCTCACTTCCTCTCTCTGCCGACACGTTGCGCCGACCGGATAGGCGGCCTGCCTGTGGGCCCGCCGTGCGCCGAACCCCATCCACCGTCGCCGTGTGTCGCACGCGGCGCACGCGCCCGCCGAAGCCCGCCTGCCACGCGTCGCCCGCCTTCGCGTCGCCCGCCCTCCTCCTCGCCTGCCACAACCCCCTCCCCCCGCCTTCGCCTTCTCGCCTCGTCGCCCGTGCGGGCGGCGAAGGCGGGAAGGGGGGGTGGGGTTTGAATTTTCTTTTTTAATTATATATATATATAATTTGATGTTGCTCGACAGTCATCGTTTAAAAATGCCGTGCCACACAAATTTCAAAATTTATAACCGCACTCACTCACTCGAATGATTTTTGAATATACGAGTATAGTGGTGAATACGGGTCGATCCCACGGGGAGAGAATATTTGATTTTAGTTCAAGTTGGAAATACCCTTATGTTTGAAAAATAAAATGTTGTATTTGGAGTGCGATTATCACTAAAGAAATTTGAATTGTAACTGTAAATGACAAGAGATAAGTAAAGGAAATTTAGCCAATTGATTGAAGAATGCCGTCGTTTCCACGCCGAGCCTTTGATGAAGATCGCTCCGCCTAGAAAGTTGACGCCGTGAGAGGATTTGAAGAAGACTTACCGCTTCGGATATGTTTGAAGAAACACTTAAGAAGACAAGGGTTGCATATAACAAGTTTGAAAACTTAAGTTTGAAAACATAACAGAATTCAAGTGAAAATAGGGATTGGAAGAAAAAAACATAACTTCAAATCTAGACGGAATTAGAAGAAGTGTAAAACATGAACGTTGTAGAGAATTGAAAGAGGGAGAACTTTGATGAAGAACACATACACAGAAAATAAGAGGAAGAGAATGAAAAATCAAGATCTATCACTGCTGGTGAATAGTAACTGACAAAAAAACATCACCTTGAAAAATTAATTCTAACTTTAAAAATACACAGAATTAGACAAAGTGGTAGAAGAATGCAATGGAGATCTATAAGAGAGGAACAACTTTGATGAAGAACTCAGATTGAAAAGAGGTCTAGAAAGGCTTCAAAACATAAGAATACTAGAATGTCTCACCACGGATGAGTAGTAAACACCTAAAACAGCACTTAAGAAAACGGGCAATAACTCTATGAATCAAGAAGAATTTGAAGAAATGCTAAACAGAGAAGTTGAAGAAAACTTAAAAAGGAACAACTTTCGTGAAGAACTCAAATTGAAATGAAGACCATAATAATAAGTAATTGGACCAAGAATAGACTGAATGCTTAAAAAGAACCTTGCATTAATATCAAATCAACTTACAAAGGTGACACCAAAAGCTTGTAAAACATCAAGATCCAACCCTCCTATGGAGCTCTACTAAGACTTACAATGAAGAACTTCAAGAATACAATGGAAAACCTTCACAATCTCTATGCTATCTCTCCTTCTAACTATCCCTAACAACTAACTACTCTTCCATTACAAATGAAGGCCCTTTATATAGGGCAACACATAACACCCCCTCTCATGTGAAACAACTCAAGTGCACCTAATTTTGACCTAAATTGGTAGGCTGGAATGTTCTGCACATTTTTCCAATTTTTTCGGCTTTTTTTCGGCTTTTCCTTCTTTTCCTTCTCTTTCTCTATTTCTCTCACTTTCTCTCTCTGCCGGCACGTTGCGCCGACCGGCGCCGAACGGGTTAGGCCGCCTGCCGTGGGCCCGCCGTGCGCCAGCTCCGCTGCTGCCGCCCGCGTGTTGCACGCGGGCGTGTGCACCCGCGCCTTCCTGCCGTCGCCGCTCGCCCGCCACGACCCCCGCCGTGCCACGCGTCGTCCGCCTCCATCGCCCGCCTGTCGCCTTCGCAGACCGCCACGACCCCCCCCCCCCCGCCTTCGCCTTTCTCGCCTCGTCGCCCGTGCGGGCGGCGAAGGCGGGAAGGGGGGCGGAGGGTTCAAACGTTTTTTTTTGTTTTATTTTTTTGTTTAATTATAATATATGTATATATATATATATATATATCTAGTATATATCTCATATATAGCTATAAAATTCCAAACAAATATCAAATCATTATATTTTTTTTTCTAATTTTTTTCTTTTCTTTTTGAACAACTTCCTAGGCTTCTGGCCTAGTTCAACATATATATTTTTATTCTTTTTTTCTTTTTCTTGGAGCTTTCCTCGTATTGCGTGCCTGTATAAATACATAAAAATTATCATTAAAAATATATTTAATTTCAAAAAATTAAATATTTGAGTCTAAATCAACAGTAAGTGTGAGAAGTGTTATTGATCATAATTTAAGCTCATAAAAATGTGGATAATTATAAATTAAGAAGGAAAAATACACACTTATCAGTCAGTCTTGGATGACTCCGTGGGGGCCGTCCTCGCACAAGCCGATGAAGAAGGCAAGGAATGGGCAACCTATTACTTGTCCAAACTCCTCAATCCCTGTGAACAGAAGTACACGGCCATGGAGAAAACCTGTGCTGCCCTTGTTTAGGTAGTGCAGAAATTGAAGCACTACTTCTTGGCTCATGAGGTCCATTTGATTGCCCGCATGAACCCTATCAAGTTCCTCCTGGATAAATATGTCCTTACTGAAAGGTTAGCACACTGGCAGAGCTTCCTATCTCAGTTTGACATCACCTATATCCAGTAAAAGGCAATTAAAGGCTATGCTATAGCCGAGCATCTTGCTCACCATCCTCTCCCCAAGTTGATCCTGTCCAATCAGAGTTTCCAGATGAGGAACTAATGTCCATCACCCAATCCGACGGGCCAATGTGGACGTTATATTTTGATGGAGCTCTGAATTCCTAAGGGAGGGGTATCGGCATTGTCCTTCTGACGTCCGAAGGGGTTACCATCCCAGAGGCGTTTCATCTCGCATTCCCAGTCACCAACAACATTACTGAATACGAGGCTCTTCTAGCTGGTCTGGAACTAGCCCATTCTTTCTATATCACCGAATTGCGAGTCGTGGGTGATAGTCAACTTGTTCTTCGCCAGGTGCTTACCAAATATCGCACCCTTGATCCCAAGCTCAAGCCCTATCAGGAGCTGGTCTCCGCTTATGCCAAATTGTTCACCAAGTTGATCTTTGTCCATGTTCCTCGCGAACAGAACATTCTGGACGATGCCCTCGCCTCCTTGGCATCATCTTTTAAGTTCCCTTTAGGTGTATGGTCTGAATCCATCACCATCTACAAGCGCCTCGTCCCTGCCGTTTAGGACCCTTACCTTTTAAGAATCAAAGAAAGAGTCCTACGGAAGGTTCGGGAAGGGGAAATTCTTGAGAAGAGGGAAATCATGTTGGCAGAATTTGAAGAAGAACTGGCTGACGAGGAGAAACCTTGGTTCTATGAAATCGCCAAATATTGTAAAGATTAGTCTTATCCTGAGGGAGCCACCACAGAAGATAAGAAAGTCATAAGAAGGGTGGCCCAGAAATACACATTGGTTGGAGGTCTACTGTACAGGAGAAGCCTTACTGGTGTTCTATTAAGATGTCTTGGTGACGATGAGGTCTGGAAATGTGTAGAAGAAGTACACTCAGGTGTGTGCGGTGGCCATGTAAATAGCCAAATCTTCGCTAAGAAGATCATTAGGCAAGGCTTTTACTGGCCCACTATGGAAGAAGATTGTGCTGTCTATGTCCGTAGGTGTGTCAAGTGTCAACTTCACGCCGATAAAATTCATTCCCCATCTTCCTCACTTCATCCAGTATCCTCCTCATGGCCTTTCTCCATGTGGGCGTTCGACATTATTGGCCCCCTAGGTGATCCCAACTCCCTCACCAAGCAGAAATCCTTCATCCTCACTGCGACAGAGTACTTCACCAAATGGGCCGAAGCCCAAGCTTACGCGGAAATCAAGGCATCAACAGTCTGTAAGTTCATCATTAAGAACATCCTCAGTAGGTTCGGCATCCCAAGCACAATCATCACCGACAATGGGCCACAGTTCATTTCTCAAGACCTTCAAGACCTCTGCAAAAGGTACGCAATCGCATTGCATCATTCATCACCTTATTATCCACATGGTAATGGCCAGGCAGAGGTCACCAACAAAACATTGATCAAAAGCATAAAGAAAACCTACGAGTCTAGTAAGTATTCAGACTGGCCAGAAAAGCTTATCGAAGCTCTATGGGCCTATCGCACTTCCATCCGGACCCCCACCGGGCAGACTCCGTTTGTCCTTACTTGCGGGATGGAAGCGATAGTCCCATACGAGACTCTGATTCCTTCTCTCAGGGTACAATTGGATAAGGAATTTCCCCTCGATGAATGTCGTGATTCACTCCTTGCCCAGTTCGAACTCTTAGATGAGAAGCGGCTGGCCGCTGCCGAGCATGCACGTGTTTATCAAAGTAGACTCGCTCATTTTTACCAAAAGAAAGTCATTGAGAGAAAATTCAAAGTCAGTGAGATGATCGTAAAAAGAATTTTTATCAAACCTAGAGGGCCGCGTTCTAAACTCCAACCCAATTGGGAAGGACCCTACGTGGTTCAAGCTGTGTACCCTGGCAACACCTATAAGCTAGTCAATGCCGAAGGGACCGAGTTATCCCACCCCTGGAACGAGCTTTATCTTAAGAAATACTACCCTTAGATAAGTGTAACAACTAGCATGGTACGAGGACCATCGGAGTTAGAAATTCACTCTTCGATCTTTATAGTCTAACTCAGGGTTAACCTGCGCACACTCCCACACCTCGCTTTCAGGATCAAACGAAGCGAAACTCGAGGGAAGTCAAAAAAAATAAAAAAGAAAAAAAAGAGAGTGCCTAGTGTTCATCATGCAGTCAAGTCTTTACATCTGTCCTTCATACAGGAAAGCATCCATTAAGGTTTGGTAGGTCTCGGGTCTTGGCCCGCCGGAACCGCAGAGATTCCTGTCCGGTCATGTCGGCTTACGCCCACTAAGAGGAGACAACACACGCACGCACGCAACTGTTTTAGCAAAAAAGTTGGGAATATTGCTTATTGTGGGGCTGTACTCGAAGGTCTCCAAGAAAGTCGTAATCTTTGTTCTCTTCTTTCTCGACCCAAAGAGACAGCCGGCGCCCTTAAAACGCTGAGCATAAAGGGAACCAAAATACCATACCCTGAAGGCGAGAGTAGGATTCATCTCCTCGAACCCGAATCAGAGCACGAGAAGTGGGCAGTGTCCCCACAGGCATACAAGAGGGATTCCCACATATCAAATTATCATGTCTCCCTCAAACAAAAAAAAAAGAGCCTGGTTGTGGCCGTGCCTGAGTTCAACAAGCGAAACCCCTCAAAACAAAAGCTAAATTCTACAAAGGGGCAACTTAATTCTGTTCGAGGTTTGGTCCGAAGTTGCCCAAAAGGGAGAGGTCGAGTAGGTCCTGGTTAGCTCGTCGGGTTAACGGTTTTCTCGGTCCTCTCGGAAGGTTTACCCTGTTGGGTTAGATGGACGCAGTCTATCTCCACAGAGTGTGGATCTAGAGGGGGGTGAATAGATCAACTTGCCTAATTTAAAACTACGGTAAGTTCTAAAGCGGAATTTAGGCAAACATCAGTTAAGCTAAACAAAGGATGCTAAACAAAAGGTCGAAAGCTAGACATGAGCATAAGCGATGCAATCAAATAAGCTAAACAAGAAATTCCCATCGCACACAGATCACACAAAAACACAAACACACTGCACACACAATTTTTAGGTGGTTCGGTCAACGACCTACGTCCACCCCACACTCAAACGAGTATGGCTTCCTGCTACGCAGCACAGCTTGCGTCCGCTGGGCTTTACAGCTTGGCCAAACAATCCGCTGATACACAGCTTCACTGGGCACTACAGCTTGCCGACCAGAGGATCTGATCCTCTGCAACCGCTGGGGAAATACAGCTTAACCTGTCCAGTGGAGACTACCACTGCAAGACCGCTGACACACAGCTTGAAGAAACAGCATTCGAAAATGAAAGACAGAATCAAAACGAAAAATAAAAACTCAAAAGCAATGTAGCTCTAAGAGCAAAGCTCAGCTCTGGTTTTGAACCACGAGACTGAGATACAAACTCTCTCACTCTCACTCTCAATCAGCTCTCTCTCTCAACTCAATCTCTCTCGATCTTTTCCTCTCTCTTTTTCTTCTTCTTCTCTATTTCTTCTTCTTCTTCTCTGTATCTTCTTCTTCTTCTTTTCTCTCTGTGGATCGAAGCCTCACTGCTGCTGAGTGTATAGACTTTCTCTTCTTCTCCTTCGATCAGTCTTCTTCTGTGGAAGAAGGCTTGTTTATATAGCAGCAACAGCAGCAGGCGTGTGCTCTCCACGTTTCCCGCCCAGCAATTTGGACCACGTGGCAGCATCCAATGGAGTGTCAGTACACGTGTCCTCATCTGGATACCTTGTCCTTCTCGGATCACGAGCCAGGTACCTCGGATCACGTGCCCCTCATTAGCTTCTTCAGTCCGATGTATAGAGTTCTCAGTTCACGTACTCAATGACAGCAATCTGACTTGCTGCGTCGATGCTGTCAATCAATGGCGTTAACGCAGTGAGGCATTCCAGTAGCCATTAGCTTCGTCTCTTTAGCTGCTGCGTCGACGCTGCTCAATTGTGGCGTTGACGCAGTTGAATAGCCTGTGAAGGTCTCTGCTTCTTTAACTGCTGCGTCGACGCTGCTTGCTTGTGGCGTTGACGCAGTGGAATATATCGTGAAGGCTTCGTCAACTGATGCGTGGATGCTTTAAGCTCCCAGCGTCGACCCTGTTCCCTTCAGCAACAAGAATGAAGTCATAAGATTTAAGTATGTACATTGCAGTGTATATACTTCGTTGTATAGACTTGTGAAGGTGAATGCAACATACAGACTTGCCCAATGTGTTGACTTCAACAAAGGAGGCAACGGCTGTATAGACTTTAAATCCTAAAGGCAGTGTATAGACATTGAAGAACAACAACCAATGTATGGACTTTACAATGCAAACAACAATGTATAGACTTCATGTAAAAGCCCAATGTATAGACATTTAATTCGAAGACCAATGTGCAGACTTTGGATTTGAAGACCAGTGTGCAGACTTCAAGTTACACTGTGGATGTACAGACTTGATGGAGCGAAGCGATGTGTAGACTTGAAGCTCATGAAGCAATGTACATACTTCAAAGATCACTGTGGACGTATAGACTTTGGGGACATGAAGTGATGTACAGACTTCAAAGAAGTTGGCGAGTCAATGTACAGACTTAATGAAGCGAAGCCAATGTCCAGACTTAATGTGTAGCTGAAGCCTTGAACGTAGGAATAGGCTGGAGTGTATAGACTTCAGGCTTCAGAACCGAATGTTCAGACTTCGCCTAAGAAACGTAGGGAAAGTCCCCAGTGTATAGACTTTGCCTTGAGCGAAAGGTAAGTGATGAATGTATAGACTTTCACGATGTGTAGACTTGAATATGTGAAAGCTATAGTGAAAGAGTGTATACACTTGACCAGATCAAGGGCAATTCGGATGTACAGACTCTGAGGTTCAAAGCCAACGGCTGTACAGACTTAGAATATTAAGACAGATGTACAGACTTCATGCGTTGACGCTGTACACACCTAGCGAGTTGACGCTGTACACACATCCAATGAAGTGCGTTGACGCTGTAACATGAGCCAGTGAGATGCGTTGACGCTGTACACACTTAACCAATTCAAATGAAATGCAGTGTGTGGATTTTATCTTAAATGGACGATGTATAGACTCAATCGATATGAGAGTTTCCTGTGTATAGACTCAGTCTAAACAAGTCTGCTGGAGGAGTCGACCCATCCTCTGATGTGTCGACCCATGACAGTGAGAAATGCAGACAGCAGTGTATTAAATGCAAAGAACACATAGTCAATCTGATAGAGCAATTTTATCAAATCAAAAGCAGTTGCCAATCAATCAAAACAATGGTGTTGCCAATGAAATAAAGCAAGTGTCAACATCATCAACATAGAGGGGTCACAACAATCTCCCCCTTTTTGATGATGGCAACCCCATATGAAGTGGAATAGCAACATCCTGTCATATAGATATATGTTTGATGAAAGACATGATGTGTTATGCAGATTGACATGCAGATGCTATGAATGCATGCAACTCACTGCCTCAAACTCTCCCTTGGAATGAATTCAGAATTCAGACAGATATGTATTCTCCCCCTAGACATCCCCTAGACAATATTCTCCCCCTTTGCCATCAACAAAGAGGAGGGAAAGATTAAATACAATGAAGGAAGCAAGAGAAGAACTGACTGGCATTCTGAACAGGTAGTTCATGAATAAGCATTCTAAAGCATAGAGTCTTCAGTCATATGAATTTATAAACTGCTATCAGAAAGATTTCTAGTTTAAGAGTGATAAAATTTGGAGTTCATGCACTACAAGCAATAGATAAGTTCACTATGCATGATCAAACAATAAACCAGAGTCACATTTGCATGAAGGATTCAGTTTCATAATATCTTACTTTCATAGTCTCAAAAAAAATTGAGAGAAATCAAGTCATGTATTGAAACTAAACAAATTGACACTCATGAACTTTACTTTTGAAGGAGCAGCATTATCAATATTAGATCATTTTGAGCATTTAGGTACCATAAGTCTTTCTGCGTAAGGGTATACGTTTATAAGACGTCAATACCCCTAGATACTCAACAAGATGGACCATTCTGCCTATGATCAAATTCAACAGAACTGAGTTACACCTTTTTGTGTGAGGGTACACGTTTATCAGACGCCAGTTACCCCCAGGTACTCAGTGAAACCAGCCTGCTGTTTTGAACATTTTAAACAGAGATAGCTGATACACTTCATGACATGAGTGTTGTCCACTTCTTTGATGGATCACTCAGTTTTTCAGTGATTTACCAGTCATTGCTCTGCCAATGCTAATTTTCAATGATTTTCAATGTTTTCAATATCTTTCTTAGCTGTCCTTTTTATGTTTCAGAATGACTTGTTTAAGAACAATACACATACTTAACCTCTCTACATGATTTCAGATGAGTTTTCATATTTCAGATATGATTAGCTTTGTCTGACATGAAATAAGAAAGGGGTTGAGAGTTTTATCAATTTTCAACTTACTTATATACTGATTACAATCTTTAAACTCCAACCATTATAAGGTTTAAACCATTACATCATTCTTTGAACAATTCAAATTCTTATAAATGAAGAAGTCTATTTTCTACTGCTTAGAAATCAGAACTGACCAACAGATTGCCATAATGTTAGAGACAAGTATTCAGAGTTAAAGGTTGAATGACTTCAAGAAAGTTGAAAGCACTCTGAATTTCTAGCAATACTCCCCCTGTCTATATGCATGCAACATGGCAAGAATTAATTGAGAGAGAGCTTATGCATAGGTCATGAATGAATGATATGCAAGGACATGCAAAGACTCGACAAGCTCCCCCTGAATATATGCAATGCAGGACAGTTCTACATCCACATTCACATCCACATGATTTATCCAAGCAATCAAAAACAAGTCCACATCAGAGATTTTATCCACAGTAATTAAACAATCATTCATCATGTTGAAATTTACATAAGCCAAGTTCTCTTCTAAGAAATTTAAATTTTTCATTCCCAAGAGGCTTAGTAAAAATATCAGCAATTTATTTTTCAGTTTCTATGAAATTCATTTCAATCTCCTTTTTATTTACAGCATCTCTAAGAAAATGATGTTTTATCTCTATATGCTTAGTCCTAGAATGGTGAACAGGATTTTTAGCAAGGCATATAGCACTAGTATTATCACATAAAAGTGGAATGCATCCCAGATTTATCTGATAATCAGTCAGTTGGTGCTTAATCCAAAGTACTTGGGCTGCACAATTACATGCTGCAACATACTCAGCTTCAGCTGTGGATAATGCTACAGTGTGTTACTTCTTAGATGCCCAAGACACTAGACAGCCACCAAGGAATTGACAGTAGCCACTGGTGCTTTTTCTATCTACTCGACACCCAGCATAGTCTGCATCAGTGTAGGCTAGAAGCTCTAACTCACACTTAGCAGATACCAAAGACCTAGTTCTTGGGTGCCTAGTAAATACCTAAAAATCTTTTCACAGCTTTAAAGTGAGTTTCTTTAGGACTGGCCTGAAATCTAGAGCATAAACACACAGCAAATTGTATATCAGGCCTAGATGCTGTAAGATAGAGAAGAGATCTGATCATACCTCTGTATAGCCTTTGGTCCACAGGTTTACCTTTAGAGTCTTCATCCAAACTGGTTGATGTACCCATTAGAGTAGCTATTTCCTTGAGGTTGTCCATTTTGTACTTCTTCAATAAGTTCTTTACATACTTGGACTGAGAGATGAAAATGCCATCTTCTGTTTGTGTAACCTGCAGTCCAAGAAATAGTTTGAGCTCACCCATTGAGCTCATTTCAAACTCATCAGTCATTATTTGAGAGAATTCCTCACACAATTTGGGGTTAGTTGACCCAAACACAATGTCATCCACATAAATCTGAATGATAAGAATATCTGGATGGCTTACCTTGGTAAACAATGTTTGATCAACTATACCTCTTGTGAAGTTCTTGTCGGTGAGGAATTTGCTCAACCTGTCATACCAAGCTCTAGGAGCTTGCTTTAAATCATAGAGAGCTTTATTGAGCTTATAAACATGATTAGGGAAATCTAAACATTCAAATCCAGGAGGCTGTCTTACATATACATTCTCATTAATTTCCCCATTTATAAAAGCAGATTTCACATCCATCTGCTGAAGGTTTATTCCTAGGGAACATGCATAAGCCAATAAAATTCTTATTGCTTCTAACCTAGCTACAGGGGCAAAAGACTCTTCAAAGTCTATTCCAAATTCCTGATTGTACCCCTGAGCTACAAGTCTGGCTTTATTTTTAATAACATTCCCCACTCATCAGTTTTATTTCTAAATACCCATTTAGTCCCTGTGACTGTTTCATGATCAGGAGGTGGAACCAGATGCCACACCTTATTCCTGTCAAACTGATTGAGCTCCTCATGCATGGCATTAATCCAATGCACATCTTGGAGAGCACAGTCAATGGACTTGGGTTCTATGTTTGATACAAAAGCATAAGCATTCAGTTCATGTTGAATTCTTAAGTGGCCTCTAGTCCTAGGGGGGTCATGCAGATTTCCAATAACATTATCTACAGGATGATCCTTGAGATATCTAATATTTACAATTGGAGTATCATGAACTTGATTTACCTCCCCCTGAACTGTAGGCTCCTCTTCATTAAGCTCTTTATATTCTTCTTCATCCTCGGATTTATCTGCAGGATCTCCTTCCTTCAGAATTTCACCATTATTTTCATTCCTGCATTGACCAACATTAGAATTTGCCAAGGATTCATCAAAAACTATGTGTGGAGATTCTTCAACAGTTTTAGAGTTCAGATTGTACACTCTGTATGCTCGGGTGTTTTCAGAATAGCCAAGAAAAATTCCTGGTTCTCCTTTAGGTTCAAATTTATCAAGGTCCTTTTTATCATTTACGTGAATGAAACATTTACAACCAAAAACCTTGAAGTGAGCAATAGAAGGTTTCTTACCTTTTAATATCTCATATGGTGTTTGCTGGGTAGAAGGTCTTACCATGGCTCTGTTAATTACATAACAGGCAGTGTTTACTGCTTCAGCCCAAAATTTCCTTGGTAGACCACCTTCGACAAGGAGTGTACGACCCATTTCACTAGGGTTCTGTTCCTTCTCTCCACAACTCCATTCTGCTCAGGTGTCCTTGGTGAGGAGTACCTGTGGTTGATTCCATTTGACCTGCAGAATTCATCAAATTGTGAGTTTTCAAACTCACCTCCATGATTAGACAAAATGTTTTCAATTTTCTGATTTGTTTTAACATATAACTCCTGAAATTCTGAGAAAGCATCACTCTTATTAGATAAGAAATAAACCCAAGTATACCTAGAAAAGTCATCTACCATGACAAACCCATACCTCCTCCCTGAAGGCTGACAGATCTAGTTGGCCCAAAAAGGTCCATATGTATCAGCTCATAGGGTTTGGAAGACAGATTTTCAGTTCTAGACTTAAATGACTTTCTAGTTATCTTTGATTGAGTGCATGCATCACAGATTTTGTTTTCTTTCTTGAATGAGACTTCAGGAAGTCCTCTAAGCATGCCATGCTTATTTAATTTGTGCAAAACAGTGTAGCTAGCATGACCTAACCTACGATGCCATAAAAATGCTATGTCTTCTCTACTCGCAGTAAGGCAAAGGTTAGTGTGTTGAATTTCATCTAAATTTATCATGTAAGTATTATTTATTCTTTTTCCATAAAATTTGACAATATCAGAATCAGGTTCAAAGACCTTGCAGCATTGAGAATTGAATAAAACATTGTAACCTTTATCACATAACTGGCTAATGCTAAGTAGATTATAGGCTAACCCTTCAACCAGCATAACATCATCAATGCAGCAGGTAGAACACTTACCTACCTTACCTGATCCGATAATCCTACCCTTTGTGTTGCTTCTAAAGGTGACAAGGCCTTCTACTTTCTCAGTCAGTATGCAAAATTTGGTCTTATCTCCTGTCATATGCCTGGAGCAGCCGCTATCCATGTACCACAAGTTGTTCTTGGCTGCCAGGCATACCTGCATACACAATTAGGTAGAGAAGTTTGGAACCCAAGACTAATTGGGCTCCAATGTAAATGAACTAGAAGTAAAACAGGAAAGCAAATGTTTCGGAATCCACATTTGTTTAAATGTGTTTTGTTCAGTGGATCCTACAGATTTTCTTCTGTTGTTGTTCCTTTTCTTCTTATTGTTCTTTTTCTTATTGGCAGCAGCATGTTTATTGACAGTATTGTTATTTCTGTGCTAGTGCCTTGGCCAGGGTATGTCCACAAAATTTTGGCCATAGTAGTTCCTGGGCTGGCTATGAAAATATTGATTTCTAGATGTCCAGTAACCATACCCATTGACCCAATTTCCACTGTAAGGTCTTTGGTTTTGAGCACCCAGGAATGCAAGACCTGTAAACCTACCCTGAGTTCTAGACCAATTTGACCTATTGAAGTAGGTTGGCTGTGCATTGTAGTGGGTCTGAGCTTTGGGTTGATAAGAATAATTGGGTTGACTCCTAGCAGCATCCTGTCTCCCCTGTACTTTGGACCCTGCTGACCTATACACAGGTTTGTATTAGGTCTTCTTAAGAGGTGGAGGTGTTGGTGGAGACTAGGTTACCTTGACCTGGGGTTTACTGGACTGTGTAGGTTGACCCCTAACCTGAGTCTGAGCCCTAGGATTCTGCTTAGATGTGCTAGCTCTACTAGGCTCACTGAGTTTCTGTTTACCCTTCTCCTCAGCACTGGTCTTTTTCAGATTAGCAGTTTTGTTCATTAAATTTGTTGAGTTCATGCTAATTAGAGGTCCCTTTTCCTTTTGAGTAACAAATGAAATTGTTTTCATTTCGAATGTTTTTGTTGCACTAGAATTAAATCCTAGGCCCTCTTTTCTGAAATTAACCTTTGACCCTAACAAAGCATTTAAGTTATCTGTTCCTTGGGTCATTTTCTCAATGGTTTTCATTTTATCCTCATTGTCTTTCTGAAGTTCATCAATAGCTCTTTTCAGCTCATTGTTGACATTGAGGACAGCTTCATATTTTTCAGAGATAATTTTGACTTCACTTTCACATTTCTGAATCTTCAGCTTCCATTCATCAATTTCATTTTCAAGCCTTAGATTCTCTTCCTTAGAAGCTTTTAACTCATTTTTGATTTCATCTTCTTCAGAGCATGTGAGTTTCAATTCATCAATCTCAGATTCCAAACATGCAATTTTATCAGTTAGTGTTTTATCATTTTGCATGGAATTGATTTTTCTTCTAAGATGCCTATTCTCTTTTCTAATATCATCAGCTCTATCAACTATGTCATGATAAGCATCTACCCAATCAACAATTGTGAAGTTTTCAAATCTAGTGATTACCTCATCTGTGTCCTCTCTATCTTCGGAGCTTGTTGCCATAAGGCAAATGGGCTATTCAGATTCGCCTTCACTATCTGAGCTGTTGCTGAAAGAGCCTTCATCTTCATCACTCCATGTGGTGATCATAGCTCTTCCTTCTTGGTTTTCTTCTTTGACCTGTCCTTATGTTTCTGATTGTCTGGACAGTCAATTTTCAGATGCCCTGGTTTCCTACATTGATAACAGACATTAGCTTCATCTTTCTTTGCAGGTTTAGATTTATACCTTTTATCCTTTCGGCCACCACTGTATTTCTTCTGGCCGAACCGTCCTGCTCCCTTTCTGAGAAATCACCTGAACTCTCTAGTCATCATTGCTATCTCAGATCGAGTCACATCTTCTTCTTCATTTAGGCTCTCCTCTGATGATGAAAGTTGCTGGAGCTGGATTTTGTTGATTTGCTGGAACTAGCCTTCAGCGCTATCGGCTTCTTCTTCCTCTCGGCTTCATCGGTCCTTGGCATGTTTATCTCATATGCCATTAGTGAGCCAATCAGCTCATCAGCTGTAGTATTACGCAGGTCCCTTGACTCCTCCATCACTGTTGCTTTGGTGTGCCAATTGGAGTCAGGGAGCGCAGAATTTTCCTCACTACATCATACTCTGCCTGAGGTTTCCAAAACCTCTGAGGCCATTGGTTATGACAGTCAGCCGAGCGTACATTTCGCTGATGGACTCGTTCTGCTTCATCTTGAAGGCTTCATACTCAGATACAAGAAGATTGGCCTTCTGCTCTCTTACTTGAGATGTACCTTCATGAATTACTTCCAGCGCATCTCACATCTCCTTAGCTGATTTGCAAGCACATACACGGGAGAATTCTGTAGGATGCAGAGGGCACTGGATAGCATTAATAGCACTCCAATTCAGCGTGGACCTTCTGATCTCCTCCTTGGTCCATACATCTTCATTCGGGGACAGCTCATAAGGTCCCTTGCTGACAATCTTCCAAATCTCATAATCCTTAGCCCTGAGGAACACTTGCATACGGTTCTTCCAGTATGCGTAGTTTGATCCATCAAAGAATGGGGGCTTCGTTGTTGAGTGACCTTCGGCAGTCATCCCTCGAGCATCCATCTCTGCCTATTCTCTTCGGGCGATGAGTCCCTGCAGATGAGTTAGGCTCTGATACCAAGTGTTGGGTTAGATGGACGCAGTCTATCTCCACTAAGTGTGGATCTAGAGGGGGGTGAATAGATCAACTTGCCTAATTTAAAACTACTGTAAGTTCTAAAGCGAAATTTAGGCGAACATCAGTTAAGCTAAAGGAAGAATGCTAAGCAAAGGGTCGACCCATGAAAGCCATTCACCATATCTTATATCGAAAGCTAGACATAGGTATGAGCGATATAATCAATGAAGCTAAGCAAAGGATTCCAGCACACACAGTTCACAAGCAATCACACAAACACAATGCACACACGGTGTTTAGGTGGTTCGGTCAATGACCTACGTCCACCCCACACTCAACCGAGTATGGCTTCCTACTGTGCAGCACAGCTTGCGTCCGCTGGGCTTTACAGCTTGGCCAAACAATCTGCTGATACACAGCTTCGCTGGGCACTACAGCTTGCCAACCAGAGGATCTGATCCTCTGCAACCGCTGGGGAAATATAGCTTAACCCGTCCAGTGGAGACTACCACTGCAAGACCGCCGACACACAGCTTGAAGAAACAGTATTCGAAAATGAAAGACAGAATCAAAACGAAAACAGAAAAACTCAAAAGTAATATAGCTCTAAGAGCAAAGCTCAGCTCTGGTTTTGAACCACGAGACTGAGATACATACTCTCTCACTCTCACTCTCAATCAGCTCTCTCTCAACTCAATCTCTCTCGATCTCTTCCTCTCTCTTTTTCTTCTTCTTCTCTATTTCTTCTTCTTCTCTGTATCTTCTTCTTCTCTCTTTTCTCTCTGTGGATCGAAGCCTCACTGTTGCTGAGTGTATAGACTTTCTCTTCTTCTCCTTTGATCAGTCTTCTTCTGTGGAAGAAGGCTTGTTTATTTAGCAGCAACAGCAGCAGGCGTGTGCTCTCCACGTTTCCCGCCCAGCAATTTGGACCACGTGGCAGCATCCAATGGAGTGTCAGTACACGTGTCCTCATCTGGATACCTTGTCCTTCTCGGATCAGAGCCAGGTACCTCGGATCACGTGCCCCTCATTAGCTTCTTCAGTCTGATGTATAGAGTTCTCAGTTCACGTACTCAATGACAGCAATCTGACTTGCTGCGTCGACGCTGTCAATCAATGGCGTTAACGCAGTGAGGCATTCCAGTAGCCATTAGCTTCGTCTCTTTAGCTGCTGCGTCGACGCTGCTCAATTGTGGCGTTGACGCAGTTGAATAGCCTGTGAAGGTCTCTGCTTCTTTAACTGCTGCGTCGACGCCGCTTGCTTGTGGCGTTGACGCAGTGGAAGATATCGTGAAGGCTTCGTCAACTGATGCGTGGACGCTTTAAGCTCCCAGCGTCGACCCTGTTCCCTTCAGCAACAAGAATGAAGTCATAAGATTTAAGTATGTACATTGCAGTGTATATACTTCGTTGTATAGACTTGTGAAGGCGAATGCAACGTACAGACTTGCCCAATGTGTTGACTTCAACAAAGGAGGCAACGGTTGTATAGACTTTAAATCCTAAAGGCAGTGTATAGACATTGAAGAACAACAACCAATGTATGGACTTTACAATGCAAACAACAATGTATAGACTTCATGTAAAAGCCCAATGTATAGACATTTAATTCGAAGACCAATGTGCAGACTTTGGATTTGAAGACCAGTGTGCAGACTTCAAGTTACACTGTGGATGTACAGACTTGATGGAGCGAAGCGATGTGTAGACTTGAAGCTCTTGAAGCAATGTACAGACTTCAAAGATCACTGTGGACGTATAGACTTTGGGGACATGAAGCGATGTACAGACTTTAAAGAAGTTGGCGAGTCAATGTACAGACTTGATGAAGCGAAGCCAATGTACAGACTTAATGTGTAGCTGAAGCCTTGAACGTAGGAATAGGCTGGAGTGTATAGACTTCAAGCTTCAGAATCGAATGTTCAGACTTCGCCTAAGAAACGTAGGGAAAGTCCCCAGTGTATAGACTTTGCCTTGAGCGAAAGGTAAGTGATGAATGTATAGACTTTCACGATGTGTAGACTTGAATATGTGAAAGCTATAGTGAAAGAGTGTATACACTTGACCAGATCAAGGGTAATTCGGATGTACAGACTCTGAGGTTCAAAGCCAACGGCTGTACAGACTTAGAATATATATTAAGACTGATGTACAGACTTCATGCGTTGACGCTGTACACACCTAGCGAGTTGACGCTGTACACACATCCAATGAAGTGCGTTGACGCTGTAACATGAGCCAGTGAGATGCGTTGACGCTGTACACACTTAACTAATTCAAATGAAATATAGTGTGTGAACTTTATCTGAAATGGACGATGTATAGACTCAATCGATATGAGAGTTTCCAGTGTATAGACTCAGTCTAAACAAGTCTGCTGGAGGAGTCGACCCATCCTCTGATGTGTCGACCCATGACAGTGAGAAATGCAGACAGTAGTGTATTAAATGCAAAGAACACATAGTCAATCTGATAGAGCAATTTCATCAAATCAAAAGCAGTTGCCAATCAATCAAAACAATGGTGTTGCCAATGAAATAAAGCAAGTGTCAACATCATCAACATAGAGGGGTCACAACACCGGTAAGCTCGCCGGGTTAACAGTTTTGCGAGTCCTCTCAGAAGGTTTACCCCACCGCACTCTTCTTTCTCCCCTCAAAGATGAAGGCCCAGTGGAAATCCTGAAGGGCGCGCCCCGCTAAGGCAAGCGACCTCGTTTTAGCAAAACACACATATAATTGTCTACCTCGAAAAGCGAAAGCTATCGCTGTGAAGGAGTCTCAGTGTTTCTGGCCGGTCAAGACCTCTATCTACTACCTCGGTAGCTTCTTACTTTAACCTCGGGCTTAGGTCAATGTAGGCGCGTCACCAATATGTGCGACGGCGTCTGATTCTCGGTCAGCGTCGCGCGGTTGGCCGTTAGGGTTAAAGGGTGTTCCATCCTTTACCATCTAGAGTTGTGAGAAAATAGACCCGGGTCGGGTAAATCTTTTACCTTGAACGCTCTTTCGGTGTATCCTTACGGTCGGAAGCAACTGGGAGCCTAAGCATCGCATGACGGTTTTGTCATCAGGTTAAGTCTTAACCGGCATGATTATCATTTGAGGAGTCTAGGGCCCCAAATCAATTTAGATGTGCACACAAGATACTTGGGAGGTTAGTAAGGAACCCTGTCTTCATAAGAATCAGGTGCCATAAGGACAGTCACTAGGCATTAGTTATCTCATTAAAAAAAATTGTAGTGGCCCTCGGAAGACGCCGTCAGGTGAGTCCCCAAGTGGGAATTCTCTTGGAACTTGATAACCCCGCGTTACGCTACTTAAGAACCATTTAAACACCCCTAGTCCAAAAATCATGCCGGTTGTAATAACAAGTGTTTTTAAAAAAACAAAACAAAAAAAACAAATCAAAAACAAAAAAATTAAAAAATATCATTAACAAAAACAACAAAAAACAAAAAATATAAACAAATAAAAAATAACAAAAAATTGCATCCGTGTGATCTCATTTGTGTGCGCTACATTTCTACATTCTGTTCCCATTTGTGTGCCCGTGTGTTGCATTCATCATCTTTGTTCTTGCCTTAATTAATAAAGGCTTGGCCCCTTGACCCATCATCAAGGACAGTCGAAACAAACATTTGCTTGTTGAGCAAGGGGCCAAGTCAGAACGGAAAAACTGACTTATTTTATTGAGCAATGTGTACCGGATTGAAAAGTAGGAACGAAGGCAGGAGACAGGAAACTGAACAGTCCTTCCTTTATTTCCTTCTAGAAATTGTACATTAAGTTCTGTCCTCTCTCTCAGTGTTACCTCTTTCTCCACTCTCCAGGCGAGGAACCCTAGAGGGTGTTGCTAAACCAAGCAAGATGGAGCCTCTACTGCTCTGTACCCCCCTTCCCGTCTCTGCTCTCCGTCGATCGATAGGGGCGGCAAAGAAGCTACTAACACGAAAGCCACGCTCTCGTGCTCTTCGGTAGCGCTCTTCACCATCTCTTAGCCACTGTTCAGCAAGACCGAGGCTGGTTCAGAGTTCAAACAGTTGGGCCTCCATGGCCCTCCACTCTCCCTTTCAGCCAATCTGTCGGCTCTCTCTCTTTCGGTGTCTCTTTCCCTTTCTGCGCGTTCTCTCTCTCTCTGTCCTCCCTTTCCAGCTGAAGGGTAATCCTCAGCTCCACGGCATCCCGAGAAGAGCCACCGTCTGGACAATGCCGCAACTCTTCCTCCAGTTCCGCTATTCTGGCTTCCCCCTACGCAGTGCGGGCAAGTGCATCTTGCACCTCTTTCGTCTGCCATAACCATCATCTCAGATATGTGGAGGCACGAATAAGTGAAATTCAATGGCGAGACTCTCACCTGTGTGGAGAGCATTCCTTCTGCCTCCGCGGCTCGCTGCGTAGTATGAGCAAGCTGCTCATGAAGCAAATCGAGTTCGGAAGTGGAGATCCATAAACTGGAAGAGACATCATCCGCCCCCATTGCGGAGGAAGCCGCATCAAGCTGGGCACGCTGCAACACACATAAGGTGACACTGAGGACCTAGCACCAGGAATCTTGGTCTATGATCATGTGTATGTAGGCTTACCGAAGAACTCAAGGCTGTGCGAGTATCATGTAACTACCGCTCCATGCCTATCAGGCGAGCTTGCAAGTTCGCTATCATGGTGTCGCGAGCGTCCTGTGGCCAGGGCATAGGTTAACTTACATAAAAAAAAATCAAAAATTTTAAAAATATATATAATATGTTCACCTCCACTGTCCCCTCAGGACTAGCAATTGGGTGGCACTCTCTTGGAGTCACATGCTCAAGACAACGAGGATTATCTACGCCTCTATAAGGCGATGTATGCAGAGCGACTCTCCAATCAACGGAGGTCGTCGGCCCACGTGTCTTCCTCCCCACACGTGGTGTTGTAGTCATGTCCACCCATTCCTGGGCGAGCCCTAGAGTCCTCATGGCCAATCGTAACCGAAGTGGCTCAATTTCGTTCAAACAGTGCATCTAAAGGTCGCGTCCGAACCGGGCACGGCTAGTTATGACCCATGGCTAATCGACGTCAGTCATGCCCGCATAAGGCCTCCAGACCACCTAGGTCAGGTCACACACATCATTAACAAAAAAAAAGAAAAAAGATGATGAAATAATAACCACCATCACTGTGGGGAACTCTTGCAACTCGCGTCTTGACACCATCAGCTGGTAGGATAGAGGGGCTGGGCTCGTGATGGGTTGCCACCGCCTCACCAGCGACACCGCCATTGGACGCCAATGACGGGCTTTTCCAATTGGGAGGTAATAATAGACCCACAACTGCACCATCGTGTGTCATTAACACAATTAAAAAAGAAAAAGAAAAAAAGAAAAAAAAGAGAAGGGAGGGATACCTGGATGAACGGCGTTAAACCACTCATTGTTATCTCTCGGTCTGCTCTTTCAGACAGACCCGCAAATAGATGCGCCAGCATGGCTGCTCCCAGGCGTATCGCCCCACTTTCTCAGGGTCTACCAGGAATTCTAAGAAGCGACAATGAATGATGTCTCCTTTCGAGCCCAGCAACAATTTCCCCAACAGGAAGAAGAGGAATCTCCTCAAATCCATGTTGGCCCTCTCCCAATTGCTCGCATCTACACAGTAGACGGCGCGGTATCCTCTTGCAGTCCTCTCCATGAACTCTTCCAAGGACTCATCATCATGGGAATGAACGTCAGTAAGCCCCAATGTCTCCATGATAGGCGTCTTGGCTACGGACCTATTCTTACGATCATCCAGATCCACCCCTAGTAACCTTTGAGCGGCCTCTCTGTAGTCGGAGTAGGTGACACCAATCAGCGCCTCACCATCCACTTTCAAGCCCGTAATTCGGACCACATCTTCCAGGCTGGGCACCATGTGCCCCCAAGGTATCAAGAAGGCACGGCTCATTGGATCCCACCTTTCACGCAATGCTTGGACGAGGGCGAGGTCGAGCTTGACTGGCTCGATCCGGAGAAAGGTTCCAAGCCTCATCACGTCTAGCCTGGCCTTCTGAAAATTCGGGAGACCCCTGTATGCTGCCAATACTAACTCCCATGAAATATGTGATTTCATCACACTCTGCGCATACACAAGGAATGGAGAGGAGTTTTGTCAAAAGTGAGAAAGAAAGAAAGAATGAGAGAAGGGGCAAGAAAGCTCATCTTACGAGTTGCGATTAGGTCCTTTCACTGAAGTGCCCTTCGAGGTCTGAGAGTCTCCTGGAACTGCTACCGCTGGACCTGCTTCTCTTCGAGGAGTGGGAAGATTCACCCTCCATTTTCAACCTTGGAACTCTTAGTTCTTCCATTTTCGTGGAAACTTGTACTCTTCGAGTTGGCTCTCAATGCCCCTGGGAGAACGAACGAGGGAGGTATTTATAGAAATGGGAGAAGTACGAGCCAAGACTGCCTCCATCACTGTTAACGATAACCCTCGTGATAGAGTACCTTCCCTGCGGTCCCATGTGTCACTTCACCGCTCGCGCATGGTCATTGATTGGATGGTGCGATATGATGACTCGCTCCCTACACAGTCTAGGGATGCCCTGTCATGTTGTAGAGGTCGTCCGGGAAGGTTGAGAGGTCATCCGGGAGAAGGAGCTAGAAGCTGTCATTGTTGACTTTGATGGCAGTTTCTCATGAGAAAATGATCGCGGCGAGACGCGATTCCTCGTTTCACGGTGGGGCCTTGTCGAGCGCATCACATGGGAACAGTATAAAGGGGAAGAAGCGTAAGGAAGAAAGAACGCGCAAGAAAACAAATAGGCAACAGGAAACCAAATCACCCCATTCATAAGTCTACATAAACTATCATAAGCATCACAATCATGAACATCGCAAGAGAGGAGGCAGGTATGCTAGCCCGCTAACCCTCGCCATCACCTTCATGCTCGTCCCTCCGGACGTCCCTCTCCTCTCCCCTAAGGTGAGGGTCCCTCAGGGGCCTTCTGGGGCTCCGTGAAGCAGCAGTCCCGTCACCCCGCAATGCCTGCTCAGCAACGGTGACTCGCTGCTGCTCCCCTGGCGCGGCGAAGAAGCCACCGATAGAAAGGTGGCCAGATTGGTGGAGTCGCGCCCCAAACTCTCGTGCTCTCTCATAACGCGTCTCCATGACTCCTAGCCTCTGCCCCATAACTCGAAGGCCTAGCTGGAGCTCTCTCACCTGGGCCTCCAAGGCCTTCCTCTCGTCCCGATCCTATTGTCGCTCGGCCCTTCTTTCCTCCCTCTCCTCTCTCTCTCCCTGCCTCTCTCCTTGCCACCTGGAGGAAGACCCTTAACTCCAGGACGTCTGGAGGTGGCCTCTCCTCATCATGACGCTGCAGCTCTGCCATGGCTGCTGCCCAGGCATCACGCTCCTCTTCAGCCCAGATCGCGCGAGCCACTGCACTGGCAAGTTACTCCCGGAGGGAGGCGATCTCTAGAAAAAGAGCTTGAGAGCGGGAAGACGATCCGCCGACCATCCCTGCCATCGTTGCCTACTGGGCACGCTGGAATATGTTAGGGTGCTAGGCCCGGATACAGAGGGGGGGTGAATGTATCCCTCTATGTATAATGGCCAAATAAAAACTTGGATGCTAGAGATAGACACAGAATAGAACCAATTCGATTCAACTCAAATACAAACACTTGGAGCGTGCCTATTCAAGCATCTAGCGGAAGCAAAGCAAACAATCAAACCACTGCACAATAGATTTTTAGGTGGTTCGGTCCACAGACCTACATCCACCCCTCACTCCCAACCGGAGTGAGGCTTCCACTAGCTCAAGCTAGAACGCAGACTTAGTCTGCAAACAGTTGCTGCCACACAGCTTGACCAGGGGAACAGCCTCCCCTCTTCCTCCCAACCGGAGGGACACCCAAGTGACTCCCAGCCACTTGGAAACTAGAGGTCGAAGACCTCTCTTCCTCCAGACCAAGAGGGACCACTGGACTTGCAACCACAAGCCCAGAACCGGAGGACTAGCCTCCCTTCCTCTAACCAGAGGGAACCCACAAGTGACAACCTGTCACTTGCAACCCGGAGATCAGATCTCCCTTCTCCTGAACCAACAGGAGGAACCCGATCCCCAGCAGGGCAATCGAAAGAACAAGATAACCAAATGAAAACGGAGAAACAAAAACACTAAATGAAAATAACTTCAGCAAACAGAAAGCTGAAAGACGAAATGCACAATATGGCTCTCAACAGAGCTGACTGGCCTGGATCTGATCCACGGTCCAGTGAAGATAGATCTTCAGATGAAGCTTCCTATCTCTCGTTCTCTCTTCATCTTTCTCTTCCTTTTCTTCTCTGCTTCCTTCTCTCACTCGCGAGCTCTCTCTCTTTCTCTTTTTACTTCTGCTGCTTCTCTCACTCTGCCACTCTTCTTTTTCTTCTTCTTCTCTTCTCACTGGATCGAATACTCTCTGCTGCTCTCAGACTCGATGTATAGACTTTTCTCTTTTTCTATCGATCAGCCTTCTTTAGTGGAAGAAAGCTCATATATATAGCAGCAGCAGCAGCAGCTCCTGGGCGCGTGGCTTCCACGTTTTCCCGCCCAAGGAATTTGCTAGAACCGAGGCAGCTTCATCCACGTGTCAGCATCTTCATACCTCGTCCTCCTGGGATCACGAGCCAGGTCATCAATCTCGGTAAGAATCCCTGTCAGACATAGCATTGAATAATTCATCAGTTTAAGTTTGAACACCCTGTACAGACTCTGTTAACGCAAAGCATTGTATAGACTTCAGAGATCAATATAGAAAGTGTGTACAGAGTGAGGGAGTGTATAGACTTAGCAGTCTAGGCCTCTAACAACGAGTGTATAGACTTGCAACTCTTCATGAGATCTCAGTGTATAGACTCAACCAATGTATATAGTTGAGGATCTAACAATCGAGTGTATAGAGTTAGTTATGTGAGCATGCATTGTATAGACTTCACACATGAAGACATCCGCTGTTCAGACTTGAATAACATTCAGTAATGCATAGACTTAGGCATTCTGTTCAAGACAAAACCAATGTACAGACTTCATGCTGTACAGACTTGATGTTGATCAACAGACCTTTGAACATCAGCACAAGGCGTCAACGCTTCCATCGTGCAGCGTCACCTCAGCTCCTCAGGCGAGATGCTCACGCCCTTGGCAACAGGCCAATGCGTCAACGCATCCAGTGTCAGCGTCGACGCAGTGAGCAAGACAGAAAGATGTGCGTCTACGCAGTCAGCCAAGTGCGTCAACGCACTAAAGGCACACGACCCATGAAGATAGACAGGCTGTACAGACTTTGAAGAATAGTTCAGTGTATGTACTTTGGCAAGGCAATGATGGTAAAGTTCCTGATGAACATACTTTCAGAGCTGAACGTAGGTAAAGAACCCAATGTGCAGACTTGGAAATGCAACGTAGGAATAGATGCCAATGTCTAGAATTTGGCAAACAACGATGTACAGACTTGCACAGTTCCAGCTGAAGAATGTATAGACTTTACCTATTGAATGTGGCTGTACAGACTTGGAGAGTTGAACACAATGTACAGACTTTAAGATATGAAGCCAATGTCCAGACTTGAAGAGAAAACAAATGTATGGACTTTGCTTGAGATGCTGCAAGAGATGGTGCAGGATGTACAGACTTGGAATCCAATGCACACGGCTGTACAGACTTTGAGGCTTAATGCAAAGGCCAGTGTACAGACTTCTAAATGCTGAAGCGTTGTAGACTTTTTATGAGACGCTAAAGTCTATTCAGACTTGACCAGTGAGACACTGATAGAGACGATGCAATGAGCAGACTTAATTCTGATGCATGCGATGTGCAGACTTTAACATAAGACGCTGCATGAGACGGTAGGCTGTACAGACTTGCAAAGTTCTGAATGAGACGATCGGCTGAAGGACCGATGTACAGACTCTGAATGTGAAGGCAGTCTGTATAGACTTGAATCGCTTGAAGCGATGTACAGACTTGGTGAGGCTCAAGCAGTGTACAGAGTTGAAGGTCTCACAATCAAGTGTATAGACTTAGGATATTAAGACCAATGTATAGACTTCAGCTTGAGACGCTCTTTAAGACGATGAGGTCTGTATAGACTACTCATGAAAACCAGTGTTCAGACTTGAAAGTTCAATGCCACAATGTATAGACTTTGTCCAAGGAAACGAATGTATGGACTTGATGATCCACTGTGGATATATAGACTCAATCAAATGAAGAGCTTCCAGTGTATGGACTTGAGTTAAGTGCATTGGCTGTACAGACTTCAATAATCAAACAGGCTGCACATACCACTGTATAGACTTTGCCACAGTCTAATGAAGAGACTTGGAGAACCTGAACTGATGAGTCGACGCATCAGCTCAAGGCGTTGACGCACTACAGTGTGGACTTTACGCTGTACAGTCTTTGAAAGAGGACCGTTAAGGAGGCACCTAGCGTCAACGCATTGCCCAAGCAGCGTGGACGCAGCATATCAACTATTTCATACTGCTACCTCTGAAGAGCCTTTGCAGCGTCGACGCTGCAGTTCGATGGGTCGACGCTGCAGTATAAACTGCAGTCTTAAGAATAACAGTAACATGACTGAACATAATCAATTATGCAATGCCATATCAGAACATATGAAGAATTGCATTATGATCAGAAAGTGAATACTAGCATGAAGACTCACACAAGATGACTCACAGTGAATTCACACAAGATGACTCACAGTGAATAACTCACTTCAAAGGCCAATCATCAAAACCACCATTACAGTATTAAAACCATCATCAAAATCACATGGGCACAACAATCTCCCCCTTTTTGATGATGGCAACATGATGCAGTGAGTCAGTCTGATGACTCAAACTATTCTCCCCCTTTGACTTCATCAAAAAGAAAATAGTTTGAGAAATTAAAGCATGTATAAAAATTCAGTCAATTTCTCCCCCTTGCAAGAACATGATTCTCCCCCTTTAAGAGTTTTAGCAAAAAGTCATTAGTTAGAGATGATCAAAAGAAGCCAGCATGCAATGATTGAATGAAAGTCTCCCCCTTTGTGGCAAACAATCTCCCTCATTTGGTATAAACAAGATGAACCATGGGAGGGGGTAAATGCAAAAATGTAGATGCAACAAGAAATGCAATACTTCCCCCTAAGTATATGAATGCAAGGATAGAAATGATCTGAACACGATTCAGTATGACTAGGAATGCTCCCCCTGAATAAGTGGAATCTTATGAGATAGATGAGAAGGAGACCACAGGGGCAAACAAGGAGAAGTTCAGGTCAATGACCTAAGGAAGGTGAGCAGAAAGGTTCAAATAATCAGATTTACAAATAAGCTCCAAACAGAAATAATTCAGCAAGATTTTCAAGGAGATATCAATCTCATAAATCCAAAACATAATTTTTCAAAGTCTTCCATTATAGGGACTTATGAATGAGCCTTTTGAACAGCATGGTTTAAACATGATGTATGCAGAGTTTATCAATAAAATTCTGTATTGATATCTAAAACCATGTTTTAATAAAAATGAACCAAGCCCTCATATTTATCTTGATTGTCCTCCCTTTGTCTTATACAATCAAATTTATTGACTTCTTTCAGAATTACATGCACTAGTATTGAGATTAAGCAATTATGAAGTCATATTATTTTATCTAGAGTTGTAGCAATTTGATTTTAGCATCAATATTCAGATATTTCAATTTCTTCAACAATTTTCTTGCTACAAATTTTACGAGCACTCTAGTTCAGTGCACACAATATAACTAGAGGATATACCTTGATTAGAGGCCAATATCTCTAAGCCCTTAGTGTGACTAACTGTCATGCTTTATGTGAACAGAGTTAGCATTTACACATCATGACACACTACAAATCATTTTTTAATGAGTGAGTTGTATTTCTCAGTGTGCATGCCATTGCTCTGCCTAATTTTCAATGAATTTTATGCAGAGTTAACTAAGGCACCTCATGACACAGTCCTTTGGACATGTGTTTCTCAGTGACCAATGTCATTGCTCTGACAGATATTACCCTTTAGACATTTCAGAAAAAAATTCATTTGCTTCAAATCAATAATAGTTTCATGTACTTAATCAGTTGAAGTCATGTATTCAAAAGTGCAGATTTCAGAAGTTTTCACAAGACACAACATGAAATAGATGGTTAAGGTTTATTAAAACATGCTTCAGATATTTTTAAGAGATTTTAAAGCCAAACTCATTGAGTACATTAAACTTAAACTACATGAGTTATTTCAGTCATTCATAAAAATGTATAATAGAAGATTTCTAGTTCAAGAATTTTCAGATTTATGATCGAGATAGTCCCATTGAAATCTTCATGACAGACTGATAGAATTCTGAAGCCAAATGATACCAATTGATAGGAGAAATACCAATTGTTAAGAGAGATTGTGAAGCTCAAAGTTTTCAAAATATGATTAAGGTTTGTCAACAAAATCAATAAGAAAGGATATGCAATGAGTTCTGACACATGTATGCATTTGACAACCTATATGCAATGCATTGACTCCCCCTCACAATATGCATTCAAACTCTCTCTTTGGCATTTTCAATATAAGAAAATGCAATGCACTATATGTATGCAGGGACATGCAAAGACTCAACATTGAATGATATGCAAGGATATGCATCTAACTCCCCCTGAAAACATGCAATGTTTGCACTGAAAACTGAACATATGATTCCAAATGATATTGTGACTTGTGCACAATCAGACTGTCCTATCAGCAAAGTGACCCATGGTACTAGGCGGAGCACTTGGTCTAAAAGACCACCTCACACATAGTAAGAACCTCCAGACAGACTTCCCTGCCTTTTGGTACCTTACCATTTATATACCATTGAGGTCATGCATGATAATTCAACATGCAGTCCTATATGCAATTCAGAATTTCAGTGAGCTATTGCAGCACACAAATTTCAAGCCACATTTATAAGCAGTTCAGATTTTTCCAGAAGATTCGAAATGCAATTTGTTTTCAGAGTTTATGCATAACACAATTATCAAGCAATTGCAATTAGCCTATGTATGCATCAGATACAGACAACCCCTTGAAACTCAAATTTACACAGAACACTCAGCAAGTGCATGATCAGAAAATAATGCAACTGGCAGATGATGAATGAATATGCAAGAACAGATTTAGCATGCATGCACTAGATGAATTTCAAAACATGAAATGTAGAGAGTTTACCTGAACAGTGTGAGAATGGGGTTATTCATTCTTGAGTGCCTTGGATCATTACCCCTTTTATTCCAGTCCCAAGGCACACCTGCAAAACAATCACTTTGATCTTGCAGGAACCCAAGCAGCCTTGGGTCCTGTTTTATCCCTAACAAGTGTTCTAAACAATTTCTTAGCAGTATTATCATCATGATCCACCAGGTAACAGTTATCCATGAAATGACCAAATTTTTCACAATCTCTACATGATGTAGCAAACCTTGAATTCTTTTTATGGACATTATTATCATCATGGAATCTATGTGAGTTTGCATGAAAATTTTTGTTACTTGCATGAGGTTTTGATTTAGCATTGCCTGCCCACAAGCATTCAGAAGCTCGGTGGCCAGGTTTTCCACATTCAAAACATACAAGAATCTTTTCTTTAAAACTAGGTTTATTTCTACCAAGAAAATTTCTATTTGCAGGGAATTTATCAAATTTGGAATTAAAATGTTTTCCCTGAGCATACCAGCAGTCCTTGACTGCATGCCCATACTTGCCACATTCAAAACACCTTAGGTGCTTACCTCTTGAACCATTATATCCCCATGAAGTCCTAAACCAACACTCAACAGCTTTATGACCACGTTTGTTACAGTTATAACAAATGATGTGTTGGTTTGAAGCATACATGTTTCTTTTGGGGTGATGATGAACAGAAGACCTAGCATGCATTTTATCATCTTGTTTCATGATGAAACAAGCATCCATGAAATGACCATGCCTACCACAGTAATGACAAGATGTATCAGACTTCCTAGTAGCATGATTTCTACCAAATGAATTTCTCGAATGTAATGTTTCACTTGCATGCCCATCTTTAATCAATAATCTGCAATCATCCATTACATGGCCTACCTTGCCACAATAATGGCATGAAACACTCTTATCAGATGCATACGGATAATTAATTGAGCTATGAGCAGTATGCATTGAGTCATCAGATGCAGTATAGGTAGCAGATTTAAAGACACAAGTAGGGACATGTTTATCCTTGTTTTTCTTACCATTTTTGCTCATTTGTTTACCCTTGTTCACAACTTTTATTTGTTCTTCATTTTTCTGGGCCTTGAATTGGAAAACAGATGATGTAGATGTTTTAGGAGGCCCAGAGCAGCTTGCAATGTCAGAGCTGCGAACAAAAGTAGTGTACAACTTTTTCTTAACAGATTTTTCAATTTGGGATTTGCATCCTTGCTCTCCACTTGATTTAGTGGCATTATCACACAAAGGAACATTCATTTTCTCTTTTCCTTTGGTAGATTTAGACATGGAACGAACAAGTTTACTTATTTCAGATTGCAGAGAACAAATTTTGAGTTCTGAATTAGTCAAGTCTTCCTCACATGAGATAATTTGTCTCTGCATGACATCATTCAAATTTTTAACAATTTCTAGTTCCTGTTTCAGTTTCAATTCATTCTCAACTTGAATTTCCTTATCAAGCATTAAAAGCTTCTCAGACATAGCAGAGTTCAGTAGCTTCAGCTCTTCATTTTTCTTTCTTATTTGTTCATTCTGAACCAGTTCATCAATTAGGATTTGATCTTTTCCTAGTGACTTCAGCTCATTCTCTAGTTCAGAAATTTTATCAGTAAGTTCATTATTTTTATTTTTCAGCACAGAAATGTGTTCTTTATGCTTGTCAAGTTTAGCTTGATTTTCTTGTTGGAGCCTTTTAGCCTTTTCATTTTCAAGCTTCAGTTGATTCATTTCTGAGCCTGTATTTCCAGCTTCTTCCAATTGCTTCTTATAGTTCTGAATATCAATCAGATAAGCATCATGAGATTGTTTCAATTTTGAGCAATTTTCACATGATAAATCAGAACAATTTTGATCAATCTTTTTCTTTAGTCTTTTATTTTCAGATTTTAATTTTCTATATTTTTCATACAATTCAGCATACATTTCCTTTAAATCGTCAAAAGTCATTTTGTCAGAATCAGATTCAGAATTTACCTGGTCTTCTTCTTCATTGCTTGAAGTGCTTCCTCTTGCCGTTAGACATTTCTGGTTCTCATGAAATGTGATCACTGAATCCCAGATTTCCTTCGCAGTCCTACATGTAAGAATAGAGGAAATGACATTAGCATTTACAGCATTCTTCAGAATGTCCCGAACTCTTATATTCTCACTATTCAGTTGTTTATCCTTCTGGGACCATTTATTCTTCTCTAGAGGCAAAACATGTGGACCATATTCAACGAGAACCCACAGTTTTGGATCTATAGAGTTTATAAAACCACATAGACTGCGTGACCATTTCTTGAAGTTAGAACCATCAAAAACTGCAGGAGATGCCATTATAAAGCAATCGAATAGACTCAGATCAATAAGCTAGAAAGCGATATCAGAAGAATGCACCACACTGGAACTGTAAAGCATGAAATCAAATCAGCAGGATCCTCTGCAGATCGTTGGATCTGGAAGTCAGAGACCGCTCTGATACCAACTGTTAGGGTGCTAGGCCCGGATACAGAGGGGGGGTGAATGTATCCCTCTATGTATAATGGCCAAATAAAAACTTGGATGCTAGAGATAGACACAGAATAGAACCAATTCGATTCAACTCAAATACAAACACTTGGAGCGTGCCTATTCAAGCATCTAGCAGAAGCAAAATAAACAATCAAACCACTGCACAATAGATTTTTAGGTGGTTCGGTCCACAGACCTACATCCACCCCTCACTCCCAACCGGAGTGAGGCTTCCACTAGCTCAAGCTAGAACGCAGACTTAGTCTGCAAACAGTTGCTGCCACATAGCTTGACCAGGGGAACAACCTCCCCTCTTCCTCCCAACCGGAGGGACACCCAAGTGACTCCCAGCCACTTGGAAACTAGAGGTCGAAGACCTCTCTTCCTCCAGACCAAGAGGGACCACTGGACTTGCAACCACAAGCCCAAAATCGGAGGACTAGCCTCCCTTCCTCTAACCAGAGGGAACCCACAAGTGACAACCTGTCACTTGCAACCCGGAGATCAGATCTCCCTTCTCCTGAACCAACAGGAGGAACCCGATCCCCAGCAGGGCAATCGGAAGAACAAGATAACCAAATGAAAACGGAGAAACAAAAACACGAAATGAAAATAACTTCAGCAAACAGAAAGCTGAAAGATGAAATGCACAATATGGCTCTCAACAGAGCTGACTGGCCTGGATCTGATCCACGATCCAGTGAAGATAGATCTTCAGATGAAGCTTCCTATCTCTCGTTCTCTCTTCATCTTTCTCTTCCTTTTCTTCTCTGCTTCCTTCTCTCACTCGCGAGCTCTCTCTCTTTCTCTTTTTACTTCTGCTGCTTCTCTCACTCTGCCACTCTTCTTTTTCTTCTTCTTCTCTTCTCACTGGATCGAATACTCTCTGCTGCTCTCAGACTCGATGTATAGACTTTTCTCTTTTTCTATCGATCAGCCTTCTTTAGTGGAAGAAAGCTCATATATATAGCAGCAGCAGCAGCAGCTCCTGGGCGCGTGGCTTCCACGTTTTCCCGCCCAAGGAATTTGCTAGAACCGAGGCAGCTTCATCCACGTGTCAGCATCTTCATACCTCGTCCTCCTGGGATCACGAGCCAGGTCATCAATCTCGGTAAGAATCCCTGTCAGACATAGCATTGAATAATTCATCAGTTTAAGTTTGAACACCCTGTACAGACTCTGTTAACGCAAAGCATTGTATAGACTTCAGAGATCAATATAGCAAGTGTGTACAGAGTGAGGGAGTGTATAGACTTAGCAGTCTAGGCCTCTAACAATGAGTGTATAGACTTGCAACTCTTCATGAGATCTCAGTGTATAGACTCAACCAATGTATATAGTTGAGGATCTAACAATCGAGTGTATAGAGTTAGTTATGTGAGCATGCATTGTATAGACTTCACACATGAAGACATCCGCTGTTCAGACTTGAATAACATTCAGTAATGCATAAACTTAGGCATTCTGTTCAAAACAAAACCAATGTACAGACTTCATGCTGTACAGACTTGATGTTGATCAACAGACCTTTGAACATCAGCACAAGACGTCAACGCTTCCATCGTGCAGCGTCGCCTCAGCTCCTCAGGCGAGATGCTCACGCCCTTGGCAACAGGCCAATGCGTCAACGCATCCAGTGTCAGCGTCGACGCAGTGAGCAAGACAGAAAGATGTGCGTCTACGCAGTCAGCCAAGTGTGTCAACGCACTAAAGGCACATGACCCATGAAGACAGATAGGCTGTACAGACTTTGAAGAATAGTTCAGTGTATGTACTTTGGCAAGGCAACGACGGTAAAGTTCCTGATGAACATACTTTCAGAGCTGAACGTAGGTAAAGAACCCAATGTGCAGACTTGGAAATGCAACGTAGGAATAGATGCCAATGTCTAGAATTTGGCAAACAACGATGTACAGACTTGCACAGTTCCAGCTGAAGAATGTATAGACTTTACCTATTGAATGTGGTTGTACAGACTTGGAGAGTTGAACCCAATGTACAGACTTTAAGATATGAAGCCAATGTCCAGACTTGAAGAGAAAACAAATGTATGGACTTTGCTTGAGATGCTGCAAGAGACGGTGCAGGATGTACAGACTTGGAATCCAATGCACACGGCTGTACAGACTTTGAGGCTTAATGCAAAGGCCAGTGTACAGACTTCTAAATACTGAAGCGTTGTAGACTTTTCATGAGACGCTAAAGTCTATTCAGACTTGACCAGTGAGACACTGATAGAGACGATGCAATGAGCAGACTTAATTCTGATGCATGCGATGTGCAGACTTTAACATAAGACGCTGCATGAGACAGTAGGCTGTACAGACTTGCAAAGTTCTGAATGAGACGATCGGCTGAAGGACCGATGTACAGACTCTGAATGTGAAGGCAGTCTGTATAGACTTGAATCGCTTGAGGCGATGTACAGACTTGGTGAGGCTCAAGCAGTGTACAGAGTTGAAGGTCTCACAATCAAGTGTATAGACTTAGGATATTAAGACCAATGTATAGACTTCAGCTTGAGACGCTCTTTAAGACGATGAGGTCTGTATAGACTACTCATGAAAACCAGTGTTCAGACTTGAAAGTTCAATGCCACAATGTATAGACTTTGTCCAAGGAAACGAATGTATGGACTTGATGATCCACTGTGGATATATAGACTCAATCAAATGAAGAGCTTCCAGTGTATGGACTTGAGTTAAGTGCATTGGCTGTACAGACTTCAATAATCAAACAGGCTGCACATACCACTGTATAGACTTTGCCACAGTCTAATGAAGAGACTTGGAGAACCTAACTGATGAGTCGACGCATCAGCTCAAGGCGTTGACGCACTACAGTGTGGACTTTACGCTGTACAGTCTTTGAAAGAGGACCGTTAAGGAGGCACCTAGCGTCAACGCATTGCCCAAGCAGCCTGGACGCAGCAGATCAACTATTTCATACTGCTACCTCTGAAGAGCCTTTGCAGCGTCGACGCTGCAGTTCGATGGGTCGACGCTGCAGTATAAACTGCAGTCTTAAGGACAACAGTAACATGACTGAACATAATCAATTATGCAATGCCATATCAGAACATATGAAGAATTGCATTATGATCAGAAAGTGAATACTAGCATGAAGACTCACACAAGATGACTCACAGTGAATTCACACAAGATGACTCACAGTGAATAACTCACTTCAAAGGCCAATCATCAAAACCACCATTACAGCATTAAAACCATCATCAAAATCACATGGGCACAACAGAATAGACAAACAACAGCCATCGGCTAAGCCCCAGAACTTCAAAAAAAAACAAAAATAATAAATTGGGGCTCTTCTTTCACCTCTGTCTATCTCCCGAGCTAATGAGGCCCCACTTGGCTCCCCCTGCACTACCGCAAGTAGCCAGCACTCTCCTGCATGGGCGCACCACCTTGCTGCCCATACTGAAACCAAGCAGGGAGACGTATGCGCCAGTCTTCAAGTTTCGCCTTCCCGCGTCTCTCTCCCCTGACGCGGTTCGGCTCATCCGCGCTCGCCCATTCATCGGCCAAGCCCAGGATTCTTGTCATACCCTACGCATCAAAAAAGGAAGGGCCATATCATTAAAAAAATGTGTCTCCTATCGAAGATGCGTTCATCATTCAAGTGCAACACTCACCGAGCCCTCTTCTCCCTCTCTACTTATTTGCTACCAAACTAAAAGGAATGAAGATCAAGGAGCTTACCAGGCCATGCTCGCCTCCCTCCATGTCTTCCGGCCCCTCGGGTCCCTCGAGTGCCAGAAGAGGCCCTTCCCCTTCCGTGGCCGCCTCTCTGTGCTCTTGCACGACCCTCCTCGGGCGAGGGGTTCCTCGCCCCCCTCTCCCTTCACCACGGTTTGGCCCACCGTACTCCATCGATCAAGAGTGGAAGAAGATGAATCTAGGTAAATCTCGACGAGAGGAGGAGTTGTTTGTGGACGAAGTGAGGAAGAAGAAAGGTCATCCCGCGGTTCTTGGTGATTTGAATTTGAATTCAAGCTTAGAATGCGTCTTCACGCCTAGACGTCTCAAAAGGAGGGAGGGGAAAATGGTATGCCCTACGCACAAGGTGTGATTCTCCGTTTTCGGGCAAGATCCCATAAAGCGTGTCACGAGAAAATAAGCGAAGAAGAAGAAGCATGAGGGAAGGAACGTGCACAAAAGACAGTCAAGTGACAGAAAAGAAACCATTACATATAACAAATTGCCTGTCATATACATCATAAGTGAGGATGGTGGGTGTACAAATCACTCTCTAACTCTCACCACCACCCTCCTGGTCATCTCTCTGATCATCCCTCTCCTCTCTCCTCTGATGCGGATCCCTAGGGGGCCTCCGCGAACTCTGAGAGGCGGTGCTCCCCTCGCCCTGTGGTGCCTGGCCGGCCTCGAACGCACGGTGCCGCTCCTCGGCCGAAGAAACTAGGAAGCTGCCTACAGAGAAGGAACCATACTGTCAAAGGCGCGCCCCGCGGTCCTTCGCTCTCTGGTACCGCTCCTCGCTCTCTCGTAGCCTCCCCTCTACCGTACCGAGACTCACTCTGAGCTCCGTCATCTGGGCCTCCAAAGCCCTCCTCTCCGCCCTCTCCTTCTCCCCCTCTGCCCTCCTTTCCATCCTATCCCTCTCCCTCGCTGCTCTCTCTCTCTCTGCCTCTCTCCTCGACACCTCAAGGGCAATCCACAACTCTAGCACGTCGCGAGGAAGCTTCTCAGCCTCCCGTCGTCATCGATCCTCCTCTAGCTCCGCTATCCGAGCGTCGCGCTCCGCCGCCTAGGCGTCATGCTCCTCCTCTGCACGGACCGCACGAGCTAGTGCATCTCGAATCTCCGCCACCTGTCAAAGCCCATGTTGAAGTCAACAAAGGAAAGGGAATACACAGAAAGGGAACCTGTGTCAAGCAAACACTCACCCGAGCCGCCTGGTCATGCTCGGCCTCCTCAGCACGGGCCACCGCACCCGGCAACTGCTCCTGGAGAGAAGAGACCTCTGGAGGCCGCCCCACCAGTCATCACGGTCGCCGCCACTTGATGGGCACGCTGAAACACAGAACAACAAACGACAGTAGGAGGCTAAGCATCAGAATCCAGGTGACACAAAGAAAATGATTATGCATTACATAGACTCACCAGGATGTCCAGCTCCTGACGACTGGCTGCCAACTGCTGCTTGGCAGCTGCCAGCTGGGCCCGCAGGTCGGTGATTAATAGTGTCACGAGCATCCTGCATTCATGAGCATATAGATTAGTGTCACATGCATGCATTTCCACACAAAAATCCGCATTTCATACTTACCCCTGCTGGCCACCCTAGGTAAAGCTGTCCTGCATATGCGTCTCGGTACCGTCGCAGGTAGTCGGCACTGTTCTACACATGGGACACCACCGGAACGCCACCTTGCTGCCAGTCCTGGTACTGTGTAGGAAAGCGCGTACGCCAGTCTGCGAGCTTCGCCTTGCCCCGGGTCTTCCGCCTGACGTGGCTCGACTCGTCTACCTCCACCCACTCCTGGGCAAGTCCCAGGGTCCTCATGACTAGCCTGAGCCGCAGTGGCTCGATCTCGTTCAAGCAGTGGACCCAAAGGTCCCGCCCGAAACGAGGTCGGCCCGCTACAACTCAAGGCTGGCCAACATCGGCCATGCCCAGGTAAGGCCTCCATACCACCTGCATCACCATACATGCATCATATCAGTCCCCACTCTAGTAAACAAAATGCACAAAAAATCATATACATCATACCATGGCCTCAGGGTACTCGGTCAGCTCACGTCGAAGCGACGTCAGGTGGTAGCTACGCGGTGCCACAATCGTGACCGGCCTCCACCGCCGCGCTAGGGGTACGGCTGTCCAGTTCTATTGCCGGGCTCTCCCCATCGCGAGGTAGTAATAACTCTATACCTGCATCCATCATACATCATTAGTACAGATAATTGCATGACTGTAAACTAGGAATCACTATAAAATACATAAATGAGATGTTTACCTGGAGGAAAGGCGCGAAGCCGCCGACTGTCGTCTCCTTCTCTACCCCCTAAGAAAGATCAGCGATCAAGTGGGCAAGCAGGGCGGCTCCCCACGCGTAGTGCCCCACTCGATCTAAGTCTGCCAGGATCCCAAGGAAACGATAGTGGATGTCGTCCCCCTTCATCCCCAGCAGAAGGCGGCCCAGTAGGAAGAAGAGGAACCTCCAAAGGTCCAGGTCCGCCCGCTCTCGGTCGCCCGCGTCCTGGCTAAAAGCTCTCCGAGCTGCCTTCTCTAGCCGCGCTAGGAACTCTGCTCCGCTCTCATTGACGTGCTGGCGTGAGTCCATGAATCCGAGCGCCTCCATGATGTCTACCCGGCCGACTGTCCTGCTGTCTCTGTCAGTCGCGCTCGTCTCCAGTCCTAACAGCTCCAGGGCACTCTCTCTGTAGTCAGGGTAGGTGGCCCCACTGACGGCTTCCCCGTCCACCCGTAGTCCGGTGTTCCGGACTACGTCCTCCAGCGTCGGCACCATATGCCCCCAGGGCATCAGGAACGCTCAACTCGGCGCGTGCCATCGCTCCCTCAACGCCTGGACGAGGGGCAAGTCGAGTCGGAAGGGCTCAATCCGCAAGAACGCCCCGAACCCCATGGCGTCCACTCGGGCCCTCTGGAAGTCCGACAGCCCTCGGTACGCCGCCACTACCAGGAACCAGCTGATCCGGCTCCTCATCACACCCTGCACACCGCAAAACAAGAGAAATTACATCAGTAAGAAAATAGAGCCACAAATAATGAACAACACATTGGGCAAAAAAAAAAATTTAAGGCGTCTGGGGGCTTAGACGCTTTCATAATTTCTGTATTCTCTTTATTTATTATTTTAAAAAAATAAATATAATTAAACAATAATAATATAATGGACGCGTCCAAGTGCTTGGACGCTTCTATATTTCTTTTATTTTTTTAATTATTTATAATAATTTTAAACACGTCATAACCCCTAGACGCCGTAATATTTTTTTAATTTTTTTGATTCAAATCAAATAATAGAGGCGTCCAAATATTTGGACGCGTCTAATAATTTTCAAAAAAAATATTTTAAAAAATATATAATAATCATAAAATAATTGAGGCGTCCACTTTGTTGGACGCCTCAATCTTTTCAAACCCACTTCGTCTTGGCCCCGTACCTTGCCCCATTTCTCGTAGAAAATCACAAAAAAATAATGCAATAAGAGAGTTCTAGGCGGCCTACCGGGTCATGCTCTTCCTCTCCCGCTCCACCGGGCCCCTCAGGGCCTTCCACGGCCAAGGGAAGCGCCTCCTCCTCCACGGCGGCCTCCTCCGCGCGATCCCGGGACCTCCTCGGACGGCGAGCAACTCGTTTCCGCTTCTCTCCACCTTGGCTTGGGCCCCCGTCCTCCATAGGGACTGAGAATAGATCGTTTAGGGTCGAGTGGGGAGAGATGAGAAGTCTGAGGGGAGGGGGGAGTTCGTTTGAGAGAAAAGGCCGCGTGGGCGGCCTTTTAAGTCCCAAAATTTGAAACAATGACGCGTCCAGGCACCTGGACGCGTCAACAAAAAATAAAAAAAAACATTTGATGCGTCCATACGCCTGGACGCCTCAACAAAATAAATAAATAAATAAATAAAAATATTTGACGCGTCCAGGCGTCTGGACGCGTCAACAAAAAATAAATAATAAAAAAAACATTTGACGCGTCCAGACGTCTGGACGCGTCTACAAAAAATAATAAATATAAAATATAAAAAAACATTTGACGCGTCCAGACTTCTGGACGCGTTAACTTTAAAAAAAATAAAAAGAAAAGGAAAAATAATAATTAAATATTTGGAGCATCCAGTCATCTGGACGCGTCAAACACAAAAAAAAACAAAAAAATAATGATAATAATAAAAAGGGAGGGACGAAAACTGATAAAAGAAATAAAAAGAAAAAAAGAAAATATATACGCATCTAGTATTTTAGACGCGTCCATAAAAATAATAATAATAAAAATATATAAAGATAATAAATAAAGTAATTGAAAGGGAACAATAATTTAAAAACATTTAACTTCGCGTTTATTTCATTAAAACAGCAGAGTGAGCTACATTAGGGGCTTAGGCGCTTTAGGCCTTAACTTCCCCAGTTTAGTTACATAAGCCCTCTACAGCTCGTATTCTTCCTCCACATGCACTAATGCCTTTCCCGGGGTGCTCGTCTTCCACGACACTTTGATGGCCTTCACTTCCTTTGCATCTCCTTCCGCGCCCAACTCTCTCTTCCTCAGAGGAGCGACGCCAGATAACAGTGGGAACAAATGGTGGGGAAGACCGATTTGAATGCAGCACCGATGCACGTTGTAAAGAACAAACTCAATCGCGCCAATAAGTTGGAGTTCAGCTTCGGGGGAAGACCTCGTGAGGAGTTCGCGCGAGAGCAGACATGCCGGTGCGCAAGTGAAGAAGCTTTGCGTCATAGTTCTGAAATGAGACCTCCAGTCTTCACATTTCTTCAGCCATGGACCGCGATTCACTATATTACTACCAAAGCCTAACACATCGGCTATGTGGTAAAGGGGGCTTTGTTGAAAGATCTTCGAGGCAGTTGGCATCCCCTCACGATGATCAAATTTGAAATGTAAATCAACCCAGCAATTCAGCAGAAGTGCACAACCAAAAGGAGGCTTACCCATGCTGGAAGCAGTAAGGTCACTGTAAAGGTAAGCAAGGACGGCAAGTCCCACCCTTTTGCCATTCCAAATACCGCAAATAGCGCTCAGCTGATCTTCCTCCACTATGTTGTTGGTATAAGGGAATAAGAGAGCACCTGCCAAACAGATTGTGAATCCCTTCATGATCTCTTCCAAACGATCATCGTCTGGCAATCCTCTCAGGGTATCCATAACCCATTCCTCGAGCTTTTGCAGATTAATTCCCTTCTGAGTCTGGATGTCTCTAACGGCACCAGACGGCATGAAGCTTCCAAAGACGTCCTCGGAAGTCACCCTCTTCAGCATCGGCATGATCTTTATCTTGCCATCCCTTTTGAATCTTTTCAACCCAAGCAGGAGTTCCGCCTCCTCAAGAAGGATGGTCACCTCGAAAGTGGGGAAAATGAAAGTGTGAGTCTGAGGATGCCAGATCTCCACCAGCGCACCCATAGCCGCCCAGTCCATGCGAATCTTTTCATAATGCTTGGCGTGAACCAGGAGCCCCTGAAGATGCCACCTCGAAATTATGGCCCTCATGTCAATGGAGATGTTGGAAGTCAGCTTCGAAAGCCACGGCAGCTTGGAGAACTTCCTCGGGCCTGGGAAGAGAGGGTACGGCTAGAAAAGAAAAAGAAAAACAAGGGAGGAAGGAGGTGAAAGAAAGGTCGTACATGAAATTTGAAATGAATCAACTCACCATACGCGACTGGATCATCTCACTCAGATGTCCTTCGAGGTCGGAGAGCCGCCTGAGTTCGCTGCTAGGCCTGCTCCTCTTCATAGGGCGGGAAGACTCGCCTTCCATCTTGAAAAAAAACCAAGATCCTTCTCCTCCTCCTAAGTCTCAAGGCTCTCCTTGGTGCATTTGGCCAAACTTGGCAAGGGGTGGTACTTATAGGAAGGGAAGGGTGTAAAAGCCAAAATGCGTCACATCAATACTGAGTCGTCGTTGTTGACTTAAGCAAAAAATATTTTGTCTTGACCTCCCTTGCGTTGTGGTGCAATTCTGCTGCTTTTAATGATGTTGTTCAGTGCAGGTTTCACTAATGGACACCACTGTCCCGTCTTGTACCATCATCATTCGGTGACCGGTCCTACCATGTCATGCATTATATTATATGATAGTTACGCTACTAGAGCACGTCAAGGACCTTGCGACCTGAATGGCTCTGGAATTTGAGTTCCCCCTCAACAAAAATAGTGATGATTTCAGAGGAATTTAAGTTGTACGGATAGGCCGTTAAGTTGTGAAAGCGTGGGGACGATGGTTCCATTCAGCGAGTTGGTGCGTGGATAAACGGGTCCCGACTCAGTATCAGCTCACCAGATCGGTATCATGACCCATTCTTAACAACTTGACAATATTATCCTTGACTATTTTCTATTTTAGTTTGTTTTAAGTTTTCCTTTAAACCCAGCATGCATTCATGTAGGACTTTGATTCCATTGCGAAAGATCATTGAAGGTAATTCAATTGGGAAGGCCGCTGTGCTTAAGTTCTTATAATATGAGATATTCAATTCCGAATGAAATACTGAGTTTCCTTGAGACAGTACTGGGCTGTTCTTCCAAAAGAGACCCTTATTTGGACTGATCCTCAAATATTCCTTTACTTTTACTCCATTTGACCCACCTTGGCCGTAGCACTTCCACATTGGCTGGTAACCGCTCCCCAAAGGTAAAACCTGCAGGTTTACGACCCAGGTACTTCCACACAGAGAAGTTGGTCCCTTTTTCTATTTGTGCCTGAGAGCACATCTTCACCTTCCTTATTTGATTTCCGTCCAAGCAATTGTTGAATTCGGAAGACCTTCTTCAAGGTCACCTCATTGAAACTCTGAAAACATTCCAAACTATAATGTTCAGAACGTGTCTCATCACACCTTGGCATCTACTTTTCAGTCCGCTCCCACTCCATTTCATTCCATTTCCATGCCACTCCACTACGTGCCACTCCCTTGCAAAGCAGACGCCAAGGCGGGGCAGCTGTAGACACGCCGTTCTTGACATTACTGTAAGTAAATCTCATATTACACCATGATACCCCAAGGTTGCCTTCACATTTTTAATTACTTTGGTGATTTCCTATTTTTCTAATTTTTTTTACTTTTTTTTGATCTTTTTTCGGGAAAAGTTTTAAACGTGTCAAGGACCCTAGACGCCTCACTTTGACGTGTCAAGGAACCTAGATGCCTTCTTCAGAAGGCTCGTGCAGTGCGCACACGGCGCCGCTCCGGCTGTTTACTTTGACGTTTCGAATAAATCCAATCATAGAGACGTCTTGTCGACTAGATGCGCCCTTCGAGAGTCACGGTTACCCACCGAAACCACGCGCTTTCTCCACTATCGACGGCTTTCGACGGCGATTCGGTGGGCGAAGATGGGCGCGTCCGAGGTCCCGGACGCCTCAACATTGAGGCATCCAAGAGGCTAGACGCCTCAATAAATTAGGTTGAAAAAATAATAAAATATATATATATTGAGGCGTCCAAGGTCCTGGATGCCTCAACATTGAGGCGTCCAGGAGCCTGGATGCCTCACTCAAGTTGTCATCTATAAATAGAAGACCCCCTCCCTCGAAGGGAGGGGGCTTCAGATCCGACAGAGGAAGGAGAGACTCTACCGGATCCCATTTCTAACCCGTGGGTTTTTGTAGGGGGAGGTTCTGCCGGCTTCCCGGGTGCCCGCGCTCGCGAGAGGAAGGCTAGCTCCATCCATTCTGCTTCCACGTCGTCCCTACGCTGCCGAAGCCCCGCCGGATCCCGCCATCAGTATCTTCAATAAGCCATTCTCTCCCCTTCTCTTTTATCATTTCTGTCGCATGCATCATCCCGTCATCCGTCATCCGTCATCTCATTTCATAAGAGAGATCCATTTTTATGCACGTTTGCACGATCCCCCATTCATCATAGCATTTTCCTCCTACTTGTCTCCGAGAGGGGTTTAAAAATAACACCAACAAAGTGTGTGTCTCGCCATGATTTCATCATTTTTCATCACAAGGGAATAATACTACACTGCCATTTTTTCTGATTCACTTGTTATCTGTCTGTTTTCTCTTTTGCAAGGGTAACCAAGGAAAGCCCTCTCCATCGGCCGGCCGAAGGGAGAGGAAGAAGTAACCCGCCATTTCTCACCTTTTGAGGTAAGCGCGATCACTCTTCTTATTTTGGGGTCTCCGGCCCCTAGCGATCACATCATATTCTCGAGGCCGCGGCGAGTCACTTTTCGCTATGGCTGTTTAAATTTCTGTCATTTATATCCTGTGATATTCTCATATCTTTGATATTCTCAAGGCCGCGGCGAGTCACTTTCCGCTGTGGCTGTTTAAGTTTCTGTCATTTATATCCTGTGATATTCTCATATCTCTGATATTCTCGAGGCCGCGGCGAGTCACTTCCCGCTATGGCTGTTTAAATTTCTGTCATTTATATCCTGCGTTATTCTCATATCTTTGATACTCTCGAGGCCGCGGCGAGTCACTTCCCGCTATGGCTGTTTAAATTTCTGTCATTTATATCCTGTGTTATTCTCATATCTTTGATACTCTCGAGGCCGCGACGAGTCACTTCCCGTTATGGCTGTTTAAATTTCTGTTACTTATATCTTGTGTTATTCTCATATCTTCTCATATCTTCGAGGGCGTGGCGAGTTACTTCCCGCTATGGCCGTTTAAATTTCTGTCACTTAAATTCTGCACCATTCCCATCCCCCGAGGTCGCAGAGAGTCACTTCCCGCTATGGCCGTTTAATTCTCATATCTTGTTACACTGTATCTATTCTACACATCCCGCCGGAGCAATCTCCCGTGGTGGTTTCTCTTATTCTCTCTCTTCTTTTTTCTGTGTCGCAGCAAAACGAGCCCGCACGCTCCGCTCGCCGCCGCATTCCGCGTGACGTCGCTCACAGCGGGATGTCATCTGGTGAGTCTGGCACTTCGTCGGATGACGAATTTCCGCAAGCTCGCCGTCAACCTCTAGTCCTCCGGAGGGATCCTGCCCCGGCGCCATGGCGACCGTGGCCTGCGCCCAGAGGGGGTGGCCCTGCCTCTGAGCAGTACAAGCTTGGGTACCTGGAAGGTTGGCACGAGGCCTTGGCTGAGGTCAATCGCTTGTATGCCGGCAGGGGGGTCCTGCTCCTTGAACCGGCTAGGTTTCATCCCTAGGGGGACGAGGGATCTCCCTGTACTTGCCTTTCCTGCTAGCTGGCCTTGACTCCTTTATTATTTATCTTGCCCTTGCGGTACATAACTGCTCCTCCTTTGCTCGTAGGTTCGCGACGAGATGTTTCCCGTTGCTGGAGCGTTTTCCTTCTGGCGGGACAGAGGGTGTAAAGGCGCAGGAGCTGTTTTCCCTTCTTCCACTCGGTGAGCCGGGGTGGAAGCATCTTCTCGAGCCGAGAGGAAGACTCTTCCGTTTGAAGATGGCTGTAGCCGGGGTAGCAAGGCTTGCTCGCCAGTTTGCAGGCATGGCCAGTGTATTGCACCGGCCTCCGTAATGTGGGGGCCACATTGCTCCAGTGCCCGCCATTGGCGGGGTTGCGTAGGCCTGCTGGTTCCTTGTAATGGGTGGGCCTTGTTGCTCCACTGCCCCCCGTTCAACCAGGGGTGGCCGGAGTAACCAGCCTAGTTTTCCTGGTGCAGGTTTTCTACTAGTGAAGCCCTTTGTCGGTCTAGGGGGTTTTGTCCCTCTTCTCTGGCATAAGTGGCTTCACTGTTGGCACCCTTCCATAGAACAAAAAGGGTGCTAGGTGTTCGCCCAGGGGCTCATCATGGTTGTTAGCAGAGGACAATGGCTGGGAAGTGAACTGCTGGAGTTGTACATCACCATGATCGAGCACATTTTGTCTCTCCATGTACTTGTATATTGCTCGCGTGAGGGTTACTTGCCGATTTCTGGCAACTTGTATCTTGACTAAAGAAATATAAATTCTTTATTTTGAGTCGATACAGTTGTGTACCTTTCAATGGGAGCTTCTCGCATGACGTGTTGCTGGTCACCCTTCTGTGCGCGTATCCTTGCCATGCTTGTGTCCTCCATTTGCTTGCTGTCATCATTTTCAAGGGGAGCGGCGCTCGCCTCTATGAAACCCATAGGCTACCTCTTTATTTTCGAGGGGAGTGGTACTTGTCTCGAGGAAACCCTTAGGCTACCTTCTCATTTTCGAGGGGAGCAGTGCTCGCCTCTAGGAAAGCCTTAGGCTACCTTTTTTTTTTCGAGGGGAGCAGTGCTCACCTCTAGAAAACTCTTAGGCTACCTTCTCATTTTTGAGGGGACCGGTACTCGCCTCTAGGAAACCCTTAGGCTACCTTCTTATTTTCGAGGGGAGTAGTGCTCGCCTCTAAGAAACCCTTAGGCTACCTTTTCGGGGTATGTGGACAGCTTGTCTCAGTGGAGTATGGCTGGTGATGATTTTACTGAAAGAATTTCCTGAGCTTGACGGAGTTCCACGTCCGGGTTACCTCTGCCCCCCCTAGCGTCACTAGTCGGTACGCTCCTTTACCGAGTGTTTCCGCTATTTTGTACGGGCCTTCCCAATTTGGTGCAAGTTTTCCCGCGACGCCCCTTGGGTCAGCCACGCGTGCTCTCCGTAAAACAAAATCTCCTGGGAAGAAGTGTCATTCCTTGACCCGAGTGTTGTAGTATTGGGCCAGCTTCTGTTTGTACACCGCGAGCTTTACTTGAGCACGCATTCTATCTTCTTCGAGCAGGTCCAAGTTCTCCCGCATCACTTGGTTGTTCCTGGCCTCATCAAAGTGTCCCACTCGTAGCGAGGGGTTGCATATCACTACCAGTACCACTGCCTCAGCTCCGTAGGCGAGATGAAAAGGTGTCTCTCTGGTGGCAGCTCTAGCGGTGGTCCAGTGGGCCCATAGAATGCTAGGGATCAAGTCGATCCATGAGTCATGTAATATCCCGGACCTTTTGGATCCTTCTTTTTGGGTCCCGGATCTACTTTCTAGGATTGTCCAGCTTCGTTGTGTCCGAAATTATGTTTCTGACATCTTTCGTGTTCGGACCGTGCGATTCGGATCAGCTTCAGAGGTCCAATAACGTGTTCCGCGACTTTTCTGCGTGTTTTTCCGATTCCCGGTCGTGTTTCCGGTTTTTACCTGCGGAACCCCGTAGCGGGTGAACCGGGTCGTTCACCTAGGCGCGAGTGGTACCGTTGCGTTCAGTGCGTTTTGAGGATCGCGGATGTGTAATCTTTAATTTGGCGGTATTTTCTGGAATTTTTAGATTTTCTATAAATACCCCATTTCTTTTTCTTTTCTCCCTCTCTTCTTTCTTCTTCTTCCTCTTTCCTCTTCCTCCCCAATGTGGCCACCCCATTTTCTTCCCCTCCCCCGACGACGACCGTGGCGACCCTCTCTCCGGCTGCAGACAGCGGCGGTGTGACGGCACGGCGACGGCGGTGGCAGTGTGACAATCCCGGTGGCGTGCGGCGTTCTTGGGAAGCGTGAGAAGGAACGAGGGTTTCAAGCATTCTTCGCGGTTTGTGGACGATCCGGCACGCCTCGAGGTGAGATCGAGGTAGTATGACGTTCCTTACCTCCCCGCGTTCCTTTCCCACGATTTGTAGGCCGAGGGGAGGCCGAGAGATGGGTTTCCATGCTGGGATGGGGTTTTCCATGATTTGGGGAGAGTTCGCCCGATCTATGATTTTAGGCTGTGATTCCGTGTTTTAATGGCTTAGAAGCATGCTAGGGGTCCCGGGGGAGCTTCCCCCTTGTTGTCCCCCTCTCCCATGGAGGCATGGGGGCGTGGTTGGTGTTTCTGGTCGTTTCCTGTCGGTTCGCCGTCGGGACGGTGTGACGGTCCCTCCAGTGACCGTCACAGCTTGTGGCGCCACAGGGTGGGTGCGTCACAGCCTGTGACGCCCCACGGTGGGTGCGTCACATGGCACGGTTTTGCCAACTGGTGGTCTGTGGGCCTGACGGTCCCACGATAGATCGCCAGGGTGTGTGACGCGCTTAGGTTGGACCGTCAGAGTGGCGACCCGACCGTTGGCATCCGACCGTTGTGGTTTCCGATCGTTACGCTTTTTTGACCATTGTGGGTCAAGGCCTCTGACGCACCCAGGGTGGGGCGTCAGAGCCTTGTGATGCCCCTGTGTGGGAGCGTCAGAGCCGACGCGTCCCCACCTTCTAACGCTCCTAGGCAGGACCGTTAGAGGCTGTGATGCCCCGAGGGGTGTGCGTCACAGCTGGTTTCATTCCGTCTTCTAACGCACCAGAGGTGGTCCGTTAGAGCCTGTGACTCCCCGAGCGGTGTGCGTCACAGCTGGTTTCTTCTCACCTTCTGACGTAATAGGTTCGGTGTGTTACGGCCTGTGACGCACCAGGGATGGCGCGTCACAGTCGATTTTTCACCGAGTGTCTGACACACCTGTGTTGGGCCGTCAGACCGCTGTGACAGCCCAGTGATAGACCATCAGAGCCTGTGGCGCACCTATGTTGGACCGCCAGGCCCTGGACTGCACCGGGTGGTTTGCAGTCCCGTTTCTTTTCAGACCGTGGTCACCGCGAGTTGATGTCGGTACGAGGAGTGGCCCTTGTACTTTGTCTAGTTTAGACATCATTTTTCGTTGACTAGAGAGTCTACTCCTTCAGTGACCGTCCACTAGTCGTAGCCTTCCGACACGAGAGTGGTCCCACTAGGGAGTGGTGGCGAGGCTACCCTGAGAGACGGTTTTGGACTGGTTTTCATCGGGCCCCGCTAGGGACGCACGGTCTGTGTGTGCACACGTGTTTGGGGGCGGTTGGACCCGCTGATGCGAGACGGACCACAGAATCGACTCCGAAATGATATGCGATCCTCGGACTCTAGGTGAGCTCACGATTGTCCCATAACGAGGGAAGCGTCGGACATGCGCGGTTGAGAAACCGACAGTGAGCTAGGGTGGTCAACTCTCTCTTGTGCCCGGATCGGGTCACGGGACGGTCACTCTCTCCCTCGCAGTAGCGGTAATAAACATCATATGGCGAGCTAGATATCCCTACACATGCTCTCTAGCAGCGGCATAAAGATATATATAGGAAAGAAAGCAAATGCCGAGAAGGGAGGGGAAACGATACCTCCACGCTACCGGGCGTGGGGAAGACGGACCCGGCCGAACTCGTACTCCCGGGACGGTTAACACACAAATGTTACAGCAATGAATCACTGCCCACTCCACGCAGGGAGGTAAAGGGCTACACAAATGGGCCCGAGAGGACTGATTTCGGGTTGACGGGTGACTTCACGCGTAGCTTCGGCCGCACCCGTACTCGCAACTGTGGGGCCCACGTGCTGTCCGGAGGGGCCGTGTGGGACCCGGTGGCACCGCTATAGTGGGGACACTTGGGGAAGTGCTCCCCGGGATGGCGGCATGCTGGTTCTCCGGCCGGAGGCCGGGCGGCTCCGATCGGCACCGGTCGGAATCACCGGCCACGGATCTGCCGGTTCTATTTTTAGGCGCGCGCTCCGGCGAGAACGGACGCTGCGATCAATCCCAATGTCATATCAGGGCACATGAGCTATCGTTGGAAAGCTCTCTTGAAATACTTCAATCTAGGCCCAGAGAGAGGACTTGGATCTGCGCGGATCTAGCCTTTGTTGAATTTTGAAGTTCCTGTTGTACAGTACCTGAACTCTCAGATCAGCAAGGAACTTTCTTGTGGATTGCCCTTGACCGTAAGGTAGACGTCCGAATCTGAAGTTGTGTTCTTCAGTAAAGTTGTAGGAAATCAAGAGAGGAAACCAGGACTATTTTTAAATATGGAGAATATGGTGTCCTGGATTTTTTAGAGAGTTTACACTGGACTATGGTCGGATCTGGACTGATGCAGATAGAACTGTAGATGAGTTGGAACAGAAATTTCAAAAAATATGAAACGAACTTTCTAAATTCCACGAAAATTTGGAGAGGTAGAGGAGGGTGGACAGAACTCCCAATAAAATTGGGGGATACAAGAAAAATTAAAAGGTGGTCGGGAAATGGAAAACTCAGGGAAACTATCACTGTAGACAGAGATCTGGCAGAACTAGAATGACAGTTTGGATGAAAATAGAAAAATACCAAATGAAGGAAATATGACTTGAAATGTTTTGTGAAGATAAGGGTTCGAGAGGTGAACCACTCATGAAAATTTCAGCTCCAGAAGAGGTGGGAGGTGGGAGTAGAAATTCGGGGAAGTTTCCTCTGTCTTGGATGGATAGAACACCGAAGACGGCTTCGCGGCGGCGCGATGGCGGCATGAACGGCGGTGGCGGCGGCACCGATGAACTCAGAGATTGAGGGGGAGGAGATATCACTCTAGAATGGGGGTTGGAGATGAAGAAACCAGAGGGAGAGAGAGGGGAGGTCGAAATTCACTCAAGGGGGGCTCTTGCACAATGGTTTTTCTCATTTCATTAATTCTAGAATAATAGAAATACATGACTTATATAATAAATAAAAAAAGACTATGAATACCCTTAGATCTAGGATCTGGAGGGGCATTTAAGGGACTTCATATTTGATTCAAATAAAATAAAAAAAATGAAATTCCTAATTAATTCTAATGGGGGGACAAGGTAGGTGAGGTAGGTAGCCTACCTTTGAATTTTTAATCCATTTGTCTCCCATGTGGTCGATTGGCATTCCAACCTTCTAGATGGCCACCTAGGATGGTTGACCAGCCCCACATGGTCTAGGTGGACCAATGGGAAAGGGGTGAGGGCCCCCTTGCTTGGGCCTACTGGAATTTTACATATAAACCCACTAAGACTTACAATTGCGTACCCATATAACACAAGGGTATACATACAAATATGAAAGGACATAAATGAAAACAAAATGCGGACGGTCTTGCCTCGATGCCCCCATCACCTGCGCTGACGAGCGCGACCCCAGCTAGTCACTTGTTCAGTGGTTACTTATACGGTGTCCCCGTTCCACCCGGGGTCGAGGGGGACACCTGAGGCGTGGTTTAAGCCGTCAGTGGACGCATCCGGCCTTACTTCTAGTGGGTTGGTACTCATGTCTTTGTCTGGTAGCGACGCTTGGGTTTTCTCGATTTCTGACGAGTTACCTCGGTTTTTGTGCTAGGTGTTCGGTACTAGCCGTAATCGTAGCTCGGAGTTACCTTTCGCGCAGTTTCTCGGTTTACGAGGTGGGGACCGGATGATCCCTACTGAGCCTTGTGTTTTGAGGCTCATTCCCTGCGTGTTTTCCGTATTTCAGGTGAGACGCGGCTTCGAGAGAGCGCTTTAGAGGCTCCACGTGGTTCAGGTGTCCAGGGTTAATTGCCAGTTGCCAGTTCCGGGGTATGCCCCTTGTAGTTGTACTTTTCTCTTTGGACTGTGCTAGTTGTGGACTACTGTCTTTTTAGACTGCTATTATTTTTACTGTGGACTATGTAATTTAATTAATGTAATTTATTTATTTCCTGTTGATTCATATAAACTGTGTAATTCTATAATTATTTTAGATTCTTGTGCATCTCCACACCATCCTTTCAACCCTTCCGAGTCTTCGGGCTCGTGGGTGGCGGTTCGAGATTCGGGTTATCGGGCCTTCCCGGTGTTCGGATCTCGGGTCATTACAGCTGGTATCAGAGCACGGTTGTGGATATATATAAGAATTGTAAATAGTTACAGTGGTCCACTAGTCCACAATGATGATGTACAGTCGGCACTGGCTTAGGGCATCATGTGTTTTATTGATTCCGTTGTTTTCTGTGTCTTCTGTCTGTTTGCAGTAGGCGAGTATGGCTTTGAGGCAGAGGACTCGCTCTCAGCAGGGACAGTCGACAGGAGAGCAGGAAGATCATAGCAGAGTGCCACCAGACACCAACCAGGCAGGGGATGCAGCGAGAGTTCCGGGGGCCGAGGATTTTCTTCGGAGTATGTTTCAGGCCATGGCTCAGTAGTTTGGCGGTGGTGCTGGCGAGGGCTCGTCATCTAGGGGTGGACCCAGCCGTGCTGTGAGGGACTTCTTGCAGTTTCAGCCACCCTATTATAGGGGCCAGCCATATCCCGATGTGGCCAGACGATGGCTTGATGAGATGGAGAGAGTGTTCAGTTCCATGCACTGTGCTGAGGAAGACATGGTGATGTTGGCCTGTAACTAGTTACTGGGTACCGCTCGTGATTGGTGGTCTTCAGAGTGGAAGACGTCCTTTCGATCTCGTTCTCTTCAGGAGATCATGTAGAAGGACTTCGTTACGGTCTTCGAGCGTACTTTTTGCCCATCCTATGTCGGTACGCAGAAGATGCGTCAGTTCTTGGAGCTGGTTCAAGGCGACATGTCAGTGTTGTAGTACAGGGCTCGGTTTATGGAGTTGGGCCGTTATGCTCCCCATATCATGGACCATGAGGGAGTGAAGACCGAGCAATTCGTGCAGGGTTTGAGGCAGGAGCTGAGGCACCTCTTGATGGCGAACGCTGCTACTAATTTGGAGACAACGTCTCGTGTGGCAGCATCTTTTGATCTCGATATGCAGAAGGTCTGAGGACCGGGAGGTCATGGGCAGCCCCAGTCAGGGCGCAGCCAGCAGTCGGCTACCCAGCGGCAGGGCTCCTTTCAGCATGCGACGGGTGGTTCAGGAGTGTCGGCGCCGGCAGCGTCAGTGATAGGATCTTTATCTTTTGGCTCCAAGGTCAAGAAGTTTCTCAAGAAGAGTTTCTGTAAGAAGCATAAGGACCAGAGGCAGGCGTCATCAGGCAGTGCACAGTTGCCGGTCCCTTTTCAGCATCAGGGATCAGTGGGTGGATCGCGGGGAGGGTGTCCCCGGTGTGGCGAGTCGCATCCAGGCAGGCAGTGCACGGCGTTAGTGATTTGTTTTAGGTGTGACCAGCCAAGGCATATGGCGTGCGACTATCCTCAGAGGCAGCAGCAGCAGTACCCTCAGCAGCAGAGGCAGCAGCAGCAGCAGGGGCAGTATCCGCCGCTACCCAGGTCAGCGAGTGTGGGAGGCAAGCAGAGATCCCGAGGCCAGATTACACACATGACCAGGGCTGAGGCAGTGGCATCACAGCTCGCGGAAGGTACCGTTCAGATTTGGATTGTGCGGCTCGAGTTTTGTTTGATTCTGGCGCGTCTCATTCATTTATTTCGGAGGATTTCACGCTAAGTATTGAGGATCCGGTGACCTAGTTGTCTTGTGATTTTGTAGTGGAGTTACCTTCGGGCGATTTTATGATCACTCCGTATTACTTTGATGAGGTTCCCATGTGGGTTGAAGGGCGGAGTTTGCCGGCCAGGCTTTATGCGTTGCCACTTCAGGATTTTGATGTGATTTTGGGCATGGATTGGCTCGAGACACATCATGCTTTGGTGGATTGTGGATCGAAGAGGGTTTATTTCAGGCGACTTCGTGGACCCACCTTCTATTTTCAAGGTATTAGGTCTTCCTCTTCCCACTTTCTTATTTTGGCTATTAGGGCTCGTCGTTTGCTTGACGTGGGTTGTCAGGATTTTCTCGCTTCTGTGGTCATGGTGGACCAGTCGGAGCCGGATGTGGGGAACATTCCGGTGGTGTGCGAGTTTCCTGATATTTTTCTCGAGGACCTATCTGGATTGCCTCCCCAGTGGGAGATTGATTTTATGATCGAGATTATGTCTGGTACAGGACCTTTGTCGAAGGCTCCTTACCGTATGGCTCCCGCTGAGTTGAGAGAGTTGAGGACGCAGTTGCAGGAGTTGCTGGCCAAGGGGTACATTCGCCCTAGCTTTTCCCCTTGGGGTGCGCTAGTATTATTCGTGAAGAGGAAGGATGGTAGTCTGAGGTTGTGTATTGACTACCGGCAGCTGAATGATGTGACCGTTAAGAACAAGTATCCGTTGCCACGGATCGATGATTTGTTCGACCAGCTTCAGTATGCTCGAGTGTTCTCACGGATTGATTTGTGGTCCGGTTATTATCAGTTGCGGATTCGAGAGTCTGACGTCGAGAAGACCGCGTTCAACAAGAGATATGGGCATTATGAGTTTCTGGTGATGCCGTTTGGGCTCACTAATGCCCCCGCAGCGTTTATGGATTTGATGTAGAGGGTGTTCCGTCCGTACTTAGACCAGTTCGTGGCCGTGTTTGTGGATGACATCCTTGTGTATTCGCGGTCTGCAGATGAGCATGCGTATCATTTGAGGGTTGTGTTGCAGACTTTGCGAGATCACCAGTTGTATGCTAAGCTCAGCAAATGTGAGTTTTGGCTTCACGAGGTGCACTTTTTAGGGCACGTGATTTCTGGTGATGGTATTTCTGTGGATCCAGCCAAGGTCGAGGCAGTGATGCAATGGCCGAGGCCAAGGACCGTGATGGAGATTCGGAGGTTCTTGGGGCTTGCAGGCTATTATAGGAGGTTTATTCAGGATTTCGCTCATGTTGCAGCCCCGATGACCAGGCTTACGCGGAAGGATGTGCCGTTTGTTTGGATTGGTGAGTGTGAGCAGAGCTTTATGGAGCTTAGGAGGTTGCTCACCTCGGCACCGATGTTAGTGTTGCCTTCTGGATCGGGAGGTTTTGTAGTGTATACAGATGCTTCCGGGGTTGGGTTGGGTGCTGTGTTGATGCAGCACGGTAGAGTGGTGGCTTATGCGTCTCGGCAGCTAAAGCCCCATGAGGAGAACTATCCTACCCATGATCTTGAGTTAGCGGCTGTGATCTTTGCATTGAAGATCTGGAGGCATTATCTGTATGGTGAGAAGTTCGAGGTGTTCACAGACCATCAGAGTTTGAGGTATGTGTTCACTCAGAAGGACCTTAATCTCAGGGAGAGGCGATGGATGGAGTATATGAAGGATTATGGCTTCACCATGTCTTATCAGCAGGGCAGAATGAACGTCATTGTCGATGCCTTGAGTAGGAAGGTCGTTGTCAGCACCATGATGATGAGGAAGTGGAGGCTCTGGGAACAAGTGTCAGCTGTGACATTTAGGCTCATGGTTCCCCAGGAGCTGGGGTCAGCTGTTCTTGCGAGCTTGACTGTCACGCCTGCAATTCGTCGTCAGGTGACAGATGCTCAACGTGCAGACCCTGAGTTGCCTCAGATTTTGGCTTTGGCTGATGTAGACTACGGCGAGGACGGAGCCGTGAGATTCCGTGGTAGGTTGTACATCCCAGCCGAGGAGCAGGTGAGGTGTCCGGTGTTACGGGAAGCTCATGGGAGTCGGTACACTGTGCACCCGGGCGCGATGAAGATGTATCAGAACTTGAAGAGGCAGTTCTGGTGGCCAGGCATGAAGAGAGATATTGCCGAGTATGTGGCCCGATGCCTGACCTGTCAGCAGGTGAAGGCTGAGCATCAGCGACCAGGAGGTACTCTTCAGCCCTTGGATGTTCCCGCGTGGAAATGGGACCACGTGACCATGGATTTTGTGGTAGGATTGCCGAGGACTCCGTGTGGGCAGGATAGCATTTGGTTGCTAGTGGATAGGCTGACGAAAGTGGCTCGGTTGTTGTCGGTCAAAGTCAGCTGGAGCGTGACCAAGTTGGCTCGTCTTTATGTGGAGCAGATCGTTCCTTTGCATGGAATTTCCATTTCCATTGTGTCAGATCGAGATCCGCGTTTCACTTCTGGATTCTGGAGGAGTTTTCAGTGAGCTCTTCGCACGGCGTTAGCATTTAGCTCAACGTATCATCCTCAGTCAGACGGTTAGTCGGAGAGGGCCATTCAGACGTTGGATGATATGTTGAGATCCTGTTGCCTGGAATGGCAAGGGAGTTGGATTCACCATCTGCCATTGGTGGAGTTTGCCTATAACAACGGCTATCATTCGAGCATTGGGATGGCTCCTTATGAGACGTTGTACGGGCGTCCATGTCGGACTCCACTCGATTGGTCGGAGGTCGGTGAGCGTGTTGTGACGGGACCGGAGCTGGTGTAGCAGTGCATTGATGTGGTGCATCTGGTTCGTCAGAACATGTTGGCGGTGCATAGTCGGCAGAAGAGTTACGCCGATCGGCACAGGCAGCCCCTTAGTTTCACGGTCGGTGACCGAGTATTCTTGAGGGTCTCTCCCATGAAAGGAGTGATGAGATTTGGACAGCGTGGGAAGCTGAGTCCCCGCTATGTTGGTCATTTTCCCATCGTGGAGCGCATCGGTGAGGTTGCTTATCGGTTGCAGCTACCTCCTGAGTTTGCAGCGGTGCATGACGTGTTCCATGTCTCGATGTTGAGGAAGTATATGCCCGATGTTTCTCATGTATTGGAGGACTCGGTGTGGCCCGAGGTGACTCCCGATCTGTCTCTACTGGAGTTCCCTATCCGTATTGAGGATCGGCGAGAGCAGCACCTGCGGAACAAGGTTATCCCTTTGGTTAAGGTGGTGTGGCAGCGGCACTCTGGTAGTGAGGCTTCTTGGGAGCGTGAGGATGAGATGCGTCAGCAGTTCCCTTATATGTTCGAGTAAGTATCCCTTTCTTTTCTTATCCTGTACTTATTTTAAAATTTGGAGGATGAAATTTGCTTAAGGGGGGAGGGCTGTAATATTCCGGACCCTTCGGATCCTTCTTTTTGGGTCTCGGATCTACTTTCAAGGAGTGTCCGGCTCCGTTGTGTCCGAAATTATGTTTCGGACATCTTTTGTGTTCAGATCCATGCGATTCGGATCAGTTTCGGAGGTCCCGGAACGTGTTCTGCGGCTTTTCCGCGCGTTTTTCCGATTCCCGGTCGTGTTTTCGATTTTTACCTGCGGAACCCCATAGCGGGTGAACCGGATCGTTCACCTAGGCGCGAGTGGTACCGTTGCGATCGGTGTGTTCCGAGGATCGCGGATGTGTAATTTTTAATTTGGTGGTATGTTTCAGAATTTCAGGATTTTATATAAATACCCCATTTCTTTTTCTTTTCTCCCTCTCTTCTTTCTTCTTCTTCCTCTTTCCTCTTTCCTCTTCCTCCCCAACGTGGTCGCCCCCTTCTCTTCCCCTCCCTCGACGACGACCGCGGTGACCCTCTCTCCAGCTGCAGACGACGGCGAGGCGATGACGGTGGCAGTGTGATGATCCCGCTGGCGTGCAGCGTTCGTGGGAAGCGTGAGAAGGAACGAGGGTTTCAAGCGTTCTTCGCGGTTTGTGGACGATCCGGCGTGCCTCGAGGCAAGATCGAGTTAGGGTGACGCTCCTTACCTCCCCGCGTTCCTTTCCCGCGATTTGTAGGCCAAGGGGAGGCCGAGAGATGGGTTTCCATGCCGAGATGGGGTTTTCTATGATTTGGGGAGAGTTCGCCCGATCTATGATTTTAGGCTGTGATTCCACATTTTAATGGCTTAGAAGCATGCTAGGGGTCCCAGGGGAGCTTCCCCCTTGTTTTCCCCCTCTCCCATGGAGGCATGGGGGCGTGGTTGGTGTTTCTGGTCATTTCCCATCGGTTCGTCGTCGGGACAGTGTGACGGTCCCTCCAGTGATCGTCACAGCTTGTGGCGCCCCAGGGTGGGTGCATCACAGCCTGTGACGCCCCACGGTGGGTGCGCCACATCGCACGGTTTTGCCAACTGGGTGGTCCGTGGGCGTGACGGTCCCACGATAGACCGCCCGGGCGTGTGACGCGCCTAGGTTGGACCGTCAGAGTGACGACCCGGCCGTTGGCATCCGACCGTTGTGGTTTTCGACCGTTGGAATTTTTTGACCGTTAGGGGTCAAGGCCTCTGACGCACCCAGGGTGGGGCGTTAGAGCCTTGCGACGCCCCTGTGTGGGAGCGTCAGAGCCGACACGTCCCCACCTTCTAACGCTCCTGGGCAGGACCGTTAGAGGCTGTGACGCCCCGAGGGGTGTACGTCACAGCTGGTTTCATTCCATCTTCTAACGCACCGGAGGTGGTCCGTTAGAGCCTATGACGCCCCGAGCGGTGTGCGTCACAGCTGGTTTCTTGTCGCCTTCTGACGCACTGGGTTGGGTGCGTTAGGGCCTGTGACACACCAGGGCTGGCGCGTCACAGCTGGTTTTGCACCAAGTGTCTGACGCACCTGTGTTGGGCCGTCAGACCGCTGTGACGGCCCAGAGATAGACCGTCAGAGCTTGTGGTGCACCTGTGTTGGACCGCCAGGCCCTGGACTGTACCGGGTGGTTCGCAGTCCTATTTCTTTTCAGACCGTGGTCACCGCGAGTTGATGTCGGTACGAGGAGCGGCCCTTGTACTTTGTCTGGTTTAGACATCATTTTTCGTTGACTAGAGAGTCTACTCCTTCAGTGACCCTCCACTAGTCGTAGCCTTCCGACACGAGAGTGGTCCCACCAGGGAGTGGTGGTGAGGCTACCCTGAGAGACGGTTTTGGACTAGTTTCCGTCGGGCCCCGCGTCTATCAGCCAGAGTCCAGCTGAGGGGAAAACCAGTCAGAAGGCCAGACCAGGGACGCACGGTCTGTGTGTGCACACGTGGTTGGGGGCGGTTGGACCCTCGCTGATGGGCGCGAGCCCAGCTAGTCACTTGTTCAGTGGTTACTTGTACGGTGTCCCCGTTCCACCAGGGGTCGAGGGGGACACCCGAGGCGCGGTTTAATCCGTCAGTGGACGCATCCGGCCTTGCCTCTAGTGGGTTGGTACTCCTGTCTTTGTCTGGTAGTGACTCTTGGGTTTTCTCAGTTTCTGACGAGTTGCCTCGATTTTCGTGCTAGGTGTTCAGTACTAGCCATAATCGTAGCTCGGAGTTACCTTTTACGCAGTTTCTCGATTTGCGAGGTGGGGACCGGATGATCCCTACTGAGCCTTGTGTTTTGAGGCTCATTCCCTGCGTGTTTTCCGTGTTACAGGTGAGACGCGGCTTCGGGGGAGCGCTTCAGAGGCTCCACGTGGTTCAGGTGCCCAGGGTTAATTGCCAGTTGTCAGTTCCGGGGTATGCCCCGTATAGTTGTACTTTTCTCTTTGGACTGTGCTAGTTGTGGACTACTGTCTTTTTAGACTGCTGTTATTTTTACTATGGACCATGTAATTTAATTAATGTAATATATTTATTTTCTGTTGATTCATATAAACTGTGTAATTCTACAATTATTTTAGATTCTTGTGCATCTCCACACCATCCTTTCAACCCTTTCGAGTCTTCGGACTCGTGGGTGGCGGTTCGAGATTCGAGTTATCGGGCCTTCCTGGTGTTCGGATCTCGGGTCGTTACAAGTCACCTGCTTGGTCCAGGCGGGTCTTGATGCCGTGGAGGAGGGTTCGGTTGGCGTTTTCCACCAACCCATTGGCTTGGGGGTGCCCCACCGAAGTGTAGTGGTTTTGGATCCCCAACTCCGAGCACTTTTCCTGAAAGGCAGTGCTCGCGAACTGTCTGCCGTTGTCGGTTGTGAGAACCCTTGGGATCCCGAATCGGCAGATGATGCTTCGCAGCACAAACTTCCAAGCTGCTTCGCTTGTTATCTTCCCCAATGGTTCAACCTCGACCCACTTGGTGAAGTAGCCGATGAGAACTATGAGGAACTTCTTTCTTCCTTGTGCTTCAGGGAAGGGTCCCAGTATGTCAATCCCCCACCGAGCAAATGGGCGAGGCTCCATCAAAGCGTGGAGCTGTGTAGTTGGCTGGTGGTGCAGGTGAGAATATTTCTGGCATTGGGGACACCTCCGAACATAGTTGAGACAGTCTTGCTGCAGGGTGGGCCACCAATACCCTTGCCGGATCAACGTTCGTACGAGTGCTCGCCCTCCCATGTGGCTTCCGTAAAGTCCTTTGTGAACTTCTTGGATGGCCTGGTTGGCCTCCGTGGGGAAGAGGCACTTGAGTAGAGGGGCTGAGAGGGACCGACTATATAACCGACCGTCCACCATGGTAAAGTGGGCTGCCCTTGCCCACGTGCGCAGCCCCTCGGCATGGTCGCTCAGGAGTTGTTGCCGAAGGAGGAAATCGATGAGAGGATCCATCTAAGAGGGTTCGTAGTCGATGGCGTTCACCTGGGGAATCCGATCATCTATGCTCGGCGCTGATAATTCCTCTATCAGGACCGACTTCGAACTGGAGATTGTGGTGGCTGACGCTAGGCGGTAGAGAGTGTCTGCTCATACGTTCCCCTCGCGTGGGATGTCGACCACCTCAAAGTGGGTGAACTCCCTTGCCGCCGCCTTGGCCTTCTCTAAGTACTTCTCATGGAGGGGTCGCGGGCCTCGAACTCCCCCCTGATCACCTGGTTGGCGATGAGCATGGAGTCACTGTACGCTTGCACACTTGATGCCCCCAGGTGTTTTGCCATGCGTAGCCCAGAGAGGAGTGCCTCATACTTGGCCATATTGTTTGTGGTCGGGAAGTTGAAACGCAGGGCATACTATAGCTCCAACCCTTCTGGCGAGAGTAAAACCAACCTTGCGTCGCTGCCCGCAGTGCAGGAAGATCCGTCGATGTATATCTCCCAGGTGGGCCCCGAGGACTGCTCGGGTGAACCCTCGACGGGTAGGGTGCACTCAGCGACGAAGTCGGCGAGAGCTTGGGCTTTGATCGCTATTCTCAGTCGGAACTTGATGTTGAATTCTCCCAACTCGATAGCCCACTTGACTAGCCTTCCGGAAGCATCAGGGTTCTGAAGGATTTGTCGGAGGGGCTGATCGGTGAGGACGATGATCGGGTGAGCCAGGAAGTATGGTCGTAACTTGCGAGCAGCCGTAATCAGCGCGAGGGTAAACTTTTCAATCCGCGAATACCAGAACTCCGGTACTTGTAGTGCTCGGCTAACGTAGTAGACGGGCTTCATGACTCCTGCTTCCTCCCGTGTGAGCACAGCGCTCATGGTGCTGGGCATCACGGACAGGTACAGGAGTAGTTGTTCTCCCCTTTGGGGGTTGGCGAGGATAGGAGGGGTCGCCAGATAGCGTTTCAACTCTTCGAACGCCTGCTCGCACTCCTGATCCCAGTCGATCCACCCCTTCTTTTCTGGCGCCAAGTTGGCGCTTGATCAGTCGGAAGAAGGGGAGACATCGCTCAGTGGCTCGGGATAGGAACCGAGCCAGGGCGGCGATGCGTCCAGTGAGGCACTATATGTCCCTCACCCGTCCTGGTCGCTTCATCTCCAACACTACTCGGATCTGGTCGAGGTTGGCCTCGATTCCCCGGTGGGTGACCAGGAAGCCTAGAAATTTTCCCGACCGTACCCCAAACGCACATTTAGCAGGGTTGAGTTTCATGTTGTACCTTCTAAGTGTGTCGAAGGTCTCCGCCAGGTCGCGCAAGTGTTCGGCGGCTCGGAGGCTTTTTACGAGCATGTCGTCGATGTAGACCTCCATGTCGCAGCCAATCTGCGAGTCAAACATATGGTTGACGAGGCGTTGATATGTAGCTCTAGCATTCTTCAGTCCAAACGGCATGCGAGTATAGCAATATAGGCCGTTGTCGGTGACGAACGCAATCTTATCTTGGTCGGGCTTTGTGGACGCACTTTTCGTTCGTCTATTATGCTCGTCTATTCAGGAATGGTTGATTCGTCTATTAAGTGTGTGGGCGTGCCAGTCACAAAGTGAAAATTTATTCGGGCTCCGGGAACGGGCGCTCTCTCACCGACCAGCGGACAAGTTTTACAGATATTAAATGAACAGAAGTAAATGGAGCAAGGGTCAGGTGATATCCGTAAAACTTGTGTGGTCACCGTGGCCAAAGTGAAAGAGTGACCTAGTGCCCCCAAGGCACCCGGCCGCCCTTGATCGTGGGCATCCTAGCTTCGGGAGGGAAAACCATAGTTGTGCTGGCCCTCTACCAGCAAGGGTCCCTCTCCCCCACCTCGACTCGGCATCATCGAGTCACCACAGGTAACGGGTGCACACGGTGAGACGGCGTCTTCCAAGCTTTCTCGACTTTTATGAATGCGTTTACGAATTAAGTCCAAGGGATCATTGTCACTTGCTGCATTCCCGTCAATGTTTCACATCAGTTGGTATCAGAGCAAGTTCTAGACTTGTCTCTACTAAGTCTTGTCCTAGGGCGCATAAGAATTTAGAGTCATTCAGTTCATCACATGGCTACCTCTCTTTGGTCCCACTCGGCCCTCCCCAAAGGTCCGATCGACCACCCATTTTCGGACATCCTTATAGATGAGAGTATCACCTTTGATGGGTCATATGCTAGTGATTATGTTAGGTGGGAGACTTTCATGACAAAACACTTTGATAGGACTAGGGTCTATGGACACGCTAGAGTCCGCAGGGCCACAGGGCAACTTCGGGGACAAGCCAAAAAGGAGTGGGAACGCATAGTGAGCTTAAGAAAGATTCGGAGGCAAGAACCCATAGGATCATGGGAAGAGATGAAAAGTGAGCTTAGGAAGATCTACGCTCCCCGACCCTCCCACTCCTACCGTGAGGACCATAACCCGTTGAGCACTCCCACTCCCCCTTTCCCTCCCAGTCAACCCAAAACCTCTATTAGGACCCAAACCCCACCACCCAAAGGACCCCTAGATTTATTGGAAGAGATAAGGATTGAGATCAGGAAGATCTTCACTCCCCAACCTTCCCACTCCTACCCTGAGAACCATAACCCGAGGAGCAATCCCACTCCTCCTTTCTCCACCACCCAACCCAAAATTCTCCATCAAACCCCCACCCCACAAACTTCCAAAAATCCTCCTTCCACCCCTTTCCAAAAGGAACTTAAAGAGGTAACCGAAGACTATGAGGCTCCACTAGATTGGGAAGAAGAATATGAATCACAGTGTCATGGGTTAGGCCGAGAAGTTCCCATCCCAGGTGGAAGAAGCATCATGGCTCACTCCACCCTCACCACTCAAACCCACGTGGACCCCATGTCCACCCCTCCACCTAGGCCCGTGACAGCCACCATTCCCCAATCCAAAGTTACTCACCCAACCCACCTTCCACTTCCAACTCCTATCCTACCCAAACCTAGTCCCCCGCTACTTCCACTCCCAACCCCAACCCAAGTCCGGCTTCACTCACCACCCCGGGTACACCATGCACCAACCATCATCACCCCTCCCCCAATAGACCTTCCCATTCCCTTGAGATAGGAGACCACAACCATCCACATGGGAGTATATGCTAGTCCGGAACCCATCCCCATCCTTGAGGAAACCCAAGTTCATATCTATGGTGAGGAAGAATCACAAATGTCCCCTTCACATAGCTTGGACCCCCAAGAGCCACAAGCCTTCACAAGTAGCACCGTAATCATAGAGGGGCCCCTAGCTAGATGGCTAAAGGAGAGACCACTTCACCCCATCATGTCCTATGTTTACCCACCCATGGAGCAAAACCTTCCCATTGTACCCTTATCAACCTATCACACCACAATCCAATCATCCTATCAAGTGGAAACATTGGGGGATCTTTTTAAGGGTATAGTTTGGCAAATGGAACTAACTGGCATGTTGACCACTGTAGCCGACCAACCTAGAAGCCTTGACCTCCTACACCTATGTGTCGGGTCCATCTCCTTGATATACACTGTGGGTTGCTACACTAGCGACCTTCTTTTATTCCTCCCAACACCCGAAGAGCCCGATGCTATCCGCGAATTAGAGTTGCTTATTTCGGGTAGGATGCCAAGCCCTCCATTCATGGCCAACCAACCCGCCAAGGACTTCGGTTCAATTACTTCATTTGAGGAGGAGGACTCACCATCATTTGAAGACCTTGAGGAGATAGAATACCCCTTCCTTGATAACACATTCCATGACCCCTTTGATCCCTCCCTATGGAAGACATTGAACCCATGGGACCTAGCCGCCTTACCCACCACCCACTCCCTCCTACCCTCACCTACCATGTTGAACCCAACCCACCCATTCCACTACTTAGTTCACCCTATGAGAGCCATGACCGAGGGTGACATCCACCTAGGAAATGAGGAAGTGACCTATCCCAAAATGTCCACCTTCTTGGACCCCTTCGACCCCTATGAGTGGAAACCCCTATGAGTATGATGGGGACATCGCTTACCACTTCCCATTTCTCCATGGGTCCCGATGCTCGCCATTGTGTTCATCTTGATTTTCCGAGTCTAGCTATGTAATTTTCACTTCTTTCTGAGTCTTAATCATGTAATTTTCCCTTTTATTGAGTCATGTTCCTAAGTTAGAGAGTCATTTATCTAAGTCTAAGTGTCATTAGGTGGCCTAGTGGGTTAATGGGCCCACTTCAATGGGCTTGGCCCATGGGCTCCCCCTACCACCCCTTGGTCTTTTGTCATTAGTCCAACAAGTGAGGACTTATGTAGAATTGTGAGATTCCTATAAATAGGACCCCAATCCCACCAGTTGAAGGTAATGAAGATTTGAAAAAGTTTGCCACAAGATTTGTGCTTCTCTCTCTCTCTAGCCCTCTCCCTCTCTAGCTCTCTCTCTCTCTAAAGGGGGCGGCCCCCTCTCTCTCTCCTCACCTCTCTCTCTCCCTTGGGCGCACCTGCCCCTTCACCTTCTCTCTTGCCACCTCATCTGCCACATCAGCCTTCCACCCCTTCACCTTCCCAAGACCCATAAACCCCATTTACTCCCACCACTCCCCAAGCAACCCTCCCCCTTCCCCATACAACCTTCCATCTTCCCAAGAGGAATTCCCACTTCCCAAGCAACTCTTCCCCTCCCCAAGGCAACCCCTCCCCTTCCCTAGGCTACCATTAAACACCTCCATTAACCCTCCACCCGAATCAAAGAGAACCCTCCCCATTTCCCCAAGCCACTTGCGCCCCCATCATCCCACCTCCACCCCCTTGACCATTTGCGCACTCACCCATACCCTTGCTAGCTCCGCCCCTGGTCTCCTCCCTCACCACCCCTTCCCACCTCCCAAACCCCTCCCCACCACCAAAGCAACCATATCCCTTACCCCTCCACCAAAGAAACCCCCCCCTCCACCTTTTCTCTCTTCCACTTTGTGTGCAGCTGAAGACCTACAGAACAGCCGCCTGTTGCAGTGCTGTCCCCGACCTCATCCCGGAGCTCCTGGGGGCGTGGCCTACATCGACTGAAAGCTCTCCCAGTCGTCTTCGCAGGCGAGGTGGTTTCGTCTCAATCCGAGGTTGGAGCTGTCCGGGAGAACCAATCTCTCCCGACTGCGCAGGACTCCCTCTGCAGAGCACCTGAACTCGATTAGAAGCTGCACCACGACAAACAGCGGAAGATTCAGGCCAAGAGCCCTTCTACAAAGTTCTTCCTCCTCCAGTCCTCTATCAGAATCAAGAAGCAGAACCACATTCGGCATCCGGAGGCCAAAGTTATCATTTTTCTCCCTCGGCTGCGCGGGTCTACCTCCCACAGTCTGCAACGACCTGCCTCCACTCTTCAGAGTCCCCCAGTCCTCTCCGACATCAGACGGCTTCCCCGTCAGTTTTTATGAGAAGAGGGCTCGTCCACGGTTCTATAAACTCTGGCGGTTTGTGATTCGGAGTCCAGGAGCAGTCGGGGCACTCTCTGCAAATGGCTGTCAGAAACAGGAAGCTGCCACACCCAGATTCTGTCTCCCTGATCGAACCTCGTCCCGGACCCACAACGGCAACAGAAGAATTCATAAAAATTCAGAGGCATCCTAGTCCCATATACGAAGCGTTCCCCACTGGTCTCGACATCAGAAAAATTCTTGAACGGGATCTACGGCCTCGACATCAACTGTCAGTCAGCAATCGTAGAGAGCAGGCAGATTCGGCCTCGGCTTCTCCTTTCGTGTTTCCGGCGAATCTCCCCTCCCCGCCTGGCCGGCTCACCGCCCCTCCCTGCGTGGAGGTAGTGTTTGCATGTAATTCAATCATCCCCACCCCAAGTCCACCCTCCTGCGAAAGGTGTAGTGAGTGTAACTAATTAAACAGGACTCAAGCTTCACCGGCGCAGTGTGCGGGGAACCCACACTTCCCCGCTCGCCCATCGTCTCCGACCGGGGTTGGTTTCTTCAAACCAACCAGGTGAGCTCCTGCCCTTGCTCCCCCCTTAATATCTGTTTATTTAATATCCGTCAAACTAGTCCGCTGGCTAGTGAGAGAGTGCCCGTTCCCGGAGCCACCATCTTGAGTGGTCATCGTGGATAATAGCGAGTGAGTGACCTTGTGCCCCCAAGGCACCCGGCCGCCCTTGAACGTGGGCATCTTACCTTCGGGAGGGAAAACTTTAGTTGTGCTGGCCCTCTACCAGCAAGGGTCCTTCTCCCCCACCTCGACTCGACATCATCGAGTCACCACGGGTAACGGGTGTGCATGGTGAGACGGCGTCTTCCAAGCTTCCTCGACTTTTGTGAATGCGTTTGTGAATTAAGTCCAAGGGATCATTGTCACTTGCTGCATTCCCGTCAATGTTTCACATCAGTTGGTATCAGAGCAAGTTCTAGACTTGTCTCTACTAATGCAGCAAGTGACAATGATCCCTTGGACTTAATTCGCAAATGCATTCACAAAAGTCGAGAAAGCTTGGAAGACGCCGTCTCACCGTGCGCACCCGTTACCCGTGGTGACTCGATGATGCCGAGTCGAGGTGGGGGAGAGGGACCCTTGCTGGTAGAGGGCCAGCACAACTATGATTTTCCCTCCCGAAGGTAGGATGCCCACGATCAAGGGCGGCTGGGTGCCTTGGGGGCACTAGGTCACTCTCTCACTTTGGCCACGGTGACCACACAAGAGTTAGTGGCTCCGGGAACGGGCGCTCTCTCACCGACCAGCGGACAAGTTTTACGGATATGAAATGAACAGAAGTAAATGGAGCAAGGGTAGAGGCTCACCTGGTTGGTTTGAAGAAACCAACCCCGTTCGGAGACGAGGGCGAGCGGGGAAGTGTGGATTCACCGCACACTGCGCCGATGAAGCTTGAATCATGTTTAAATAGTTACACTCACTACACCTCTCGCAGGAGGGTGGACTTGGGGTGGGGATGATTGAATTACATGCAAACACTACCTCCACGCAGGGAGGGGCGGTGAGCCGGCCAGGCGGGGAGGGGAGATTCGCCGGAAACGCGAAAGGAGAAGCCGAGGCCGAATCTGCCTGCTCTCTGCGATGGTTGACTGACAGTTGATGTCGAGGCCGTAGATCCCGTTCTGGAATTCTGCTGATGGCGAGACCAGTGGGGAACGCTTTATATCTGGGACTAGGATTCCTCTGATATTTGCGGAATTCTTCCGTTGCAGTTGCAGGCCCAGGACGAGGTTCGATCAGGGAGACAGAATCTAGGCGCGGCAGCTTCTTGTTTCTGACAGCCGTTTGCAGAGAGTGCCCCGACTGCTCCTGGACTCCCAATCACGAACCTCTATAGTTTCTGGAACCGTGGACGAGCCCTCTTTGCATAAAAACTGGCAGGGAAGCTGTCTGATGTCGGAGAGGACTGGGAAACTTAGAAGAGTGGAGGCAGGTGGTTGCAAACTGTGGGAGGCAGACCCGCGCAGCCGAGGGAGAAAAACAGTAACTTTGGTCTCCGGATGCCGAATGCAGTTCTGCTTCTTGATTCTGATAGAGGACTGGAGGAGGAAGAACTTTGTAGAAGGGCTCTTGGCCTGAATCCTCCGCCGTTTGTCGTGGTGCAGCTTCTAATCGGGTTCAGGTGCTCTGCAGAGGGAGTCCTGCGCAGTCGGGGGAGAATGGTTCTCCCGGACAGCTCCAACCTCGGATTGAGACGAAACAACCTCGCCTGCGAAGACGACTGGGAGAGCTTTCCGTCGATGTAGACCAAACCCCCAGGAGCTCCGGGATGAGGTCGTGGACAGCACTGCAACAGGTGGCTGTTCTGCAGGTCTTCAGCTACACACAAAGTGGAAGAGAGAAAAGGTGAAGGGGGGGTTTCTTTGGTGGAGGGATAAGGGATATGGCTGCTTTGGTGGTGGGGAGGGGTTTGGGAGGTGGGAAGGGGTGGTGAGGGAGGAGACCAGGGGCGGAGCTAGCAGGGGTATGGGTGAGTGCGCAAATGGTCAACGGGGTGGAGGTGGGATGATGGGGGCGCAAGTGGCTTGGGGAAATGGGGAGGGTTCTCTTTGATTCGGGTGGAGGGTTAATGGAGGTGTTTAATGGTAGCCTAGGGAAGGGGAGGGGTTGCCTTGGGGAGGGGAAGAGTTGCTTGGGAAGTGGGGATTCCTCTTGGGAAGATGGAAGGTTGTATGGGGAAGGGGGGAGGGTTGCTTGGGGAGTGGTGGGAGTAAATGGGGTTTATGGGTCTTGGGAAGGTGAAGGGGTGGAAGGCTGATGTGGCAGATGAGGTGGCAAGAGAGGGAGGTGAAGGGGCAGGTGCGCCCAAGGGAGAGAGAGAGGGGAGGAGAGAGAGAGGGGGCCGCCCCCTTTAGAGAGAGAGAGAGCTAGAGAGGGAGAGGGCTAGAGAGAGAGAGAGAAGCACAAATCTTGTGGCAAACTTTTTTTTATCAAATCTTCATTAGCTTCAACTGGTGGGATTGAGGTCCTATTTATAGGAATCCCACATTGCAACGTAAGTCCTTGACTTTTGGACTAATGACAACTAACCAAGGGGGAAAGGGGCGCCCCTGGGCCAAGCCCATATAACTGGGCCCATAACCAATCTAAGTGACATAATGATAATAAACTTAGGTAGATGACTCATTAACCTAGGGACTTGACTCAAATAAAAGAAAAATTACAATGATATGAAAATTACATAAATCGACTCAAGAAATCAAGATGAACACAATGGCGATCATCGGGACCCATGGAGAAATGGGAAGTGGTAAGCGATGTCCCCATCAATATGGCAATTCAAGATATTTTCATGACGAATAATAAGTTGTAGAAAGATGCACTATGATGGCAATTACTTCCGATCATCACTATCACGAGAGCGTTTACACATCTAGCACTATATAGGATTGGCCAATGCACTAAGGGGAAAATCACGACAATATGACCACCCCTCATGGAAAATAGCACTAGTTAGTATTTGGTCGTACACTTAGGAGTTCTCACGACTATATGATTGCCCCTAAATGCCAATAACCGAGTTAGTGAATGCCAGCACCCGATCATCGTATACCGGTAACGTTTGGACTTTGCCTCGCCCAATAGGGTCAGATCAGGACCCGTAGCATTTAAAATGTCATTTTAGTGGGACCCATAGCCCCTGACATTGAGTCTAGACTAATTCCATATTAAGGGCCAAGAATTTCAAGGATCAAGCATGTAAGAACATTAAGATAGATTTCATGGAACATAGAGTTCAAGGACAGAACTTGTAATAAGGATGATATATCAATAAACCAGATGAAAACCATGACATTCTGGAAATCTGGGTGATTAGGTACAACCAGCTCAGTCGGCCTTGAGGGAATCCAAGGCTGCGAGGAGACTTACGGAGGTCCCAATGACTAACTTGCCAGTCCGAAGGAACGGAATGTCCAACGGAGGGCTCATATGTCACCGAGAGTTGAGGTGTATAACGTGAACCAATCATGAAACGGAGACTCCATCTACGGACGTGAGATGAGAGTGCCAAAAGACCCGCGGTATGGGTCAAAATCGGAAAAAAACGGTGAGAACACGAATGCGTTAATTATAGAATTCATGTCCATTCAACTCTATAATTAACTATAATTAAATAAACTTACATTATTTGACGCCCATGGGTGGCGTCATTTATTAATTAGCGTCCTCTTGGGGAATGTTAATTTTCATGATTTTTAACTCAATTTATTTAACAAGAATTCACATTTATATCTATTTAATTGAATAAATTCAAAAACATACATTAAAAGGCACATTGATTTATTTAAAATAATTTAAGAAAATAGAATATATAATAATTAGGAGAAAAATACAAGGATTCCAAATATATATTTTTTATAATTTTCTGTTGCATAGTTTGGTAGATAAGGATTTTCAAAGATATAATTAGAAGATATATATATATACATATATATGTATATATAAAATAAACAATTGACGACTTTAGTGGGTGGCGTCAAAACAAAGTTTTGACGACATAAAGTTGGTCGTCATTTCAAAAAACTCAATTTTTTAATCATCTCTTTTATAGACTTAACCACGTCGGAATCTTGCTTATAATATACCGAAATGACCGGCTCGAAAAACTCTACCTAACCATACGTTCAAATTAATTTTTCGTTGAGAGACGAGGGATCTTGCGATAGGGGGCACGAAAAATGGTGCAACCACTTTCACTACCTTGACCTCCACCCCAATAGTATGCCCATAAATTTTCATGGCCACAGTATATTTCTATACCCATGAACAAACTATTAATGCGAAGAACTCATAACTGACATGTATGTAATTGACGTCTGGTCGAGGACCATTTTTTTGAATTTCATTAAATGACGACTGGCCTGCTGCCATTTTCTATGAATATAACGCCCTAGGCAGGGTCGTTAATTCAAAGAAACGTCCTAGTATAAGGCGTCATTTCCTTTTTCACCAAATTGATTTATGAACAGTAGTATTTTTCAGATAAAATAAATTTCACAGAAATAATCACATGGTCACGTAGAAAAAAAATAGCAGTATTTCAGAACTATGATCGTGCATTAATTTAGACATCAGTTTGCATGGTTATTAAATTTTAAACATGTGTATTTAATTAATTACCTAAAAGAATAACGACCGTGTACGAGTCGTCAATTGAATTAGTGCCCTAATAAGGGTCGCTAATTCCCTATTTTATGCAAAAAAAAACGTAGAGGCAAATCGAGAGAATCTGCAAGTCCTTCTACATGTTCTAATGATCTAGCATGATGATTATATAATATTTTACTTGGGAGATTGCCTACCTTTTGACGTGTAGAACGAGGTATATGAAATCGGGATGAAGGGGAGCGGAGCAAGAAGATGTCCAAGCCTTGTTCGAACGCAGCAGGAAGAAGACCACAATCTTCTTTCACGTCTACAGGTCACGTTGAAGGAGGAACATTGGATGTTGACTGAAACATGAAAACGGCGACCACCCCTCGAACGTAAAAGCATCCGCCCCTTGCGTGTTCGATAGGGTTGAGTTTTATAGGGGATGAGACCTTCTGGAGGATTGGAAGGCTGCCAATAGGGAAGGTTTTAACGTTGCATGATTGACCTACTACATTAACAGCCGCCAGCCTAATCTCTTGGAGAAACCCTAAGGTCCTCCCCCAATCACGTCGTATAAGCAACGTGAGTTGGGCTCTTACGTATGGGCTTTGGGTTGATGTAGAGTGAAAGCCCAGGTACGTGCCTAGTCTTGGGGGGGGGTATAAGTGTTGGCTTCGAATAGATTAATGGGTATAAAAGTTTTATATATATATGGATATGGGGTTCACGTAAGGCTCCTTAAGGCCCTTTTTAACTAGTTATGGTCCATTTGTATTAACATATTCATACATATATTATACATATATTGTAAGGCCCATGGATGTTACGTAAAGGTTTGACTTTTAAGAAATATATATATATATATATATATATATATATATATATATATATATATATATATATATATATACTAAACCCCCTATATAATGGAGAAGCCCATTGAGTATAAATTCATAGCTTAATATTATTGGGTTGGGTTTTTTTTTTCTTCTTACAAATTCTCATGGGTTAAGTCTTAAACCTTTATTAAGGCTCACTAATTATATTCGTTAGAATTATAAAATGGTTAACTTATTCATTTGGTGTGGCCTAATATTATGGGAATTTATTCACTTGAGAGTAAAATTTTATATGGAGATTTAATTTTTCCATAATTTTCATTGTCCACTGTTATCTCGGGTATCGATAAGAGTCGGGTTCGATCCTATGAAAGTCCTTATATATATATGTTTATATATTTGGAATGAAATTCCCTTAAAATAATTGAATTGTATTTTCAATTTATGCTACATATAGATAATCGAATATATTCAATTCTCATTTCTCAATTGTTTATTTATACTTTTACTGATGCCCATTAATGAACATTTAGGCCTATTAACTATTTTAACTAATTATCACTTTTCTTTTATCAAAAATTTAATTTTCTAAAATTTTCAATGACTAATATTTATAGTTATTTTTATTTATTTCCTATTTAAATTTCTGGGGTGCTACACCCTCCCCCACTTAAAAGAATTTGGTCCCCAAATTCACATAGTTTCCTTTCCAAAATTTGTGGGGTAAGATCACCATATCTAAACCATGTATCCTGGCTAGATCATTCATATATCATGCTAAGTACTTAAGGTCATATCCGATTCATGCAAGTTTTAGATGAGATAGGTTTATAGGGTTACCTTCCGTCGCTTGCGGTGCTTCTTCCTTCACGAGTGGACATCGAGTAATTTTATGATCTCCACTTCCGCAACGGATGCATTTCCCGAGTTTATACCACACTCGTCCCGATTATGCCTTCCCTTCTTGCAATGCTTGCATTTCCCCTTGGTCGAAACAATTCGTCGATCTTTATTCTGGGGTTTCTTATTTTCATAGAATTTGTTGCCTTCATTAAATCTCTTCTTGTCGTTCATATTTTCCTTGTTCTTGGGTCCATTTGGTAAGTCCTTCTTGGTTGCCTTTCCTTTGATTCTTTCCATCATATCTATAGCATCTTCCAAGAGTTGAGCTTTTCTAACCATCTCTGTATATGTTTGAATTTCTAGTGGAGCTAGTTGAGGTATAAGTTCCACCTTCAAGCCATTCATAAATCTCTTTGCTCTCATTTTCTCCGTGCTAACCAAGTGTGGTGCATATCGGGCCAATCTAGAAAACCTCGCTTCATACTCGGCGACTGACAGACTACGTTGCTTCAAAGCTGCAAATTTCATAGCTTTCTTCTCGCGAATTCTTTCCGAGAAATACTTTTCATTAAAGTGTTCTAAGAATTCGTCCCAGGTAACTTGTTCGTTAGGCAAGATTGCTTCCACGGATCCCCACCATACTCGGGCATCCTTCTCTAATTGATATGTTCCTAATAGTACCTTCTCCTCATCGGTGCATTGCATTACCTTAAAGGTCCTCTCTATTTCTTGCACCCAATTCTCCGCTTCATCCGGGTCAGTCGACCTACTAAACTTAGGGGGATTTATCTTTTGAAATTTTCGATGCAGATCCCCAGCTCCATGTTGGTTCCCGCCTTGTGCAACATGTTGTAATGCGTGTATCAACCCTTGAACCGTACGTTGCATTTCTCTCCATTGAGCTCTCTCAGCGGCCATTCTAGCCTACAAGAATAAGGTTTGGATTAATGATATTCATATCTCGGCAGGTGTCTAACGCGAATGTAACATATTTTATCATTTAACCCCAAAGCTCTACCCAAATCTCACAGGGTTCCTATAGGATAACTGACAAGGACGACTCAATCTAGGACTTGAACCTGATGACCTAGGGATTTAGAAAGCCTAAGCTCTGATACCACCTTCTGTCACGCCCCGAACCGATAGCAGCGGAACGTGTCGTTTGCTCGGAACGTGACAGTTAAACAGTCATATCAATCAGAGCATAGTCATTCCACAAAACACAATTTAGACAAAATAACAAATTTCATTTCAAATATAAGTTCTTTACAAATTCGGGCCCATAATAAATGAAAAGACTCAATAAAGAAAAATTACAATGAGACATAAGACACAAGATAACCACACTAGATGGTTCATCTAGGTTGTCGGGATACTCTTCACTCTTGCCCTTGCCCATCATGTTCGGTCTCGTCGTCACTAAGGTCATTACCTGAAAAATATTTGAAAAACGCAGGGTGAGCGAAACGCTCAGTAGGACTTAATATCTCATGCTTCCAAGCTAGCTTTAAGTGATTAACAATTTAACATGCTCATGCAGGTCATGCAAGATATAGAAATCGAGAACTATAATAACGCGAGATAAATTCAAGAACTATAATAAACAAACGAGTAAGCAAGATGCTAGATAACCTCATGAAGAGTAAGGACGATGATAATCAAGAGAGTATAGCAAGATCTAATCAAGTACTTTCTCAAGTTAGTCAAGAGCATTCAAGAGGAAATATAACATTCATCTCTCTATGACGAACACTATCACGAGAGCTTCAAGGTATCCATTATTGTGAAGGATCTTTGTCACAAGATAACGAGTACTATCAATTAATGGGATAATTCAAAAACATCTATGATGATCGATATAGAAGTAGGACAATTACTTCTACAAGCATCACAGAGCATTTGCCAAGACACTAAGGGAATATCACGACGATATGATAACCCCTCCAATATGGCAATTCAAGATATTTTCATGACGAATAATAAGTTGTAGAAAGATGCACTATGATGGCAATTACTCCCGATCATCACTATCACGAGAGCGTTTACACATCTAGCACTATATAGGATTGGCCAATGCACTAAGGGGAAAATCACGACAATATGACCACCCCTCATGGAAAATAGCACTAGTTAGTATTTGGTCGTACACTTAGGAGTTCTCACGACTATATGATTGCCCCTAAATGCCAATAACCGAGTTAGTGAATGCCAGCACCCGATCATCGTATACCGGTAACGTTTGGACTTTGCCTCGCCCAATAGGGTCAGATCAGGACCCGTAGCATTTAAAATGTCATTTTAGTGGGACCCATAGCCCTGACATTGAGTCTAGACTAATTCCATATTAATGGCCAAGAATTTCAAGGATCAAGCATGTAAGAACATTAAGATATATTTCATAGAACATAGAGTTCAAGGACAGAACTTGTAATAAGGATGATATATCAATAAACCAGATGAAAACCATGACATTCTGGAAATCTGGGTGATTAGGTACAACCAGCTCAGTCGGCCTTGAGGGAATCCAAGGCTGCGAGGAGGCTTACGGAGGTCCCAATGACTAACTTGCCAGTCCGAAGGAACGGAATGTCCAACGGAGGGCTCGTATGTCACCGAGAGTTGAGGTGTATAACGTGAACCAATCATGAAACAGAGACTCCATCTACGGACGTGAGATGAGAGTGCCAAAAGACCTGCGGTATGGGTCAAAATCGGAAGAAAACGATGAGAACACGAATGCGTTAATTATAGAATTCATGTCCATTCAACTCTATAATTAACTATAATTAAATAAACTTACATTATTTGACACCCATGGGTGGCGTCATTTATTAATTAGCGTCCTCTTGGGGAACGTTAATTTTCATGATTTTTAACTCAATTTATTTAACAAGAATTCACATTTATATCTATTTAATTGAATAAATTCAAAAACATACATTAAAAGGCACATTGATTTATTTAAAATAATTTAAGAAAATAGAATATATAATAATTAGGAGAAAAATACAAGGATTCCAAATATATATTTTTTATAATTTTCTGTTGCATAGTTTGGTAGATAGGGATTTTCAAAGATATAATTAGAAGATATATATAAATATATACATATATATGTATATATAAAATAAACAATTGACGACTTTAATGGGTGGCGTCAAAACAAGTTTTGACGACATAAAGTTGGTCATCATTTCAAAAAACTCAATTTTTTAATCATCTCTTTTATAGACTTAACCACGTCGGAATCTAGCTTATAATATACCGAAATGACCGGCTCGAAAAACTCTACCTAACCATACGTTCAAATTAATTTTTCGTTGAGAGACGAGGGATCTTGCGATAGGGGGCACGAAAAATGGTGCAACCACTTTCACTACCTCGGCCTCCACCCCAATAGTATGCCCATAAAATTTCATAGCCATAGTATATTTCTATACCCATGAACAAACTATTAATGCGAAGAACTCATAACTGACATGTATGTAATTGACGTCTGGTCGAGGACCATTTTTTTGAATTTCATTAAATGACGACTGGCCTGCTGCCATTTTCTATGAATATAACGCCCTAGGCAGGGTCGTTAATTTAAAGAAACGTCCAAGTATAAGGCGTCATTTCCTTTTTCACCAAATTGATTTATGAACAGTAGTATTTTTCAGATAAAATAAATTTCACAGAAATAATCACATGGTCACGTAGAAAAAAAATAGCAGTATTTCAGAACTATGATCGTGCATTAATTTAGACATCAGTTTGCATGGTTATTAAATTTTAAACATGTGTATTTAATTAATTACCTAAAAGAATAACGACCGTGTACGAGTCGTCAATTGAATTAGCGCCCTAATAAGGGTCGCTAATTCCCTATTTTATGCAAAAAAAAATGTAGAGGCAAACCGAGAGAATCTGCAAGTCCTTCTACATGTTCTAATGATCTAGCATGATGATTATATAATATTTTACTTGAGAGATTGCCTACCTTTTGACGTGTAGAACGAGGTATATGAAATCGGGATGAAGGGGAGCAGAGCAAGAAGATGTCCAAGCCTTGTTCGAACGCAGCACGAAGAAGACCATAGTCTTCTTTCACGTCTACAGGTCACGTTGAAGGAGGAACATTGGATGTTGACTGAAACATGAAAACGGCGACCACCCCTCAAACGCAAAAGCATCCGCCCCTTGCGTGTTCGATAGGGTTGAGTTTTATAGGGGATGAGACCTTCTGGAGGATTGGAAGGCTGCCAATAGGGAAGGTTTTAACGTTGCATGATTGACCTACTACATTAATAGCCGCCAGCCTAATCTCTTGGAGAAACCCTAAGGTCCTCCCCCAAGCACGTCGTATAAGCAACGTGAGTTGGGCTCTTACGTATGGGCTTTGGGTTGATGTAGAGTGAAAGCCCACGTACGTGCCTAGTCTTGGGGGGGGGGGGTATAAGTGTTGGCTTCGAATAGATTAATGGGTATAAAAGTTTTATATATATATATGGATATGGGGTTCACGTAAGGCTCCTTAAGGCCCTTTTTAACTAGTTATGGTCCATTTGTATTAACATATTCATACATATATTGTAAGGCCCATGGATGTTACGTAAAGGTTTGACTTTTAAGAAATATATATATATATATACTAAACCCCCTATATAAAGGAGAAGCCCATTGAGTATAAATTCTTAGCTTAATATTATTGGGTTGGGTTTTTTTTTTCTTCTTACAAATTCTCATGGGTTAAGTCTTAAACCTTTATTAAGGCTCACTAATTATATTCGTTAGAATTATAAAATGGTTAACTTATTCATTTGGTGTGGCCTAATATTCTGGGAATTTATTCACTTGAGAGTAAAATTTTATATGGAGATTTAATTTTTCCATAATTTTCATTGTCCACTGTTATCTCGGGTATCGATAAGAGTCGGGTTCGATCCTATGAAAGTCCTTATATATATATGTTTATATATTTGGAATGAAATTCCCTTAAAATAATTGAATTGTATTTTCAATTTATGCTACATATAGATAATCGAATATATTCAATTCTCATTTCTCAATTGTTTATTTATACTTTTACTGATGCCCATTAATGAACATTTAGGCCTATTAACTATTTTAACTAATTATCACTTTTCTTTTATCAAAAATTTAATTTTCTAAAATTTTCAATGACTAATATTTATAGTTATTTTTATTTATTTTCTATTTAAATTTCTGAGGTGCTACACCGGGGAAGGATCCGAACCAAAGTGAAAGGTTTATTCTATTATTCTCTGGCCGGGGAAGGATCCGAACCAAGGTGAGAGGTCTATTTTTTTTTGACTGGGAAGCTGTCGGCTGGGGTGCCAATGATGAGGTAGCTGTCGACTAGGAGCCGATGATGAGGTAGCTGTCGGCTGGGAGCCGATGATGAAGTAGCTGTCGGCTAGGAGCCGATGATGAGGTAGCCGTCGGCTAGGAGCCGATGATGAGGTAGCTATCGACTAGGAGCCGATGATTATATAGCTGTCGGCTAGGAGCCGATGATGAGATAGTTGTCGGCTAGGAGCCGATGATGAGGTAGCTGTCGGCTAAGAGCCGATGATGAGGTAGCTGTCGGCTAGGAGCCGATGATTATATAGCTGTCGACCCGAAGGCCGATGAAGGGGTAGTTGTCGGCTTGAAGCCCCGATGGCTGAAAGTTGGTCGGTTTAGCGCCCCGTCAGCGGAAGGTCTAGTCGGTTTAACGCCCCGTCGGCGAAAGATCTAATCGGTTTAACGCCCCGTCGACGGAAGGTCTAGTCGGTTTATCACCCCGCCGGCGGAAGGTCTAGTCGGTTTAACGCCCCGTCGGCGGAAGGTTTAGTCGGTTTAATGCCCCGCCGGCGGAAGGTCTAGTCGGTTTTCGTTTGTTGGGTCGCTGAAGGTCGGAGGTAAAAGTTCATCTCGTGACTCTTCTTTCTCTTCTTTTCTTCCTCTTTTGTGAGGAGAGGCGGGTGCAAAGACAATGTTTGCCTCGTGATCATTTCCTTCTTTTCTTCTCTTCTTCTTTTGTGTGAAGAGGCGGGTTCAAGGACCGTGTTCGCCCCGTGACTGTTCTTTATCTTCTTCTCTTCTTCTTTTATGGGGAGGCAGGTGCAGAGACCATGTTCGCCTCGTGACTGTTCTTTCTCTTCTTCTCTTCTTCTTTTATGGAGAGGCGGGTGCAAAGACTGCATCTGCCTCATGATTGTTCTTTCTCTTCTTCTCTTCTTCTTTTATGGAGAGGCGGGTGCAGAGACCGTGTTCGCCCCGTGATTGTTCTTTCTCTTCTTCTCTTCTTCTTTTATGGAGAGGCGGGTGCAAAGACCGCATCTGCCTCGTGACTCTCTCTCTCTCTTTTTTTCTCTTCTTCTTTTGTAGAGAGGCAGGTGCAAAGACCGCGTCTGCCTCGTGACTCTTTCTCTTTTTTTTTCTTCTTTTGTAGAGAGGCAGGTGCAGAGACCGTGTTCGCCTAATGTGCATTCTTTCTTTCCTTCTCTTCTTTTGTGTGATGAGGCGGGCTCAAAGATCACGTCTGCCTCATGTGTCTTCTTTTGGTTCTGCTCTTCTTCTTTTATGTGAAGAGGCGGGTTCAGGGATCACGTCTGCCTCATGTGTCGCTTCTTCCTTTTCTTCTCTTCTTTTGCGTGATGAGGCGGGCTCGAAGACCACGTCTGCCTCATGTGTCTTCTTTTCCTTTTCTTCTCTTCTTTTGTGTGATGAGGCGGGCCCGAGGACCACGTCTACCTCATGTGTCTTTTCTTCCTTTTCTTCTTTTCTTTTATGCGATGAGGCGGCTCGAAGACCACGTCTGCCTCATGTGTATTCTTTCTTTCCTTCTTTTCTTTTGTGTGATGAGGCGTGCTCGAAGACCACGTCTGCCTCGTGCGTGTCTTTTTCTTTATTTTGCTCTTCTTTTCTTATTAATGCTTCCACGCTGGAGTGTATTTCTCTTAATGTGCCCCCAGGTTGGGGTGTAGCTTCATTTGGTATGCATCCCTCCTGAGGGGGTGTGTTTTGCCTCTTCGCTTCTGTGCCCCCAGGCGGGGTGTATTTTTTGGCTTCTATGTCCCCAGACCAGGGTGTGTTTTTTTTAATGCCCCCGAGGCGGGGTGTAGCTCTCTTCAAATGCCCCCATGGTGGGGTATACTCTTCACGGCTTCTATGCCCCCAGGTGGGGTATGTTTCTTCTTCAAATACCCCTAATCCAGGGTGGACTTCTCTTCATATGCCCCTGAGCCGGGACGTGTTCTTTATAGCTTCTAGGCCCTCGAGGCGAGGTATGTTTCTTCTTCATATGCCCCTGGTACGGGGCGTAGCTCTCTTCAAATGCCCCCAAGCAGGGGTATACTCTTCACAGCTTCTATGCCCCCAGGCGGGATATGTTTCTTCTTCATATGCCCCTGGTACGGAGCGTAGCTCTCTTCAAATGCCCCCGGGACGGGGGTGTATCTTTTGCTTCTTATGCCCCCCTGAGGCCGGGGTGTATCTCTTTACGGCTTCTGTGCCCCCGAAGCAGGGTATGTTGTTTCTTCAAATGCCGCTTGGGTGGAGTATATCTTTCTTCTTATGCTTCCAGATCGGGATGTATGTCTCTTTGTTTCTGTGCCCCGGGTCGGGGTAGATGCTTCTGCTTCTTATGCGCCAAGGGCGGAGTGTATTTTTGTGCCCCCAGGCTGGGGTAGGTGCTTCTTCTTCTTATGCGCCAAGGGCGGAGTGTATTTTTGGTGCCCCCAGGCTGGGGTACATTCTTCATGTTTCTTATACTCCCGAGGCGGGAGGGGTTCTCTTCATGTGCCCCCGTGGCGGGATGTGCTTCTTTCTTCAAGTGTCCCCAGGCAGGGGTGAATTCTTTTTTTCTTCCCAGACACATCGGGGGGAATGTTTGCTTCTTGTGCTCCCAAGGTGGGGTGTATTACTGCTTTTGATGCCCCAAGGTGGGGCGTACTGCTGCTTCTGCTGCCCCAGAGTGAGGTATTCCTTTTTTTTTATATGCCCCCGGCACGGGGTGTATTCCGCTTCTAGTGCCCCCAGAGTGGAGTGTATTGCCGCTTTTGATGCGGGGTGTAGTTCTTGCTTTTTATGTGCCCGAGGCGGGGTGAATTCTTCTTCTTTGTTTACGTGCCCCCATATCGGGGTGTATTCCTCTCTTCATATGCTTCCCTAAGCCGGGGGGATGTTGTTTGTTCTGCTTCAGATGTCCTCCCCGGGGGGTGCATGTTGCTTCATGGACTCCGAGCCTGGGGTATGCTCCTTCAAAGGTCCCTAAGCCGGGGTGGATTCTCTTTTCTTCTCATTCTCCCAAGGCGGGATGTAGCTTCTTCAAGTACCCCTAAACCGGAGCGTATTCTTTATGGCCTCTATGTCTCCTGGCGGGGTATGCTTCTTCTTCAAATACCCCTAGGCTGGGGTGGACTTCTCTTCATATGCCCCTGAGTCGGGGCGTGTTCTTTATAGCTTCTAGGCCCTCGAGGCGAGGTGGGCTTCTCCTTCAAATACCCCCAAGACGGGGGTGTGATTCTTGGCTTCATATGCCCCCAAGACGGGGGGTATTTTGCTTCTTGTGCCACCCCCAGGGATGGGGTGCAATTCTCTTCAGTTACCCCTGAGTCGGGGTTGATTCTTCTGCCTCTTATGCCCCAAGTGGGGTACACTTCTCTTCATATGCCCCCCTGAGCCGGGGTGCAACTCTGCTTCTTCTCATGACCCCTGGCCGGGGCAGTCTCTTCTTCTTATGCTTATGTGCTCCCGCATCGGGGTGTATTCCTTTCTTCACGTGCTCCCCTAAGCCGGGGAATATTGTGTGTTCTGCTTCAGATGCCCCCCCCCCCCCCCCCCGGGGGGGGGGGATATATGTTATTTCATGGACCCCGAGGCCGGGATGTATTCCTTCTCCGAATGCCCCAAGGTCGGGGTGTATTCTTCTCTTCTTATGCCCCCAAGGCGGGACGTAGCTTCTTCAAATGCCCCTAAGCCAGGGCGTATTCTTTATGGCTTTTATGCCCCCAGGCGGGGTATGTTTCTTTTTCAATTGTCCCAAGGACAGGGTGTATTATTCTCTTTCTTATGCTCCCGAAGCGGGATGTAACTTCTTCAAAGGCCCCTGAGCCGGGGCCGGTGCTTCATGGCTTCTATGCCCCCACTGGCGGGGTGTGTTCCTTCTTCGAATGCCCCCGAGACGGGGGTGGATTCTTCTTCAAATGCCCCGAAGCCGGGGTATAGCTTTGTTGTACATTGTGCCCCCAAGCCTGGGCGGATTCTCTTCATATGCCCCTAGATCAAGGTATATATTTTTTGCCTCTTATGCCCCTACGGCGGGGTATATCTCCTCTTCTTATCCCCCATGGCGGGGTATGTGCATGCTCTCTTCGAGAGTGGCGGCCGTGCCTGGCCTCATTGCTATAAAGCATTCCCCACAGCTGGCAGCCATTCATCAAGCTACAATTGTGGCTCGCTGGTGTACCTTTGAAGTCCCGAGTTTAGTTGGCCTATGCACAGTGAGAGAGTGTTCCTAGTTGGCATCGAAGTGGACTTATATTGAAACTAGATCCCTCCCTTGTGTGAATCACTCCAAAGTTTGTTAAAAATCACTTTAACTCACCAAGGTTCAAATAAAAGAAATCAAAGGTAACCATCCCAACTTGTTTGCTATCTCTGTGAGCTGTTTTGATTGCACATTGAATTGTTTGGATTACCTTGATAAGAAAGTCAACATGTTTAACTCAATTAATGTTCATGAGGGTGATCAACCTAGCACATCTTATTCCCCTCAAATTCAACATATTCATCACAACTCTCACCATAATCTTTTAAAGGGACCACGCCCTCACTTTCACGGTTTTGCCCCACCCATGGGCAATATCCAATCTCATGGCCCCTCGATTCAATCACGAGCCACTACTCCTACGGGACCATCTCCTCCCGACGATGAGAAGGTCTCCCAGATCTTGCATGCATTAGATCATCTCACCCCTCAACAAATCCAAGCCCTTAAGGCCGTTGTTGAGAGTGCATCTCATTCCTCTCATCCTCCGTCCAATCCTACGCGGGTGGCCCATCACCCACTTCCCTCTTCTATTCACATTCCTACTCGGGTAGCCCATCACCCATCTCCTCCTATTCACACTTCTCCTCGGGAGATCCAATACCCGCCTCCTTCTATTCCTCCTCCACCACGGCCCCAAGGCCCATTTATGCCTTGCAACCCGGCCCATCCGGGTTCTTCTATGGGTCATCCCATTAATTCCCTTCCACGGCCTTTTTATACGGCCCCTCCTTCAAGGCCCTGCCAACCCTCTGTTGCTCAAGTCACACCTCTCCAACGAACTCTTCTCGACAAAGTCACTTTGTTGGAGGAACAATTTAAGAGGGTTACGAGCCCATGGCCCGCTCCTTCTACTCTAGTCAATCCCCTCCACGCCGCTCTGAATGACATTACAAAGATGGAGAAAGCTTGGAAGGATAGGAGAGACGACTACGGCATTGACAGTGCGAGCAAGCAAGAGCCGGCGGATTTCAACGTTCAAGTGGATGTTGTCCATTCTCCACCCATTCACCCAATTCACGCATGTGACTCTCCACCTCCACATACACAATACCATTACATTCCACCACCCACATACACGCCTTCACTACGGTGTCCACTTGAACCCGATAATGAAGAACCGGCAATTGAAGAATTCAAGACGGCGCATGATGATGAAGCTCTGCAGGCATCCCTTCCGAGTTTCCTTCGCTTCCCTCTCCCTTCGCTACCACTTGATGAACCCCTTGCTCAGGATGAAGCCACCATCCCCAATCCAACCCCCCTTTCTAAGACTTACTGGTGTTACGATGATGGGTCGATACTTCGATCACCCACAACGATACATCATGAGTCACCTTCTCTCCCTAACACCGTTCGCCACATGCGACGTTTCCTCCGCACTAAACCCCCTTCTTTTATACCTCCCACTATGCCATCAACCTTCATAACACCAGCCTCCATCGAGCCTTCCACCAAACTTCCGTCAACTCCACCGTCAACCTCCACAACACCGGCCTCCAGCAAACCCACCACCGAACCTTCCTCAATTAACCTCCCATTACCGCCACCTCGGCCCTCCATTATACCTTTAACCCGTAACCTAGCCACCTCTATTCCACTACTTAACCCTTCACCCTCACCCATGGCTAATCCTGAGTAGGATCCACCCCTTTTTACACTCAAGCTAACCCCGACTGCTTCCGAGCAAAGGGGGAAGCTCGACGTGTTTGAACCTCCATTTCCACTCATCCTTTCTCCAACACCTTCCATTATACCTCCACCATCCATGGAACCTTCCGCCTCCGCTTCACCCCCCTTTACTACTCGGAACGGGTGTCCTTTTGTAAGTACTTGTGCTGAAGATGATCAAGAGCCGGAAAAGAAAGATTTGGCCACGGCCATGATGTTCAAGATGCAAGAGCTTATTTGTCGAATGCCAATCCGGGTTGTTGTGCCAAGCATGGTCGAAGAGGCCAAGTCCCCGCCACTGCTCACTAAGAAAGAATGTCAAACCTTGATGTCGTGTAAGTTTGTGCCCAAGGGCCGGGCAGGGCACCCCTTGTTCCAACTTTCAAATCTTGAACATTTTCTTCCATACAAGGGACGAACGCCCACCTTGATCAATATTCTCTATACACCACAATCCTTGGGCAACATGATGCTTCCTATCCCAACTTTCCAACTCTCTCACACTATTGTTTTTCACTCTCCAAGGGAGTTGTCATTCATTGTTGAAGCTTCATCATGGGCTCTTGCTTTATCCATTGGGCCGATTGGCTATACACTTTCATTGCCATGGAGGGGCGGCTATCTTGGTGCTAAGGGGCCTTCCACTATTTCATCCACCTTCTATTCAATGTCATCCACATTCTTGTCTATCACATTTTCTTCATGGGCCACTCCAAGGGTAAGGAGGGGGATCTCATCCTCTCGCCCTTCATGTTCTTCATATTCTTTGCATCTCATGCATTCTGTTGCATCCATGCATTCATCGCATCTGTTGCATTGCATTCGCATACATTTGCACTTCTTCTTTCCCGGGTTTTCGGACCCGTATCTTCCCCGCCTTCCGGAACCTCTGGATCTTCCGCATTTCCCATCTTATTCATCTTCATCCTCTTCTAATCCACTCTCCCCGGGGCATCGCGTCCCCTTTCCTGCTATTTCCCTGGAACCTCCAGGTGTTTTATCCCTCCTCTTAGGACATGACGCCCCTTCTGATTCCACTCTTCCGGAACCTACGGATCTTTCTCTTCTCCCCGGGCATCACGTCCCATGGTATCTTTCCCTCCGGAACCTCCGGATTCTCCATTTTATTCTTTCTATCTTCTTTCGGGGCATCCCGACCCTTCTAATTCCATTCCTCCGGAACCCCCAGATCTTTCTCTTCTCCTTGGACATCGCGTCCCATGGTATCTTCCTCCTCCGAAACCCCCGGATTCTCCATCTCATTCTTCCTATCTTCTTTCGGGGCATCCCGACCCTTCTAATTCCATTCCTCCGGAACCCCCGGATCTTTCTCTTCTCCTTGGGGATCGCGTCCCATGGTATCTTCCTCCTCCGGAACCCCTGGATTCTCCATCTTATTCTTCCTATCTTCTTTCGGGGCATCCCGACCCTTCTAATTCCATTCCTCCGGAACCCCCGGATCTTTCTCTTCTCCTTGGGCATCGCGTCCCATGGTATCTTCCTCCTCCGGAACCCCCGGATTCTCCATCTTATTCTCTCTATCTTCCTTCAGGGTATCGCGCCCCTTTCTATCTTCTCCCTCCGGAACCTCCGGACCCTCCATCTTTCTTCCAATTCATCTTTCTGCTCCTCCGGGATATCACATCCTTCATTTTTTTCTTCCTTTTCCATCATCTTTTTCCCTATTTCTTCCCAGGGCATCACGTCCCTCGAGATTCTCCTTCTCCAGATTCTGATTCCTCCTATCATGATTCTACTCCACTGCCTCCGGATCCGCCTCTTTCCATCTATCAATTTCTTCTTCTAATTCCTCCTGATCTCGGGTCCGACCCAACTTCTTCCACATCCACTGCCTTGGGCATCTGCCCTTTCTCCCACTACTTCCGAGGCTTTAGTCCTCACTCCTCCTTCTAATTCTCCGCTTCTTCTGTAGACTGTTCCATGTGATCAGGGTCTCCGCGCCTTAGTGAGGGAGTTCTAGCCCTCGCCTCTCTTCCTTTTCTCCTTATTCGTCTGAGTCTGGTCTGAGCACCTGTGACAACCCGAGGATCCGAGTACCGGAAAGGAACCGGCGCGTCTCGAATCTCGGCCCGCCAACCCACGAGCCCGAAGACTCGGAAGGGTAGAAAGGAGTGGTGTGGGGTATAAGAGAAGCTGCAACGTCCACAGAGATAGCACAATAATCAAAAGGAAATGCACATAATAATAAATAAATCAAACTGCTACAAGGTCCACAGTGTCTCATGTCCAAAGAAAGTACAGTCAACAGGAAAAAGTACAACAACACGGGGCATCCCCCGGCGTACAACAACACGGGGCATCCCCCGGAGTACAACTACGCGGGGCATCCCCCGGCTCTGGCAGACTGGCAACTAACCCTGGCTGGAAGACCCACGCTGAAACTCGGCCGTGCCTCCCGCCGACCCCGCCTCACCTGAAGAGTAGGGGTGAGCCTCATCTCATTGGCCCAGTAGGGATCCCGCGAATCCCCACCTCGCACGGAAAACGAGGAAGAAGAAGACAACCCTACCAACCGAGAGTACGGTAGAACCGACAAGCTAAAGTAAATAAACGGAAAAGTCGTCTACTCTAACAGTACCGTAGTACGGAACCTCGGTCCAACAAAACACGAGTCCACGCCTGCCAGTGAACAGGAGCACCATCCACCAGAAGAACGACCGGAAGCGTCCCCTGACGTCTTACACCACGTCACAAGTGTCTAGCTACAACGCCCCGGGCGTGAGACTCAGACACACAACAAGTACCACAACAACAAGGACTAGCTGGGGTCGCACTCGTCAGTGCGTGTCCCAAGCCCCCAACTACGTGTGCACACACAGACCATCTACTCTTGGTCGGATCCTCTAGCTGGTTTTCCCCCCCACCGGACTCTGGTGGCAAAGGCAAGGGGCCCTACGGTAACCAGCCTAAAAACCGCGTCACACTGGGTCTCGCTCTCCACCACTCCCAGGTGGGTCCGCACACGCGTGCGCAGAAAGCTACGACTAGTGGACAGGTCACTGGAAGTAAGGACTAATCCACAGAAACCACCGACCAAACACTAGCACAGACTCACGATGATCATACGATAGGCATAGATGCCGGGGACACGCATGAGGTCCAACCGTCCCTCAAGTCACGCGGCACCCCTACCGAGGTAACTGACTCTCCGGGGAACCCCGGGCGCCCCTGTGGCTCTCACTGGGTGCCCACGGCATCCCTAGGGCCACACGCCACAACCGGGTCCGCAACTCACCCAACCGGAGGTCACGCTACCCGCAAAAACACGGTTCGGGGGAGGGGATGGTCGCGCTAGGTATCCCTAGCGCGACACCGAAGAACGCACTAGCTAAGGCTAGCGCGATCTTCCATGTCGCGATGCCCAAAGCCAGCGCGTTCACACCTGAACGCGCTAGTTTTGGGTAGCGCGATCTGGACATCGCACTACCCGAACCAGGCGCGTTCCCCACCGCCTTACAATTCGTCTTCTCCTACGGACACGCTCGGACGACACGGCGCGTTCATCAAGAACGCGCCACTGGACTATAGCGCGACAACGGGCCGAGCCCGATTTCGCGAAACACGCCCAAAAACGTAGATCCACGCCCATTCACCACTCCTGGTGAAGGGAAAACAATGGGGGATCACCCCACAACGACCTAGCATGCATCTAGAGCCCCCAAATCGATCAAAAACCCCACGAATCGACGGATCCGGCGCTCAAACCCCAAACATGGAAATAACCCTCCCGGCATGAATCTAGCCTCTCTCGGCCTCTCCACGGCCTAGAAATCACAGGGAATGCTAGAAAGAGGGTAAGGATTCGTCCCCCTACCTCAAGGAAGCTTGAAATCCACCGAATCACCGCCGAAATCAAGGATGAAGCTTTAACTCCCACGAACGCCCCGCCTCTCGCCGCGAAAAGCACGCCACCGGGACCGCCTCGCCGCCGCCGCCGCTGCCACGCCGTTGCCGGAGTGAGAGGGGCCGCGTCTCGGTCGCTCGGGGGGAAGAAGATCGACCGCGGGGGAGGGGGAGCTCTCACGGTTGAAGGAAGGAGGAAGAAGAAGAAAAGAAAAAGGTAAAAGAAAAGGAAAAAGAAAAAGAATTGATATATATATAAAATCCGGAAAATCAGGAAAATCCCAAAAAATAGAAAAATACACCTCCTCGACCGTTTCGACGCGCGGATCGCAACGGTACCACTCGCGGGCTGGTGAACGACCCAGTTCACCCGCTACAGGGTTCCGAAGGATTCGCCGAAACCCGTACGCGGAAATCGGAAAACACGCACGAAAAGCCGCGGACACACTCCGGGCCTCCGGAACGACTCTGGATCGCGCCGATCCGAACACGAAAGATGTCTGAAACGAAATTTCAAACACAACAGGGTCGAACGCCCTGACAAACCAGATCTGGGACCCATAACGAAGGATCCGAAAGATCCGGACATTACAGCCCTCCCCCCTTAAACGAATTTCGTCCTCAAAATTCAAGGACAAGGCATAAGGACGGGGGAAAGACTCACACAAACAAATAAGGATACGACTCCCGCATCTCATCCTCGCGCTCCCAAGATGCCTCGCCGCCAGAATGACGCTGCCAGACCACCTTAACCAGAGGAATAACCTTGTTCCGCAGGCGCTGCTCTCGCCGATCCTCAATGCGAACAGGAAACTCCAGAAGGGACAGATCTGGGGTCACATCAGGCCAAACGTCATCCTCGAGAACATGAGAGTCATCGGGCATATACTTCCGAAGCATCGACACGTGGAACACATCATGCACGGTGGAAAGCTCCGGAGGTAGCTGCAACCGATAAGCAACTTCCCCAACACGCTCAACGATGGGGAAGGGACCAACATAGCGGGGACTCAACTTCCCACGCCTACCGAAGCGCATCACGCCCTTCATGGGAGACACTCTCAAGAAAACTCGATCTCCCACAGCAAAGCTGAGGGGTCGCCTCCTCCGATCGGCATAACTCTTCTGCCGGCTCTGAGCTGCCAACATCTTCTGCCGAACGAGATGCACCACCTCAACACACTGCTGCACCAAATCTGGTCCGGTCAAGGCACGCTCGCCCACCTCGAACCAATCAAGCGGAGTCCGACAAGGTCGCCCATACAACGCTTCATAGGGAGCCATACCGATGCTCGAATGGTAGCTGTTGTTGTAGGCAAACTCCACTAATGGCAGATAGTGGGTCCAACTCCCCTACCACTCCAAGCAACACGCTCGCAACATGTCCTCCAAAGTCTGAATGGTCCGCTCAGACTGACTGTCCGACTGAGGATGATAGGCCGAGCTGAATGCCAACTCAGTGCCTAGAGCCCTTTGGAAACTCCTCCAGAATCCAGAAGTGAAACGGGGATCACGATCCGATACAATGGAGATAGGAACTCCATGCAACGGGACGATCCGCTCCACATACAACCGAGCCAAACGCTGCACGCTCCAACTGACTTTGACCGGCAGCAATCACGCCGTCTTCGTCAGTCTATCCACTAGCAACCAGATACTATCCTCCCCACTGGACGTCCTCGGTAATCCAACCACAAAATCAGTGGTCACATGGTCCCACTTCCAAGCAGGAACATCCAAGGGCTGAAGTGTGCCTCCTGGTCGCTGGTGCTCAGCCTTCACCTGCTGACAGGTTAAACACCTGGCCACAAATTCCGCCACATCTCTCTTCATGCCAGGCCACCAAAACTGCCTCTTCAGGTTCTGGTACATCTTAGCCGATCCGGGGTGCACAGCATACCGACTCCCATGAGCCTCACGCAAAACCGTACGCCGTACCTGCCCCTCGGCCGGAACGTACAACCTACCTCTGAATCTCACAGCTCCATCCTCACCAAACTCCACCTCGGCCATCGACAAAATACGGGGTAGCTCGGGGTCCGCTCGCTGGGCCTCAGTCACCTGTCGACGCACCGCGGGCGTGACAGTCAGACTCGCAAGGACAGCCGAACCCTGGTCCTGCGGGACCTTGAGCCTAAAAGTCATGGCCGGGACCTGCTCCCAAAGCTTCCACTTCCTCAACAACATCTGACCGATCGTCACTCTTCTACTCAGAGCATCAGCCACGACATTCATCCTGCCAGGCTGATAAGACAGAGTAACGTCATAATCCTTCATGTACTCCATCCATCTTCTCTGCCTGAGGTTAAGGTCCTTCTGCGTGAACACATACCTCAAACTCTGGTGATCAGTGAAGAGCTCAAACCGCTCGCCGTACAAATAATGCCTCCAAATCTTCAGAGCGAAGATCACCGCTGCCAACTCAAGATCATGAGTAGGGTAGTTCGCCTCATGTGGCTTCAACTGCCGCGACGCATACGCCACAACTCTCCCATGCTGCATCAACACAGCACCGAGACCTACCCCGGAAGCATCTGTACATACCACAAAACCACCCGAGCCGGACGGCAACACCAAAACCGGAGCAGTGGTAAGCAATCTCTTCAGCTCCATGAAGCTCCGCTCACACTCCTCCGTCCAGACGAACTGCACCTCTTTCCGCGTAAGCCTGGTCATCGGGGCAGCAATACGAGAGAAATCCTGAATAAACCGCCGATAATAACCTGCAAGCCCCAAGAAACTCCGAATCTCCGTGACAGAACTTGGCCTCGGCCACTGCACCACCGCCTCGACCTTGGCCGGGTCCACGGAAACACCATCACCAGAAATAACATGCCCCAGAAAGTGCACCTCTCGGAGCCAGAACTCGCACTTGCTGTACTTGGCATACAACTGGTGATCGTGCAGGGTCTGCAACACCACCCTCAAGTGATGGGCCTCGAGCCAATCCATGCCCAAAATCACATCAAAGTCCTGAAGCGGTAACACGTAGAGTCTAACCGGCAAGTTCCGCCCTTCCACCCACACAGGTACCTTCTCAAAGCAGTACGGGGTGATCATGAAGTCACCGGTAGGCAACTCTACCGCCAAGTCACAGGACACCTCGGTCACCGGGTCCTCCACGCTCTGAGCGAAAACCTCCGAGATGAACGAATGAGAAGCACCTGAATCGAACAAAACACGAGCCGCACAACCCAAAATCGAGAGAGTACCTTCCACCAAATGCGATGCCTCAGCCTCCGCCCTGGTCAGATGAGTCACTCTACCTCGGGATCTCTGCCCACCCATAGTAGCTGACCGTGCCAATTGAGGGAACTGTCCCTGCTGCGGCTGTGCTGACGACTGCTGAGGCCGAAACTACTGCGGCTGTGCTGACGACTGCTGGGGCCGAAACTGCTGCTGCTGCTGGAACTCGTGCGGCTGGCGCGGTCTATGCGGACAGTCACGTGCCATGTGCTCTGGCTGGTCGCACCTGAAGCAAACCACGGGCGCCGAACACGGTCTGCCTGGATGAGAACCACCGCACCTGGGACAGCCATCTCGCGAACCAGTCATCGAACCCTGACGCTGAAAAGCCACTGGCTGCTGAACACTGCCCAACGACTCCTGCCCCGACTCCTTACGATCCTGACGCCTCTTGCTAAAACCAGCTTCCTTAAGCAACTTCTTAAGCTTCGACTTGAAGGATGAACCTGGCGCCGGAGCCGCAGTCTGTGTCGCCACTGATCCACCTGCTGCGAGCTGGGCGGTACTCTGCTGCTGCATCCCTGTCGGCTGGCTGAAATCTGCCTGCACCTGACTAGCACTGCTCTGCCCTCGAACCTTCTGCAAATCTCTCTCCAGCGCCGCTGCTGCCTTACATGCCGCGTCCAAACTGGTCAAACCCGACGCAAGAAGATGGTGCCTCAACTCTAGCCTCAGACCACTAACAAACTGATCGGTCTTCACCTCCTCGTCCGCCATGATATGGGGAGCATAACGGCCCAACTCGATAAACCTGGCACGGTACTCCATCACCGCCATGTCACCCTGAGTCAGCTCCATAAACTCTCGCAACCTCTGCGACCTGACAAAGGACGGACAGAAGGCTCGCTCGAAAGCCGTGACGAACTCCTGCCACGCAATCTGCCGAAGAGGACGAGATCGGAACACTGAACCCCACTCCGATGTCCACCAAGTACGGGCCGATCCCTGAAGACGATGAGTGGCCAGCGCCACCTGCTCCTCCTCGGGACACTCCATCGCACTGAAAATCCGCTGCACATCATCCAGCCACTCTCTGGCCACCTCAGGATCTGACTGCCCACCAAAAGAAGGAGGCTGATACAGCAAAACCTCCTTCAGCACACGACCGCGACCACCTCGAGCCTGATCCTCACCAGCTTCGCCCTCTGCTGCTGATGACCTCCCTGCTGCTGACCTCCCTGCCGCTGCTGAAACACATACTCAAACATGCCTCGGAAGAAATCGTCCATCCCTGGAGCTCTCGCATCTCTAGATACACCCTCAGAAATTGAAGCCCTGCTCTGCTCCTCTGAACCACCACTAGACTCTCCCTGCTGGGCACGAGCCCTCCTCCGTGGCGCCATAACACACCTGGCATCAAAGAAAAGCAACCGGAAATTAATAAAACACACGACCCTAAGCCAGTCGCCGACTGTATAGGACATTCATGGACCTTCTGGACCACTGCAATTCGTTCCAAGTTCCGATATACCTCCACAACCTCGCTCTGATACCAGCTGTGATGACCCGAGGATCCGAGTACCGGAAAGGAACCGGCGCGTCTCGAATCTCGGCCCGCCAACCCACGAGCCCGAAGACTCGGAAGGGTAGAAAGGAGTGGTGTGGGGTATAAGAGAAGCTGCAACGTCCACAGAGATAGCACAATAATCAAAAGGAAATGCACATAATAATAAATAAATCAAACTGCTACAAGGTCCACAGTGTCTCATGTCCAAAGAAAGTACAGTCAACAGGAAAAAGTACAACAACACGGGGCATCCCCCGGTGTACAACAACACGGGGCATCCCCCGGAGTACAACTACGCGGGGCATCCCCCGGCTCTGGCAGACTGGCAACTAACCCTGGCTGGAAGACCCACGCTGAAACTCGGCCGCGCCTCCCGCCGACCCCGCCTCACCTGAAGAGCAGGGGTGAGCCTCATCTCATTGGCCCAGTAGGGATCCCGCGAATCCCCACCTCGCACGGAAAACGAGGAAGAAGAAGACAACCCTACCAACCGAGAGTACGGTAGAACCGACAAGCTAAAGTAAATAAACGGAAAAGTCATCTACTCTAACAGTACCGTAGTACGGAACCTCGGTCCAACAAAACACGAGTCCACGCCTGCCAGTGAACAGGAGCACCATCCACCAGAAGAACGACCAGAAGCGTCCCCTGACGTCTTACACCGCGTCACAAGTGTCTAGCTACAACGCCCCGGGCGTGAGACTCAGACACACAACAAGTACCACAACAACAAGGACTAGCTGGGGTCGCACTCGTCAGTGCGTGTCCCAAGCCCCCAACTACGTGTGCACACACAGACCATCTGCTCTAGGTCGGGTCCTCTAGTTGGTTTTCCCCCCCACCGGACTCTGGTGGCAAAGGCAAGGGGCCCTACGGTAACCAGCCTAAAAACCGCGTCACACTGGGTCTCGCTCTCCACCACTCCCAGGTGGGTCCGCACACGCGTGCGCAGAAAGCTACGACTAGTGGACAGGTCACTGGAAGTAAGGACTAATCCACGGAAACCACCGACCAAACACTAGCACAGACTCACGATGATCATACGATAGGCATAGATGCCGGGGACACGCATGAGGTCCAACCGTCCCTCAAGTCACGCAGCACCCCTACCGAGGTAACTGACTCTCCGGGGAACCCCGGGCGCCCCTGTGGCTCTCACTGGGTGCCCACGGCATCCCTAGGGCCACACGCCACAACCGGGTCCGCAACTCACCCAACCGGAGGTCACGCTACCCGCAAAAACACGGTTCGGGGGAGGGGATGGTCGCGCTAGGTATCCCTAGCGCGACACCGAAGAACGCGCTAGCTAAGGCTAGCGCGATCTTCCATGTCACGCTACCCAAAGCCAGCGCATTCACACCTGAACGCGCTAGTTTTGGGTAGCGCGATCTGGACATCGCGCTACCCGAACCAGGCGCGTTCCCCACCGCCTTACAGTTCATCTTCTCCGACGGACACGCTCGGACGACACGGCGCGTTCATCAAGAACGCGCCACTGGACTATAGCGCGACAACGGGCCGAGCCCGGTTTCGCGAAACACGCCCAAAAACGTAGATCCACGCCCATTCACCACTCCTGGTGAAGGGAAAATAATGGGGGATCACCCCACAACGACCTAGCATGCATCTAGAGCCCCCAAATCGATCAAAAACCCCACGAATCGACGGATCCGGCGCTCAAACCCCAAACATGGAAATAACCCTCCCGGCATGAATCTAGCCTCTCTCGGCCTCTCCACGGCCTAGAAATCACGGGGAATGCTAGAAAGAGGGTAAGGATTCGTCCCCCTACCTCAAGGAAGCTCGAAATCCACCGAATCACCGCCGAAATCAAGGATGAAGCTTTAACTCCCACGAACGCCCCGCCTCTCGCAGCGAAAAGCACGCCACCGGGACCGCCTCGCCGCCGCCGCCGCTGCCACGCCGTTGTCGGAGTGAGAGGGGCCGCGTCTCGGTCGCTCGGGGGGAAGAAGATCGGCCGCGGGGGAGGGGGAGCTCTCACGGTTGAAGGAAGGAGGAAGAAGAAGAAAAGAAAAAGGTAAAAGAAAAAGAAAAAGAATTGATATATATATAAAATCCAGAAAATCGGGAAAATCCCGAAAAATAGAAAAATACACCTCCTCAACCGTCTCGACGCGCGGATCGTAACGGTACCACTCGCGGGCTGGTGAACGACCCAGTTCACCCGCTACAGGGTTCCGAAGGATTCGCCAAAACCCGTACGCGGAAATCGGAAAACACGCACGGAAAAGCCGCGGACACACTCTAGGCCTCCGGAACGACTCCGGATCGCGCCGATCCGAACATGAAAGATGTCCGAAACGAAATTTCAGACACAACAGGGTCAAACGCCTTGACAAACCAGATCCGGGACCCATAACGAAGGATCCGAAAGATCCGGGACATTACAGCACCACTCCTTCTTGTTAAGCCACTTCCAAATCCTTTGCTTCCAATCCTTTTATTCGCTAAAAGAGGACTATCCCACGCTGATCAACCTCGCCTCTGACAGCTGCTTCTACAAAGGTTGCAAGGTAACATGTTGGCATAAGTACGCATTTTATGATATCATTACCTCATTGCTTCACGCCTGATTTTCAAAATGAAGTGCTTCTTAACAAGATTAAGAGTGATAGTTAAGACCTTTATTCTAGGTCATATCTTTACTAAATCATTGTCAAAAAGAGTCTTTAGGCTTGCTATGCAGCACTTTGGTTAATAAGAACCCCGCGCTGGGAATTCAACGTTCTCTCCCCGCTTGTTAAGAGCAACCCTTAGCTGCGCATTCCACACACTTCACGGCGTCCTTAGCCGGCTCCTTTGGTTTTTTTTTTGATCTAAGAAGCCCTACCTAGGGACAGATGGGTGGGCCATCAGCCACTAGGGGGTGAATTTTATTGCTGAATAATAGGAAAAACAATTACATCTGTCGGATGCTGGGCATTCCCAGCTTATCCATTCGAGCCTCTCCCTTTATAGCAGGGGGTAAATCAATGTAGGAAAAAAAAGTATTACATTTTGAAGAGCAGGCTAAAGAGGCCAGCAGATCCGCAACTTTATTTCCTTCTCTGTAAGTGTGAACAATCTTGTCAAAATGAGTGATTGATCTCCAAATCTCTCTAGCATAAGAAAGGATTGACCATGGACAATGGTATTCCTTGTTGATAACTCGAACAAGAACTTGAGAATCACATTCAATATAAGCAGAGTGATCTGAAATTGTATGTAAATACTTAATACCATCAATTAGTGCTCTTGCCTCTGCAACTAGACTGTTGGCCTGACCATAGAAATGGGAGAAAGCTAGAAGAACATTTCCTTTATGGTCTCTGATGACACCACCTCCCCCTGAGGTTCCATCCGACTTGCAAGCTCCATCGGTATTTAATTTTAAAGATGGCCAAGGGGGAGAAACCCATTTAATAGCTTTCAACTGAGCACCTATAGAAAAAGGGGGAGAAATCCCAAAGGAGTCAAGTACCCTCCGTTTGCTAATATCATGCTCCTTGTAGGAAGCACTTGTGCAAACCTGTTTAACTTTAGCAATAATTTGAAGGAGTACACGTCGGTTGGAAATATCACAGCCGTCATATCTCATAGAGTTTCTTGCTCTCCACATTTCCCAGAAACCAAAACCAATCACTGCTAGGACTAGAAGACCATGGGCTGAATTCGGCTTTATGTGGCAGGCAGCATTGGGAATGAAAGATACAACAGAATTTCCTTCAAAAGACAGCCCCTTCGATTGGAAATAAGACCATATATAATCTGCTAACTCACTGTGGATGAACAGGTGATTGAGGCTTTCCCCCTGATGAGCCTGACAACAGGAGCATTTAGAACACATTTGGACACCCAGTCGTTGGACATTTCTGTCAATAGGAAGGCTGTTGTGTAGAATTTTCCATAGATGGACTGAAATTTTGGTTGGTAGCCACGGAGACCAAAGACTAGACCATTGAATGGCTTGCTGACTGAATGAGGTGTCTGAAAGAATTTTGTAAGTGGAAGCCACCGAGCAACGTCTTGTAGAGGACAGACTCCAAACTGGGAGATCAGTTTCAGGTTTAAGAGAGGTATGAAGAATGGCTGTTTTTAGATTGGCAGACAGAAAGCTGTCCAGTAATTCAATTTCCTCTCTTTGGGGATGCTGCAGGAAGTCATTCACAGTAATATTAGAGTTTGGGATACTGTTTTCAGGAATAAAGTCTGATAGACAATGCTGACCAATCCAGTGATCATGCCAAAAGTTTGTGTGTTTCCCATCTCCAATGATGGTCTTGTGATATTGTAGGACAATCTGTTTTGCCTTGATCCAGCTTCGTCTTGCAGGTCCAACCATTTTATGAAAGTTCACATCTCTCAAGTGATGCTGCCCAATATGCTTAGCTCTGAAGTAATTTGCCCACAAGGAGTTTGAATGCAATGCTTGCCATAGCATCTTAACTCTAAGAGCAATATCCATCTGCCTAAGGGACATGATACCAAGACCTCCCTGAGAAATGGGTCTGCAGATGCGGTCCCAGGATCTCCAATGTCTTTTGTGTCCATTAGGGGAGGAGCCCCAGAAAAAATTCGCAAATGACTTTTCCAGAAGTTGGTGAGTACCAGAATGAAAGGGAGTAGTGGACAGGGTATAAATGGGAATAGATGTGAGGACATGCTTTATCAGAATCAACTTAGCACCTTGTGAAAGGAGAGTGGATTTCCAACCTAAAATCCTCTTTTGTATGGAGTGAATGATACCTGCAAAATGAACTTTTTTGGTGCAGCCTATAGCCAGAGGGAAGCCAAGATATTTGAGAGGGAAGCTGTGTCTGATGAAACCTGTTATCCTGGATATTTGATTAGCAGTGGAATCATTTGTCTTAGGGTGTAAAAGAAAACCACTCTTACTAGTATTGATAAGCTGACCTGATCCACGTTCGTAAGCTGTAAGCAATTTCAGTAAGTTCCTAACAGAGCTAATGCTAGCCTTACTGAATATCAATGTGTCATCTGCAAATAATAAATGGGAAACAGTAGGACACCTCCGAGGCCCTTGAAAACTTTCAATTTGTCTCTTGTACTGAGCTTCTTTTAAAGTTCTGCTCAAACTTTCCTCAGCAATAATAAATAAGGAGGGGGCAATCGGATCACCCTGCCGGACACCCCTAGATGACTTAAAAAATCCAGCAACATCACCATTCAATAAAACGGAGAACCAGCAATTCTGGGTAAGCTTGCCAATCAGCTGTATAAAAGTTTGACTGAAGCTGAATCTTTGCAGAACAGCATACAGGAAGTCCCATTCCAGTCTATCATATGCCTTGGCCATGTCTAGTTTAAAGATGATATTTTTCCCTCTGGTTTTTCTGCCAAGTTCCTGAGTCAAGTCTTGAGCTAAAGCAATATTTTCAGTAATGTGCCTCCCTTTTACAAAAGCAGTTTGTTCCTGAGAAATAATATTTGGCAGTATTGTTGCTAACCTTTTGTTGACAATGGCAGAGATGATCTTATAAAAGAAATTGCAAAGACTGATTGGCCTGTAGTCTGAAATGTCCACTACCTTTGGTTTTTTTGGAATTAAAGCAATTAAAGTGGAAGAAACAAATCTTGGGAGAGGCTGTGAGTTAGTAAAAACCTCTTGAACAGCACTAACAACCACATCAGAAATAATAGGCCAAGTCTTCTGGAAGAGAGCACCAGTGAATCCATCCGGCCCTGGTGCACTGTCAGCAGAAAGAGCATAGACAGTGTCCTTAATTTCCAGAGCAGTAGGAACATCACAGAGCATGAAGTTATCTTGCTGTGTTACTAAAGTTGGAATGCAGTTTAAGGAGATTTCCTCAATAGTATGTAGTTGAGAGGAGAATGCTGACTGAAAATGAGCAACAGCAATGTTCTTCATATCCTCATGATCTGAGGTTAGCATTCTTGCTGAATTTCGGAGCTGAGGAATATACTGTTTGTTTCTTTTAGCTTTTGTCGAAGTATGGAAGAATTTATTGTTTCTGTCCCCCTCCTTAAGCCATCTGGTCCCTGATTTCTGTCTCCAAAAACATTCCTCATGCAAGAGCTTTTCAGATTCAAAGGATTTTGCCTTCTCTAAAATGTTAAGATTTTCCAAAGATGGGTGTATATCATAATCATGTTCTGCTTTTAGAACCGCATCCTCAGCTGCCATCAAATTCAAATGAACATTACCGAAGGTCTGCTTGTTCCAAATTGGAAGCATACTTCTCAGGAATTTGAACTTCAAGTACAGAGTGGATATGGGAGAGGAGGCCAAGGGGCTGGTAAGCCAGCAAGTATTAACAGCCATAAGAAAATTATCATGCAAAGTCCACATTTTCTGAAAACAAAACCGGCTCTTGGAAGTATTCTTGAGAAGTAATTTCACCAATAAAGGTGCATGATCAGAAGCTTCCCTAGATAAATGTTCAACCGAAATAGGGAAAAGATTTTGCCAATCCGAATTTATTAGCACTCTGTCCAGCCGAGCCCATATACCATGACCTCCAGATTGGTTGTTGTGCCAAGTGTACTGAGAGCCAATGAAGCCTGCATCAAAAAGAGCACAGTCTGAAGCACACTCTACAAAGTCAGAGATGGCACCCATATTTGGTGGATTGCCACCAATTTTTTCATCAACTGTCATAATGCAGTTAAAGTCTCCAGCAACTAACCAAGGCCCTGAGATTTGAGAATGCACTGATAGAAGGGACATCCATAAGGCCTGCCTCTCCAGAATAGTACATTTTGCATAAACAAAAGATAGATGGAATAGAGGCCAGACAGAACCAGTTTAAGTGATTGTAATTTGCTGTTCATCCAATTTAACAATTGAAAAATCCAGGGGATTTCTCCAGAAAATCCAAATGTGCGCCATATCATCACAGTTAGCAACACAGTTACTCATACCTAATTTTCTGCAAATTTGAGTCATTTTACTGACATGGATTTTGGGTTCCAACACAACAATACAATCAATTTTGTGGGTCTTGATGAATAGTTTAACCCTCCCAATAGATATGTCATTTCCTATTCCTCTTATATTCCATATGATGTAATTCATTTGGATTTGGATTGAGGAAGAGACCCAAAAGATCCTGTCCTGATCATGGATCTAGTTTTGACACCTGTATGTTCATTAAGCATGAGCCTGGAATTTTCAATTTCGGCTTCAGATGCAATGTTCTGTCTTTTACTAGTCAAATCCACACTATGCTGCTGTTTCTGAAAGGAAGACAGTGAAGCCCGCTGACCGCTTAAGGCAAGGAAAGATCCTGTTGTGTGTTCACTGGGAGGTGATCCACAATAGCTAATTCCGGAACAATAGCAATGAGACCTGTACTATCAATCATTTGTCCTGAAGGGAGCTCACTAATAGGAGCAACATTTGTTTCTGAATGGATTCCAGTGTTCCAACAAGGAGAATCCACTGAACCCAACGGAAATGAGGTGCCAGCCAAATTTACATCTGTAAGAGTACAGGAATCATATTGTGCCCTTTGGTCGCTGCCTTCCTTATGTGTATGCATTGGATTTTCCGGATTTGCATTTTCACCCGCAATCTTAGAGAAAGGCGCCAAAGATTCTTCATTGTTTGTACGTGCATCCTTATGTGCTTCAGCAACATCACCACCCGTAGTGTCATGTGAAATCAAAGGCTTTGTGGGGGGAGGCATATCACCTCCTACATTACTCTTTGCACCAGAATTCAGCTGATCCACCGGTTTCCAAACATTTTTGACCCTCTGAAGAGGTCGATGGGTAGCCTGTGGCAATGCAGAATTTGCCACTGGTTTAATCAACTTACCTTTGCATTCGTTCAAAGAGTGGCCTAGTCTGGAACAACTCGAACAGAAAGGGGGTAGCTCAGGGTACAAAATATCTTGCCAGGCCCCTCCTCCCGGATAACCAACCCACAGTCTATGTGGGTGAGACTTCAGGATATCCAGCTCAACACAAACACGGGCAGCCACCGTGTTGGAAAGATTTAGAGTGGATGGATCAATTTTCAACACCTTCCCAATGTTCCCAGCAATAGAACGTAACATGGGTTCAACAAAAAGATTTACAGGCAATCCAGGGAAAGAAATCCATACCGGCAATATAGACGAGTCTGCATTGGGAGAAAAATGCATCGTCCATTTGAAGAACCGGAAAAGCCGTCCATGAACATAGAGATGTTCTCTCAGAAGCAGCTGTAAATAATCATCGTGGTTGCGGAATCGAAGAAGCAGGTGCTTGGAATCCAAAGCACTGATCACATAATCCTCCTTGAAGCGGCACCGGTTATTGAGATGGGCCCTGATCTCAGGGAAAGCAGGTCTTCCTTGAGGCGTACGAACCACCAGCGCAAACGTAAAAGGCACCATGGATGCTGCGAGTTCCTCAGCAGAGAAGAAAACTGTCAGTTCTCCACTGTCCGTAAGCGCTGGCTCATGTACCTTACCAGGGACAACAGGCGGAAGCAAAGACGAAGCAAGAGCTTCTGTAAAAGTGCGACTTCTCCCCGAAGGGTCAACAGCAGGGGGGACAGCGGGGAAGGAAGAGACCAATGCGGGAGGGGACGAAGAAGAAGATGCCACGGCAGAGGGGGCCACGCCGGGCCCCCCCGAGGACGCCATAGCCAGGGGGTCAACAGGTCGCCTCCATGGGGCCTACGCTAGGGCACCGATTTCAAGTATTTGGCTCCTTTGGTTAAACACCGTTGCTACTTTGGCCATGCCATGAGTATATCTGAAAGTCTTTTCTCTTCTCTACTCGGCCAAGTGTAGGGGCAAGAGGTTGACGGATGAGATGACCAACCTAGGTAATCCTCAATACGAGAGAAGTCTCAAATAGGGGCAGTCTTGACCCAAAATAAAGTGAAATTTCATGATACATCTAGCCAAAAGGGCTATTATGAAAATCAAGTCAAGATTTTGATAAAAGCAAAATTATGAATTATGGCATGACAAGAGTGACAAAGTCCCCGTAGGGAAAACCCTGGTCGCATGCATGTCAAGGGTCTAAAAATCAAAGGCACAAAGCCCCGGCGCAACAGACTACCTCTTTGAGGGGAAATACCTTGGAAGGAATTCAAGTCCCGACATCTCCCATCCTGCATAAAGCTTATCTCCAATTGTTCTTCTTTTCTCCTTCTAAGACCGAATGTTTCTCGGGTATGGCCTTGGTAGGGACACCGTTAATCAAGGGCAGTCGGTTATAGGGCGCCACCCTTCAATGCACACCCAGCTTTGGACAGTTTTTAGCGAAAAGGGAAGGAACAAGGACCCCTAGCCAGTGGTTTAAACACCCTTTGATGTTGCATTAACAAAGTTTAAATCAAAATCCAAAAAAATTGAATATTTCCTGATCAAAATCCAAAAAAATGAATATTTCCTGATCAAAATCTAAAAAACGAATATTTTCTAAAATCATCAAAAAAAATTCAAATATTATATAAAATCCATAAAATTTGAATATCTTTTTTAAAAAAAACATAAAAATATGCATATTTCAAAATCCAAAAAAATTACATTGTATTTTCTGATGGTGATTTTACAGGAACAATAATTTTGTAAGGACCAAGAGCACGGGATGAGTCCTCTCCATTCACCGCTATCAATCTCTTGATTCTTCCCAATATCATCATGATTCATCACTATGGACACTCCTGATTACCATCTCTCTATACTAGGCATTAACTGATAGTTCATCTCCAAATCTTTTAATAAAATCCTGCTGATTTCACTTGATCACTTTGCCACTGGGCATTACTTGATCCTGATCATCCAATCTCAATCTCACATGCCAAGATTGTCATCCTCATGACAAAACAACAAACAATGATGCTTTGCAATGATATGATTTAACTCATGATATTCATGCTAAACATGCTTCGCCTTACTAATACATGCTTGAATGCTATCCACACCAAGCTTTGAGTGCTTTGATGTCTATGATTGCTTATTGATGCTTTGATTCATGCTATGCTTGCTATGCTTAAATGCCTTATTCATTGCTTGTTATCTTTCATATCTTGGCTAATGAACTTTTGAGCGCAGGAAGAAGCCCTTGGTCCCACCGTCTGGGCATCATCATTCAGGTCCCACGGTGACTACATTATGTGCTACATTTTCTCAGTTCCCCACATGCTCATTGCTGTCACCATCTTCCTGTATGCATTCTTACTATATGTTACATACGCTATTAGATTATATCAAGGACCTTGTGGCTTTGGTAAATCTAGAATTTGAGTTCCCCTCCATCAAAAATAATGATGATTCCAGAGGAGTCTTAGTCATACGGATAGGCCGTTGAGCCGTCCGAGACTGGGGACGATGGTTCCCTTTTACGAGTTGGTGCGTGGATAAACGGGCTTCGACTTAGTATCAGCTCGCGAAATCGATTTCTTGACCCAGTCTGGGCAGCTTAACAATATTATCCTTGATTATCTTATATTTTCATTTGTTTTACTTTTTCCTTTAAACCCAGCATGCATTCATATAGGACTTTGAATCAATATTGAAAAATCATTCTGATAAGCTGATTTGGAGAGTCAAATTGATCTTAATCTTTCAAGATATGAGATATTCATTGCTGAATGGAATCCTCAGTTCGTTTTGTCGCTGTTTTGGGTCATTTTCTCGAAAGCTCCTTGTTTGGATTTCTATCCTCTTATTTCAATCATTTCCCTTGATCCACCTTGGCTGCAGCACGTCCACATTGGCTGGTAACCGCTCCCCAATGGTGAAACCTACAGGTTTGTGACCTGGGGTACTTCCACCGCGCTGGAAGTTGATCATTCTCCTTCGTGCCCACGTGCACACTCCCTCTTTCATCCAAATATCGTTGATTTTATTGAATTTCTCGAGATTGCTTCATCTCGAGCTTTTGATTTAATTCTCATCAGGTGATGTTGATCGCGTGTCTCATCACACCTTGACATCTACTTTTTAATTCGCTCTGCTCCCTTGCAAAGCAGACGCCAAGGCGGGGCAGCTGTAGACACGTCAAAATTGACGTTACCGTGAGTACATCTCATATTACCTTGTCATGTCCCAATTTGACCCTCAAATTAACTTTGTTTGAGTGATTTTTCTCACTTTTCTTGGATTTCTCCCTTTTCCCTCCCTTTTCTTATTTTTTTCCTATTTTTCTGGATTTTCTGAGCATTTTTCTCTATTTTTATGAATTTTTTCGAATTAACGGCATGAGGGGGGGGCGTCATTTCATTTTAAGAAAATTTAAGAAAATAATTAAGAAAATTGACGCCACTTCCATTAGGTGTCAATTCCACTCATTTTCCAATTTTTCTGGATTTTTCTGAGGATTTTTCGAAATTTTTTATGAATTAACGACTTAACAAAGGACGTTATTTTGATTTTTAATAAAACAAAAATTAAAAAAATGGAAATAACGACATATGCAAGGGCATCATTTTCAATTTGAATATTTTAATATTATTTTTAAACCCTGATTTGGTGGCCTTCCGGGTGTCAGAAAAATACAAAAAAATAGTAATTGAAATCAGCACAGTGAGATGCACCTCCACCTAAAAAATAAGAAAATAATATTGAGAAATGAAAAATGACCCTATTTTGAATATTTTGAATTAACGACCTTGAATCGGACGTCAATTAAATTGACGCCCGAATCCCCGGTCGTCCATTCTTTTTGGCTTTTTATCATTTTGATTAACGCCCCTGTGCAAGGCGTTATTTTCAATTAACGCCCCCAAGCCGGTCGTCTTTTTTATTGCTATATTTTGAGAGTTTGGATCCGACCGGGATTCGTGTTAAATTATAAATAACGCCCCTTTGCGAGTCGTCAATTTTTAAAATGACGTTTCCTCCGCGGGCGTCATTTTAAGAAGCGACCGGCTCCAGGTCGTCTTTTTTTGTTGAATTCCGAATTTTTCCAGAACCACCTTCTTTCCTCGTTTTGGGCCCCTTTTAACTTCGGAATGGCTTTCCATGGCAGGAGGGACTCCTTCCAATGTTTATCTCTTGCTAAACCAAGCTATCCTAATTGTTGTGGGACTTAAACCCCTTCAATCTTCCCTATAAATAGAGCCCTACGGCTCTGTCGAAGGAGATTTTTTTCTTCTTCTTCTTTTTTTACAGAGAATTGCCGCTGATTGCTTGGCTGCAGGAGGAAGCTCTCCTACACTTCACGGTTTCATCCGACAGAGTCTTCCTCCTGAACGCATATCAAAGCCAACATACAGGAAAATTGCCCAGACTCCTCCTATTGCCTTTTGCTCCTCTGTTTCTTTGTTTTATTTTTATTGTGTTAACAGCATGCATGCATCATATCGTAGCCTCTTGTCTACTTTCTCAACCACGTTTGAGAACCTCCTCACAGTGCAACACTTTGCACTCACATTTATTTACATATCATTCATCATATCTCCCATACCCTTTTGCATAGGGGTTTAAGGGCCAACACCTAACAAGGTGTGTTCTTATACATGATTTTCATGCTCATCTTTATTGTGAATTTGATGCTACACTCACCTTGGTTCTAATCTATATTCTTTATTGGTGTTTGTTAATTTTGCAAGGGTAATCTACAAGAAGAACTCTCTTCATCGGCCGGCCGATCGGAAGAGAAAGGTGCACTCACAATCTCCCCACATTTGAGGTATTTATATTCGCGATCTCTCCATATTATTATTGTTTATATCCTTTGAGGCCCTCGCGTCTCTGGCGATCACTCTCCTTATTAGCACCACGTGCATGCTTATTCTTTTATTTTAATTCTTTTAATTATTCTAAGTGGATTTTCTTAGAATCTACAAACCAATTTGTGGAGCAAAAGGAGTTTCTAAAAATCTACCAAACTAACGGATCACATAGGGAGAGAGTGCTACGTGGAGCAAAAGGAGGCGCACCGTGGGTGCAAAAGGGGAGATGACACACGTGAGTGCCCAAGGGAAAGAGTAACCAAAAGGAAAACAAAAGGGGTCCCACCGTGATCATCAATTTGTAGATTCTAAGAAAATCCACTTAGAACAATTAAAAGAATTAAAATAAAAGAATAAGCATGCACGTGGTGCTAATAAGGAGAGTGATCGCCAGAGACACGAGGGCCTCAAAGGATATAAACAATAATAATATGGAGGGATCGCGAATATAAATACCTCAAATGCGGAGAGATTGTGAGTGCACCTTTCTCTTCCGATCGGCCGGCCGATGAAGAGAGTTCTTCTTGTAGATTACCCTTGCAAAATTAACAAACACCAATGAAGAATATGGATTAGAACCAAGGTGAGTGTAGCATCAAATTCACAATAAAGATGAGCATGAAAATCATGTATAAGAACACACCTTGTTGGGTGTTGGCCCTTAAACCCTATGTAAAATGGTATGGGAGATATGATGAATGATATGTAAATAAATGTGAGTGCAAAGTGTTGCACTGTGAGGAGGTTCTCAAACGTGGTTGAGAAAGTAGACAAGAGGCTACGATATGATGCATGCATGATGTTAACACAATAAAAATAAAACAAAGAAACAGAGGAGCAAAAGGCAATAGGAGGAGTCTGGGCAATTTTCCTGTATGTTGGCTTTGATATGCGTTCGGAGGAAGACTCTGTCGGATGAAACCGTGAAGTGTAGGAGAGCTTCCTCCTGCAGCCAAGCAATCAGCAGCAATTCTCTGTAAAAAAAGAAGAAGAAAAAAATCTCCTTCGACATAGCCGTAGGGCTCTATTTATAGGGAAGATTGAAGGGGTTTAAGTCCCACAACAATTAGGATAGCTTGGTTTAGCAAGAGATAAACATTGGAAGGAGTCCCTCCTGCCATGGAAAGTCATTCCGAAGTTAAAAGGGGCCCAAAACGAGGAAAGAAGGCGGTTCTGGGAAAATTCGGAATTCAACAAAAAAAAGACGACCTGGAGCCGGTCGCTTCTTAAAATGACACCCGCAGAGGAAACGTCATTTTAAAAATTGACGACTCGCAAATGGGCGTTATTTATAATTTAACACGAATCCCGGTCGGATCCAAACTCTCAAAATATAGCAATGAAAAAGACGACCGGCTTGGGGGCGTTAATTGAAAATAACGTCTTGCACAGGGGCGTTAATCAAAATGATAAAAAGTCAAAAAGAATGGACGACCGGGGATTCGGGCGTCAATTTAATTGACGTCCGATTCAAGGTCGTTAATTCAAAATATTCAAAATAGGGCCATTTTTTATTTCTCAATATTATTTTCTTATTTTTTAGGTGGAGGTGCATCTCACTGTGCTGATTCCAATTACTATTTTTTCGTATTTTTCTGACACCCGGAAGGTCACCAAATCACCTCTGGAAGAGGGTTTAAAAATAATATTCAAATATTCAAATTGAAAATGATGCCCTTGCATATGTCGTTATTTCCATTTTTTAATTTTTATTTTATTAAAAATTAAAATAACGTCCCTTGTTAAGTCGTTAATTCATAAAAAATTCTGAAAAATCCTCAGAAAAATCTAGAAAAATTAGAAAATGAGTGGAATTGACGCCTAATGGAAGTGGCGTCAATTTTCTTAATTATTTTCTTAAATTTTCTTAAAATGAAATGACGCCCCCCCTCATGCCGTTAATTCGAAAAAATTCATAAAAATAGAGAAAAATGCTCAGAAAATCCAGAAAAATAGGAAAAAATAAGAAAAGAGAGGGAAAAGGGAGAAATACAAGAAAAGTGAGAAAAATCACTCAAAAAAAGTTAATTTGAGGCTCAAATTGGGACATTACAAGGTAATATGAGATGTACTCACGGTAACGTCAATTTTGGCGTGTCTACAGCTGGGTCTTTTAACAACCACTCGAGGGGCCGTTTTGTGCCGGGTAGAGGCAGCAGGAAGTAGGGATGGGCCGGGTCATTACACCACAGACTCAGGGCCTCCTAGAGTCGGGCAGGATGCCGGGTTTCTTCTTGCTCTTTTGGTCGGTGATGCTGGCCGACTTTTCTTCTTTTCTTCTTTCTCTCTTTTTTCTATTCTCTTCTTTTTTGTATGATTGACCAGGGTGGAGGTGCAGGAGAGCGCTTACCCCCTCAGGGAGGGGATGAGTGGTTCGCTCCACCGCATCAACCCCACAGTGGTAATCTTTGTTCAGCAGGGGTCTCGACGGACGTGGCCGTACAACCCTCTCTTGTCAATTCTTTCTCTTCTTTTTTTTTGCTTCTTTGTTTTCTCTCTCTTTTTTTTCTTCTCTTCTCCTTTTCTTCTTTTCTTCTTTTCCTCTCTTTCTTCTTGGGGGAAACGGGGGGGCTTGATTTCCCCTCCCTTCTCTTCTCTTTCTCTTCTCCCTTTTTTTTATAATAGCCCCCATGATTCATGGAAGCTGCATATGCTTCGAAGCAGCGTCCTCGAGGCCGCGAAGGCAGCTGCATCGAGTCTGGATTTTCTCCCCATAGGGCTGGCGAAGACAGCACCTGTAATTCATCAAAGCAGGCAAACATCGTTTATTAGGGAGCCATGAGGCCCTGAATCCCGGCGAAGAGATGAAGGGTAGTTTAGGTCCCACCGGGCGTGCCAGACTTGTGGACGCACTTTTCGTTCGTCTATTATGCTCGTCTATTCGGGAATGGTTGATTCGTCTATTAAGTGCGTGGGCGTGCCAGTCACAAAGTGACAATTTATTCGGGCTCCGAAGAGCCCACGGTGCGCTCGATCTGACTCGGTCAGACGATTGTGTGGTTCGTGTCGGGACCAAAATCCGCCGCGCCATAAAGGTCACGGCGTCATTTACATCCCTCATACGAGGGAACACCCTTGATTAATCGCCGGGATTCAGGGCCTCATGGCCAAGAAATCAATTGCATGGAAGGTCTATTACGAGGTATTGAAATCCTCACGCGAGGGCGAGAAGAAAACCCTTCGCGGTCATGTCAGTCGTGTATTGACCATTTAATGTTCGGACGAATGTCCGGCTCGAGAAGATCGCGGTTGTCGCAAGAAAACCGGAACGCATGTATGCCGAGGTACGGCAAATCTATTGTTCGGAAGAGCAGAGAACGTTCGGCTAAACCTCAGTCAGAGCGGTCAGAAACCAGTAAATCTGTTGGCCCGGTGCAAGAGCAAACTGCGACCATACTGCGGTGGACCCCGCGGTCGAAACAAGACTTGCATGAGCGTCATTAATATTTTCGGTGCCAAGGGGCAACGAGGGAATATCCCTTGAATCGGCTGAAAAGCCCTGTGTCTAGGGAAGCGGACGTTCGAAACGTGTCGGTCATTCGGGAGACCGTTTAATATTCAGACGGGAGTCCGGCTTGAGAATATTGTAATCGTCGCGGGAGGACCTGGAACATATGCATGTCGGGATACGGCAAGTTTATGATTCTGAGACACCAAAAATATTCGATCAAATCTCGGTTAGTGTAGCAGGAAACCGGTAAATCTATTGGCCCGGTGCGAGATTGAGTCAAGACCATACCGGGGGCGCCTCCCGTGGTCCGAACGAGGCTTGCGCGGGCATCATTAATATTTCCGGTGCAGGAGGGCAACGGGGGAGAGTCCCAGGACTAGACTCCAAAATCGAAAACGTGTTCGAAGGGAGCGGTCTGTAGACCGAGGATATGAGCCGAACGGCTACCACAATTGGGACGGACCCGAGGTCTAAGCGTGGCCCACGGAGGTCTTATTGATATTCCCATGGAAGGGGTCCAGGGGTGGCGAGGACCGTCTCGTTCTATTCCAATTTTGTCGATCACTCACGGACCTTTTCATGTTCGGGCAAGGGGCCATGTTGAAAGTACGACGTGGATGGAAACGACCCCGTACAAATGTATGCCGAGTTTACGGCAGTTTCAATGAAAGAACGGGAACGAATCCCATTAGAATGAATCCGATTTAACGGGCTATCGGCCCGGAGCAATGCCGGCTCACGACTATGTCGGGGAGGGAGCCGTCGGCCATATTGGTTGCTCACGGGTCTTTTCATGTTCAGACACAGGTCCGTAATAGAAACGCGGCGAAAACCGAGGTGAACCCGTTCAAATGTCTACCGAGCGTGCGGCAATTTTAGTAGTGGCTCGGAAGGGATCCGGCCTGAGAAACGAGTCCGGCTTAATCGGAATGTCAGCCCGAGGCGAGGTCGGGCCATGGCCATTTCGGGATAATTCCCAAGACTCAGGCCCAACCTGGAAGGGCGACATTGTTGTTCCTTCAGCACCGGGTCACGAGAGAGACGGGGCTGCAAAGTGGATTTTACCATTTTTTTTATCTAGGTTTTAAATTATATATATATATATATATCGCTTATTTCCCTCTCATGTATTTATTCTGGATGATTTATCCGTTTTGTTTATTATTATTACTATTATATTTTCTCTCCTTTTTTTGTTTATTATTATTTTACATTTTTTGTTTATTTCATATATATATTCAGATTTATTTATTCATCATAGTTTTTATCAATTTTATTATTACTATTATTATTATTATTATTATTATTATTATTATACATATTCTTCTGGAGAGAGAGTGGGCCGCTAGAGGGCTAAAAAGGGTGTACCGCTGAAGGGCTAAAAGGGTGTGCCGCTGAAGGGCTAGGAGGGTGTACCGCTGAAGGGCTGAGGAGCGTGCCGCTAAAGGGCTGGTGGGAGGTGTGCCGGCGAAGGGGCGCAGGCGGGCGTACCGGCGAAGGGCCTGGGGCGTGCTGCTGAAGGGTTGAGGTGTGTGCCGCTGAAGGGCTGAAAGGGTGTATCGATGAAGGGCTGGGGAGTGTGCCGCTGAAGGGCTGAAAGGGTGTACCGATGAAGGGCTGAGGAGTGTGCCGCTGAAGGGCTGAAAGGGTGTACCGATGAGGGCCCACTCTCCCTCTAGTTCATTTAAGACTTTTCTTTTCTTCTTTTCTGATTTTTATTAAGTTTGCATGGATTTCTCATTTTCTTCTCTTGATCAATTTCCATTCTTTCTCCCATGAGGACGAATGTTCGAGTTGTTTAGTTATCGTTCGATTTGGCTCTCTTTGTGTTGATTACGGTTCCCTTGCGTCGGTTAAAGCGTTTTACCGTCGTTCTTTTTATTTTTTTGTTGCTTTCTTTTAGTCCTTTTAATTCGTGTTGTTGTTCCATCTGTTTGTTGCTTCCTTTTATCTTTTTAATATGTTATCGTTTCTAACGAAAATTCGGCAGCATCTCCCCTTGACCCGAGCGTAAGGGAGATACAGGGAACGCGCCCACATGGAGTGGCGGAACCCGACAACTGGAGGTGGGCGCCCGAGAGCGGCAACACCTTTATAAACCTCGAAAAACTCAGAGGGAACGGCGAGTGGAAGACTACTCTAGGACTGGCTGAGGGGGGAATGCACCGGGCAAGAAGGAAGGGCAAGTGTGTCGGGCAAGGGAGGCACGAGAGGGTGTGCCAGCGAAGGGCCTGGCCGAGGCGTGCCGGGGAAGAATTGGTTGGGGTGTGCCGCTGGAGGCACAGTCGGGGTGTGCCGTTGAAGGCACAATTAGGGTGTGCCGTTGGAGGCGCAGGAGGGACATGAAGGGGCTGTGCCGCTGAGGGGCGGCAGGAGCGTACCGCTGAGGGCCCTGGGCGAGCGCGTGCCGCTGAAGGCCGCCAGAGGCGTACCGCTGAGGGCCCTGGGCGAGCGCGTGCCGCTGAAGGCCGCCAGAGGCGTACCGCTGAAGGTGCCCAAGGGCGTGTCGCTGAAGGCACATGGAGGGCGTACCGCTGAGGGCGCCCAGGGGTGAGCGAAGGCAAAAATGCCCGAGAGGAAACAAACCCTAACAAAAGTAGAAAGGGAAAGGGGGGCGTGAAACACCGAAGGATGCAAACACGGAGGAAATGCTTTAGAAAGACGTCCGAGAAAATACTTGCAAGCCTTCTACTTTTATTCTCACAAAAGGAGTGCCCCAAGGGAGCTAATACATGGCGACGGGAAAGAAAACAAGGGGACAAAGAAAGAAAGAAAGAAGATACAATGGGGGGAGCATGGACTCCTCCCCTCCCGGACCTCACTCTCTCTCTTCACTCACTCTCCTTCTCTTCCTCTCTTCACACCGGTGGTGGTGGACGGGATAGCAACGGGGGAGCCGGAGCCTACCCTCTCCTTCTTCTCTTCTTCTTCTTCTTCTTCTTCTTCTTCTTCTTCTGCTCTTCGCGTGGACGGCGGTGGACGGAGCAGCGGGAGGGGGAGGCAGAGCCTCCCCTCCTCTTCCTCTTTCTCTTCTTCTCTTCCCTCTATGCACAGACGGCGGCGGCAAGTGGAGCAGCGAGCCCTCTCCCCTCTCTTCCTCTCTTCCCCCCTTTTCTCTTCTCCTTCTTCTTCTCTTCTTCTCTTCCTCTTCTCCTCTTCCCTCTTCTTCTCTTCTGCATGTGTGTGTCTCTCTGTGTATATGCCTCTCCCCCTTTTTTTTGTTCGTAGCGAAGGAGAGGAGTCTTATACCCCCTGTGGCGGGAGCGTTCGGAGGCGGGAGGCGTCCGAAGTGCATTTAATAGGAGTTGACTCCCTTGTCCTGGGTGGCAGGAGGAGTAGGCAACGTGGCCCGATCCCCGGCCGACACCTCGGGCAGCCCACTGCGCGCCAAGGATTCATAGGGCGTGGGCATCACGTCGTCCTACCGGAGCGTGCCATTGAAGAGCCTGAATGGCGTGCCGCTGGCAGGCACAACAAGCATGCCGCTGAGAGGGCCAAAAGGCATGCCGGTGAAGCGCAGCAAGGCCATGCCACCGGAAGCCAGCACGGGCGTGCCGCTGAAGGGCAGGATGGGTGTGCCGCTGGGCGGCCTGGGGGCGTGCCACTGGGTGGCCCAGGGGGTGTGCCGCTGGGCGCCCCCTTGGTGTGCCGCTGGACCCCCACGAGGGTGTGCCGATGGGGACACCCTGGGGATGTGCCGCTGAACTACCTCCAGGGTGGGCCGCTGAAGGCCTGGGTGTGCCGCTGGGCTCCCAGGGGTGTACCGCTGGGGCTCCCTGGGGTGTGCCGCTGAACAGGGCACAGGGCGTGCCGCTGAGGGGCTAAGTGGGCAATTTTGAGCCCGTTGTGAGCACGAGTCGTGGCCCGCTTGATTTCCTTCGAGGCCCATGGATTATGCGCTTCCCGGGAATTGGTTTCTCTTTGCCGTCGTGACTCCGGGGATGGCTTCACGGCAGTGTGCATATTTGGGGAGTCCGGACGACCAGTCTCTCCGGGGCTTCTTCACTCGGCGCCGTTGTTGATGCGAGGTCGAGCAGGACATTTGGGTGTGCAATTTTTGGTGTCCACAGGCTTATGCATGCTGATCTGATGGTACCCAGAATAGGCATCGAGGAAGCTCAGCATCTCGTGTTCGGCCGTAGCATCGACCAGCTGGTCGATCCACGGCATGGGGAAGCTATCTTTGGGCATGGCCTTGTTGAGGTTGGTGTAGTCCACGCACATCCGCCACTTCCCATTGCTCTTGGGCACCAAGACCATGTTGGCCACCCAGTCTGGATACTGGGTAGGCTGGAGTAGCCATGATCGCAGCTTTTCTCCTACTTGCTCCATGATGATGGCCTGCCGCTCGGGGTTGCAGCGCCTTCGGCGTTGCTGCACCGGGCGACAGGTGGGATCCAATCTAAGTTGGTGCGTGATGACCTCCGAAGGGATTCCGGGGAGTTCATCCTCGGACCAAGCAAACACATCCTAGTTGGCCGTGAGGAAGCTTGCGTATGCTCGCTTGTCGTGCTCAGCTAGGGTAGCACCGATCTTTAGTGTTCTACTTGGGTCGTCCCTGTTAAAGATATGTAATTTGTCAGTCTATATTTTGTCTTATATACAGTAACGATCTATGATAGTACCAGAGGAATATTCCAGCTGTCACGTTCAGCACGCCCATACAATCATTGGCGACAATATGTAGCCTCTTTGTAACAGCCTCCATGATATAAAACAAGGCAGAGTGCACAGAACGCAATACACTTCTTTTTCTCATTCTCTCATTTCTCAAGTTGGTATCAGAGCTGCGACGCCAAATGGCTTCTTCATCTCCTTCCTCCTCTTCTGAAACTATTCCCCCACCCACCAGAATTTTCTCTACCTCATCTTTACCTATACCGAATGTCACTCATTTTCTTCCCCTCAAACTAAATCGTGACAACTACCTCATGTAGAAATCTCAGTTAATTCCTCTTCTTCTCTGCCATGACCTTATGGGAATCATTGATGGTTCGGAGCCTTGTCCTCCATTGCCTACTTCTGAAATTACTAGAGATGTTGCAGAGTCTTCTTCCTCAGCTGCCGATTACCAGAGCTGGCTACGTCGTGATCAGCTTACGCTGAGCTGGATTCTCTCCTCTCTCACGGAGGAAATGTTTCCTCTGATCGTTGGTCTGCGCCACTCCAAACTCGTCTGGGGTGCCTTGGCCTCTGCCTTCGCATCTCGCAGCCAAGCTCGAGCATTGGAGCTTCATACCGAGCTTCGTTCCATCTCCAAAGGAACACTAAGCATCACCGATTATCTCCAGCGTATTAAGCGTATTGCTGACAATCTAGCAGCGATCAACCAGTCTATCTCCAATGCTGAGATTGTTCTTAATGTTTTGGGTGGTTTGGGACCAGAATACGAAGCCTTTGTCCCTACAGCTATCACGCGCCAGCCTCCATTTACGCTTGAAGAACTTCATGGGCATTTGTTGGCTCATGAGAGTTGGCTTCTTCGACAATCCAAGTACTCTGCTTCTCCCTAAAGTTTTCCATCTGTGCATTTTGCCAACAAATCTTCTTTACCAGCTCCAGTGCCGCCCCTACTTCCTCGTCCACCTTACATGCCTCAGTATTCAAACTTCCGTCAGGGAAATCGTGGTCGAGGTCACAACAACGGTGTTCGTTGTCAGATTTTCCATTTTCCTGGTCACCGTGCTGACCTATGTGGCAAACATTATGAGACTTCCTCCTCACGATCCAATCTCCAGCCGGGCTATGCTTCCTACAATCGTCCGCAGCAGTTTGCCTCACCACAATCACCACCGATGGCTTATTCTACTACATCTGGTTTTCCACACGGTTCATCTCAAGATATATCTTCAACCTCTTCTAGCAACGCAACTTCTCCTGCGTCGTCTATTTGGTATCCGGATTCAGGCGCCTCACATCATCTGACTGCACAACTACAACATCTACACCTTCAAGCCCCATATACTGGTGATGATCGAGTCCTCATGGGAAATGGTGCATACTGGTTCGTCTGCATTCAACAATTTATCTACTACTTTTCATCTACCACATATTTTGCAAGTCCCTGGCATTACGAAGAATCTACTATCTGTTCAGCAATTTACTCGTGAAAATAATGTCTCTATGGAATTCTTCCCGCACTTGGTTGTTATAAAGGATCAGGACACAGGGAAGATTTTGCATCAAGGCCGGAGTAAAAATGGGTTATATCAACTACAGCTTCAGAATAATGCTGCTTCCCCACAAGCAAACATTGGAGAAAAGGCTTCCTTCAATACTTGGCATGAATAATTGGGGCATCCATCTATGCGTTTAGTAAAGCGCATTCTTTCTATTTATGGTCTGCATGCTACTTCTTCTCGTTTTACTTCTCAGTTATGTCAAGCTTGTGCCTCTGCAAAGAGTCACCGGCTCTCTCTTTCCTCTTCTCCCTCTATATCGCTTCACCCATTGGATTTGTTGTTTACTGATGTCTGGGGTCCTGCTCCACTCACATCTAACACTGGGTGTCGATACTATGTTAATTTTGTTGACGATTATTCCAAGTATACATCGGTTTTTCCTATTAAACACAAATCTGAAGTTTGTGATGTGTTCATACGTTTCAAGAGACATGTTAAAAATTTCTTTGGTTACCGGATTAAATTTGTACATTCAGACTGGGGCGGTGAATATAGATCTCTATCTCGGTTTCTTAATGATTGTGGCATCTTACATCGACTGTCTTGTCCTCACACCCATGAACAGAATGGGTTGGTTGAGCGAAAACATAGACATATTATTGAGACTGCACTGGCATTACTTCAAGCTACTTCTGTTCCATTTCACTTCTGGGATGATGCAATATCCACTGCTGTCTATTTGATAAATAGATTGACAACTTCGGTTCTTCGGAATGCTTCTCCATATGAGAGACTATTTCAATCCGCACCTCATTACAATTTTCTCTGGATTTTTGGATGTGCATGTTATCCGTTGCTCCGACCTTACAACTCACACAAGTTTGATTATCGGTCTTCTTTGTGCATATTTCTGGGCTATAGCACGATGCATCATGGTTACAAATGTTATAATCCACAAAGTCAAAAGGTCTTTATAACTCGACATGTTCTTTTTGATGAAGCTAGACTCCCATTTACAGAAAAGCAGTATTAGCCTTCAAGCCAGACCCCTTCCTCCTTTGCTTTGTCCGACGGAACATACATCCATACTCCAGCCTTCTCTCCTCCATTGGTTCCCACTATTCCCAGTGTTGTTGATTCCTCTGTTCCGCCCAAAGCATCAACAATATTGTCGGATCCACAACCAGCTGACCACCAAACCCATTCTGAAAATGTTCCACTTGTTCCATCTGTATCTAGACACCCTATGATAACTCGGTCCAAAGATGGCACTCGCAAAACAAAAGTTTACCATACTACAGTTCGTCATCCTCTTCCTAATGCCTTGTTACATGAACACCACATAGAACCGACCTCTTTTTCTACAGCAGTTCAAAATGACAGATGGCGTGCAGCCGTGGCCGATGAGTATTCTGCTCTCATTAAGAATGGCACATGGATCTTGGTATCTCATACATCATACATGCATGTCATTGACTCGAAATGGGTCTACAAAATTAAATACAAACATGATGGTTCTGTAGATCGATTCAAGGCACGCTTAGTGGCTCAGGGTACAAGCAACAAGCTGGGATTGACTTCTCTGAGATGTTCAGCCCAGTGATTAAGCCTACTACAATTCGTCTGATCCTTACTCTAGCCATTTCATTCAACTGGGCTGTTAAGCAACTTGATGTCTCCAACGCATTTCTACATGGGGATTTGATTGAGCTGGTTTATATGAAACAACCTCAAGGGTTTGTTGATAGCAATTACCTTGATTATGTCTGCCGGTTACAAAAGTCTCTATATGGTCTTTGTTAATCTCTCCGTGTCTGGTTCAAAAGATTATCTCTTTGGCTAACGGAACTCTCATTTCAAGCTTCCAAGACAGATACATCACTGTTCACCTATAACAAAGGCTCTGACATCATCTACATTTCTGTATATGTAGATGATATACTCATTACAGGAAACAATTCAACAGCTATTCAAGATGTTGTTTCCCAACTTGGCAATACTTTTGCTTTGAAGGAGTTAGGTGATCTTCACTATTTTATGGGCATTGAGGTCATCAAGCAATCTCATGGACTGTTATTGTCTCAGCACAAATACATTCTGGATATTCTACAACGGGCTTCAATGACTGACTCAAAGCCAGCTAAAACACCCATTACACCGCAGACAGATTTATCTGCTGATAGCAACTTCATTTCAGATCCTACCATGTATCGCAGTATAGTTGGAGCATTGCAGTATGTCACCTTAACTAGGCCTGAGATTTCATTTGCTGTTAACAAAGTTTGTCAATTTTTACACCAGCCCACAGAACTCCAATGGACAGTAGTTAAACGAATTTTAAGATACCTTAAAGGCACAATTACATCAGGATTGATGCTTCGCCCTGCACAGCAGCTTCGTCTACATGCATACTGTGATGCAGATTGGGCCAGTGATACAGCTGATCGCAAGTCCACCAGCGGATATGCAATTTTTCTAGACTCCACCTTGATCTCATGGAGTTCTCGCAAGCAATCCACAGTTGCTCGATCAAGCACAGAAGCAGAATATAAAGCCTTGGCAAATGCAACAGCTGAGATCATCACATGGTTGTAGTCCTTGCTCGGTGAACTTGGCATCCAGCTACCACAACATCCCATTTTATGGTGTGATAATCTCGGTGCAATTTATCTTACTGCCAATCCCGTCTTCCATGCAAGAACCAAACATGTAGAAGTTGATTATCACTTTGTACGTGATAAAGTTGCAAAACGGGAAATGGAAGTTTGATATATTCATACAACTGACCAAATTGGTGACATTTTCACAAAGGGTTTGCGTGCTCCCCGATTCTATACTTTACTTTCCAAACTCCAACTGATGCCTCCATAGCTAGGTTTGACGGGGGGTGTTAAGGATATGTAATTTGTCAGTCTGTATTTTGTCTTTTATACTGTAACGATCTCTGACCGTACCAGAAGAATATTCCAGCTGTCACGTTCAGCACGCCTATGCAATCATTGGCGGCAATATGTAGCCTCTTTGTAATAGCCTCCATGATATAAAACAAGGCAGAGTGCACAGAACGCGATACACTGCTTTTTCTCATTCTCTCATTTCTCAAGTGTCCCCAATTTGGATGAGGTATAAGTCCTCAGTCGGCGCGCTCATGCTTGGACCTGGGTCTTCGATCCTCGCTATCTTCTCCGGTGGCACTTCTTCGGGGCGTCGATCACGGGTGGAGATAAGGTAGCACCTTCTGGATTCCCTCTGATCACCTCGGACTTCCCCTACCCCTCGAGGGGTGGGGAACTTAAGCTTCTGGTGGTAGGAAGAAGGGACGTCCCGAAGCGTGCCGAGGATCCCTTGGTCAATGATAGTATTGTACCATGTCATTGCACGGACCACGATAAAGTCGGCGAGGAAGGTTACCTCTTTCGGCGCAGTTCCAAATGTGATCGGGAGCGAGAGAGGCCCTTCCGGGTGGATAGGCGTGCCGAAGAACCCGTACAGCGGTGTGTGCAATGGCGCGAGTCGTGACATATCCACACCCATGAGTATAAGATAGTCGTACGCATTAACGTCGGGTCCGCTTCCATTATCTACCAGAATGCGGCGCACAATACATTGGTTGATGGTGGCCGAAACCATCAGAGCATCAGAGTGGGGCGTGGTGACGCCTTCCAGGTCATCCTCGGAGAAAACAATGGGGTCTGCTAGATGACCCGAGAGGGAGAGCTCCCGTGGGGTGCCGTCGCCTTGGTCCACCGTGTTGATGGCCGTTGCGTACCGTCGCCTTATGCTGGCACTATCACCCCCCGCGGTGGGCCCCCCAGAGATCATCATGATCTCTTTTCCGTTGGGCCGGTTGTCGATCGGGGGAGGTGTCTTCTGTCACCTCTCGCCGGCTTTAGCGAGGAACTTGTTGAGGAGTCCTCTGCGGACGAGGTCCTCGATGGCATCTCTCAGGTTGATGCAGTCGACGGTGTCGTCGCCATGGTCTCGATGGTAGTGACAAGTACTTCTTCTTGTTCCTCGAGTTCGGATCCGACTTCATCCGCGGGGGCCACTTGAGGAATGGCTCCTCACGGATCTCCATCAAGATTTGGTCGGGTGGGGCCGTCAGGGGTGTATAGTGGCTGTAGCTACCCCTTTCCTTCTCGGAGCAGTCGTGGGGGTCCCCGTCGTGTCTCTCCCGTTTACTCTGACCCTCTCGTGGTGGGTCAGCGGCTCTCTTTCAGTCGGGCTGGTCAGTCCCGGTCGCACGACGCAAGGCCGCGGTGTTCTCCTCGCAGTGTGCGTGCTTCTGGGCTAGCGCGAGGAGGTCTGGAAGAGTCGTCGGGGCTTCGACTCCGAGCGCGCGTCGGAGGATATGGTCCCGCATTCCCTAGGTGAGTGCCGTGGTGGCGATATCGACGTCGAGGTGGGGAATGCGGAGCACCTCCACGCGGAAGCGGGAGACGAAGTCCCACAACATCTCTTCTTTCCCCTGTCTGAGAGCGAGCAAGGTCACAGCAGACTTGGCTACCTTTCGGCAGCCCACAAAGTTCTCCTTGAACAGCTTCTTGAGCTGTTGGAAGGAAGAGATCGTCCCGGCCAGCAGAGACTCGAACCATGATTGGGCATTCTCCTGGAGGGTCGTGACGAACGCCAAGCATTTCACGGTATCTAAGGCCCGGTGAAACACCAAGTGGGACTCGAAGCCGTGTAGGTGGTCGGCCGGGTCGGTGGTGCCGTCGTAGGAGGCGAATGATGGCAGCTGGAGCTTTGGCGGGATGGGGGCTTCCACGATCTCCGTAGAGAAGGGAGCATGGAAGTCCAAGTCGTCATTGATGAGGCCGCGATTCTTGGCAGCCAGGAGGACGTCATCCAGGTATCGGACCTTGTCCTCTATCTCATCGAACCGTTGGAGCCAACGGTCCATATCTAGGTTGGAATGGAGTGGACTGTGTACCTTTGGTGCAGGTACACTACGTGACCGACGGGTCCTTGCGACGGAGGCATGGGATGCCTCTGGTACTTGCTGGAGGTTTTCTCCGGTCTAGCCCCTTTTGCCCTCCTGTCGTTCGGGTGGGGCGTACTGGGGCCTCACCCTCTGGTCCCGAAGTTCTCGACAGAATTCTGCCAAGGCCCGGACCTCTTGGCGGAGCTCATCTAGGTCACTTGGGGTGACCTCTTGTCGGGGGTGAGCGGAAGAAGCTTCCTACGATGCCCGGCGAGAGTTGGGTCCCTGGTGGGAGCCCCGCCCCCAGTTGCTGGCGTTGCGGAGGCTTCCACGGGGCGCCATAGCTTTTTGCTCTGATTCCCACAGACGGCGCCAAGAAGTGTAGCGGTAGGAAAATAGTTCCTAGGCCACGTACCACCTTCTCTATTTATTTGTTGGGAAAGTCGTCTCACGCCCGTGGAGGCCTGCAAACACCAAGAAACCAAAGAGGCGTCAGAAGGAGTCCCGGGTGTTACCCCAGAGGACAACCCTCCGATGCTTAAGTCAGCAAGGGATCAATGAGCAATAGAGAAGAGCGAAGTGAGAGAGAAGTAGAGTTCGTAGGAACTGATCCGAGAGGCGTGTAGGTCCTCTGCACGCATGCTCGCCGCTCCCAGTGGGTACTCGGAGAGTGCTCGCTGGGTGGTAAGGTCGTGCAGGAGGAGGTTTCTCTCTAAGCATAGTGGGTAGACTTTCTGCCGTTGTAGTAGGTCTGAGTGCTCTATTCTCAGTAGGAAGCTCTTAAGGCATAAGTATGCACCGTTCAGAGACGTGTCCTTCTTCTCCTCTGTCGATGTCCCTTTTATATAGGCTGTCCTAGAGCGAGGGGCCTCATCCATTGAGAGGGAAGGGTCCGCTTAGTAGAGTAACGTTCCCCCGCTACATTGGCGGGAGTTTCCCGTTGGGGGGCGCTAGCCTCGGCGCCAGCTGGTCCCTAGACGAGTCTTACGGCGCTCATAGGGAGTGCTAGCCCGTTACGGGGTCAAGGCCGACGTCGTGGGGGCAACGGTCGGTCATCGGAGTGTTCTCTGACAAGAACTATGCTTCCCCTCACTGTAGAATCCAATGTCGAGTCGGATTGGGCCGCTCCTTGGCGGGCCGCATATGTCAGCCACTTATTGGGTGCACTTATCGAGAGTTCTTTGGCATGGACCGGTCGTTACTGGGTCGAATGTAGGCCAGACCGGATTCACCCTCCTCAACTAGTACTACAGAATCAGAATCCCGTCCAATAAGGGGAAGGATTGATATTACATGGAATCATGTTTTGGAGTTAGAAAAACATAAATTCAAATGTCTATATTGTGGAAAGATTTTGAATGGTGGAGGGATTCACAGGGTGACAAAGTACCTAGCTAATATTAAAGGTGATGTTGCTTCTTATAAGAAAGTTCCTCCACGGGTGCTGTTAAAGATAAAAGGGGATCTTGAAAGCACTGTTTCAACAAATACCAAAAAATCGTTTACTCTGAAACATAGCCCATTCCCATCATTTGTAATTATTAATGAAGATGTTGATGATGATGTTGAGGGTCCCGGTTTGAAAAGAAATGCAGAAGGTGATTCAAAAAAAATGAAGGGATTAACTGGAGGCAAGCAACCATCAATTAAAAGTGCTATGACAGGTAAAGATGCCATTGAAAGAGCACATATAAAAGCTGCAAAATGATTTTATGAGTCATGCATTCTATTTAATGCTACAAATTCTTCACGTTTTCAAGCTATGTTTGATTCTACATTAATAATTGGTTATGGATATAAAGCACCTACTTTTTATGATTTGCGTGATTTCTTTCTCAAAAAAAGTGTTGAAGAGTTGAAAGAATGTATAAATTCATTTAAAAAAATGTGGAAAGAGTTTAGTTGTATAATTATGGCTAATGGATGGACAGATAAGAAGTGAAGGACTTTAATAAACTTTCTGGTTTATTGTGCTAAGGGAACTATATTTTTAAAGTCTGTTGATGCCTGTGAACATGCAAAAATTGGTGAAATGCTTGCTCAGTTACTTATTGGCATTGTGGAAGAAGTTGGTGCTGAAAATATTATCCAAGTAGTGACTAATAATGCAGCCAACTACAAGCTTGCATATTTTTTATTGAATCAACAATATCGATATATTGTATGGACACCATGTGCAGCACACTGTCTAGATTTGATGTTGAAAGATATTGCTAAGATGGGTGATGTTAAAGAATTAATCAATCAAGCTCGGAGTATTAGCACTTTTATTTATAATCATGGCTTTGTTTTGAATTTGATGAGAAAATTTACAAGTGGGAAAGAAATTATTGGACCAGCTATTACTCGATTTGCAACTCACTTTCTTGCACTTCAAAGTTTATTGAGTTATAAAAATCAATTGTGAGCTATGATGACTAGTAAAGAATGGGTTGAAAGCAAATGGGTTAAAAATCAAAAAGGCATTGTTGTATCTGATTTGATTCTATCTACTTCATTCTGGGATAAATGTTTGATAGTTGTGCAAGCCTTTGAGTCACTTGTTCGTGTATTAAGAATGGTAGATAGTGATGAAAGGTCATCTATGTGATACATATTTGAAAGTACGCGGAGGGCTAAGAATGCTATAAAGAAAACACTCTTAAAATTTAAGATGAACATTGAACCTTTCATCTCAATTATGGATTCTCGATCGGATCATCAACTTAGTCGACCTCTTCATTTCGCAGGCTATTGACTCAATCCACAATCTCAATATGACATGGATAATGAAACAAGACTGTTGACAATGCAAAGGGGTTAATGAATCTCTTCATCAGATATGTCAAGGTAATGTTGATATGCTAGTGAAAATTAATCCAAAGCTAGATAAATTTAGATGTGCATATGAAGATTTTGAAAGGCCGGCTGCAATAACTTCTCGTTATTCCTTGGCTTTAGGTATTGTTATTTTATTTAGATTATTTCTTTTGACTATAAATTTGGGTAAGAATATGACTAACCCAGTATATCTATTTTATTTTCAGCTATTTGGTGATAAATTTATGGAGCTTGTGCTCTAAATTTGCAGAATTTGGCGGTAAAAATTTTAAGCCAAACATGCAGCTCTTCTGGATGTGAACGTAATTGGAGTATTTTTGAATGTATACACACTAAGAAGAGGAATCACTTAGAGCATCAAAGATTATGTGGCTTTGTATATGTTCGTTACAATCTACGATTGTTGGATAGGTAAGAAATTATATAAGTGTATTATAATCTAAAAATATCTTCTATTGATTTCATTACATTTTAAGTTTAATAGTTTATAATTGATGTCTACTATATATTTTTGTAGGAAGAAAAAGAAGAAGTAATATTTTGATCCTATATCTTTAGAAGATATTGATCTTATGGAAGAGTGGGTGGTGGAAGAGGAGTCTACTCTATTTACTAATGAAGATGTTGATAATTAACTTCAAATGGATCAACCAAATAGTTCGCAGTTTACAAGAGATGATGAGGACTTTGGTATTCTATTTTAGTTTTATAAAAATTAAAATTTATTACTATTTTAGTAAGTTATGATTTGCTAATATTCAATTGTTTGTATGTATTTCTAAGAACTTTGACTGTTGGAGAAGAAGATGAAGCTCACGTTGGAATCAATGTTGAAGATTATATGAGACTTCTTTATGATCATATATATAGTTTTGAACTCAGACTTTTGATGAAGTGATGGATTTATGTTTGTAAACTTTAAAACTTGATAATGTTACTTCTTTGACTGTTGCGTTGAAATATCATTTGGTTATATGTATATATTAATGTTTAGATACATTTATATATTTTTAAAATTATTAAAATTTTATGACATCATAATTATATTATGATGATGTCATGGTTCAAACCAGTTCGATTGAACGGTCCAACTGGTTCGAACCGAACCAACTCGTTGAGCGGTCCAGACACTGGTTCGATTCTGATAACATTTATTGAAAATTTGAAATCCTCTTCTTTGAATGCTTCTAGAATTTTGAGGAAACTTAAGTTCAATGTTGGTTTCATCTTTAGCCAATTGATCTCAAGATCAAAGAGTCGGATATAAAAGTACTGAAAAATAGGATAATAAAAGTTAAGCTTTTTTTTGTAAATAAACCACTGTTAAAGGTATATTTGCAAATATATCATCTCAGGATTTACATTACCAAAGATATCGTTGATTTCATCAAAACAGTGCAAAAATGTCACTATAGTTAACTTCTGTTGACAGACCGACAAATATTCTATAAAACTTCTAATATTCCCTCTATTTGATAATTAAAAGACTAAAATACCACTCATGAATCTCAAATTCTCTACATCAAAAGAGAGATGAGTTGTAGAGAGAGAGGGGGATGCGAGGGAGAGACTGTGAGACATAGAGTGAGAGAGAGAGAGAGATGGCCCCGGTGGGATGGGGGTCCGAGAGAGAAAGAGAGGGGGGAGAGAGAGTAGAGAAGTGAGTGAGAGATGCCGACAGGACTCATTGGCGTCTCCCCCCGACCGTGAGAGAGAGAGAGGGGGGGAGAGTGTTGACACACGAAAAATAATGATAATAATAACAATATTAATAAAAATAAAATAATAATGATATAATAATAACAATGCCAAAATATTTTATTATCTTATTTCTGCTATTTCTCATTTTCCAGGAATAAAGAACAGGACAAAGAAACGTGAAAGAGTTGAAAATGGCTTAAATGGGCCTAAAGGGCTTAAATGAGCCGAATCATCCGGCGGCCAGACTTGATCCGGCGGCCATGTCTGATCCGGCGGCCAGAAAGGCGCGCCCAGCCGCTGTATCCCCGCCGCCATATCAAAAGCCCTTCCATCCTCTATAAAAGCCCCGGCTTTGAACAAGCAAAGGAGACTTGGAGAACAAGTTAGAAAAGGGGGAAGGAGAAAAGGCCATCTTGGGGGGGGGGAGAGCAGAAGAAGAAGAAGCCATCAAGATAATAGAGAAAGGGAGAGAAGAGCCCTCGAGAAGAAAAAGAGAGCGGAAAGAGAAAGGAGGCGGGGAGTCTGAAGTCGCAAGGTGGGTCTGAGCATCATGTATCGCCCCTGTCCGGGCTACAATCTCCCCTCCCCATTTTTTTCCCGTTTATTCCTATGTAATCTCTACTGTAAGCATTGACTGCTATGTTCGATAGGTGAATAAATCTTGATTTTCATTTCTGGCAATCTTTCCTATTTCGATTCCCTTCTTCCCTTCGGTGTGATTGAATGGTCTGAGCACTTATTGCTATATGAATCGCCCCTTGAGGGCTACAGTTTCGACGTTTCATACCATGCCGATCGTCAGGCTCTGGAAGGTATATTCGTGAACATCGACATTCTGTTCCATTCCCTTTTCCCATAACTTCGTCCCTGAGACTTCTATTGAATTGCCCAATGGCCGCCAGGGGCTCATCGCCTACCAGATGTGGTCTCTGTGCCTTCTGTAATTGGGTACACAGCTCATTTCAGAACTCATTTTTCGCTTGATTTCGCGTGGTTGCCAAGTTAGCTATGTCCATCGTCTATTACTTCAAGGAAGGTCAGAGACCCGTGATTCTATGACATGGCCACTGGTTCCCCTCACAGATGACGAACGAGGCACATTGAGTCCATCTTCGATTGTTTACAGGACCCAGCGGCTCTTTGCAATTTTTCCCGCTCTGGCCACTCTACGAAGTTGCGTTCTTGAGCTCAACCCAAACTCTGGCCCATCCACTCGATCCCAAGACTTCTTGGCATGCCCAAAGCCTTTTCTCAGTGAATAATCCATGTCCAGAACCTTCAGAGCCCCCTGATTGGCCCTCATTTGCCCCTGTTTCACTCAACAGCTCTTGATCCGGCGGCCCGGATACTGTACACTCGACCTGGCGGCCACGCCGAGCCAGTCGCCGTGTCAACCCTGTTGTGTATGTGATTTTGATGCTTACAAAATGACTTTGTTGCTTGGCCTTGTGCTTGAATGGTTATTCATGTCTTCATGTGCGTGAACTCTTTATCCTCTTACTATGACGTTTGAAATGATAGTGGAGATGATTACAAAATGGTGTTATTGTGATATCATCATGTGGATGCATTTGTGACTCTAGAAGGCTCATATGTGCTTTGACGTTAGCACATTGTATATACACTTGGTGAGATTGCTTTGTACTCAATGAGAAAGCTTTTGTGGAAAACATGCTGGGATAAATGTCATATTGAGCCTCATGTTATGCATGTGTACTTCGGTAATGCTAAATGAATGATTGAGATGCAAATACCATTGTTTGCCCCCAAGGTAATGATGTATGGCTCAAAGAGTTTTAATGATGTCAAATGCAATATTGCTAAATGGCTTAATGATTTAATCTGATTGATTCGATGAGTTCATGGTTTATGAAATGGGAATGTTCATGATTCATTGTTGGTTTGTGATTAGAATTCCTACATAACTTTGTGTTGAAGTGTTGATATCATTGTCATGTGGAGTTGGTATAATCTCAGCATTTGGACTTGCCGATCCATGGCAAACTTATTGGAGTGATGCTATACTCTTCTGACACATTTGTAAATGGTTTTTGGAAACCCGTGGGTTGAGGAAAACACTGCCACTTGTGTACGTCCTTCACAAGGTCACATTACAAAGTGGTTCGGATTGATAAATATATGCACTCAGTTATATGTGCTGACTTGTGCATAAACTCCTCATCGATGGTCAATGGAGTTCATAAATATATGCCTTTCCATTCGACAGGTAAGAACATGGTAAAAGCCACAAGGGTAAGATTCTTTTATCATTCATGGATTCATGACTTAATGAGAAATGCATGAGTGGATTTGAACTATGAATGCCAATACAAATCTAACTTTCTTGTGGTATTCTTGCAGGTTAGAAGGATTTCTAATACCCAATTTATAATGACAAAACCCCGGTGAGGTTGTATGTTTTGTTTCTAGTTCATTGGGCGTTTTTGGAATCAAATAGGCTTGGTGTCGACACCTGGTGTCGACACCATTTTCTCAATGTTCTGCCCGGTTTGAATTTCCATCAGTCAGGAAGTTGGTGTCGACACCTGGTGTCGACACCCACTTGACTTTGAACTGGCCAGCAGTTTTCTGCTATGGGCCATGACCTGGTGTCGACACCTGGTGTCGACACCACCTGTGAACTGCCCTGGCCAGCAGTTTTCTGCTATGGGCCTTGAGCTGGTGTCGACACCACCCGTGTATTACACTGACCGGAAGTTTTCTGCTATGGCCTTAGTCCCGGTGTCGACACCATGTGTCGACACCTGTGCGGCACCGTGAAAGATGACTTTCATGCCCACGCACCGAAAGTCCATCAAACCCTGTCAAACATCCCTCAAATCACTCCCTAATTTGTGGATCTAGTCCCTAAGCTGTATCTTGACCGTCCCAAACTCATATATACTTCTCCTTAGGGTCAAAAACCCCAATTAAGATGTTAGATCTAAAATATTTTCTCTTGTTCTAACCCTTGTGAGTGCAGGGACGCTGCTGTAGCTCCAGGGCTTCTTCCACAACGTTTTGGGCGTGAAAGTGAAAGGAAGAAGGCTCCTTCCAAGTCTTCAAACGATCTGGGTGTAAAAGCTAAAGGAGCGGCGTGTGCATTTGCTGGAGGAGGAAGAGAAGGTTGCAAGAGATCATCTCTACGACCTTGAGTGCAGAATGAAGGGCGGATGTGGCTAGTCTCCACCAACTACTGTTAAGATGGTAGAATCTGCAGCGGCAGTGACTTCCACTCCCTGGTTCATGATCTCTAGAGCTCCTTTCCACCTTATCTCAAAGCTTGGTTGAAGATGAAGAGGGGGATCTCTAAACCATTCATTTCCATATTCTTGTTAGAGATTAGCTTAAAGTTTGGGCTTATTATTTCTATCTATTCTTTCAGGTGAAGAAGAAAATGGAAGAAGGAAAAGAGGAGTGCCTCGAGGAGAGGAAGAAGATGATGTTGAAATCATGAACATCCATCAACGAGTCAAGGAGAACTAGATTTTGTTGAAGAAGGGGGAGCTTTATTCTTGACGCATCTTTCTAGTTTCCATCTATAGAATTTGTTTGGGGGGTCATAGCATATATATGTCTTCGTTTCATATACATCTGAAAAAATACTTTGTGTGGGTGTTCGGAGAAAGGGTTCTCCGAGTGTTTATGTTAACGTGTGTGCGTCGATTTATGCGGAGTATATCCGCGTGTGTGCTTGGACGTATTTTGGGGTGTGTTCCCCGTGTGTGGTTGGGAGTTTACTCTCGTGTGGTTATGTAGGCATCGCCCTACGTGTGTGTGTTGGAGCTTGGCTCCGTGTGTGTGTGGGGATTTATCCCCGGGCTATTTTTACAGCAGTGAAGCCTCACCGGTTTGGTGAGGGGTAGACGTAGGGAACCCGTCGTCGTCCCGAACCACCTTAAAAATTCCCGTGTCTTGTGGTTTGATCTTTGTGATTGTGTGCTTCACTATCTTATCTGTTTATGTAATCGTGTGAGCTCGGTGAGATTGAGTGAATTAAGTTTAAATCTGTTTAGATTAAATTCTTCAATCTTATCAATCTTGTTAATTTCGATGTGCGCTAGTTTGTGTTTTTATTTGGACATAGTTTTCAGTAGAAGGATCTATTCACCCCCCCTCTAGATCCGTGTTCCTTCACTACGGGACCCAACAAACCCCATTTCCTCTCACAAAATTTCTGGCCGCCGTGTGGCCCAGCCACCGTGTAATCTCCCTTTTGTCTCACGAAATCTCTGGCCGCCTGATACATGCCGCCGTCTCACATGCGTTGTCGCTGTATCACCCCCCACTAGCCGTCAGATAACACTTCCGTTCACCTAGCCACCGTCCCAGCTCATGCCGCTGGATCACTCCTCCTCTACTCCTGGCCGCCGTCCCAAGCCCCTCCGCTCTCCTAGCCGCCGTCCCAACTCATGGGCCAGCCATTTAGACCACCCCCACTTCTCCATGCTTCCTGCTGCCAGATCAATGCTACAGTCTCCCTGTCGCCGTATCAGTGCTATAGTTTCCCAGCCGCCGTGTCATCTTGGCATGTTTCCCAACTTTGACTTTTGCTTTCCTCAGCCGTCGGATCAAGGGGCCATACCCCTCTTGGCTACCATATTCACCTGAGACCCATTGCCCAATTACATGAGGTGCGGAGGAGCTACAGTACAACGGGGTTTTTACCCCTACATTATGTTTTATTTTCCAAGTTTTCTGATTACCCCATCGAGTCATGGGGATTCGCTACTGGCTAAAGCGTGGTCTCCGTTGACTTCATTAGGGGAACACCGAAAGTACCGCCTTATGGCGAATAGTGTTTCATTATTTCCCGACCCTCTCGGCCCCCGGGCTTCGATATACCCATTGGTTATGGACCCCATCTCGGCTCTCCGTGGACGGGTTTCCTTTACTTCTCCTGGCATATTCCGGGTACTGGGGAGATGCTGCTGGAATTACGTCATGAGCCTATTTTCTAGCTAGTATTGCATTATGTTTTTTTAATTACCCCATTGAGTCACGGGGATCCGCCGTCTACTATGGCGTGCTCTCCGATGACTTTAGTAGGGGAAAAGTGAATAAACCGCCTCAATGGTGAATAATACCCCGTCGCTTCTCGGCCCCTTTCGGCTCTCGGGTTCCGATATGCCCGTGTATTACGTATCTCATCTCAGCTCTCCATGGATGGGTTTCCTATACGTCTCTTGGCATATCCCGAGATAAGGGGAGATGCTGCCGAAATTAATTCAAGGGGTTATTTTTATAATATTGCATCGTACTTTTCAACTATCCCATTGGGTCACGGGGGTCGCTATCGATGGTCTCATTAGGGAAATAATGAATAAAACGCCTCAACAATGAATAGTGTCATATTGCTCTCGCCCTTGTGGCTCTCGGGCTTCGATATGCCCATGGATTACGGACTCCGTCTCGGCTCTCCGTGGACGGGTACCCTATATATCTCTCGGCATATCCCGAGACAAGGGGAGATGCTGTCGGAATTAAACCGGGAGGCTGTGTTATCCCATGCCTTCCCAGGTATTCCAATCATCCCACTAAATCACGGGACTTCGTCATACATTATAGCGCGAGCTCCGATGATATTGCCATGGAAATAGAACATTAACTGCCTCGAAGGAGAATAGTGCCCCGAGCTTTTTAGGCCCCTCGGTCCATAGTTGTGCCGGCTTTTCTTAAAGCCTTCGTGTACACACTGCGGTACCAAAACGGGTCAAAACTAATCAACAAAGTGTTCACTACCCATTGTTGGGTCCGGGCCATCATTTTGATATGCCCATCTGTTTGGAACCTGTCTCAGTTCACTGTGGATAGGTCTCCTATACCTCTCCCCCAACATATTCTGGGGCAAGGGAGATGTTGCCGAAATTTTGTTAGGAGTCTGTGATTTAATTCTATATCGTGTGTCCCGGATTTTCCTCTTGGCTTTCACCTCTTGTGGGGGTAACGGCCTCACGGTTATCCATACCGAATTATGAGGGCAAGGTACCCTGTAAAGAGAATAAGTTAATGAACGAGTGTCGTTCCCCGGCATACATTGTCCCGGTGACATACGAGCCCGTCGGAGTGTAGTCATGCTGGTTCCCATGAACTTATATGCATGTGCTGCAATAATAAAGACGGTTCAACAAATAAAATGGCAAGCATTGATCGATGACCTCCAAGGTGATTGGGATTTTTTAGAGGGCGAGCCCTCTGGCTCCTCCACCTATCATGAGGTACGGGATTGCCATCCAGGCATGACCGTCTCTTCGGAGTTCGTCTCGACTCTTCGTGGACGAACCTCCTATACCCTCCCCGATACTCTTTGGGATAGGAGAGGTGCTGTCGAAATTTTCTTTGAGTTTGTTGAATAAACATGTGAATAAATGATTAGATAAAGTAATAAATAATTAAATAACGTCAAAATCCAAACTCTACCCTTAATTTTCGAATAAAAAGAATAAATCGCTATACGCTCCATACTCGTTTGCATGAACACACGCACCTGCCGGATCTCCAGTATATCAAACGGTGACTAGTCGAAAGTCGGGTTAGCCTTGGCTCGAAGCTATCACTAAGTGTGAGGTGGTCTTATGACGTAAGTTCTCTGCCACGTACCGAGAGACGATCTAATAAATCTTACTACATTGCCAGCCCGCATGCGCTGCATCTTGCTTTATGAAGCGAACATTACTTTCACACATTTTCTTCAGTCCCGAGGGCCCTTCTACTTTGACGATCAATCAAGGGTTTTTCTTTTTTTGGAAGGATGTAATTAACGTCATAGCCTTTATGGTATGACGGACTTCGGGTCCCGACACGATCACCCACTATTGTCTGACTGGTCAGACGAGCGCACGATAAATTTTGTCACAAAAGTGGCTGGCACGCCTATGCAATAAAAATAAATAAACCCAAATAAATCTAACAAATACTTATAGATTAGAATTTTTGTCCCCACATAGAGAGAGTAGAGAGATGAGAGAGAGAGATGTTGGCAAGACTCACCGACGTCTCCACCCGACCGTGAGAGAGAGGGGGGAGAGAGAGCAAAGAGGTGAGAGGTGAGAGAGAGAGATGGCCAGGGTGGGGTGGGGTCAGAGAGAGGGGGGCATAAGGGAAGAGAGGGGAGAGGGAGAGAGAGAGAGAGAGCAGAGAGGTGAGAGCAGACGACACTGGCGTGGGGTAGGGGCGAGGGAGAGGAACAGGCGGTGTGCGAGGGGGTGGGGGTCTGAGAGAGAGAGAGCACAGAGAAAGAGATGGTCGGGTGAGGTTCGAAGAGAGAGTGGGGAAAAGAGAGGAGAGAGGTGAGAGAGAGAGAGAGCACAGAGAAAGAGATGGTCGGGTGAGGTTCGAAGAGAGAGTGGGGAAAAGAGAGGAGAGAGGTGAGAGAGAGAGAGAGAGCGATGGTCGGGGTGGGGGGTCGGCGAGAGAGAGAGAGGGAGAGAGACATCATAAACATGAGAGAGAGAGAGAGGAGAGAGAGGAAAATCACTCCGTGTGAGAACGACCTTCCTCTGAAGTCACTCTCACATGGAGAGATATTTCCCCTACACCTCTCTCCCCTCCGTCGACGACACCCTGCCACCCTCCCTCCCCCTCCCCCTCTCTCCCCTCCGACATGCCCCCTCTCCCCTGCCCCTCTCTCCCCTCCGGCGACCACCCCCCAACCTCCCCTACGTCACCATTCCGGCAAGCCCCATTCCCTCTCTCCACTCTCGTCCCCCTATCACCTCTCTCCCCTCCGGCAAGTCCCTCCCCCTCATTGCTCATGTATAGTCTCCCCTCCCCGCATACATCTTTCTCTGCTCCCTCTACCCCGCCGGCGAGCCCCCTCCCTCTCCCTACAGTCACAAACTCTACCTCCATTGATCTCACTGTTTTACGCATCCCTCCGTCGACGACCCCTGCTACTTACAAATCATAGGTGAGAGTGAGAAGGAAATAAAATTGGGAGAGTGAATAGTTTTTTAAACTCAAGAATATTATTATCTTTTCCTTAATCTAGTTAAAGTTAATCGTGGTTAAATTCACGGTGGATAACGAGAGGTGACGACGATAGTATTTTTGTACTATTTTGACGAAATTAAAGATATCTTTATTAATAAAATTTAAAAATGTTATATTTATAAATATACGTTTAACAGTTATTTATTTATATAAAAACTCAAAAAATTATGCCGTCGATAGTTTAAAATCAATTATACTGTACATCTATTGACTCGTATCATAAGTAAAGATGACAGTATAATGCTATATACTAAATCTCACCGCATTTAATTAATTGTCATCTTCTTTGGAGAAGGAAGCTCCTCTTGTACGTTACTCTGGACCCCAGCATGGAAGGGGAAGCTAGCAGACTCAGTCACGTCAAGTCGTACGGTGTGGAGCATGGACCACACCTACGTACGTGTGGCGAGAAACTTGAGCACGTAGTCACGGCGCTGGGGGTTTCACAGGGGCATGCAACACGACGATCGACACATGATTAAAGATTGGACGAAAGGTATGTTGTCCGTGTGGAAATTAAGGTATCGAGGGTGTTTTGATTTCACATGAGATACCGTAAAATTAATATAAACCGGTCGTCCTCTAAAATAGAGAGAGAGAGAGAGGATTGGGCATGTACGCCTCATTGGTTTTGGGCATGCTTCTACTGGTTATTGGACTGTCCATGAGGATTCCTTCGACAAGGATTGTTTTTTTTTTTTTTTTTTGATCTTCTGGTATTCTATCAAACTTCATGGAGCGAGCAGAGAGTGGGATGTGATCCCTTTCCTCGAGGACTGCGAGTCTGCGAGCCGGAGGAGCCCTCTGGTGGCCATGCATCTCGTATGTTGATCTCCCTACTTCGTGCACGGTCGACCAGTACTAAACCTACCCATCCCAGAGAGATGATCAGGCTCGAACTTGTCCACTTCATTGCTCGTCATAATTATTGAACTGCCTGCATGCTTCATCAGTGAGAAAGACAGAAAGGGAAAGAAGGGAAGAGTTTCAAAAGCCCACGTATATATCAACGCACTGATCAGCAACACGTATACACAGCCTGATTTTTTGGATTTGTGTTCACCATTGGGTTGCCCCGCGCGTGCTGATGATCAGGATTTCTTCGTGGCAGGGACCAACAGTAGCAGGTGTGGCTCCGATATGCCAGATGCTTCGCGCCGTGAGAATTAAAAACCTCTGGTATCACTGTATCAGTTCCAACCACACGCGATAATTAATTAGGAGTCTCGATCTATCGATCGATCCAAGTATAGTATGGTCAGCCTCATGAGGATAATTAAGATGGTTGCCCGCTAGCTAGGGTAATATTTCATAATTACCGTCGCAGTCTATAAACTTGGCATGAGGGTGACAGGGCGCCCGTACCGCAGGCCATGTAACCTAGCTAGCTGATGTGATCTTATTAGTCTACGTTCATCTACACTGGCAATTGGGTAATGATCGAAACTGGGAAAAATAACAGCAGAAAAATAATATATATATATATATATATATTTATTTATTTATTTATATATATGTACACTACGTGCATGAGGATATGTAACAGTCCCCCGGCCCCGAAGGAAAGAGAGTAGGTTAATTGTTCTCCGTAGCTAGCTAGCTAGTTACCAGTAACTAACCCTACAGTTTATCCTTTTACCTCGATCCGCAGTGTTCTCTCTCAAAGTTAGTGATATGGAAATCTAACTGTGTTATAACAAGTCACAAGCCTGTGCTGTACGTGTTTTGATGCCACGGGGCTCCGGTGTGGTCGTTCCCTTTTATATTTGAAGGAGGCGGAGGCAGCTGCCCACAGACCTGTTCCTACGGGCCCTCGTGACTCTGTGTGTTGGACAAGTGACGGACCGGCAAAAACGACAGCTACAGAAATGAATCAAGCCGCAGAGCAAGCAGACAGACGAATTATTGCACTCCTGCCTTCGCTGAAAATAACTTGCGCTTACCCCAAATAAGATGATTCACTGATCGGTTTGATACAATTGGGGCTCCTTTAATATTTGAATAGAACAAGGTAGAATCGCCAATTTGTGGGGTGCCGTATTCGACCCCGAGTGACGAATTCGACCACCAATGGTGGAATGTGATATCCGCGCAAAATCCGCCGCTTGACCCGTATTCGACCGAGTTTAACAGCTTTTGTCAAAGCCGGTTCAGACATTCAACGACGAATACATAAGATATCGATTAAGAACTGACGAATACCCCAACCGATCTTAACCTACTCGAATATCAAAGTGCCCCTTGGGGTTTCTAAACATGTTGTGGGAGAAGGATTGTTTGTGAGTTGCACCGGAACTAAGGTCGCGTTTTCATTTACTCTTTGATTAAAATTTGTATTCATTTTTCCCCTTGTGTCAATATATATATACTCGTTTATAGCCTAAATGAAATTAGTGAGTGTCTCTACTGGTTACAAAATTTTAGTTAGATGGTCGTTTTATTAATTGATGTTGTGGGAAATATAATGACGAGCTATTAGATGTTGACCAGTACAAGGAAAAAAAAGCGGGGATTAGTGACGGACTCTGTCCATCGCTCACTTATTAGTCTCTGAAGTAGTTAGAGACAAATTAGTGATGGATTTTAGACAAAGACTTTTCGTCATTAATCTTTACTCGTTAATTAGTGATGAAAAAAATCTGATGTTAATCCGTCACTAATTACATATGGATTTAAGATGATTTATTTTCGTCTCTAATCTATCGTGAAACAGTTAGCAACCGAAAATTTTTTGACTCTAATTTGTCACTAATTAATAATACTTTATTAATATTCGATCGTTAAACCATAGCAACCAAACAATTGGCCAAACGCTTGACTTTTCTGTTAGATCTTTGCAAATTTGCATTGATCAAGTAACGATGATGATGGTGGTGATGGTCACGAGGAAGACTATATATATTAGAAATGACAAGAAATAATAAATGTAGAAATGCAAACTAAATACAAGCTTTAATAGCAAATAGTTAAATTTGAAATATCATTAAAAGTAAACAAACCAAAGAGAGTTCCAGCTATATATGAGAAAAATAACCCCTTGTTGACCAAAGACTTGGCAGCTGTGAGGCACATTAAGGAATAAGGATTAGCCATGTATATATAACATGTACCCAAATTCCTTCTTCCACCCTTCACATCTAGTATCTTAAACTCTATCTCCCTCTCTCTAGCTCTCTCTCTCACCAAGTTTCTTCTTGATTGTGCCACAAACGAGGGATTGAATCTATCATTTATGCTCAAATTTCTTTTCATTCTCAAAAGTAAAAAATTTATGTGTTTCTTCTTCCTCATTTACGTACCCTTCCCCATCTAATTAGGCAATATTATGGATGTCATCACTGTTGCATTAAGCCATGCATTTGACTAGAAATAGTGAAATCACAGAGTAACGAGCTTTCCTTCGGCTCAAGATATCATATATAGTTCTTCAAAATGGTATAATAAATCTGTTGTTACTAATGTATATGTGTCATTTCTTATGAGAAGACTTGCCTACTGGCGGGGTCTCTTCGTGATTCAACATTATCTACAAATAGAAGCAACTTTCTAGATTCCATCCCTTCTTACGAGGGACCATACAAAGACAAGAGGTATGGTTCAAAGTCGAACTTGGTGAGGGAGGATGGGACACAATACTGTCACCACTCTGTCTATAACAAGATAAGACATGTTTGGCAAAACTTTCATCTCACAAGTCGCATTGAACTTGAAGCATGACAAGATAGAGTAAATCCAACTGATTCTGGACAGATATCAATCAAACTTTCTCAGAACGTCCAATTCTTCTGATAGAGGGAATTCTTAACTAAGGACTTTCGGTTAATTAGAATCTCACGGGATCACATAGGGCCCCTTTGACATCCGAGCTCGGTTGACTTACTCCACTCCGGAGGGTCGAGTAAGTCAACCGGGGTCGGTTAGCGGTTTTCTACGAGGTGGAGATGGGGTTTCTCTCTCCGCGGTTAACGCAATCACCCGACCGGCGCCCGACAACTCCGTTGTCAAAGAAGGCTACGTGCGCAATCTAATATTCTGCTTCTTCTTCAAGATAGCTAAGATGAAAGTTTAGAAAGTCATCTAAAATCTTTCAATTCCTAATTAGAAGTGGCGACAAAACCAATCATGCATGATATCGTTAGAACGATGAGTTCCTGCAATCTTCTTTTGAGCCTCACGAACATGTGTAGTCATGTGAATTTGCTTTCCGAAAAGTTCCAAGAATCTCAAAGTGGATCCAATCTTGTGCTGTAAGTGGCCCCGACTCGAATCTTTTTGTAGGGGTTGGTCTCCAAACATTTTGGCCAATCTAACGATGTGTAACTAACCTTCAGGTTGGTGATGGCGTAGGACATCCATATATCATGATGCCAATCGCCATGTCGCCTAGGGACTATATGTCAATCCTAGCTACGTACCTAGAACCATCCTGATTAGGGTGGTGATTAGATCCAAGGGTCTAGACAATCTATACCTATTTGCATTGTGTTGGGCCTTCCATATTGGGCCCAGGCACAGGCCAACTTGTAGCCATCCCTCCAAGTTTACAAGTGTAGGTTTAAGATGAGCGAAGAATGAAGCCGAAGGACCAAATTTAGGCCCACAATTCGGCTCATTATGGTCCCAAGCCAGACTTTTTCCTAGATATATTGGCAGCTCTGAGATTTCATTTTATTACCGTGGTTCTTTCTGTGGGGAGTTAATTTATCTTGCTACACATGCACCTTGGTGTGCAAGAAATGGGGGCATATTGTCGTGTGATTAATTCAGTTAGGCCTTCTTTGATGACGGAATAGGGAAAATTAGGTTAGCTTAAACCTAGGTAAGTTATTCTTATTTTTTCACTTTTTTGTTTTGAAACATATCCGGGTTAATAGGGTGTTTGGGAGCAGTTTTTTTTTTAAATCTATTTCTATCTAAAAATTTGTGTCAACATAATTTTTGATTTAAAGTTTAAAACTGATAAAAATTGACACTTTCTGTTTGGCAGAGTTGTCTTAAAATTTAAAATTTATGTAGATGTGTTTGTCACCTCCGATGGTTGTAGAGAGAGAGAGAGAGAGAGAGAGAGAGAGAGGAGGGCGCCGCCGTCGCAGGGGGGTAGCCGGAGCCGGAGGGGGGGGCGCCGGAGCCGGAGGGGAGAGGGGGAGGGGCTGCGCGCGGTGGGGGGGGGGGGGGGGGGGCCGCTGGAGCCGGTCGGGGACGGGAGGGGGCGCCGCAGGGGGCCGCCGGAGCTGGTCGGGGAGGGCTGCGCGCGGGGGGGGGCCGCTGGAGCCGGTCGGGGACGGGAGGGGATGCGCGCGGGGGGGGGGGGGGGGGGGCGCCGGAGCCGGAGGGGAGAGGGGGAGAGGGGCGGGGCTGCGCGCGGGGGAGGGTGCCGGAGCCGGGGGGAGGGGATTCGGGCGGGGGGGGGCGCCGGAGCCGGAGGGGAGAGGGGGAGGGGCGGGGCTGCGCGCGGGGGGGGGGGGGTGCCGGAGGGGGGGGATCTGCCGGGGAGGGGGGATCCGCCGGGGAGGGGGGGAACGGTCGGGCGGGGGAGGGGGAGGGGGACGAGCCACGGGGGAGGGGACGCACGGGGGAGAAGAGAACGGTTTCAAAAAAAATATTGGTCAGGAGTTATTTTTTTTTTGAGAAAGATTTGTACGGGAGTTGGTTCTCTTCCTAAAAATTAGGAGAGTAGTACCAAACACCCATGATTAAAATTTCTCTCTCTTTTTTAAATTTGAGAGAGAAAGAGGTCAAAAAATTGCAACCAAACACCCTATAAGGTGGAATAACTCATTCTAACTTTTAACTAGAACGAGTTATTCAAGAAAAACTTAAATTAGAGGTGAAAAAATACCCACTTTATCGAACTGCATTTTTGCTTATTCTCCGGGTTAAGTTACCTTATTTCACTCTTATTCCGTTGTGAGTTTGATAACGGAGTGGCTGAGTTAGGGGCGGGTGGCCTACCCGGGGTGACCCACCCGACCCCTAATCTTAACTGGGGTTGATTAACTCATTCCACTTATTTCTTAGAAATGAGTTAATCCACTTTAACCCTATCCGACCCCGATTAAGAAAAAAATGTAAAACAAAAATAGTCCACCCGATTCTGATTAACCTATTCTACTCTGGCTTAACCCGTTATCAATTAGAATGTGACATTTGTTGCATACAAGAGTTTGCAACAAGTCTTGAGAATCCTCTCCCTATGGATTGACATGAGACAAACGTGAGCCCCCGGTCTATTTGGAGAAGACTAACAAAAACTCTCCGAGCTTGGGACAGCTTAAGGATTACGTATTCTTTCCATAATCTAGTAGATTTTAGAGATTTTCAGATCTCGCTTATTTTCTCTTTCATTCTCTCTCTGCCTGACCGTACGTCCTAATCTTACTTTTTGAAAAGTTGATGGGACATCGGCCCATTTGAAAAAGATTAATCAGAGAGTTGGGCATGTCAATATTTAGAATCTCTTCCACAATCATTATTTCCAAATGAGGCCAACAAAAATAGGAATTCATCTCAGACACATGAATCCAAACCTTGTAGCGGCGTTTGATGTATGCAATATACACAAAATTAGAGCTTGTTTCGACCAAAGGCTTTTGGGTTTCGAGCAATTACTCGGTACAGACCCGTTATCATAAACCAATCAAGTTTCACTTTAGTATTTCTGTCTTTCAAACTTCATCAACCTGTATAAACCAATCGAGTTTGTAAAATAACTAGGCACAAACTTCATGTAACCAAACCATATATAAACACAAAACCGATTAATTTAATGTGTGACTGATAGGAGGTGATCAGAGATAAAAGAGAGGTATGTGAGCCTCGTATAAACAGACTGAAAGTACCGATCAAGTAAAATAGTGGCTGTAACTCAAGAATTATAGTTGGACCATGTCATTTTATGACCTTGCCTTCTTCAATTGGTCTACATTTGCATGACAAAATGGTTAGAAATTTTTTTATTTTGACTCATGTGACGCGAGGTTCGACGAAGGTATGGGTTGCACTTCCTTAGGAAGGAAACATACTATACTTATAGAATATATAAGTGAAAAATTGTATGAATGGAATATATATATAGTGTGCAAGAATGCAATATGCCATGAGGGAATATTGGAAGTACTAGCCCATGTCTTTTGTCATTGTCACACTTGTAAAGTTGGTTCAAAAGTGAAGGCATTCAACCATCTTATTGCATAAACATGGACCAATGTGATACAGAATTATAGAATGGCAGAGGTGCAACTACATCTCTTGAATTATGGCAAGTATTTGTCTCTGTCAGAGTGGTCTTTTTTTCTTCGATCCTTAAATTATTATATGGGGGTAACTAGATCAATTGGAAGGCTTGAGGAGAGTTGTAGATTGTGTAGATGGTTGTTTAAATTATCTTGGCGGATAAGAAATTTCACAATTTAAATTTTACTAGAAATAAATAATTTTTCAAATGCAGATAATATATAAATACATAATTATTTCAAAAATTGTAACTTAAGTAATATGTCTAAACAAGCAAACATAAGTGAAACTAGAAGAAATTTTACAGACACTTAAATATTCCTCACCCACCAGAAATTATTTCTGAAACTATTCCCCCACCCACCAGAATTTTCTCTACCTCATCTTTACCTATACCGAATGTCACTCATTTTCTTCCCCTCAAACTAAATCGTGACAACTACCTCATGTAGAAATCTCAGTTAATTCCTCTTCTTCTCTGCCATGACCTTATGGGAATCATTGATGGTTCGGAGCCTTGTCCTCCATTGCCTACTTTTGAAATTACTAGAGATGTTGCAGAGTCTTCTTCCTCAGCTGCCGATTACCAGAGCTGGCTACGTCGTGATCAGCTTACGCTGAGCTGGATTCTCTCCTCTCTCACGGAGGAAATGTTTCCTCTGATCGTTGGTCTGCGCCACTCCAAACTCGTCTGGGGTGCCTTGGCCTCTGCCTTCGCATCTCGCAGCCAAGCTCGAGCATTGGAGCTTCATACCGAGCTTCGTTCCATCTCCAAAGGAACACTAAGCATCACCGATTATCTCCAGCGTATTAAGCGTATTGCTGACAATCTAGCAGCGATCAACCAGTCTATCTCCAATGCTGAGATTGTTCTTAATGTTTTGGGTGGTTTGGGACCAGAATACGAAGCCTTTGTCCCTACAGCTATCACGCGCCAGCCTCCATTTACGCTTGAAGAACTTCATGGGCATCTGTTGGCTCATGAGAGTTGGCTTCTTCGACAATCCAAGTACTCTGCTTCTCCCTAAAGTTTTCCATCTGTGCATTTTGCCAACAAATCTTCTTTACCAGCTCCAGTGCCGCCCCTACTTCCTCGTCCACCTTACATGCCTCAGTATTCAAACTTCCGTCAGGGAAATCGTGGTCGAGGTCACAACAACGGTGTTCGTTGTCAGATTTTCCATTTTCCTGGTCACCGTGCTGACCTATGTGGCAAACATTATGAGACTTCCTCCTCACGATCCAATCTCCAGCCGGGCTATGCTTCCTACAGTCGTCCGCAGCAGTTTGCCTCACCACAATCACCACCGATGGCTTATTCTACTACATCTGGTTTTCCACACGGTTCATCTCAAGATATATCTTCAACCTCTTCTAGCAACGCAACTTCTCCTGCGTCGTCTATTTGGTATCCGGATTCAGGCGCCTCACATCATCTGACTGCACAACTACAACATCTACACCTTCAAGCCCCATATACTGGTGATGATCGAGTCCTCATGGGAAATGGTGCAGGTCTGCCAATTCTCCATACTGGTTCGTCTGCATTCAACAATTTATCTACTACTTTTCATCTACCACATATTTTGCAAGTCCCTGGCATTACGAAGAATCTACTATCTGTTCAGCAATTTACTCGTGAAAATAATGTCTCTATGGAATTCTTCCCGCACTTGGTTGTTATAAAGGATCAGGACACAGGGAAGATTTTGCATCAAGGCCGGAGTAAAAATGGGTTATATCAACTACAGCTTCAGAATAATGCTGCTTCCCCACAAGCAAACATTGGAGAAAAGGCTTCCTTCAATACTTGGCATGAACAATTGGGGCATCCATCTATGCGTTTAGTAAAGCGCATTCTTTCTATTTATGGTCTGCATGCTACTTCTTCTCGTTTTACTTCTCAGTTATGTCAAGCTTGTGCCTCTGCAAAGAGTCACCGGCTCTCTCTTTCCTCTTCTCCCTCTATATCGCTTCACCCATTGGATTTGTTGTTTACTGATGTCTGGGGTCCTGCTCCACTCACATCTAACACTGGGTGTCGATACTATGTTAATTTTGTTGACGATTATTCCAAGTATACATCGGTTTTTCCTATTAAACACAAATCTGAAGTTTGTGATGTGTTCATACGTTTCAAGAGACATGTTAAAAATTTCTTTGGTTACCGGATTAAATTTGTACATTCAGACTGGGGCGGTGAATATAGATCTCTATCTCGGTTTCTTAATGATTGTGGCATCTTACATCGACTGTCTTGTCCTCACACCCATGAACAGAATGGGTTGGTTGAGCGAAAACATAGACATATTATTGAGACTGCACTGGCATTACTTCAAGCTGCTTCTGTTCCATTTCACTTCTGGGATGATGCAATATCCACTGCTGTCTATTTGATAAATAGATTGACAACTTCGGTTCTTCGGAATGCTTCTCCATATGAGAGACTATTTCAATCCGCACCTCATTACAATTTTCTCTGGATTTTTGGATGTGCATGTTATCCGTTGCTCCGACCTTACAACTCACACAAGTTTGATTATCGGTCTTCTTTGTGCATATTTCTGGGCTATAGCACGATGCATCATGGTTACAAATGTTATAATCCACAAAGTCAAAAGGTCTTTATAACTCGACATGTTCTTTTTGATGAAGCTAGACTCCCATTTACAGAAAAGCAGTATTAGCCTTCAAGCCAGACCCCTTCCTCCTCTGCTTTGTCCGACGGAACATACATCCATACTCCAGCCTTCTCTCCTCCATTGGTTCCCACTATTCCCAGTGTTGTTGATTCCTCTGTTCCGTCCAAAGCATCAACAATATTGTCGGATCCACAACCAGCTGACCACCAAACCCATTCTGAAAATGTTCCACTTGTTCCATCTGTATCTAGACACCCTATGATAACTCGGTCCAAAGATGGCACTCGCAAACCAAAAGTTTACCATACTACAGTTCGTCATCCTCTTCCTAATGCCTTGTTACATGAACACCACATAGAACCGACCTCTTTTTCTACAGCAGTTCAAAATGACAGATGGCGTGCAGCCGTGGCCGATGAGTATTCTGCTCTCATTAAGAATGGCACATGGATCTTGGTATCTCATACATCATACATGCATGTCATTGACTCGAAATGGGTCTACAAAATTAAATACAAACATGATGGTTCTGTAGATCGATTCAAGGCACGCTTAGTGGCTCAGGGTACAAGCAACAAGCTGGGATTGACTTCTCTGAGATGTTCAGCCCAGTGATTAAGCCTACTACAATTCGTCTGATCCTTACTCTAGCCATTTCATTCAACTGGGCTGTTAAGCAACTTGATGTCTCCAACGCATTTCTACATGGGGATTTGATTGAGCTGGTTTATATGAAACAACCTCAAGGGTTTGTTGATAGCAATTACCTTGATTATGTCTGCCAGTTACAAAAGTCTCTATATGGTCTTTGTCAATCTCTCCGTGTCTGGTTCAAAAGATTATCTCTTTGGCTAACGGAACTCTCATTTCAAGCTTCCAAGACAGATACATCACTGTTCACCTATAACAAAGGCTCTGACATCATCTACATTTCTGTATATGTAGATGATATACTCATTACAGGAAACAATTCAACAGCTATTCAAGATGTTGTTTCCCAACTTGGCAATACTTTTGCTTTGAAGGAGTTAGGTGATCTTCACTATTTTATGGGCATTGAGGTCATCAAGCAATCTCATAGACTGTTATTGTCTCAGCACAAATACATTCTGGATATTCTACAACAGGCTTCAATGACTGACTCAAAGCCAGCTAAAACACCCATTACACCGCAGACAGATTTATCTGCTGATAGCAACTTCATTTTAGATCCTACCATGTATCGCAGTATAGTTGGAGCATTGCAGTATGTCACCTTAACCAGGCCTGAGATTTCATTTGCTGTTAACAAAGTTTGTCAATTTTTACACCAGCCCACAGAACTCCAATGGACAGTAGTTAAACGAATTTTAAGATACCTTAAAGGCACAATTACATCAGGATTGATGCTTCGCCCTGCACAGCAGCTTCGTCTACATGCATACTGTGATGCAGATTGGGCCAGTGATACAGCTGATCGCAAGTCCACCAGCGGATATGCAATTTTTCTAGACTCCACCTTGATCTCATGGAGTTCTCGCAAGCAATCCACAGTTGCTCGATCAAGCACAGAAGCAGAATATAAAGCCTTGGCAAATGCAACAGCTGAGATCATCACATGGTTGTAGTCCTTGCTTGGTGAACTTGGCATCCAGCTACCACAACATCCCATTTTATGGTGTGATAATCTCGGTGCAATTTATCTTACTGCCAATCCCGTCTTCCATGCAAGAACCAAACATGTAGAAGTTGATTATCACTTTGTACGTGATAAAGTTGCAAAACGGGAAATGGAAGTTTGATATATTCATACAACTGACCAAATTGGTGACATTTTCACAAAGGCTTTGCGTGCTCCCCGATTCTATACTTTACTTTCCAAACTCCAACTGATGCCTCCATAGCTAGGTTTGACGGGGGGTGTTAAGGATATGTAATTTGCCAATCTGTATTTTGTCTTTTATACTGTAACGATCTCTGACCGTACCAGAAGAATATTCCAGCTGTCACGTTCAGCACGCCTATGCAATCATTGGCGGCAATATGTAGCCTCTTTGTAATAGCCTCCATGATATAAAACAAGGCAGAGTGCACAGAACGCGATACACTGCTTTTTCTCATTCTCTCATTTCTCAAGTGTCCCCAATTTGGATGAGATATAAGTCCTCAGTCGGCGCGCTCATGCTTGGACTTGGGTCTTCGATCCTCGCTATCTTCTCCGGTGGCACTTCTTCGGGGCGTCGATCACGGGTGGAGATAAGGTAGCACCTTCTGGATTCCCTCTGATCACCTCGGACTTCCCCTACCCCTCGAGGGGTGGGGAACTTAAGCTTCTGGTGGTAGGAAGAAGGGACGTCCCGAAGCGTGCCGAGGATCCCTTGGTCAATGATAGTATTGTACCATGTCATTGCACGGACCACGGTAAAGTCGGCGAGGAAGGTTACCTCTTTCGGCGCAGTTCCAAATGTGATCGGGAGCGAGAGAGGCCCTTCCGGGTGGATAGGCGTGCCGAAGAACCCGTACAGCGGTGTGTGCAATGGCGCGAGTCGTGACATATCCACACCCATGAGTATAAGATAGTCGTACGCATTAACGTCGGGTCCGCTTCCATTATCTACCAGAATGCGACGCACGATACATTGGTTGATGGTGGCCGAAACCATCAGAGCATCAGAGTGGGGCGTGGTGACGCCTTCCAGGTCATCCTCGGAGAAAACAATGGGGTCTCCTAGATGACCCGAGAGGGAGAGCTCCCATGGGGTGCCGTCGCCTTGGTCCGCCGTGTTGATGGCCGTTGCGTACCGTCGCCTTCTGCTCGCACTATCACCCCCCGCGGCGGGCCCCCCAGAGATCATCATGATCTCTTTTCCGTTGGGCCGGTTGTCGATCGGGGGAGGTGTCTTCTGTCACCTCTCGCCGGCTTTAGCGAGGAACTTGTTGAGGAGTCCTCTGCGGACGAGGTCCTCGATGGCATCTCTCAGGTTGATGCAGTCGACGGTGTCGTCGCCATGGTCTCGATGGTAGTGACAAGTACTTCTTCTTGTTCCTCGAGTTCGGATCCGACTTCATCCGCGGGGGCCACTTGAGGAATGGCTCCTCACGGATCTCCATCAAGATTTGGTCGGGTGGGGCCGTCAGGGGTGTATAGTGGCGGTAGCTACCCCTTTCCTTCTCGGAGCGGTCGTGGGGGTCCCCGTCGTGTCTCTCCCGTTTACTCTGACCCTCTCGTGGTGGGTCGGCGGCTCTCTTTCAGTCGGGCTTGTCAGTCCCGGTCGCACGACACAAGGCCGCGGTGTTCTCCTCGCAGTGTGCGTGCTTCTGGGCTAGCGCGAGGAGGTCTGGAAGAGTCGTCGAGGCTTCGACTCCGAGCGCGCGTCGGAGGATATGGTCCCGCATTCCCTAGGTGAGTGCCGTGGTGGCGATATCGACGTCGAGGTGGGGAATGCGGAGCACCTCCACGCGGAAGCGGGAGACGAAGTCCCACAACATCTCTTCTTTCCCCTGTCTGAGAGCGAGCAAGGTCACAGCAGACTTGGCTACCTTTCGGCAGCCCACAAAGTTCTCCTTGAACAGCTTCTTGAGCTGTTGGAAGGAAGAGATCGTCCCGGCCAGCAGAGACTCGAACCATGATTGGGCATTCTCCTGGAGGGTCGTGACGAACGCCAAGCATTTCACGGTATCTAAGGCCCGGTGAAACACCAAGTGGGACTCGAAGCCGTGTAGGTGGTCGGCCGGGTCGGTGGTGCCGTCGTAGGAGGCGAATGATGGCAGCTGGAGCTTTGGCGGGATGGGGGCTTCCACGATCTCCGTAGAGAAGGGAGCATGGAAGTCCAAGTCGTCATCGATGAGGCCGCGATTCTTGGCAGCCAGGAGGACGTCATCCAGGTATCAGACCTTGTCCTCTATCTCATCGAACCGTTGGAGCCGGCGGTCCATATCTAGGTTGGAATGGAGTGGACTGTGTACCTTTGGTGCAGGTACACTACGTGACCGACGGGTCCTTGCGACGGAGGCATGGGATGCCTCTGGTACTTGCCGGAGGTTTTCTCCGGTCTGGCCCCTTTTGCCCTCCTGTCGTTCGGGTGGGGCGTACTGGGGCCTCACCCTCTGGTCCCGAAGTTCTCGACAGAATTCTGCCAAGGCCCGGACCTCTTGGCGGAGCTCATCTAGGTCACTTGGGGTGACCTCTTGTCGGGGGTGAGCGGAAGAAGCTTCCTACGATGCCCGGCGAGAGTTGGGTCCCTGGTGGGAGCCCCGCCCCCGGTTGCTGGCGTTGCGGAGGCTTCCACGGGGCGCCATAGCTTTTTGCTCTGATTCCCACAGACGGCGCCAAGAAGTGTAGCGGTAGGAAAATAGTTCCTAGGCCACGTACCACCTTCTCTATTTATTTGTTGGGAAAGTCGTCTCACGCCCGTGGAGGCCTGCAAACACCAAGAAACCAAAGAGGCGTCAGAAGGAGTCCCGGGTGTTACCCCAGAGGACAACCCTCCGATGCTTAAGTCAGCAAGGGATCAATGAGCAATAGAGAAGAGCGAAGTGAGAGAGAAGTAGAGTTCGTAGGAACTGATCCGAGAGGCGTGTAGGTCCTCTGCATGCGTGCTCGCCGCTCCCAGTGGGTACTCGGAGAGTGCTCGCTGGGTGGTAAGGTCGTGCAGGAGGAGGTTTCTCTCTAAGCGTAGTGGGTAGACTTTCTGTCGTTGTAGTAGGTCTGAGTGCTCTATTCTCAGTAGGAAGCTCTTAAGGCAGAAGTATGCACCGTTCAGAGACGTGTCCTTCTTCTCCTCTGTCGATGTCCCTTTTATATAGGCTGTCCTAGAGCGAGGGGCCTCATCCATTGAGAGGGAAGGGTCCGCTTAGTAGAGTAACATTCCCCCGCTACATTGGCGGGAGTTTCCCGTTGGGGGGCGCTAGCCTCGGCGCCGGCTGGTCCCTAGACGAGTCTTACGGCGCTCATAGGGAGTGCTAGCCCGTTACGGGGTCAAGGCCGACGTCGTGGGGGCAACGGTCGGTCATCGGAGTGTTCTCCGACAAGAACTATGCTTCCCCTCACTGTAGAATCCAATGTCGGGTCGGATTGGGCCGCTCCTTGGCGGGCCGCATATGTCAGCCACTTCTTGGGTGCGCTTATCGAGAGTTCTTTGGCATGGACCGGTCGTTACTGGGTCGAATGTAGGCCAGACCGGATTCACCCTCCTCAACTAGTACTACAGAATCAGAATCCCGTCCAATAAGGGGAAGGATTGATATTACATGGAATCATGTTTTGGAGTTAGAAAAACATAAATTCAAATGTCTATATTGTGGAAAGATTTTGAATGGTGGAGGGATTCACAGGGTGACAAAGTACCTAGCTAATATTAAAGGTGATGTTGCTTCTTATAAGAAAGTTCCTCCACGGGTGTTGTTAAAGATAAAAGGGGATCTTGAAAGCACTGTTTCAACAAATACCAAAAAATCGTTTACTCTGAAACATAGCCCATTCCCATCATTTGTAATTATTAATGAAGATGTTGATGATGATGTTGAGGGTCCCGGTTTGAAAAGAAATGCAGAAGGTGATTCAAAAAAAATGAAGGGATTAACTGGAGGCAAGCAACCATCAATTAAAAGTGCTATGACAGGTAAAGATGCCATTGAAAGAGCACATATAAAAGCTGCAAAATGATTTTATGAGTCATGCATTCTATTTAATGCTACAAATTCTTCACGTTTTCAAGCTATGTTTGATTCTACATTAATAATTGGTTATGGATATAAAGCACCTACTTTTTATGATTTGCGTGATTTCTTTCTCAAAAAAAGTGTTGAAGAGTTGAAAGAATGTATTAATTCATTTAAAAAAATGTGGAAAGAGTTTAGTTGTATAATTATGGCTAATGGATGGACAGATAAGAAGTGAAGGACTTTAATAAACTTTCTGGTTTATTGTGCTAAGGGAACTATATTTTTAAAGTCTGTTGATGCCTGTGAACATGCAAAAATTGGTGAAATGCTTGCTCAGTTACTTATTGACATTGTGGAAGAAGTTGGTGCTGAAAATATTATCCAAGTAGTGACTAATAATGCAGCCAACTACAAGCTTGCATATTTTTTATTGAATCAACAATATCGATATATTGTATGGACACCATGTGCAGCACACTGTCTAGATTTGATGTTGAAAGATATTGCTAAGATGGGTGATGTTAAAGAATTAATCAATCAAGCTCGGAGTATTAGCACTTTTATTTATAATCATGGCTTTGTTTTGAATTTGATGAGAAAATTTACAAGTGGGAAAGAAATTATTGGACCAGCTATTACTCGATTTGCAACTCACTTTCTTGCACTTCAAAGTTTGTTGAGTTATAAAAATCAATTGTGAGCTATGATGACTAGTAAAGAATGGGTTGAAAGCAAATGGGTTAAAAATCAAAAAGGCATTGTTGTATCTGATTTGATTCTATCTACTTCATTCTGGGATAAATGTTTGATAGTTGTGTAAGCCTTTGAGTCACTTGTTCGTGTATTAAGAATGGTAGATAGTGATGAAAGGTCATCTATGTGATACATATTTGAAAGTACGCGGAGGACTAAGAATGCTATAAAGAAAACACTCTTAAAATTTAAGATGAACATTGAACCTTTCATCTCAATTATGGATTCTCGATCGGATCATCAACTTAGTCGACCTCTTCTTTTAGCAGGCTATTGGCTCAATCCACAATCTCAATATGACATGGATAATGAAACAAGACTGTTGACAATGCAAAGGGGTTAATGAATCTCTTCATCAGATATGTCAAGGTAATGTTGATATGCTAGTGAAAATTAATCCAAAGCTAGATAAATTTAGATGTGCAGATGAAGATTTTGAAAGGCCGGCTGCAATAACTTCTCGTTATTCCTTGGCTTTAGGTATTGTTATTTTATTTAGATTATTTCTTTTGACTATAAATTTGGGTAAGAATATGACTAACCCAGTATATCTATTTTATTTTCAGCTATTTGGTGATAAATTTATAGAGCTTGTGCTCTAAATTTGCAGAATTTGGCAGTAAAAATTTTAAGCCAAACATGCAGCTCTTCTGGATGTGAACGTAATTGGAGTATTTTTGAATGTATACACACTAAGAAGAGGAATCACTTAGAGCATCAAAGATTATGTGGCTTTGTATATGTTCGTTACAATCTACGATTGTTGGATAGGTAAGAAATTATATAAGTGTATTATAATCTAAAAATAACTTCTATTGATTTCATTACATTTTAAGTTTAATAGTTTATAATTGATGTCTACTATATGTTTTTGTAGGAAGAAAAAGAAGAAGTAATATTTTGATCCTATATCTTTAGAAGATATTGATCTTATGGAAGAGTGGGTGGTGGAAGAGGAGTCTACTCTATTTACTAATGAAGATGTTGATAATTAGCTTCAAATGGATCAACCAAATAATTCGCAGTTTACAAGAGATGATGAGGACTTTGGTATTCTATTTTAGTTTTATAAAAATTAAAATTTATTACTATTTTAGTAAGTTATGATTTGCTAATATTCAATTGTTTGTATGTATTTCTAAGAACTTTGACTGTTCGAGAAGAAGATGAAACTCACGTTGGAATTCAATGTTGAAGATTATATGAGACTTTTTTATGATCATATATATAGTTTTGAACTCAGACTTTTGATGAAGTGATGGATTTATGTTTGTAAACTTTAAAACTTGATAATGTTACTTCTTTGACTGTTGCGTTGAGATATCATTTGGTTATATGTATATATTAATGTTTAGATACATTTATATATTTTTAAAATTATTAAAATTTTATGACATCATAATTATATTATGATGATGTCATGGTTCAAACCAGTTCGATTGAACGGTCCAACTGGTTCGAACCGAACCAACTCGTTGAGCGGTCCAGACACTGGTTCGATTCTGATAACATTTATTGAAAATTTGAAATCCTCTTCTTTGAATGCTTCTAGAATTTTGAGGAAACTTAAGTTCAATGTTGGTTTCATCTTTAGCCAATTGATCTCAAGATCAAAGAGTCGGATATAAAAGTACTGAAAAATAGGATAATAAAAGTTAAGATTTTTTTTGTAAATAAACCACTGTTAAAGGTATATTTGCAAATATATCATCTCAGGATTTACATTACCAAAGATATCGTTGATTTCATCAAAACAGTGCAAAAATGTCACTATAGTTAACTTCTGTTGACAGACTGACAAATATTCTATAAAACTTCTAATATTCCCTCTATTTGATAATTAAAAGACTAAAATACCACTCATGAATCTCAAATTCTCTACATCAAAAGAGAGATGAGTTGTAGAGAGAGAGGGGGATGCGAGGGAGAGACTGTGAGACATAGAGTGAGAGAGAGAGAGAGATGGCCCCGGTGGGATGGGGGTCCGAGAGAGAAAGAGAGGGGGGAGAGAGAGTAGAGAAGTGAGTGAGAGATGCCGACAGGACTCATCGGCGTCTCCCCCCGACCGTGAGAGAGAGAGAGGGGGGGAGAGTGTTGACACACGAAAAATAATGATAATAATAAGAATATTAATAAAAATAAAATAATAATGATATAATAATAACAATGCCAAAATATTTTATTATCTTATTTCTGCTATTTCTCATTTTCCAGGAATAAAGAACAGGACAAAGAAACGTGAAAGAGTTGAAAATGGCTTAAATGGGCCTAAAGGGCTTAAATGAGCCGAATCATCCGGCGGCCAGACTTGATCCGGCGGCCATGTCTCATCCGGCGGCCAGAAAGGCGCGCCCAGCCGCTGTATCCCCGCCGCCATATCAAAAGCCCTTCCATCCTCTATAAAAGCCCCGGCTTTGAACAAGCAAAGGAGACTTGGAGAACAAGTTAGAAAAGGGGGAAGGAGAAAAGGCCATCTTGGGGGGGGGGGGAGAGCAGAAGAAGAAGAAGCCATCAAGATAATAGAGAAAGGGAGAGAAGAGCCTCGAGAAGAAAAAGAGAGCGGAAAGAGAAAGGAGGCGGGGAGTCTGAAGTCGCAAGGTGGGTCTGAGCATCATGTATCGCCCCTGTCCGGGCTACAATCTCCCCTCCCCATTTTTTTCCCGTTTATTCCTATGTAATCTCTACTGTAAGCATTGACTGCTATGTTCGATCGGTGAATAAATCTAGATTTTCATTTCTGGCAATCTTTCCTATTTCGATTCCCTTCTTCCCTTCGGTGTGATTGAATGGTCTGAGCACTTATTGCTATATGAATCGCCCCTTGAGGGCTACAGTTTCGACGTTTCATACCATGCCGATCGTCAGGCTCTGGAAGGTATATTCGTGAACATCGACGTTCTGTTCCATTCCCTTTTCCCATAACTTCGTCCCTGAGACTTCTATTGAATTGCCCAATGGCCGCCAGGGGCTCATCGCCTACCAGATGTGGTCTCTGTGCCTTCTGTAATTGGGTACACAGCTCATTTCAGAACTCATTTTCCGCTTGATTTCGCGTGGTTGCCAAGTTAGCTATGTCCATCGTCTATTACTTCAAGGAAGGTCAGAGACCCGTGATTCTATGACATGGCCACTGGTTCCCCTCACAGATGACGAACGAGGCACATTGAGTCCATCTTCGATTGTTTACAGGACCCAGCGGCTCTTTGCAATTTTTCCCGCTCTGGCCACGCTACGAAGTTGCGTTCTTGAGCTCAACCCAAACTCTGGCCCATCCACTCGATCCCAAGACTTCTTGGCATGCCCAAAGCCTTTTCTCAGTGAATAATCCATGTCCAGAACCTTCAGAGCCCCCTGATTGGCCCTCATTTGCCCCTGTTTCACTCAACAGCTCTTGATCCGGCGGCCCGGATACTGTACACTCGACCTGGCGGCCACGCCGAGCCAGTCGCCGTGTCAACCCTGTTGTGTATGTGATTTTGATGCTTACAAAATGACTTTGTTGCTTGGCCTTGTGCTTGAATGGTTATTCATGTCTTCATGTGCGTGAACTCTTTATCCTCTTACTATGACGTTTGAAATGGTAGTGGAGATGATTACAAAATGGTGTTATTGTGATATCATCATGTGGATGCATTTGTGACTCTAGAAGGCTCATATGTGCTTTGACGTTAGCACATTGTATATACACTTGGTGAGATTACTTTGTACTCAATGAGAAAGCTTTTGTGGAAAACATGCTGGGATAAATGTCATATTGAGCCTCATGTTATGCATGTGTACTTCGGTAATGCTAAATGAATGATTGAGATGCAAATACCATTGTTTGCCCCCAAGGTAATGATGTATGGCTCAAAGAGTTTTAATGATGTCAAATGCAATATTGCTAAATGGCTTAATGATTTAATCTGATTGATTCGATGAGTTCATGGTTTATGAAATGGGAATGTTCATGATTCATTGTTGGTTTGTGATTAGAATTCCTACATAACTTTGTGTTGAAGTGTTGATATCATTGTCATGTGGAGTTGGTATAATCTCATCATTTGGACTTTCCGATCCATGGCAAACTTATTGGAGTGATGCTATACTCTTCTGACACATTTGTAAATGGTTTTTGGAAACCCGTGGGTTGAGGAAAACACTGCCACTTGTGTACGTCCTTCACAAGGTCACATTACAAAGTGGTTCGGATTGATAAATATATGCACTCAGTTATATGTGCTGACTTGTGCATAAACTCCTCATCGATGGTCAATGGAGTTCATAAATATATGCCTTTCCATTCGACAGGTAAGAACATGGTAAAAGCCACAAGGGTAAGATTCTTTTATCATTCATGGATTCATGACTTAATGAGAAATGCATGAGTGGATTTGTACTATGAATGCCAATACAAATCTAACTTTCTTGTGGTATTCTTGCAGGTTAGAAGGATTTCTAATACCCAATTTATAATGACAAAACCCCGGTGAGGTTGTATGTTTTATTTCTAGTTCATTGGGCGTTTTTGGAATCAAATAGGCTTGGTGTCGACACCTGGTGTCGACACCATTTTCTCAATGTTCTGCCCGGTTTGAATTTCCATCAGTCAGGAAGTTGGTGTCGACACCTGGTGTCGACACCCACTTGACTTTGAACTGGCCAGCAGTTTTCTGCTATGGGCCATGACCTGGTGTCGACACCTGGTGTCGACACCACCTGTGAACTGCCCTGGCCAGCAGTTTTCTGCTATGGGCCTTGAGCTGGTGTCGACACCTGGTGTCGACACCACCCGTGTATTACACTGACCGGAAGTTTTCTGCTATGGCCTTAGTCCCGGTGTGGTGTCGACACCTGTGCGGCACCGTGAAAGATGACTTTCATGCCCACGCACCGAAAGTCCATCAAACCCTGTCAAACATCCCTCAAATCACTCCCTAATTTGTGGATCTGGTCCCTAAGCTGTCTCTTGACCGTCCCAAACTCATATATACTTCTCCTTAGGGTCAAAAACCCCAATTAAGATGTTAGATCTAAAATATTTTCTCTTGTTCTAACCCTTGTGAGTGCAGAGACGCTGCTGTAGCTCCAGGGCTTCTTCCACAACGTTTTGGGCGTGAAAGTGAAAGGAAGAAGGCTCCTTCCAAGTCTTCAAACGATCTGGGTGTAAAAGCTAAAGGAGGGGCGTGTGCATTTGCTGGAGGAGGAAGAGAAGGTTGCAAGAGATCATCTCTACGACCTTGAGTGCAGAATGAAGGGCGGATGTGGCTAGTCTCCACCAACTACTGTTAAGATGGTAGAATCTGCAGCGGCAGTGACTTCCACTCCCTGGTTCATGATCTCTAGAGCTCCTTTCCACCTTATCTCAAAGCTTGGTTGAAGATGAAGAGGGGGATCTCTAAACCATTCATTTCCATATTCTTGTTAGAGATTAGCTTAAAGTTTGGGCTTATTATTTCTATCTATTCTTTCAGGTGAAGAAGAAAATGGAAGAAGGAAAAGAGGAGTGCCTCGAGGAGAGGAAGAAGATGATGTTGAAATCATGAACATCCATCAACGAGTCAAGGAGAACTAGATTTTGTTGAAGAAGGGGGAGCTTTATTCTTGACGCATCTTTCTAGTTTCCATCTATAGAATTTGTTTGGGGGGGTCATAGCATATATATGTCTTCGTTTCATATACATCTGAAAAAATACTTTGTGTGGGTGTTCGGAGAAAGGGTTCTCCGAGTGTTTATGTTAACGTGTGTGCGTCGATTTGTGCGGAGTATATCCGCGTGTGTGCTTGGACGTATTTTGGGGTGTGTTCCCCGTGTGTGGTTGGGAGTTTACTCTCGTGTGGTTATGTAGGCATCGCCCTACGTGTGTGTGTTGGAGCTTGGCTCCGTGTGTGTGTGGGGATTTATCCCCGGGCTATTTTTACAGCAGTGAAGCCTCACCGGTATGGTGAGGGGTAGACGTAGGGAACCCGTCGTGGTCCCGAACCACCTTAAAAATTCCCATGTCTTGTGGTTTGATCTTTGTGATTGTGTGCTTCACTATCTTATCTGTTTATGTAATCGTATGAGCTCGGTGAGATTGAGTGAATTAAGTTTAAATCTGTTTAGATTAAATTCTTCAATCTTATCAATCTTGTTAATTCCGATGTGCGCTAGTTTGTGTTTTTATTTGGACATAGTTTTCAGTAGAAGGATCTATTCACCCCCCCTCTAGATCCGTGTTCCTTCACTACGGGACCCAACAAACCCCATTTCCTCTCACAAAATTTCTGGCCGCCGTGTGGCCCAGCCACCGTGTAATCTCCCTTTTGTCTCACGAAATCTCTGGCCGCCTGATACATGCCGCCGTCTCACATGCGTTGTCGCTGTATCACCCCCCACTAGCCGTCAGATAACACTTCCGTTCACCTAGCCGCCGTCCCAGCTCATGCCGCCGGATCACTCCTCCTCTACTCCTGGCCGCCGTCCCAAGCCCCTCCGCTCTCCTAGCCGTCGTCCCAACTCATGGGCCAGCCATTTAGACCACCCCCACTTCTCCATGCTTCCTGCTGCCAGATCAATTAATGCTACAGTCTCCCTGTCGCCGTATCAGTGCTATAGTTTCCCAGCCGCCGTGTCATCTTGGCATGTTTCCCAACTTTGACTTTTGCTTTCCTCAGCCGTCGAATCAAGGGGCCATACCCCTCTTGGCTACCATATTCACCTGAGACCCATTGCCCAATTACATGAGGTGCGGAGGAGCTACAGTAACGGGGTTTTTACCCCTACATTATGTTTTATTTTCCAAGTTTTCTGATTACCCCATCGAGTCATGGGGATTCGCTACTGGCTAAAGCGTGGTCTCCGATGACTTCATTAGGGGAACACCGAAAGTACCGCCTTATGGCGAATAGTGTTTCATTATTTCCCGACCCTCTCGGCCCCCGGGCTTCGATATGCCCATTGGTTATGGACCCCATCTTGGCTCTCCGTGGACGGGTTTCCTTTACTTCTCCTGGCATATTCCGGGTACTGGGGAGATGCTGCTGGAATTACGTCATGAGCCTATTTTCTAGCTAGTATTGCATTATGTTTTTTTTAATTACCCCATTGAGTCACGGGGATCCGCCGTCTACTATGGCGTGCTCTCCGATGACTTTAGTAGGGGAAAAGTGAATAAACCGCCTCAATGGTGAATAATACCCCGTCGCTTCTCGGCCCCTTTCGGCTCTCGGGTTCCGATATGCCCGTGTATTACGTATCTCATCTCAGCTCTCCGTGGATGGGTTTCCTATACGTCTCTTGGCATATCCCGAGATAAGGGGAGATGCTGCCGAAATTAATTCAAGGGGTTATTTTTATAATATTGCATCGTACTTTTCAACTATCCCATTGGGTCACGGGGGTCGCTATCTATTATGACATGTTCTTCGATGGTCTCATTAGGGAAATAATGAATAAAACGCCTCAACAATGAATAGTGTCATATTGCTCTCGCCCTTGTGGCTCTCGGGCTTCGATATGCCCATGGATTACGGACTCCGTCTCGGCTCTCCGTGGACGGGTACCCTATATATCTCTCAGCATATCCCGAGACAAGGGGAGATGCTGTCGGAATTAAACCGGGAGGCTGTGTTATCCCATGCCTTCCCAGGTATTCCAATCATCCCACTAAATCACGGGACTTCGTCATACATTATAGCGCGAGCTCCGATGATATTGCCATGGAAATAGAACATTAACCGCCTCGAAGGAGAATAGTGCCCCGAGCTTTTTAGGCCCCTCGGTCCATAGTTGTGCCGGCTTTTCTTAAAGCCTTCATGTACACACTGCGGTACCAAAACGGGTCAAAAATAATCAACAAAGTGTTCACTACCCATTGTTGGGTCCGGGCCATCATTTTGATATGCCCATCTGTTTGGAACCTGTCTCAGTTCACTGTGGATAGGTCTCCTATACCTCTCCCCCAACATATTCTGGGGCAAGGGAGATGTTTCCGAAATTTTGTTAGGAGTCTGTGATTTAATTCTATATCGTGTGTCCCGGATTTTCCTCTTGGCTTTCACCTCTTGTGGGGGTAACGGCCTCACGGTTATCCATACCGAATTATGAGGGCAAGGTACCCTGTAAAGAGAATAAGTTAATGAACGAGTGTCGTTCCCCGGCATACATTGTCCCGGTGACATACGAACCCGTCGGAGCGTGGTCATGCTGATTCCCATGAACTTATATGCATGTGCTGCAATAATAAAGACGGTTCAACAAATAAAATGGCAAGCATTGATCGATGACCTCCAAGGTGATTGGGATTTTTTAGAGGGCGAGCCCTCTGGCTCCTCCACCTATCATGAGGTACGGGATTGCCGTCCAGGCATGACCGTCTCTTCGGAGTTCGTCTCGACTCTTCGTGGATGAACCTCCTATACCCTCCCCGATACTCTTTGGGATAGGAGAGGTGCTGTCGAAATTTTCTTTGAGTTTGTTGAATAAACATGTGAATAAATGATTAGATAAAGTAATAAATAATTAAATAACGTCAAAATCCAAACTCTACCCTTAATTTTCGAATAAAAAGAATAAATCGCTATACGCTCCATACTCGTTTGCATGAACACGTGCATGAACACACACGCACCTGCCGGATCTCCAGTATATCAAATGGTGACTAGTCGAAAGTCGGGTTAGCCTTGGCTCGAAACTATCACTAAGTGTGAGGTGGTCTTATGACTTAAGTTCTCTGCCACGTACCGAGAGACGATCTAATAAATCCTACTACATTGCCAGCCCGCATGCGCTGCATCTTGCTTTATGAAGCGAACATTACTTTCACACATTTTCTTCGGTCCCGAGGGCCCTTCTACTTTGACGATCAATCAAGGGTTTTTCTTTTTTTGGAAGGATGTAATTAACGTCATAGCCTTTATGGTATGACGGACTTCGGGTCCCGACACGATCACCCACTATTGTCTGACTGGTCAGACGAGCGCACAATAAATTTTGTCACAAAAGTGGCTGGCACGCCTATGCAATAAAAATAAATAAACCCAAATAAATCTAACAAATACTTATAGATTAGAATTTTTGTCCCCACATAGAGAGAGTAGAGAGATGAGAGAGAGAGATGTTGGCAAGACTCACCGACGTCTCCTCCCGACCGTGAGAGAGAGGGGGAGAGAGAGCAAAGAGGTGAGAGGTGAGAGAGAGAGATGGCCAGGGTGGGGTGGGGTCAGAGAGAGGGGGGCATAAGGGAAGAGAGGGGGGCATAAGGGAAGAGAGAGAGAGAGCAGAGAGGTGAGAGCAGACGACACTGGCGTGGGGTAGGGGCGAGGGAGAGGAACAGGCGGTGTGCGAGGGGGTGGGGGTCTGAGAGAGAGAGAGCACAGAGAAAGAGATGGTCGGGTGAGGTTCGAAGAGAGAGTGGGGAAAAGAGAGGAGAGAGGTGAGAGAGAGAGAGAGAGCACAGAGAAAGAGATGGTCGGGTGAGGTTCGAAGAGAGAGTGGGGAAAAGAGAGGAGAGAGGTGAGAGAGAGAGAGAGAGCGATGGTCGGGGTGGGGGGTCGGCGAGAGAGAGAGAGGGAGAGAGACATCATAAACATGAGAGAGAGAGAGAGGAGAGAGAGGAAAATCACTCCGTGTGAGAACGACCTTCCTCTGAAGTCACTCTCACATGGAGAGATATTTCCCCTACCCCTCTCTCCCCTCCGTCGACGACACCCTGCCACCCTCCCTCCCCCTCCCCCTCTCTCCCCTCCGACATGCCCCCTCTCCCCTGCCCCTCTCTCCCCTCCGGCGACCACCCCCCAACCTCCCCTACGTCACCATTCCGGCAAGCCCCATTCCCTCTCTCCACTCTCGTCCCCCTATCACCTCTCTCCCCTCCGGCAAGTCCCTCCCCCTCATTGCTCATGTATAGTCTCCCCTCCCCGCATACATCTTTCTCTGCTCCCTCTACCCCGCCGGCGAGCCCCCTCCCTCTCCCTACAGTCACAAACTCTACCTCCATTGATCTCACTGTTTTACGCATCCCTCCGTCGACGACCCCCTGCTACTTACAAATCATAGGTGAGAGTGAGAAGGAAATAAAATTGGGAGAGTGAATAGTTTTTTAAACTCAAGAATATTATTATCTTTTCCTTAATCTAGTTAAAGTTAATCGTGGTTAAATTCACGGTGGATAACGAGAGGTGACGACGATAGTATTTTTGTACTATTTTGACGAAATTAAAGATATCTTTATTAATAAAATTTAAAAATGTTATATTTATAAATATACGTTTAACAGTTATTTATTTATATAAAAACTCAAAAAATTATGCCGTCGATAGTTTAAAATCAATTATACTGTACATCTATTGACTCGTATCATAAGTAAAGATGACAGTATAATGCTATATACTAAATCTCACCGCATTTAATTAATTGTCATCTTCTTTGGAGAAGGAAGCTCCTCTTGTACGTTACTCTGGACCCCAGCATGGAAGGGGAAGCTAGCAGACTCAGTCACGTCAAGTCGTACGGTGTGGAGCATGGACCACACCTACGTACGTGTGGCGAGAAACTTGAGCACGTAGTCACGGCGCTGGGGGTTTCACAGGGGCATGCAACACGACGATCGACACATGATTAAAGATTGGACGAAAGGTATGTTGTCCGTGTGGAAATTAAGGTATCGAGGGTGTTTTGATTTCACATGAGATACCGTAAAATTAATATAAACCGGTCGTCCTCTAAAATAGAGAGAGAGAGAGAGAGGATTGGGCATGTACGCCTCATTGGTTTTGGGCATGCTTCTACTGGTTATTGGACTGTCCATGAGGATTCCTTCGACAAGGATTGTTTTTTTTTTTTTTTTTTTGATCTTCTGGTATTCTATCAAACTTCATGGAGCGAGCAGAGAGTGGGATGTGATCCCTTTCCTCGAGGACTGCGAGTCTGCGAGCCGGAGGAGCCCTCTGGTGGCCATGCATCTCGTATGTTGATCTCCCTACTTCGTGCACGGTCGACCAGTACTAAACCTACCCATCCCAGAGAGATGATCAGGCTCGAACTTGTCCACTTCATTGCTCGTCATAATTATTGAACTGCCTGCATGCTTCATCAGTGAGAAAGACAGAAAGGGAAAGAAGGGAAGAGTTTCAAAAGCCCACGTATATATCAACGCACTGATCAGCAACACGTATACACAGCCTGATTTTTTGGATTTGTGTTCACCATTGGGTTGCCCCGCGCGTGCTGATGATCAGGATTTCTTCATGGCAGGGACCAACAGTAGCAGGTGTGGCTCCGATATGCCAGATGCTTCGCGCCGTGAGAATTAAAAACCTCTGGTATCACTGTATCAGTTCCAACCACACGCGATAATTAATTAGGAGTCTCGATCTATCGATCGATCCAAGTATAGTATGGTCAGCCTCATGAGGATAATTAAGATGGTTGCCCGCTAGCTAGGGTAATATTTCATAATTACCGTCGCAGTCTATAAACTTGGCATGAGGGTGACAGGGCGCCCGTACCGCAGGCCATGTAACCTAGCTAGCTGATGTGATCTTATTAGTCTACGTTCATCTACACTGGCAATTGGGTAATGATCGAAACTGGGAAAAATAACAGCAGAAAAATAATATATATATATATATTTATTTATTTATTTATTTATTTATATATATGTACACTACGTGCATGAGGATATGTAACAGTCCCCCGGCCCCGAAGGAAAGAGAGTAGGTTAATTGTTCTCCGTAGCTAGCTAGCTAGTTACCAGTAACTAACCCTACAGTTTATCCTTTTACCTCGATCCGCAGTGTTCTCTCTCAAAGTTAGTGATATGGAAATCTAACTGTGTTATAACAAGTCACAAGCCTGTGCTGTACGTGTTTTGATGCCACGGGGCTCCGGTGTGGTCGTTCCCTTTTATATTTGAAGGAGGCGGAGGCAGCTGCCCACAGACCTGTTCCTACGGGCCCTCGTGACTCTGTGTGTTGGACAAGTGACGGACCGGCAAAAACGACAGCTACAGAAATGAATCAAGCCGCAGAGCAAGCAGACAGACGAATTATTGCACTCCTGCCTTCGCTGAAAATAACTTGCGCTTACCCCAAATAAGATGATTCACTGATCGGTTTGATACAATTGGGGCTCCTTTAATATTTGAATAGAACAAGGTAGAATCGCCAATTTGTGGGGTGCCGTATTCGACCCCGAGTGACGAATTCGACCACCAATGGTGGAATGTGATATCCGCGCAAAATCCGCCGCTTGACCCGTATTCGACCGAGTTTAACAGCTTTTGTCAAAGCCGGTTCAGACATTCAACGACGAATACATAAGATATCGATTAAGAACTGACGAATACCCCAACCGATCTTAACCTACTCGAATATCAAAGTGCCCCTTGGGGTTTCTAAACATGTTGTGGGAGAAGGATTGTTTGTGAGTTGCACCGGAACTAAGGTCGCGTTTTCATTTACTCTTTGATTAAAATTTGTATTCATTTTTCCCCTTGTGTCAATATATATATACTCGTTTATAGCCTAAATGAAATTAGTGAGTGTCTCTACTGGTTACAAAATTTTAGTTAGATGGTCGTTTTATTAATTGATGTTGTGGGAAATATAATGACGAGCTATTAGATGTTGACCAGTACAAGGAAAAAAAAGCGGGGATTAGTGACGGACTCTGTCCATCGCTCACTTATTAGTCTCTGAAGTAGTTAGAGACAAATTAGTGATGGATTTTAGACAAAGACTTTTCGTCATTAATCTTTACTCGTTAATTAGTGATGAAAAAAATCTGATGTTAATCCGTCACTAATTACATATGGATTTAAGATGATTTATTTTCGTCTCTAATCTATCGTGAAACAGTTAGCAACCGAAAATTTTTTGACTCTAATTTGTCACTAATTAATAATACTTTATTAATATTCGATCGTTAAACCATAGCAACCAAACAATTGGCCAAACGCTTGACTTTTCTGTTAGATCTTTGCAAATTTGCATTGATCAAGTAACGATGATGATGGTGGTGATGGTCACGAGGAAGACTATATATATTAGAAATGACAAGAAATAATAAATGTAGAAATGCAAACTAAATACAAGCTTTAATAGCAAATAGTTAAATTTGAAATATCATTAAAAGTAAACAAACCAAAGAGAGTTCCAGCTATATATGAGAAAAATAACCCCTTGTTGACCAAAGACTTGGCAGCTGTGAGGCACATTAAGGAATAAGGATTAGCCATGTATATATAACATGTACCCAAATTCCTTCTTCCACCCTTCACATCTAGTATCTTAAACTCTATCTCCCTCTCTCTAGCTCTCTCTCTCACCAAGTTTCTTCTTGATTGTGCCACAAACGAGGGATTGAATCTATCATTTATGCTCAAATTTCTTTTCATTCTCAAAAGTAAAAAATTTATGTGTTTCTTCTTCCTCATTTACGTACCCTTCCCCATCTAATTAGGCAATATTATGGATGTCATCACTGTTGCATTAAGCCATGCATTTGACTAGAAATAGTGAAATCACAGAGTAACGAGCTTTCCTTCGGCTCAAGATATCATATATAGTTCTTCAAAATGGTATAATAAATCTGTTGTTACTAATGTATATGTGTCATTTCTTATGAGAAGACTTGCCTACTGGCGGGGTCTCTTCGTGATTCAACATTATCTACAAATAGAAGCAACTTTCTAGATTCCATCCCTTCTTACGAGGGACCATACAAAGACAAGAGGTATGGTTCAAAGTCGAACTTGGTGAGGGAGGATGGGACACAATCCTGTCACCACTCTGTCTATAACAAGATAAGACATGTTTGGCAAAACTTTCATCTCACAAGTCGCATTGAACTTGAAGCATGACAAGATAGAGTAAATCCAACTGATTCTGGACAGATATCAATCAAACTTTCTCAGAACGTCCAATTCTTCTGATAGAGGGAATTCTTAACTAAGGACTTTCGGTTAATTAGAATCTCACCGGATCACATAGGGCCCCTTTGACATCCGAGCTCGGTTGACTTACTCCACTCCGGAGGGTCGAGTAAGTCAACCGGGGTCGGTTAGCGGTTTTCTGCGAGGTGGAGATGGGGTTTCTCTCTCCGCGGTTAACGCAATCACCCGACCGGCGCCCGACAACTCCGTTGTCAAAGAAGGCAACGTGCGCAATCTAATATTCTGCTTCTTCTTCAAGATAGCTAAGATGAAAGTTTAGAAAGTCATCTAAAATCTTTCAATTCCTAATTAGAAGTGGCGACAAAACCAATCATGCATGATATCGTTAGAACGATGAGTTCCTGCAATCTTCTTTTGAGCCTCACGAACATGTGTAGTCATGTGAATTTGCTTTCCGAAAAGTTCCAAGAATCTCAAAGTGGATCCAATCTTGTGCTGTAAGTGGCCCCGACTCGAATCTTTTTGTAGGGGTTGGTCTCCAAACATTTTGGCCAATCTAACGATGTGTAACTAACCTTCAGGTTGGTGATGGCGTAGGACATCCATATATCATGATGCCAATCGCCATGTCGCCTAGGGACTATATGTCAATCCTAGCTACGTACCTAGAACCATCCTGATTAGGGTGGTGATTAGATCCAAGGGTCTAGACAATCTATACCTATTTGCATTGTGTTGGGCCTTCCATATTGGGCCCAGGCACAGGCCAACTTGTAGCCATCCCTCCAAGTTTACAAGTGTAGGTTTAAGATGAGCGAAGAATGAAGCCGAAGGACCAAATTTAGGCCCACAATTCGGCTCATTATGGTCCCAAGCCAGACTTTTTCCTAGATATATTGGCAGCTCTGAGATTTCATTTTATTACCGTGGTTCTTTCTGTGGGGAGTTAATTTATCTTGCTACACATGCACCTTGGTGTGCAAGAAATGGGGGCATATTGTCGTGTGATTAATTCAGTTAGGCCTTCTTTGATGACGGAATAGGGAAAATTAGGTTAGCTTAAACCTAGGTAAGTTATTCTTATTTTTTCACTTTTTTGTTTTGAAACATATCCGGGTTAAGGTGGAATAACTCATTCTAACTTTTAACTAGAACGAGTTATTCAAGAAAAACTTAAATTAGAGGTGAAAAAATACCCACTTTATCGAACTGCATTTTTGCTTATTCTCCGGGTTAAGTTACCTTATTTCACTCTTATTCCGTTGTGAGTTTGATAACGGAGTGGCTGAGTTAGGGGCGGGTGGCCTACCCGGGGTGACCCACCCGACCCCTAATCTTAACTGGGGTTGATTAACTCATTCCACTTATTTCTTAGAAATGAGTTAATCCACTTTAACCTTATCCGACCCCGATTAAGAAAAAAATGTAAAACAAAAATAGTCCACCCGATTCTGATTAACCTATTCTACTCTGGCTTAACCCGTTATCAATTAGAATGTGACATTTGTTGCATACAAGAGTTTGCAACAAGTCTTGAGAATCCTCTCCCTATGGATTGACATAAAGACAAACGTGAGCCCCCGGTCTATTTGGAGAAGACTAACAAAAACTCTCCGAGCTTGGGACAGCTTAAGGATTACGTATTCTTTCCATAATCTAGTAGATTTTAGAGATTTTCAGATCTCGCTTATTTTCTCTTTCATTCTCTCTCTGCCTGACCGTACGTCCTAATCTTACTTTTTGAAAAGTTGATGGGACATCGGCCCATTTGAAAAAGATTAATCAGAGAGTTGGGCATGTCAATATTTAGAATCTCTTCCACAATCATTATTTCCAAATGAGGCCAACAAAAATAGGAATTCATCTCAGACACATGAATCCAAACCTTGTAGCGGCGTTTGATGTATGCAATATACACAAAATTAGAGCTTGTTTCGACCAAAGGCTTTTGGGTTTCGAGCAATTACTCGGTACAGACCCGTTATCATAAACCAATCAAGTTTCACTTTAGTATTTCTGTCTTTCAAACTTCATCAACCTGTATAAACCAATCGAGTTTGTAAAATAACTAGGCACAAACTTCATGTAACCAAACCATATATAAACACAAAACCGATTAATTTAATGTGTGACTGATAGGAGGTGATCAGAGATAAAAGAGAGGTATGTGAGCCTCGTATAAACAGACTGAAAGTACCGATCAAGTAAAATAGTGGCTGTAACTCAAGAATTATAGTTGGACCATGTCATTTTATGACCTTGCCTTCTTCAATTGGTCTACATTTGCATGACAAAATGGTTAGAAATTTTTTTATTTTGACTCATGTGACGCGAGGTTCGACGAAGGTATGGGTTGCACTTCCTTAGGAAGGAAACATACTATACTTATAGAATATATAAGTGAAAAATTGTATGAATGGAATATATATATAGTGTGCAAGAATGCAATATGCCATGAGGGAATATTGGAAGTACTAGCCCATGTCTTTTGTCATTGTCACACTTGTAAAGTTGGTTCAAAAGTGAAGGCATTCAACCATCTTATTGCATAAACATGGACCAATGTGATACAGAATTATAGAATGGCAGAGGTGCAACTACATCTCTTGAATTATGGCAAGTATTTGTCTCTGTCAGAGTGGTCTTTTTTTCTTCGATCCTTAAATTATTATATGGGGGTAACTAGATCAATTGGAAGGCTTGAGGAGAGTTGTAGATTGTGTAGATGGTTGTTTAAATTATCTTGGCGGATAAGAAATTTCACAATTTAAATTTTACTAGAAATAAATAATTTTTCAAATGCAGATAATATATAAATACATAATTATTTCAAAAATTGTAACTTAAGTAATATGTCTAAACAAGCAAACATAAGTGAAACTAGAAGAAATTTTACAGACACTTAAATATTCCTCACCCACCAGAAATTATTTCTGAAACTATTCCCCCACCCACCAGAATTTTCTCTACCTCATCTTTACCTATACCGAATGTCACTCATTTTCTTCCCCTCAAACTAAATCGTGACAACTACCTCATGTAGAAATCTCAGTTAATTCCTCTTCTTCTCTGCCATGACCTTATGGGAATCATTGATGGTTCGGAGCCTTGTCCTCCATTGCCTACTTTTGAAATTACTAGAGATGTTGCAGAGTCTTCTTCCTCAGCTGCCGATTACCAGAGCTGGCTACGTCGTGATCAGCTTACGCTGAGCTGGATTCTCTCCTCTCTCACGGAGGTAATGTTTCCTCTGATCGTTGGTCTGCGCCACTCCAAACTCGTCTGGGGTGCCTTGGCCTCTGCCTTCGCATCTCGCAGCCAAGCTCGAGCATTGGAGCTTCATACCGAGCTTCGTTCCATCTCCAAAGGAACACTAAGCATCACCGATTATCTCCAGCGTATTAAGCGTATTGCTGACAATCTAGCAGCGATCAACCAGTCTATCTCCAATGCTGAGATTGTTCTTAATGTTTTGGGTGGTTTGGGACCAGAATACGAAGCCTTTGTCCCTACAGCTATCACGCGCCAGCCTCCATTTACGCTTGAAGAACTTCATGGGCATCTGTTGGCTCATGAGAGTTGGCTTCTTCGACAATCCAAGTACTCTGCTTCTCCCTAAAGTTTTCCATCTGTGCATTTTGCCAACAAATCTTCTTTACCAGCTCCAGTGCCGCCCCTACTTCCTCGTCCACCTTACATGCCTCAGTATTCAAACTTCCGTCAGGGAAATCGTGGTCGAGGTCACAACAACGGTGTTCGTTGTCAGATTTTCCATTTTCCTGGTCACCGTGCTGACCTATGTGCCAAACATTATGAGACTTCCTCCTCACGATCCAATCTCCAGCCGGGCTATGCTTCCTACAATCGTCCGCAGCAGTTTGCCTCACCACAATCACCACCGATGGCTTATTCTACTACATCTGGTTTTCCACACGGTTCATCTCAAGATATATCTTCAACCTCTTCTAGCAACGCAACTTCTCCTGCGTCGTCTATTTGGTATCCGGATTCAGGCGCCTCACATCATCTGACTGCACAACTACAACATCTACACCTTCAAGCCCCATATACTGGTGATGATCGAGTCCTCATGGGAAATGGTGCAGGTCTGCCAATTCTCCATACTGGTTCGTCTGCATTCAACAATTTATCTACTACTTTTCATCTACCACATATTTTGCAAGTCCCTGGCATTACGAAGAATCTACTATCTGTTCAGCAATTTACTCGTGAAAATAATGTCTCTATGGAATTCTTCCCGCACTTGGTTGTTATAAAGGATCAGGACACAGGGAAGATTTTGCATCAAGGCCGGAGTAAAAATGGGTTATATCAACTACAGCTTCAGAATAATGCTGCTTCCCCACAAGCAAACATTGGAGAAAAGGCTTCCTTCAATACTTGGCATGAACAATTGGGGCATCCATCTATGCGTTTAGTAAAGCGCATTCTTTCTATTTATGGTCTGCATGCTGCTACTTCTCGTTTTACTTCTCAGTTATGTCAAGCTTGTGCCTCTGCAAAGAGTCACCGGCTCTCTCTTTCCTCTTCTCCCTCTATATCGCTTCACCCATTGGATTTGTTGTTTACTGATGTCTGGGGTCCTGCTCCACTCACATCTAACACTGGGTGTCGATACTATGTTAATTTTGTTGACGATTATTCCAAGTATACATCGGTTTTTCCTATTAAACACAAATCTGAAGTTTGTGATGTGTTCATACGTTTCAAGAGACATGTTAAAAATTTCTTTGGTTACCGGATTAAATTTGTACATTCAGACTGGGGCGGTGAATATAGATCTCTATCTCGGTTTCTTAATGATTGTGGCATCTTACATCGACTGTCTTGTCCTCACACCCATGAACAGAATGGGTTGGTTGAGCGAAAACATAGACATATTATTGAGACTGCACTGGCATTACTTCAAGCTGCTTCTGTTCCATTTCACTTCTGGGATGATGCAATATCCACTGCTGTCTATTTGATAAATAGATTGACAACTTCGGTTCTTCGGAATGCTTCTCCATATGAGAGACTATTTCAATCCGCACCTCATTACAATTTTCTCTGGATTTTTGGATGTGCATGTTATCCGTTGCTCCGACCTTACAACTCACACAAGTTTGATTATCGGTCTTCTTTGTGCATATTTCTGGGCTATAGCACGATGCATCATGGTTACAAATGTTATAATCCACAAAGTCAAAAGGTCTTTATAACTCGACATGTTCTTTTTGATGAAGCTAGACTCCCATTTACAGAAAAGCAGTATTAGCCTTCAAGCCAGACCCCTTCCTCCTCTGCTTTGTCCGACGGAACATACATCCATACTCCAGCCTTCTCTCCTCCATTGGTTCCCACTATTCCCAGTGTTGTTGATTCCTCTGTTCCGCCCAAAGCATCAACAATATTGTCGGATCCACAACCAGCTGACCACCAAACCCATTCTGAAAATGTTCCACTTGTTCCATCTGTATCTAGACACCCTATGATAACTCGGTCCAAAGATGGCACTCGCAAACCAAAAGTTTACCATACTACAGTTCGTCATCCTCTTCCTAATGCCTTGTTACATGAACACCACATAGAACCGACCTCTTTTTCTACAGCAGTTCAAAATGACAGATGGCGTGCAGCCGTGGCCGATGAGTATTCTGCTCTCATTAAGAATGGCACATGGATCTTGGTATCTCATACATCATACATGCATGTCATTGACTCGAAATGGGTCTACAAAATTAAATACAAACATGATGGTTCTGTAGATCGATTCAAGGCACGCTTAGTGGCTCAGGGTACAAGCAACAAGCTGGGATTGACTTCTCTGAGATGTTCAGCCCAGTGATTAAGCCTACTACAATTCGTCTGATCCTTACTCTAGCCATTTCATTCAACTGGGCTGTTAAGCAACTTGATGTCTCCAACGCATTTCTACATGGGGATTTGATTGAGCTGGTTTATATGAAACAACCTCAAGGGTTTGTTGATAGCAATTACCTTGATTATGTCTGCCAGTTACAAAAGTCTCTATATGGTCTTTGTCAATGGTGAGGACACACGGCGCTATCCTCGACGGAGCACCCGGCACACCGCTACCTCCTTGTGGCTCGGCGACGGCGGCACCTTCTAGTTATCTTTTCATCATCATGTTTAGGCCATGTTGGGCCTCAGTCTGGACTTGCTCAGGCCTTGTGGGCCTTGTCTTTTGGTCCCTGCGTGGACATCTTCTTGTTTAGGCACTTATTGGGCCATATAGTGGCCAATTGGGTTGCTTTGTGGGGTAATGGATCGTGTTATGGGGTCAGGGGCTTATTGGGGTTTGAAGCCCACTAAAAAAGGGCCCATTAGGGTTAGGGGGCGGCCCCCTCCCCAGCTAGAGGAGGAGGAGGCAGCCGCCCCCCCCCCCCCCCTTCCTAGTTCTACTAGGGAAGGTGGGGGGCGCTCCCCTCTCCCTTCCCCTTTCCCCCTCTCCTCCTTTCCCCAACTCCACCCCTTCCTTATCCCACTTAGAATCCTTTCCTATTTTCTAAGCTTGCTGAATTATGGGCCGCCTTTCTCTCCTTGGAGCTGGGCGCACCCCTCCCCTTCTAGTTAGATTAGGGTTTTCCCATCCCCTATAAGTAGTTCTCACATTGTACCGATTACAGTTTACACATGATTTTGAATACAAGTGAGTATTGTGCAAAGCTTTTTGCGCCCTTCTCTCTCTCTCTCTTTCTTCTCCTGCGACGGGAGACCGGCGGGGTGTGACGCCTCAGCCCTCGGTGGACTCCGGGGTTCCCTCTTATCCTCATCTTCTTCCTCAACGGTTCGTGTGCGTGATTCCAGATTTCTGCCCCGACTTGTAGCAGAGCTCGCGCCCCCTTCTTGGACGAGTTTTGCCACGATCTATTTTCTGGAGATACGTCTGCGGATCAGCTTCGCGTCGGCGCCGGTTTTGCATCAATCGGGGATCGGCACTGCCCGTACCGATTTTCTCCGCCGACCTGCGCCAGCACCACTTTCTCTGCTCGCCCAGCGGGGAGGCCCTGATTGCGAATTTTCCCCAGGCCTCCACGCTGCGTCTTTTGTGCTGGTTTCTTCAGGGTTCGTGGATCTCCGAGTTAACTTTCCAACGCCGCCGACGGCGTTGCGTTTCGACATCGTCACCGTCCGTGGCGGTCGATCTCGTGGGGTTGCGCCAGCGTGTCTGCCCAGTCCGCCCAGCGAACCAGTCCTGACTTTCAACGACTCCTGCGGCTCGCACCGGCGTCGTCTGCCAGCGCCATTTGGCCGAGGGCGACCTCTGCCAATCAGCTGTCACCACCAACCGGCCCGGACTTGTTCGGGCACCAGAAGGCCGATTTCCAGATTTTACCGACGGCGTGCGCAGTTCTGTGTCCACAGAACCTGATCTGACTTTCAGCAGCGCCCACGGTCACCACCGGCGGATCCAGCGCGCCCCCTTTGGCCGGAGCGTTCCTCCATCAGTCAGCGACGCGTCCTCTCTGACGGTGCTTCAAACGGGCGTCGTATCAGCCCGTGAGACCCCCTCCGCTCAGGCGCGCGCGACACCGGTTTCGGCAGCGTTGCACCCGAACCTCCTCGCGGCCAACCCGTCACCGAGTGCGGCCCGTCAACCCGTGTCCGGCAGTCCCGAACGTATTGGTTGTAGCCTTTTACCTCCCTGCGAGGAGTGGGCCACTATTGGGTTGTATTTTATTGATCTCTGGTGTATCGGGGTTGTTGGTTCACGGCCGGGGTTCCTTCCCCACGCCTAGGCGTGGAGGTACGCGCTCCGACTCTCCTCCTTTTGCTTGCTCTTTTAGTATGTGATTGATTATGCCGCGTGAGAGAAGGTAGGCGTCTAGCCACTTTTTGCCATCACCGCGGATCGTGAGTGAGAGCATCCATCCCTAGCACTAGTCGAGCACCGAGCTAGGACTCGACTCCCCTTATCTTTGGAGGTCGACTAGACGCCTAGACACGTGCGCTTCCCTCCTTGGGACGGCCGAAGTCGGAGTTTCTGTTGAGAGACGTCCCTCATTCTGTGGGATATCACGGTGGTCAGCCACTTGGCGACCCTTGAGCGTGCTACTGCTGGCCTGAGTTAGAGTCTTTTGTGAGTCTTAGTCCGTGTCGGTCCCCGTCCCGCGTCAGTCAATCTCTCCGTGTCTGGTTCAAAAGATTATCTCTTTGGCTAACGGAACTCTCATTTCAAGCTTCCAAGACAGATACATCACTGTTCACCTATAACAAAGGCTCTGACATCATCTACATTTCTGTATATGTAGATGATATACTCATTACAGGAAACAATTCAACAGCTATTCAAGATGTTGTTTCCCAACTTGGCAATACTTTTGCTTTGAAGGAGTTAGGTGATCTTCACTATTTTATGGGCATTGAGGTCATCAAGCAATCTCATGGACTGTTATTGTCTCAGCACAAATACATTCTGGATATTCTACAACGGGCTTCAATGACTGACTCAAAGCCAGCTAAAACACCCATTACACCGCAGACAGATTTATCTGCTGATAGCAACTTCATTTCAGATCCTACCATGTATCGCAGTATAGTTGGAGCATTGCAGTATGTCACCTTAACCAGGCCTGAGATTTCATTTGCTGTTAACAAAGTTTGTCAATTTTTACACCAGCCCACAGAACTCCAATGGACAGTAGTTAAACGAATTTTAAGATACCTTAAAGGCACAATTACATCAGGATTGATGCTTCGCCCTGCACAGCAGCTTCGTCTACATGCATACTGTGATGCAGATTGGGCCAGTGATACAGCTGATCGCAAGTCCACCAGCGGATATGCAATTTTTCTAGACTCCACCTTGATCTCATGGAGTTCTCGCAAGCAATCCACAGTTGCTCGATCAAGCACAGAAGCAGAATATAAAGCCTTGGCAAATGCAACAGCTGAGATCATCACATGGTTGTAGTCCTTGCTTGGTGAACTTGGCATCCAGCTACCACAACATCCCATTTTATGGTGTGATAATCTCGGTGCAATTTATCTTACTGCCAATCCCGTCTTCCATGCAAGAACCAAACATGTAGAAGTTGATTATCACTTTGTACGTGATAAAGTTGCAAAACGGGAAATGGAAGTTTGATATATTCATACAACTGACCAAATTGGTGACATTTTCACAAAGGCTTTGCGTGCTCCCCGATTCTATACTTTACTTTCCAAACTCCAACTGATGCCTCCATAGCTAGGTTTGACGGGGGGTGTTAAGGATATGTAATTTGCCAATCTGTATTTTGTCTTTTATACTGTAACGATCTCTGACCGTACCAGAAGAATATTCCAGCTGTCACGTTCAGCACACCTATGCAATCATTGGCGGCAATATGTAGCCTCTTTGTAATAGCCTCCATGATATAAAACAAGGCAGAGTGCACAGAACGTGATACACTGCTTTTTCTCATTCTCTCATTTCTCAAGTGTCCCCAATTTGGATGAGGTATAAGTCCTCAGTCGGCGCGCTCATGCTTGGACCTGGGTCTTCGATCCTCGCTATCTTCTCCGGTGGCACTTCTTCGGGGCGTCGATCACGGGTGGAGATAAGGTAGCACCTTCTGGATTCCCTCTGATCACCTCGGACTTCCCCTACCCCTCGAGGGGTGGGGAACTTAATTAAGCTTCTGGTGGTAGGAAGAAGGGACGTCCCGAAGCGTGCCGAGGATCCCTTGGTCAATGATAGTATTGTACCATGTCATTGCACGGACCACGGTAAAGTCGGCGAGGAAGGTTACCTCTTTCGGCGCAGTTCCAAATGTGATCGGGAGCGAGAGAGGCCCTTCCGGGTGGATAGGCGTGCCGAAGAACCCGTACAGCGGTGTGTGCAATGGCGCGAGTCGTGACATATCCACACCCATGAGTATAAGATAGTCGTACGCATTAACGTCGGGTCCGCTTCCATTATCTACCAGAATGCGACGCACAATACATTGGTTGATGGTGGCCGAAACCATCAGAGCATCAGAGTGGGGCGTGGTGACGCCTTCCAGGTCATCCTCGGAGAAAACAATGGGGTCTCCTAGATGACCCGAGAGGGAGAGCTCCCGTGGGGTGCCGTCGCCTTGGTCCGCCGTGTTGATGGCCGTTGCGTACCGTCGCCTTCTGCTGGCACTATCACCCCCCGCGGCGGGCCCCCCAGAGATCATCATGATCTCTTTTCCGTTGGGCCGGTTGTCGATCGGGGGAGGTGTCTTCTGTCACCTCTCGCCGGCTTTAGCGAGGAACTTGTTGAGGAGTCCTCTGCGGACGAGGTCCTCGATGGCATCTCTCAGGTTGATGCAGTCGACGGTGTCGTCGCCATGGTCTCGATGGTAGTGACAAGTACTTCTTCTTGTTCCTCGAGTTCGGATCCGACTTCATCCGCGGGGGCCACTTGAGGAATGGCTCCTCACGGATCTCCATCAAGATTTGGTCGGGTGGGACCGTCAGGGGTGTATAGTGGCGGTAGCTACCCCTTTCCTTCTCGGAGCGGTCGTGGGGGTCCCCGTCGTGTCTCTCCCGTTTACTCTGACCCTCTCGTGGTGGGTCGGCGGCTCTCTTTCAGTCAGGCTGGTCAGTCCCGGTCGCACGACGCAAGGCCGCGGTGTTCTCCTCGCAGTGTGCGTGCTTCTGGGCTAGCGCGAGGAGGTCTGGTAGAGTCGTCGGGGCTTCGACTCCGAGCGCGCGTCGGAGGATATGGTCCCGCATTCCCTAGGTGAGTGCCGTGGTGGCGATATCGACGTCGAGGTGGGGAATGCGGAGCACCTCCACGCGGAAGCGGGAGACGAAGTCCCACAACATCTCTTCTTTCCCCTGTCTGAGAGCGAGCAAGGTCACAGCAGACTTGGCTACCTTTCGGCAGCCCACAAAGTTCTCCTTGAACAGCTTCTTGAGCTGTTGGAAGGAAGAGATCGTCCCGGCCAGCAGAGACTCGAACCATGATTGGGCATTCTCCTGGAGGGTCGTGACGAACGCCAAGCATTTCACGGTATCTAAGGCCCGGTGAAACACCAAGTGGGACTCGAAGCCGTGTAGGTGGTCGGCCGGGTCGGTGGTGCCGTCGTAGGAGGCGAATGATGGCAGCTGGAGCTTTGGCGGGATGGGGGCTTCCACGATCTCCGTAGAGAAGGGAGCATGGAAGTCCAAGTCGTCATCGATGAGGCCGCGATTCTTGGCAGCCAGGAGGACGTCATCCAGGTATCGGACCTTGTCCTCTATCTCATCGAACCGTTGGAGCCGGCGGTCCATATCTAGGTTGGAATGGAGTGGACTGTGTACCTTTGGTGCAGGTACACTACGTGACCGACGGGTCCTTGCGACGGAGGCATGGGATGCCTCTGGTACTTGCCGGAGGTTTTCTCCGGTCTGGCCCCTTTTGCCCTCCTGTCGTTCGGGTGGGGCGTACTGGGGCCTCACCCTCTGGTCCCGAAGTTCTCGACAGAATTCTGCCAAGGCCCGGACCTCTTGGCGGAGCTCATCTAGGTCACTTGGGGTGACCTCTTGTCGGGGGTGAGCGGAAGAAGCTTCCTACGATGCCCGGCGAGAGTTGGGTCCCTGGTGGGAGCCCCGCCCCCGGTTGCTGGCGTTGCGGAGGCTTCCACGGGGCGCCATAGCTTTTTGCTCTGATTCCCACAGACGGCGCCAAGAAGTGTAGCGGTAGGAAAATAGTTCCTAGGCCACGTACCACCTTCTCTATTTATTTGTTGGAAAAGTCGTCTCACGCCCGTGGAGGCCTGCAAACACCAAGAAACCAAAGAGGCGTCAGAAGGAGTCCCGGGTGTTACCCCAGAGGACAACCCTCCGATGCTTAAGTCAGCAAGGGATCAATGAGCAATAGAGAAGAGCGAAGTGAGAGAGAAGTAGAGTTCGTAGGAACTGATCCGAGAGGCGTGTAGGTCCTCTGCACGCGTGCTCGCCGCTCCCAGTGGGTACTCGGAGAGTGCTCGCTGGGTGGTAAGGTCGTGCAGGAGGAGGTTTCTCTCTAAGCGTAGTGGGTAGACTTTCTGTCGTTGTAGTAGGTCTGAGTGCTCTATTCTCAGTAGGAAGCTCTTAAGGCAGAAGTATGCACCGTTCAGAGACGTGTCCTTCTTCTCCTCTGTCGATGTCCCTTTTATATAGGCTGTCCTAGAGCGAGGGGCCTCATCCATTGAGAGGGAAGGGTCCGCTTAGTAGAGTAACGTTCCCCCGCTACATTGGCGGGAGTTTCCCGTTGGGGGGCGCTAGCCTCGGCGCCGGCTGGTCCCTAGACGAGTCTTACGGCGCTCATAGGGAGTGCTAGCCCGTTACGGGGTCAAGGCCGACGTCGTGGGGGCAACGGTCGGTCATCGGAGTGTTCTCCGACAAGAACTATGCTTCCCTCACTGTAGAATCCAATGTCGGGTCGGATTGGGCCGCTCCTTGGCGGGCCGCATATGTCAGCCACTTCTTGGGTGCGCTTATCGAGAGTTCTTTGGCATGGACCGGTCGTTACTGGGTCGAATGTAGGCCAGACCGGATTCACCCTCCTCAACTAGTACTACAGAATCAGAATCCCGTCCAATAAGGGGAAGGATTGATATTACATGGAATCATGTTTTGGAGTTAGAAAAACATAAATTCAAATGTCTATATTGTGGAAAGATTTTGAATGGTGGAGGGATTCACAGGGTGACAAAGTACCTAGCTAATATTAAAGGTGATGTTGCTTCTTATAAGAAAGTTCCTCCACGGGTGTTGTTAAAGATAAAAGGGGATCTTGAAAGCACTGTTTCAACAAATACCAAAAAATCGTTTACTCTGAAACATAGCCCATTCCCATCATTTGTAATTATTAATGAAGATGTTGATGATGATGTTGAGGGTCCCGGTTTGAAAAGAAATGCAGAAGGTGATTCAAAAAAAATGAAGGGATTAACTGGAGGCAAGCAACCATCAATTAAAAGTGCTATGACAGGTAAAGATGCCATTGAAAGAGCACATATAAAAGCTGCAAAATGATTTTATGAGTCATGCATTCTATTTAATGCTACAAATTCTTCACGTTTTCAAGCTATGTTTGATTCTACATTAATAATTGGTTATGGATATAAAGCACATACTTTTTATGATTTGCGTGATTTCTTTCTCAAAAAAAGTGTTGAAGAGTTGAAAGAATGTATTAATTCATTTAAAAAAATGTGGAAAGAGTTTAGTTGTATAATTATGGCTAATGGATGGACAGATAAGAAGTGAAGGACTTTAATAAACTTTCTGGTTTATTGTGCTAAGGGAACTATATTTTTAAAGTCTGTTGATGCCTGTGAACATGCAAAAATTGGTGAAATGCTTGCTCAGTTACTTATTGGCATTGTGGAAGAAGTTGGTGCTGAAAATATTATCCAAGTAGTGACTAATAATGCAGCCAACTATAAGCTTGCATATTTTTTATTGAATCAACAATATCGATATATTGTATGGACACCATGTGCAGCACACTGTCTAGATTTGATGTTGAAAGATATTGCTAAGATGGGTGATGTTAAAGAATTAATCAATCAAGCTCGGAGTATTAGCACTTTTATTTATAATCATGGCTTTGTTTTGAATTTGATGAGAAAATTTACAAGTGGGAAAGAAATTATTGGACCAGCTATTACTCGATTTGCAACTCACTTTCTTGCACTTCAAAGTTTGTTGAGTTATAAAAATCAATTGTGAGCTATGATGACTAGTAAAGAATGGGTTGAAAGCAAATGGGTTAAAAATCAAAAAGGCATTGTTGTATCTGATTTGATTCTATCTACTTCATTCTGGGATAAATGTTTGATAGTTGTGCAAGCCTTTGAGTCACTTGTTCGTGTATTAAGAATGGTAGATAGTGATGAAAGGTCATCTATGTGATACATATTTGAAAGTACACGGAGGGCTAAGAATGCTATAAAGAAAACACTCTTAAAATTTAAGATGAACATTGAACCTTTCATCTCAATTATGGATTCTCGATCGGATCATCAACTTAGTCGACCTCTTCATTTAGCAGGCTATTGGCTCAATCCACAATCTCAATATGACATGGATAATGAAACAAGACTGTTGACAATGCAAAGGGGTTAATGAATCTCTTCATCAGATATGTCAAGGTAATGTTGATATGCTAGTGAAAATTAATCCAAAGCTAGATAAATTTAGATGTGCAGATGAAGATTTTGAAAGGCCGGCTGCAATAACTTCTCGTTATTCCTTGGCTTTAGGTATTGTTATTTTATTTAGATTATTTCTTTTGACTATAAATTTGGGTAAGAATATGACTAACCCAGTATATCTATTTTATTTTCAGCTATTTGGTGATAAATTTATAGAGCTTGTGCTCTAAATTTGCAGAATTTGGCGGTAAAAATTTTAAGCCAAACATGCAGCTCTTCTGGATGTGAACGTAATTGGAGTATTTTTGAATGTATACACACTAAGAAGAGGAATCACTTAGAGCATCAAAGATTATGTGGCTTTGTATATGTTCGTTACAATCTACGATTGTTGGATAGGTAAGAAATTATATAAGTGTATTATAATCTAAAAATAACTTCTATTGATTTCATTACATTTTAAGTTTAATAGTTTATAATTGATGTCTACTATATGTTTTTGTAGGAAGAAAAAGAAGAAGTAATATTTTGATCCTATATCTTTAGAAGATATTGATCTTATGGAAGAGTGGGTGGTGGAAGAGGAGTCTACTCTATTTACTAATGAAGATGTTGATAATTAGCTTCAAATGGATCAACCAAATAGTTCGCAGTTTACAAGAGATGATGAGGACTTTGGTATTCTATTTTAGTTTTATAAAAATTAAAATTTATTACTATTTTAGTAAGTTATGATTTGCTAATATTCAATTGTTTGTATGTATTTCTAAGAACTTTGACTGTTGGAGAAGAAGATGAAACTCACGTTGGAATTCAATGTTGAAGATTATATGAGACTTTTTTATGATCATATATATAGTTTTGAACTCAGACTTTTGATGAAGTGATGGATTTATGTTTGTAAACTTTAAAACTTGATAATGTTACTTCTTTGACTGTTGCGTTGAGATATCATTTGGTTATATGTATATATTAATGTTTAGATACATTTATATATTTTTAAAATTATTAAAATTTTATGACATCATAATTATATTATGATGATGTCATGGTTCAAACCAGTTCGATTGAACGGTCCAACTGGTTCGAACCGAACCAACTCGTTGAGCAGTCCAGACACTGGTTCGATTCTGATAACATTTATTGAAAATTTGAAATCCTCTTCTTTGAATGCTTCTAGAATTTTGAGGAAACTTAAGTTCAATGTTGGTTTCATCTTTAGCCAATTGATCTCAAGATCAAAGAGTCGGATATAAAAGTACTGAAAAATAGGATAATAAAAGTTAAGCTTTTTTTTGTAAATAAACCACTGTTAAAGGTATATTTGCAAATATATCATCTCAGGATTTACATTACCAAAGATATCGTTGATTTCATCAAAACAGTGCAAAAATGTCACTATAGTTAACTTCTGTTGATAGACTGACAAATATTCTATAAAACTTCTAATATTCCCTCTATTTGATAATTAAAAGACTAAAATACCACTCATGAATCTCAAATTCTCTACATCAAAAGAGAGATGAGTTGTAGAGAGAGAGGGGGATGCGAGGGAGAGACCGTGAGACATAGAGTGAGAGAGAGAGAGAGATGGCCCCAGTGGGATGGGGGTCCGAGAGAGAAAGAGAGGGGGGAGAGAGAGTAGAGAAGTGAGTGAGAGATGCCGACAGGACTCATCGGCGTCTCCCCCCGACCGTGAGAGAGAGAGAGAGGGGGGGAGAGTGTTGACACACGAAAAATAATGATAATAATAAGAATATTAATAAAAATAAAATAATAATGATATAATAATAACAATGCCAAAATATTTTATTATCTTATTTCTGCTATTTCTCATTTTCCAGGAATAAAGAACAGGACAAAGAAACGTGAAAGAGTTGAAAATGGCTTAAATGGGCCTAAAGGGCTTAAATGAGCCGAATCATCCGGCGGCCAGACTTGATCCGGCGGCCATGTCTCATCCGGCGGCCAGAAAGGCGCGCCCAGCCGCTGTATCCCCGCCGCCATATCAAAAGCCCTTCCATCCTCTATAAAAGCCCCGGCTTTGAACAAGCAAAGGAGACTTGGAGAACAAGTTAGAAAAGGGGGAAGGAGAAAAGGCCATCTTGGGGGGGGGGGGGGGAGAGCAGAAGAAGAAGAAGCCATCAAGATAATAGAGAAAGGGAGAGAAGAGCCCTCGAGAAGAAAAAGAGAGCGGAAAGAGAAAGGAGGCGGGGAGTCTGAAGTCGCAAGGTGGGTCTGAGCATCATGTATCGCCCCTGTCCGGGCTACAATCTCCCCTCCCCATTTTTTTCCCGTTTATTCCTATGTAATCTCTACTGTAAGCATTGACTGCTATGTTCGATCGGTGAATAAATCTAGATTTTCATTTCTGGCAATCTTTCCTATTTCGATTCCCTTCTTCCCTTCGGTGTGATTGAATGGTCTGAGCACTTATTGCTATATGAATCGCCCCTTGAGGGCTACAGTTTCGACGTTTCATACCATGCCGATCGACAGGCTCTGGAAGGTATATTCGTGAACATCGACGTTCTGTTCCATTCCCTTTTCCCATAACTTCGTCCCTGAGACTTCTATTGAATTGCCCAATGGCCGCCAGGGGCTCATCGCCTACCAGATGTGGTCTCTGTGCCTTCTGTAATTGGGTACACAGCTCATTTCAGAACTCATTTTCCGCTTGATTTCGCGTGGTTGCCAAGTTAGCTATGTCCATCGTCTATTACTTCAAGGAAGGTCAGAGACCCGTGATTCTATGACATGGCCACTGGTTCCCCTCACAGATGACGAACGAGGCACATTGAGTCCATCTTCGATTGTTTACAGGACCCAGCGGCTCTTTGCAATTTTTCCCGCTCTGGCCACTCTACGAAGTTGCGTTCTTGAGCTCAACCCAAACTCTGGCCCATCCACTCGATCCCAAGACTTCTTGGCATGCCCAAAGCCTTTTCTCAGTGAATAATCCATGTCCAGAACCTTCAGAGCCCCCTGATTGGCCCTCATTTGCCCCTGTTTCACTCAACAGCTCTTGATCCGGCGGCCCGGATACTGTACACTCGACCTGGCGGCCACGCCGAGCCAGTCGCCGTGTCAACCCTGTTGTGTATGTGATTTTGATGCTTACAAAATGACTTTGTTGCTTGGCCTTGTGCTTGAATGGTTATTCATGTCTTCATGTGCGTGAACTCTTTATCCTCTTACTATGACGTTTGAAATGGTAGTGGAGATGATTACAAAATGGTGTTATTGTGATATCATCATGTGGATGCATTTGTGACTCTAGAAGGCTCATATGTGCTTTGACGTTAGCACATTGTATATACACTTGGTGAGATTGCTTTGTACTCAATGAGAAAGCTTTTGTGGAAAACATGCTGGGATAAATGTCATATTGAGCCTCATGTTATGCATGTGTACTTCGGTAATGCTAAATGAATGATTGAGATGCAAATACCATTGTTTGCCCCCAAGGTAATGATGTATGGCTCAAAGAGTTTTAATGATGTCAAATGCAATATTGCTAAATGGCTTAATGATTTAATCTGATTGATTCGATGAGTTCATGGTTTATGAAATGGGAATGTTCATGATTCATTGTTGGTTTGTGATTAGAATTCCTACATAACTTTGTGTTGAAGTGTTGATATCATTGTCATGTGGAGTTGGTATAATCTCAGCATTTGGACTTGCCGATCCATGGCAAACTTATTGGAGTGATGCTATACTCTTCTGACACATTTGTAAATGGTTTTTGGAAACCCGTGGGTTGAGGAAAACACTGCCACTTGTGTACGTCCTTCACAAGGTCACATTACAAAGTGGTTCGGATTGATAAATATATGCACTCAGTTATATGTGCTGACTTGTGCATAAACTCCTCATCGATGGTCAATGGAGTTCATAAATATATGCCTTTCCATTCGACAGGTAAGAACATGGTAAAAGCCACAAGGGTAAGATTCTTTTATCATTCATGGATTCATGACTTAATGAGAAATGCATGAGTGGATTTGAACTATGAATGCCAATACAAATCTAACTTTCTTGTGGTATTCTTGCAGGTTAGAAGGATTTCTAATACCCAATTTATAATGACAAAACCCCGGTGAGGTTGTATGTTTTGTTTCTAGTTCATTGGGCGTTTTTGGAATCAAATAGGCTTGGTGTCGACACCTGGTGTCGACACCATTTTCTCAATGTTCTGCCCGGTTTGAATTTCCATCAGTCAGGAAGTTGGTGTCGACACCTGGTGTCGACACCCACTTGACTTTGAACTGGCCAGCAGTTTTCTGCTATGGGCCATGACCTGGTGTCGACACCTGGTGTCGACACCACCTGTGAACTGCCCTGGCCAGCAGTTTTCTGCTATGGGCCTTGAGCTGGTGTCGACACCACCCGTGTATTACACTGACCGGAAGTTTTCTGCTATGGCCTTAGTCCCGGTGTCGACACCATGTGTCGACACCTGTGCGGCACCGTGAAAGATGACTTTCATGCCCACGCACCGAAAGTCCATCAAACCCTGTCAAACATCCCTCAAATCACTCCCTAATTTGTGGATCTGGTCCCTAAGCTGTCTCTTGACCGTCCCAAACTCATATATACTTCTCCTTAGGGTCAAAAACCCCAATTAAGATGTTAGATCTAAAATATTTTCTCTTGTTCTAACCCTTGTGAGTGCAGAGACGCTGCTGTAGCTCCATGGCTTCTTCCACAACGTTTTGGGCGTGAAAGTGAAAGGAAGAAGGCTCCTTCCAAGTCTTCAAACGATCTGGGTGTAAAAGCTAAAGGAGGGGCGTGTGCATTTGCTGGAGGAGGAAGAGAAGGTTGCAAGAGATCATCTCTACGACCTTGAGTGCAGAATGAAGGGCGGATGTGGCTAGTCTCCACCAACTACTGTTAAGATGGTAGAATCTGCAGCGGCAGTGACTTCCACTCCCTGGTTCATGATCTCTAGAGCTCCTTTCCACCTTATCTCAAAGCTTGGTTGAAGATGAAGAGGGGGATCTCTAAACCATTCATTTCCATATTCTTGTTAGAGATTAGCTTAAAGTTTGGGCTTATTATTTCTATCTATTCTTTCAGGTGAAGAAGAAAATGGAAGAAGGAAAAGAGAGTGCCTCGAGGAGAGGAAGAAGATGATGTTGAAATCATGAACATCCATCAACGAGTCAAGGAGAACTAGATTTTGTTGAAGAAGGGGGAGCTTTATTCTTGACGCATCTTTCTAGTTTCCATCTATAGAATTTGTTTGGGGGGTCATAGCATATATATGTCTTCGTTTCATATACATCTGAAAAAATACTTTGTGTGGGTGTTCGGAGAAAGGGTTCTCCGAGTGTTTATGTTAACGTGTGTGCGTCGATTTGTGCGGAGTATATCCGCGTGTGTGCTTGGACGTATTTTGGGGTGTGTTCCCCGTGTGTGGTTGGGAGTTTACTCTCGTGTGGTTATGTAGGCATCGCCCTACGTGTGTGTGTTGGAGCTTGGCTCCGTGTGTGTGTGGGGATTTATCCCCGGGCTATTTTTACAGCAGTGAAGCCTCACCGGTTTGGTGAGGGGTAGACGTAGGGAACCCGTCGTGGTCCCGAACCACCTTAAAAATTCCCATGTCTTGTGGTTTGATCTTTGTGATTGTGTGCTTCACTATCTTATCTGTTTATGTAATCGTGTAATCTCGGTGAGATTGAGTGAATTAAGTTTAAATCTATTTAGATTAAATTCTTCAATCTTATCAATCTTGTTAATTCCGATGTGCGCTAGTTTGTGTTTTTATTTGGACATAGTTTTCAGTAGAAGGATCTATTCACCCCCCCTCTAGATCCGTGTTCCTTCACTACGGGACCCAACAAACCCCATTTCCTCTCACAAAATTTCTGGCCGCCGTGTGGCCCAGCCACCGTGTAATCTCCCTTTTGTCTCACGAAATCTCTGGCCGCCTGATACATGCCGCCGTCTCACATGCGTTGTCGCTGTATCACCCCCCACTAGCCGTCAGATAACACTTCCGTTCACCTAGCCGCCGTCCCAGCTCATGCCGCCGGATCACTCCTCCTCTACTCCTGGCCGCCGTCCCAAGCCCCTCCGCTCTCCTAGCCGTCGTCCCAACTCATGGGCCAGCCATTTAGACCACCCCCACTTCTCCATGCTTCCTGCTGCCAGATCAATGCTACAGTCTCCCTGTCGCCGTATCAGTGCTATAGTTTCCCAGCCGCCGTGTCATCTTGGCATGTTTCCCAACTTTGACTTTTGCTTTCCTCAGCCGTCGGATCAAGGGGCCATACCCCTCTTGGCTACCATATTCACCTGAGACCCATTGCCCAATTACATGAGGTGCGGAGGAGCTACAGTAACGGGGTTTTTACCCCTACATTATGTTTTATTTTCCAAGTTTTCTGATTACCCCATCGAGTCATGGGGATTCGCTACTGGCTAAAGCGTGGTCTCCGATGACTTCATTAGGGGAACACTGAAAGTACCGCCTTATGGCGAATAGTGTTTCATTATTTCCCGACCCTCTCGGCCCCCGGGCTTCGATATGCCCATTGGTTATGGACCCCATCTCGGCTCTCCGTGGACGGGTTTCCTTTACTTCTCCTGGCATATTCCGGGTACTGGGGAGATGCTGCTGGAATTACGTCATGAGCCTATTTTCTAGCTAGTATTGCATTATGTTTTTTTTAATTACCCCATTGAGTCACGGGGATCCGCCGTCTACTATGGCGTGCTCTCCGATGACTTTAGTAGGGGAAAAGTGAATAAACCGCCTCAATGGTGAATAATACCCCGTCGCTTCTCGGCCCCTTTCGGCTCTCGGGTTCCGATATGCCCGTGTATTACGTATCTCATCTCAGCTCTCCGTGGATGGGTTTCCTATACGTCTCTTGGCCTATCCCGAGATAAGGGGAGATGCTGCCGAAATTAATTCAAGGGGTTATTTTTATAATATTGCATCGTACTTTTCAACTATCCCATTGGGTCACGGGGGTCGCTATCTATTATGACATGTTCTTCGATGGTCTCATTAGGGAAATAATGAATAAAACGCCTCAACAATGAATAGTGTCATATTGCTCTCGCCCTTGTGGCTCTCGGGCTTCGATATGCCCATGGATTACGGACTCCGTCTCGGCTCTCCGTGGACGGGTACCCTATATATCTCTCGGCATATCCCGAGACAAGGGGAGATGCTGTCGGAATTAAACCGGGAGGCTGTGTTATCCCATGCCTTCCCAGGTATTCCAATCATCCCACTAAATCACGGGACTTCGTCATACATTATAGCGCGAGCTCCGATGATATTGCCATGGAAATAGAACATTAACTGCCTCGAAGGAGAATAGTGCCCCGAGCTTTTTAGGCCCCTCGGTCCATAGTTGTGCCGGCTTTTCTTAAAGCCTTCGTGTACACACTGCGGTACCAAAACGGGTCAAAACTAATCAACAAAGTGTTCACTACCCATTGTTGGGTCCGGGCCATCATTTTGATATGCCCATCTGTTTGGAACCTGTCTCAGTTCACTGTGGATAGGTCTCCTATACCTCTCCCCCAACATATTCTGGGGCAAGGGAGATGTTGCCGAAATTTTGTTAGGAGTCTGTGATTTAATTCTATATCGTGTGTCCCGGATTTTCCTCTTGGCTTTCACCTCTTGTGGGGGTAACGGCCTCACGGTTATCCATACCGAATTATGAGGGCAAGGTACCCTGTAAAGAGAATAAGTTAATGAACGAGTGTCGTTCCCCGGCATACATTGTCCCGGTGACATACGAACCCGTCGGAGCGTAGTCATGCTGGTTCCCATGAACTTATATGCATGTGCTGCAATAATAAAGACGGTTCAACAAATAAAATGGCAAGCATTGATCGATGACCTCCAAGGTGATTGGGATTTTTTAGAGGGCGAGCCCTCTGGCTCCTCCACCTATCATGAGGTACGGGATTGCCGTCCAGGCATGACCGTCTCTTCGGAGTTCGTCTCGACTCTTCGTGGACGAACCTCCTATACCCTCCCCGATACTCTTTGGGATAGGAGAGGTGCTGTCGAAATTTTCTTTGAGTTTGTTGAATAAACATGTGAATAAATGATTATATAAAGTAATAAATAATTAAATAACGTCAAAATCCAAACTCTACCCTTAATTTTCGAATAAAAAGAATAAATCGCTATACGCTCCATACTCGTTTGCATGAACACGTGCATGAACACACGCACCTGCCGGATCTCCAGTATATCAAATGGTGACTAGTCGAAAGTCGGGTTAGCCTTGGCTCGAAGCTATCACTAAGTGTGAGGTGGTCTTATGACTTAAGTTCTCTGCCACGTACCGAGAGACGATCTAATAAATCCTACTACATTGCCAGCCCGCATGCGCTGCATCTTGCTTTATGAAGCGAACATTACTTTCACACATTTTCTTCGGTCCCGAGGGCCCTTCTACTTTGACGATCAATCAAGGTTTTTCTTTTTTTGGAAGGATGTAATTAACGTCATAGCCTTTATGGTATGACGGACTTCGGGTCCCGACACGATCACCCACTATTGTCTGACTGGTCAGACGAGCGCACAATAAATTTTGTCACAAAAGTGGCTGGCATGCCTATGCAATAAAAATAAATAAACCCAAATAAATCTAACAAATACTTATAGATTAGAATTTTTGTCCCCACATAGAGAGAGTAGAGAGATGAGAGAGAGAGATGTTAGCAAGACTCACCGACGTCTCCTCCCGACCGTGAGAGAGAGGGGGGAGAGAGAGCAAAGAGGTGAGAGGTGAGAGAGAGAGATGGCCAGGGTGGGGTGGGGTCAGAGAGAGGGGGGCATAAGGGAAGAGAGGGGAGAGGGAGAGGGAGAGAGAGCAGAGAGGTGAGAGCAGACGACACTGGCGTGGGGTAGGGGCGAGGGAGAGGAACAGGCGGTGTGCGAGGGGGTGGGGGTCCGAGAGAGAGAGAGCACAGAGAAAGAGATGGTCGGGTGAGGTTCGAAGAGAGAGTGGGGAAAAGAGAGGAGAGAGGTGAGAGAGAGAGAGAGCACAGAGAAAGAGATGGTCGGGTGAGGTTCGAAGAGAGAGTGGGGAAAAGAGAGGAGAGAGGTGAGAGAGAGAGAGAGCGATGGTCGGGGTGGGGGGTCGGCGAGAGAGAGAGAGGGAGAGAGACATCATAAACATGAGAGAGAGAGAGAGAGGAGAGAGAGGAAAATCACTCCGTGTGAGAACGACCTTCCTCTGAAGTCGCTCTCACATGGAGAGATATTTCCCTTACCCCTCTCTCCCCTCCGTCGACGACACCCTGCCACCCTCCCTCCCCCTCCCCCTCTCTCCCCTCCGACATGCCCCCTCTCCCCTGAGTTAAATATAACAGACATAATTGGTTGGATAATATGATAATTCAGGTATCTTCTTCCTCCTCTCTTTTCCCAGAGCAGCATTGTGTGTGTGTGTGTTTGTGTGTGCGTGGCAGGCGCCACCATGTTGTCAATGGAAGCCGCCGGGTACAAGCTCTCGTCGCCTCTCCAGAGCCGCTTCTTCCTTGCGCCGCCGCCTGGTCCGGATGCCGCCACCGCAGCCGCTACCCCTGTTGTCGTCCTCTCGAGGTGTCCCCGCGCCAGAGTGGTGCCCGTCCTTTCCGCCAATAACCGTACTCCGACCACCTCCGCGTGCAATGTAGCGGCTGTCTCTTCTGACGCAGCAGAGGGTCCGGTGAGCTCCTTGCCCCCGCCGGTAAGGATAGTTGCGATCGTCGGCGACGGGGTTGCCAGCCCGCTCAGAGGCGCCTCCTGGGAGGAGGTGATGCATCACACTGTGAGTGAGCTGCTCTCTCCTTCTTGTTTTTTCTTTTTCTGAAGCGGGAGGGGGGTTGAAACAAAGGGAAGGGGACGGCCCTGTTCCTGCGGGAACGGTTTGGGAATGGTGGGTTTTTGATTGCTTTGTTGAAGACCAAACAAAGGAAATGAGCAGAAAGAGGCAATAAATACAAGAGAAAATAGTATCCGGGTAAAGGGTAGAAGAGGATCTGGATTTCAAAAGGTTAAATTTTTTGATTTGGCAACCTAGAATAGAATAGTGTCCGAGCTCCACCCAGATTGGGACAAAGTCAAGAATCCATATTCTAACAAATTGGAAGAACGCAAGTTCCAATTCTTGTACACACTAGAATACACTAGAATACGTGAAACAGTTCTATCCAAGGGCATCTTCCCCATCTACTCCTTTTTGAACACCCAACGAACGCTCTTCTCACGTCTCCGTTCTCCTCCTAGGTAAGATCTCTCTCTCTCTCTCTCTCTCTCTCTCCCCGCTGCAGAATCTCTATTTACCCAAAGTATACTCTATTATTGTAGAATAAGAATTTCTTATTCGATTCAATGTAGTATAATGTCTGGCCAACCAAATTAAAAATAGAGTAACAAGTCGAATATGCATTCTAAGTTGAATCCACACTTTCATTCCTCTTTCTCCTATTCTGTTACAAAACCAAATTAGAAAAAAAGTTTTTTTTCATAAGGGTTAATAATCTAGAATGGTGAGGAAAACATTCTGTCGACTGCCACATGCATTTCGCCATACCGAGTGCAAATTTGTCTCCTTGTTTGCCAGTCATGCTCCATTTCAATTCTCCTGCAAATGGCAGAGGTGTAGAGCTATGTAAATCTTATCTGTCAGTGCGTTTGCTATAGAACCTTTTGCATGTTGTGTTCTGGGTAGTGAGATATGAGACTAATATCTGCCATGAGGAATATTGGGGGTAAAACAGATCATAGCATTACATGTGGTTATCTGGAAATCTGAATTTCATGAAAACAACAGCAGCTCATTTGTTTTACCATTGGTTTTGCAATTTTGCGTACGTGGAAATTTAAATTTCATGTTCAGTGAAAAGCTGGGGTAGACAACGACTACATGTGGTACATCCATTTGTGAAAGTTATTATTTCCTTATGTGATTCAGCCCATGGTTCCCCAATGAAAAGTAACGAAGTTTTACTTAGTAAGGTGTCGGACATTGCGCAACTTCAAGACTTGTTCTAGGATGGGGAAGGATAGAAAGAGCATCCAACCAATATATCAAATGTCTATCAGTCCTCCAACACCATTTCTTTGCAGTATTTAGCCAGTGGTGACTTCTAACGTTGCACATGACGGAATGGAACATTTTGTGCTCTGCTTTTAATTCCCATAACCTTCCTTTGATCTGTTTTGTTCCATCTAGCTGTCTTCTAGCCCTTCATACCACGATGCCCCACACCCAAACCGGCAGGAAACGTGAAAAGGCCACACTGAGGGCAGTTCAAGCCCTCAAACAAGTCTTTGTTCATGGTATGACTTACACAGTTGCCATTTCTTTTCTGATCTCCATCAATGAGCTTATAACAATGCTAAATACTACACCTTCCGAAAAACAAATGTTAAATATTTCTCTACTTAGTTTTGCTAAAAAAACATTTCAATGCCCTTACGGTACTAAAGGGCTTCTTCTGCACAGATTATGCCCCTTCGATTGCCCAACAGTCCAGTTCATTTCACATGATTCTCTAGTGGATATCATGTTCATAATCCTGTCATCATGATGACATCTTAATAGAGCATTTTAGTTCCTATCCTATGCTGTTGAAAAGATGAAGCAGATAATGTATTAAAAAATTAAAGGTGGTGCTTGTCCCTGTGATAATGTAGGACCATATCTCTTAAAGACAATTTAGAAAATTCAGATGTTATCCATAGTTTGATACAGTTCTTCATTGTCATAACTGACACATTGTGCAAGCCTGCTGTGGGGTTACTTTCAAAAATCTTCACCTACAGTAGGTCTGATTGAAAGCGTCTGGCCAGGGATACAAAGATTTGAGAAAACTACATCCTGCTATACATCTGATATCAACCCTCTTAAATGGTGTCAGCCAACCACCAAATAAAGCTGTCTCTTCGCTCTTTTGGGAAGTGCCTTGTTGTTCCCTCTATTACTGGTTGGAGTGAAACGAAGTGTATTCCTGTGGAGTCCCAAAATGGCAGAGTTGGAAAATAGACTTCACTGAGGGTTTTATGATTCATTGAGCCATAAAAATCCACCCGGAGAAATATCGAAAAAAATTCAAAGCTTTGCCATGTCACTGAAGAGGGAAGATGTTGTATGATTTCAAAATATGACGGGCCAAAAAGGATATCATCAGATCATCCCAGTGATTACATGCAAATAAATAATCATCAAAATTAAATATTTCAAACTCCATTAGGTATTTGGTATTAGTAAGATGATTTCAAACTTAATCTTGCACATTTTGTAAACATTGAAATTCTGCATGATTTCCAGCATGGTCTTAAAATTAAAAATATGAATTATGTTTAAGCTGACTGTCATGTTTTGCAATGCCTGGCGTTACGTATCTTCTTTTCTTTTAAAATTAGAAAGTTGGCCTTTCTTTTTCTTCTTTCTTCTTATAAACTGCGCAATCAAAAGACAGTGTACTGGATGAATGAGCAATTTGCTGGCAAACTGTTATTTTCTAGGTGTATTGGTTGTGGTATGACATATTATTGGTTGTGGCATGACATATTGTTATTTTTGAACTATGACAAAGAGGTATGAATCAACTCACAAAATTCTTGCATGCCTTGTTCTTCTGTTACAGGCAATTAGATTGAAATGGGTGGATGAAGGATTTCAAATACTTGTGCATACCAGTAAGTCATTTCATGTGGATGACCCAGGTCTAGGTAATCTGAGAAGTGAACTAGTACATGCGGATATATTATTAATTGTTGCTATTAATGATAAGAAAATGATTGACTGGCTTGAGCTCAACAGCGAATCTATACCAAATGTCATCTCGTTTGAATCATCTCCAGCAATAAGGAATAAACTAGGTGGTTCTTATGTCCAAAGCAAAGTAGAGGGAAACCTGTGCCAGACATTGATCAGCACTGTAAAAGGAGAGAGCAAGAAAGAATCATCAGAAGTGGTTAGGACATTGTGTGATGCATGGGATCGCCATAACTCTGATGATATTAGGTTCTGTTTACTGGTTATAATAAATGCTTACATAAGACCTGTACCTGTATTGAAGAACCTGAGGGCCAAGGGCTTCTCCACTCTTAACTGTATGATAAAGAACTGTGGATCTGAGGTTCTTAATTGTTTGCTGGATCCAAACTGTAGGAAAGCTCTTCAGTGTCTAAACAGCTGCTCTCCAACAGACCAGGTTTGCAACTATCGTTGCATTGCTTCTTATGAGAGTCCATATCTTGAGGCTTTCTCATTGTGTGTACTGCAAAAGCACAATTGTCTTGGATTAGATGCTGAGATCCCTGACAAACCTTATGTACTTCCGATGGCTACATTCAGAGGAGAGGCTTTGAGACATGAAACTGCAGAAGACCTATTTGTGGGTTGGTTGGGCAACTTAGAATGGAGCTGGCGGGTTGTTGCTGGCCAGAACCCTGCCTATGATCAATTTCCTTGCCAGTACCAGCTATTCTACAGGGGAAAAGCCAAAGGATCATTTTGGTATGAGCCAGTCTTTCAGGTCAGGACCCTGGAAGGGCAGAGGGTGTGGAGACGGCGAAAATACCGAGTGAGGAGAGCAAGAGATCCAGGCACATTCTACTTCAGTGTGTTGGATAATGGTGTTGTCTCAAAAGAGTATTGGACGATGGTCGACGTCTGTGATGATCTCAGCTGGGCTTTGTTTCACTACAAAGGTGCAGCGCAGGCAGCAGGCCAATCTTATACAGGTGCAGTGCTCGTCAGCCCGGATGGGAAGTACCCAGGTGGTATGGGAGGCCAGAGACTAGCTTCTGCTCTGGAGAAATGCTGTATAAAGGAATGGGAGCTCTATACCGTTGATAATGATAGTTGCTTATGCACTGATGCCCCACTGGGGATCCTTGAAGGCTCAAGTTTGCGCTGTAAGATTGACATCAGAGATGAGAGATGGTCGTCAGTATAGTGAAGTAAGCTTGGTTGTAAATGTTTTAGGTGATGACATGTATGTAACTCTCTTTTACGTGTTTGACATTTGTTTTAGGAAACCATTCCTGATCATTGGATTACAAAAACAGAAATACAGTAGAATTTCTATGCTTTAGGTTTCTGGCAAAGAACAATTTGGGCCAGCCTAAGCTGAAAGCACGCTTGGCCCAATGATGGGCAGGCCCAGTCCATTGCTGAAGAAGGTGCCAATGACACGTCCATGTTCCTGGTGGGCCGTCGTGCGCAAGTGGCCCATGAAGGGGTCTCAATAGGACCGTCCCATCATCCACAAGAGTAATACTCGCTGCCTACTCGGGTTTTTTGAACATCAGTGATGTGTAGTGGATTTTTTTTTATTTCCAGATAAATAAATGTATACTAACTTTGGGGCTCATCCAAGATATATATCCGTATAGCATAAATCATGATTACATGGCCCAAAAAATTAAAAAAATAAAGAACAGTAATAAAATAAATTCTTTTGATCATGAATGGATCATATAAATGTCTCTTATACTCTTAACTACCTTTCACATACTATCTATTTTTGAGCATCTTAGTTAGATGCATTTGGGCATGTATTTATCCATCCCCTGCATATATAAAATGTAGTTTTGGAGGTAAAGTTCTGTCTTGGTTATGGACGAAGTAACAAAATAAGTGTGTGATAATATCTCTTTGTGTATGTTATTTGTAGATAATATTATCTTAATTGATGTAAGTACTGATGGTTTAAATGTAAAGTTAGAATGTTGAATGCATGTGTAGAGTCGTAAGGTTTTAGAATTAGTAGGAGCAAGTGACAGAAGAAGACATTGTTCTAGTTGATGGATAAAATATTCATAAGAGTTGTAACTTTCGATATTTAGGGTCTATCGTACAAGAGAATGGGAAGATTTATGATGATGTTGCACACAAGATTAAGATAAATTGGTTAAAATGGAGAAGTATATTAAGGCCGTGTTTGGTAACACCACGGTGGCGGGAGAAACTTTTAAAATCTTATTTTCGTACCAGTGTGTGCAGTGTCAGAGATTACACATTATTGTGAATCCTTTAGAAGGTGGGTTAAAGGGGATTGCGGGGATTCAAGAGCTCGGGTCATTTTGTGCCTAGAGTCTCTCTCCCCTTAAAATCTCACACACACGCAAACCTATAAAAGTAAAGTTTCATTTGAGGGAGATTTTTTGTTGTCGGGGATTCCAGTATAATAGAAGTTATCAAATGTGGCCTAAGAGTCTCGTGTGATCGTCGTATACCTATGAAACTTAAAGGAAAATTTTATAGAATGACTGTGAGACCTATTTTGTTATATGGTATTGAATATTGGGTAATAATTAAGAAACACATTCATAAAATGTGTGTAGCAGAGATGAGGATGTTGAGATGAATATGTGGTAAAATTAAAAAAGATAAGATTAACAATGAGTACATCTGTGAGGACTTAAATGTAGCTCCAATTAATGATAAAATTAGAGAAAAATGACTCAGATAGATTGGACATACGCATCGTCGTTCTAACTTAGTGTCGGTTAAAAGATGTAATCAAATCTTAGTGGATGTTAGTAAAAAAAGCTCAGAAAAGATTTAAAATGAGATGGTGTGATACTATCAGGAGGGACATTGGTTTCATAGTTTAAATATGAATATAACATTTGATATAAATATTTGGTAGAATAGAATTTATGTAGTCGACCTTAAATAATGAGATATTATTTTGTTGATAATTAAGTTTATAGGTACGGTTAACTACACATGATATGTCTTTCATGTACCGGGAGAAATGATATCGTATTTGAGTCAATGAACGGTAGTCTAGGATGAAGTTAGACGGGAAAAAGAATACTTTGTCCTCCACATAGCTAAGGGAAAAATTGGACTAGACAATGCTCTTGTTATTATCATAAAGTACACTCTTTGATTAGGGCAGCATTCATCACGTCATTACTATGTGCAGTGTCCATGTATAACATAAAATTATCTAAAAAATATAACATAAATAATAAAACAAAGTTTTACTGGTCATCATCAACCATCTTGGGACAAACCCTAGAACTTCCATGCAAGCCTTTGAGGATTATTTAAGCAATCTTACTCTTTCAATAGGCTGAGAGGCCAGCTACTTCTGCATCAATATATCTTACAATGTTCTGAAGATGTGGAAAGAACCCCCTATTTAGGTGACGCAATAACGGTGAGCAGAGTGGCTTCTAATTTGTATGACATGTAGCGAGGAGTGTGATGCTGGTACTGTGGATCGTCTTCTGGTCCTTACTACATGAATAATACTTGAACTAGCACTCACCCTTATTTTATCGGTGACCCATCAATTTTAGTTGGACTAAAGATTCGCGTGTCTCATTTTGGTCTGAGAATATGTGAAAGTTATCGCACACAAAAGTGTGCGGCAAGTAGTACTCAAACAATACGTACGTCCCTGATTCATATTGGAAAGGGACACCGAATCGAATAAGAGAGAATTATGTGCCCCACTCACTCTCCTCACATGCAAAGTATTTACTCGGGATCGGATAGTGTATTCACGTTCATGGGCGCGAATACGCTACCCTTACCCATCTTCAAAATGACCCTATATATTTTGGTCACCGCGAAAAAACCAAAAAAACAAAAAAACCTTCAAATGTGATGTGTCCGTGTCTGATTAACCAGCAAGTGAAAATTGTGTACGTTAATATGGTAACAAAAACATCATTGAGGAGGGTAAAATCGACATGGTCCATGCGCGGCCTATTGACACCAGGCCCGCGTCAGCCCAAGGTCCGTAACGCGCATGATGGACCTCCGAAGATCACGGCCAACGATAGGCGACCCAATAGGATCGGCCGGCCATCGGATTCGCTAGCTCACGAAGGGCATCAACTCGGGTATATTGGAGGCCGGGCGACCCTCCGGCGATCGAACGTTACTCCCGCCATCATCGGTCTCGACTCCAATAAAGGTGAACACGTCAACGGGTGCCGTAAGACTCGCCTAAAGGCCGCCCGACTCCGGAGGAATGGATGCTCTACGGAAAACTCCCCACGATTGCGGGGAGATGTTACCCCACGACTCACTCCCTTCCCTGCTACGGGATCATAAGCCACCGCCGCCAGGACAACCCCTATAAATGGACCTTCGACCAGGGACGAGGGAGGCGAAGACGAACATGGCAAGTTAGATTCAGACACACGCTACGCCAGGCTGTCAATTCTAGAGAGCGACTTCTACAGAGGAGAGCCCCGGTTTGCTTCCGAGCACCCTTCCAGCCTAGCGAGCGCTCTCCGAGCACTCACTGGGTGTGGCGATCACTCCTTCGAAAGACTGATCTTCATTCCAGGCTTGATCAATCGACTCTCATCCTCCGCTCTCTCTCCATCCTCTCTCGATCCCCTAGTCACAAAGTGCTGATTTAAGCATCGGAGGGTTGTCCCTTGGGGTAACGTCCAGGGCTCCTTCTGATGTCGTTTCTCTGGTGTTTGTAGGCTTCCACGGGTGGCCGGACGATATTCCACAATAAACAAATACTAAAATGTGGTACGGGGTTTGAGAGACCATTTTCTCGCCTCTACACTTTTTGGCACCGTCTGTGAAAAGGCATGACAACCTGTGGGAGCTACCGCAACACCAGCAACTATGGCCGAGGGTCCCACCAGGGCTCTAGTTCCCGCCGGGGATCACAAGAGGCGTCTTCTTCTACATGACCGCATCGGGATATTACCGTCGACGAACTGGCAGAGATACGTTGTGAACTTCAGGCCTTGACGGACCTCTGCCAAGGCCATCTTGACGGACCTCTGCCAAGGCGTCCTTAACATGCCAGCGGGGCAGGAGCGCGCCCCTACGGAGCAACCTCTAAAAGAGGGGGCTCATACTATAGCAGACTCTCGTCGAGTGCGGGAGACGTCCCATGCCTCCGCCGCACAAGCCCGACGTCTGCGCAGCTTGGCCGCACTAAGGCCGCAAAGTCTGCTCCACTCCAATCCGGAGATGGCCCAGCAAGATGGCCCAGCAACTACGTCGCTATGAAGAGGTGGAGTGCGAGATAGAGGACAAAGTCCGATACTTGGACGATTTCCTACACGCTGCGAAGACCCGCGGCCTCATCGACGACGACGCGGACTTCCATGCTCCCTTCTCCAAAGAGATCAGGGAGGTCCCTATCCCTACGAAATTCCAACTGCCGTCCTTCACCCCCTACAACGGCACCACCGATCCGGCTGATCACATGCACAGCTTCGAGTCCAACCTGGTGTTTCACCTGGCCTCGGACATTGTAAAGTGTTTGGCCTTCATCACCACTCTCCGGGAGAACGCCCGAATATGGTTCGAGTCCCTACCGGCTGAGACCATCGCCTCCTTCCATCAGCTAAAGAAGCTATTCATGGAAAACTTCATAGCCTGTTGGAAGGAGGCCAAATCTGCGGTGAGCCTGCTCGCCATCAGGGAGGGACAAGAGGAGACCCTCTGGGACTATATGTCCCGATTCCGGGCCGAGGCGCTCTGTATTCCTTGCCTGGACGTTAGCATTGCTACCACTGCCTGACGCAAGGAACCCGGGACTCCATCCTCGGCGATCGCTCGGAGTCAAAGCCTCGACAACCTTGATGGACCTCCTCGCCCTGGCCCAGAAGCGCGCCAGCTGCGAGGAGAACTCTGCGGCTCTAGGTCGCACGGTCAGGTCTGGTCAACCCGACCGGCAAAGATCTGCCTACTCCCCTCGGGAGGGGTGGAACAAGCGGCAACGGCGAGACCGGGAGCGTCGCGACTGCTCGGAGACCAGAGAAAGGGGCCAATATCGGCACTACACTCCCCTAATGACCCCGCCCAAGCAGATCTTCATGGATATCCGTGAGGAACCGCTCCTCATTAGCGAGCAGGTGGCAAGGCCCACCTACCCTATTAATACGAGGAGACCCTCCTAGAAACTCCCCCCTCAACGGGCCCACTGGAGCTACCTCCCAGATCCCGAAAAGTGCTCGGCATATGAGAGTGAGGGGCTAGTGAGGAGGGTAAAATTGACATGGCCCATGCGCAGCCCATTGACACCAGGCCCGCGTCAGCCCAAGGCCCATAACGCACATGATGGAACCCCAATGACCACAACCCACGACAGGCGACCCAATAGGGCCGGCCATCGGATTTGCCAGCCCATGAAGGGCATCAACCCGGGCATATCGGACGCTGGACGACCCTCTGGTGATCGAATGTTACTCCCGCCATCATCGGCCTCGACTCCAATAAAGGCGAGCACGTCCCACGGGTGCCGTAAGACTCGCCTAAAGGCCGCCCGACTTAGGAGGAACGAATGCTCAATGGGAAACTCCCCACGATCGCGGGGAGACATTACTCCATGACTCACGCCCTTCCCTACTAAGGGATAGGCTTCCATCGCCAAGACAACCCCTATAAATGGACCTTCGAATAGAGACGAGGGAGGGGGAGACGGACACGGCAAGTTAGATTCAGACACACGCTACGATAGGCTGTCAATTCTAGAGAGCGACTTCTACAGAGGAGAGTCCCGGTTTGCTTCCGAGCACCCTTCCAGCCTAGCGAGCGCTCTCCGAGCACTCACTGGGCGTGGCCAACACTCCTTCGGAAGACTGATCTTCATTCCAAGCTCGATCAATCGACTCTCATCCTCTCTCTCTCCATCCTCCCTCGATTCTCTCGTCACAAAGTGCTGACTTAAGCATCGGAGAGTTGTTCCCTGGGGTAACGCCTAGGGCTACTTCTGACGCCGTTTCTCTGGTGTTTGCAGGCTTCCACGGTTTGAGAGACCCCGCAACGGGCGAGCACGCGCCATGAGTGCCGCAAGACTCGCCCGGGAAACGGCCGACGCCGGGGCTATCGCCCTCCAACGGGAAACTCCTGCCGACATAGCGGGGAACGTTACTCCAACTAAACGGACCCTTCCTTATCATGGGATGAGGCCCTCGCACCGGGACAACTCCATATAAAAGGGACGTCAATGATAGAGAGAAGTACGGTAGATTCTTCTACTAAACTCCACACGACTACGCAAGAGGATACTCCTGTCTCAGAGCCTTCTACTAAGAAGAGAGCAGCCCTACCAGCAACGACGACAAGAGGGCCATCTACGTCCAGAGAGCTCCTGCCTCCTGAGCGGCCTTACCACCCAACGAGCACTCTCTGAGAGCCCACTGGGAGCGGCGAACACGCGTACAGAGGATCTACACGCCTCCTGAATCGACGACTACGGCCTCTACATCTCTCTTACTCTGCTCCTCTCTCTATTACTCATTAAATCCCTTGCTGACTTAAGCATCGGAGGGTTGTCCCCTGGGGTAACACCCGGGACTCCTTCTGACGCCCTTCTGGTTCCTTGGTGTGTGCAGGCATCCACGGGCGCGAGACGATTCCCTCAACAAACAAATAGAGAAGGTGGTACGTGACCTTGGAACCATTTTCCTGCCGCTACAACAGTTGTTCGAAGTATCACTTAATAGCCTTGGATGCGATTGGATCGCATGGGTAGACAAGACTTAGAAGTTTTCATCCCATGACAACAGCCTGATTCTTGCATGGTTGCTTTTTTACGATTGTCACTGAATCAAGATTCAGGTCAAAGAGTTCCATCCAGATGTCTGTAGAGACACTAAATATTCAGATGCTATAATTCGGCGTGTGATTTGGGCCTACGAGGTACTATAACTAATCCACACATAATCATATATTGCTGTTGACGTAGTTTGCTTCTATTCTTCCCCTCTTTAGAAGAAGCTACCGTTCTCATTTAATCAATAATTACACATAGGAAGCACCATAGAGACTGCTGGAGTAAGTGAAGAATACTTGACTTAACATACAATTTTGATGGTTGTCGGTATTTAATGGAAGCAATAGCAAGCATCAAGATGATAGAATAGCTAACCTAATAATAAAGTCTCATTTACCAGGTTATGGGTGCATATAAATTTGAGTCTTCTTGTTTGCTCCCTCTCGAGATTGAGGATGTCAATTTCCTGGGTTCGCTGCAGATTTTTCCAAGGCATGAGTTCCTGGTGAAATTCGGCTCCTTTTTTCGATCTTGCTTCATGAATTCTACTTGGCCGTTTCTGTGCCCTATCTTTCATCTATCTTAGATTTGTTGTCTTCGGTTGCCTTTATAGCTTACTGTTTAATTATGTAGGTGCTTTATTAGTGGAAGAAATAGTCTGGGTTTTATTATTGAGCCATACCTACTCAAATCTGCATTAGCATTGTAGGCCTTGTTCAATTCCATCAGTTTATGGTTGCCTACATCCAATGAATTGTATTAAAAGGTTTAGCAAAGTTGTTGACCTGGTACCGGACTTGATATAGAACTATCTTTCTGGTTCACAAGTAGAGAACTGTCTTTCTGGTTGCAGTTTAAGGAACAATTCCCCTAGACCTTGACTAGAATTTAGATAGAGAGAGAAAGAGGCATGATATAGAGATAGAATTTGGTTAGGATGGAATTCCAATCTCGGTGGGCAGCAAGACATATTCAGACTTGGAATCTATAGTTGTTCTATGTGTTTCAATGGAGTTTCCGATTCTGAAGTAACCGAAGATCTCCGAATCAATCATATTGCGGCTCGGAATATACAATCGCTTAGCGTATATATATGTATTTGTTATATATATTTCTTATTTATCTTATTACTGTCTCCTAGGAGATTTATCGTCCTCTCTTCAACCCTTCTTTTTCTTTATCTACTGCACCTGCATTGTAGAGTTGCAGTAGATCCGAAGTTGGCTACTTTTATGCGTTGATAACAGGACACTTTCTGCCTACTGATTCTATTTTTTTGTGGATTGCGACATATGCTCTCTTTGATTCATATTTTCTTCTCTCTATCCAGATTACATAAAAGAATCACAGGAGATCAGCTGGTTGGGTGCTGTTACTTTTGTTTGTTCAGAAGACAACACTACAAAGGTATGATGCATTTTATTTGGTGCCTTTTATTTGGTGTATTTTGTATGATTAGGTGCCAGTTATCCTATTCAATTATCAAAGACAGCCTTAATAATTATGCTTACTAGCAGACTACATTGTTGGAAGTTTCTCCATATTCAATAAGATTGCAGAATCCCCCTCCCCCTGCAAGAATCCATTTCTTTGCTTTTGAGAAAGAAAAATTTCTCTTGCATTGGTTGGCTTGAGAGACTGCATCATTGGAGGGTCAAAAGATAGGGGATCTATTTTTATCAGAAAGTTATACTGTATTTCCCTCATTATGTTGTTACATGTTTTCCAAGGCAGATTTTAGATCAATTGACCCAATAGGTTGTGTAAAATAAAAACTGAGGTATCTGTGTGAATGCATTTCTCATGGGATTTGGAAGTCAAAGGGAAGGGGGAACTTGGTTGTAGAGAGAGTCCGCATATGAGGTTGTGAAGTTCGGTTAACTTTAGGTCTTGGAGAGATGGCAAGATTGGGTTGTATTATTGCAAGAGGAGAAGGGAAACTAGAGCAGGTGTCCCTTTTTTTCCCCCTCTCGTATGCATTCTTGGCATCAATGGACAATGGACCCTTAAGCATGTTTTAAGTTATATTGGCTAAAATTTTCTTCTGTTTTTGCTCTTCATGGAGTATGGGGTTAATTGTGTGGGGTTAATTGCTAAGCTTGAGGTTTGATGCATGTATGTGGCAGAATATTAATAGGCTTATTTCAACTTCAAGAGGGACACACGTTGCTGATTTGTTTTTGGTGACAGTTCGAGTTCTTCATTTTTTGGAACTATACAAAAAAACATAATTTTCTGATGTCGATTGAAGTTTGCTCAGGGTGGTATATTGTGTTTTCTGAATTTTCATGGTGCTCTTTGGTTTAGTTTACTATCATAATGTTTACACTGCTGCTTTCATTCTGTGGTAAGTCTGGCACTGTGTACTACTTGTTTCTGTGCTGATAAATATGAAGATGACAGCCATGACAAATCTTCAAAATAATAGTCAACACATTGTTTGTGCATCATTTGTGCCTTTGGCTAATGCAAACAAACATAGGATGTGTATAATCATCTTACTAATCTTGGTATATATATATATATATATATATATATGATGACCTGTATATAATACTCTTACTAATGTGAAACATGGAATATCTAAAATGATCTACCTCTCAATGGAGTTATTGTTTAAAGAGTATTTTAAATGCTATAGTTGCATTACAAGTTGTCAATGTCAATAGATGATTATATAATATAAATGCTATAGTTGCATTACAAGTTGTCAATGTCAATAGATGATTATATAATATTCCATGTCTTATTTTTTTTGCATGAAAGTGATATTCATGTGATTTGAAGAGATGGAATGTCGTGTTTCCATTTTTTTAATACTTTCAAGACATTTCCCTGTAATGTAGAAGCTACCCTTTCCCACATCCTCCTCCTCCTCCATTTCTTTTCTTTTGCCTTCTCCCTTCTTCCCAATATCATTAGCAAAAGGTGGAGGGTTGAGGGGGATACAGGATGATGAAGATGGGATCCTGCAGGAATGCAAATAGTTTCACACCTTTACTATTGTTTGCTTTCATCCTCTCAATGGCTTTTAGTGTATGGGGAAATAGGGCTGGGGGGACTATCAGAAGCGAAGAAGAGAAAAGACGGCTGTTTGAAGAATGGCAAGTAAAGCATGACAAAGCATACCAAGATCTGGGGGAGAAACAAAAGAGATTTGAGATATTTAGGAACAATCTCCAATATATTGATGAGCATAATCGCCCTGAAAATAATCACTCCTACACTGTTGGACTCAACCATTTTGCTGACTTATCCAATGAGGAATACCAATCGATTTATCTTAATCCCAAACTCAGCAACATGAGTAGATCATTTCAGAGTTCTGCATCAGATTTGGATTTACCAATTATGAAGGCAACACAACAGCCAGCCTCAATCGACTGGCGAGATTCTGGTGCAGTTGGTCCAGTAAAAAATCAGGAAGGATGTGGATCTATCTGAATCTCCTTCAGATAGATGAAAATTTGAGGCAGAGTCTCCATGCTGCCTACATAAGAGAAGACAAATTGAGAGCTGAAATGGACATTCTGGATGAATAGCCATTCGATTTGCAAGAGTGCCATAAGAAAGCACAAGCTGAAATGTCCATCTTGTTGGAAGAGAACCAATCTGTCAAATGAAGTTTCAAATTTGAAGGACAAGATACAAAATCTGGAAGAAGAAACCGGTGCAGTCTTTGTAGAAGCCATAAACCTGAGTGGCCCTTTTCTAATTTTTGGACAGTTTAGTGCTGAAAGAGCCATTGATTATTATGAGTACAGGGGGCATCTTCATCTTAATCAGAAGAGGAGAGCTCCGAGAAATATAAAGGTATCATGGAGACATGGGACACATTGTCCTGGGACAGTTGCAGTTGGGAGGATTAACTGCAAGAGGAAGGAGATTCATAAAAAAATGCTTGGGCGCCACCAGATTTTATCAAATAAGAAGAAACAGTACCTCTTCTTCCCTTACATTGGCATGACATTTGCTATGTGAGAATTCATCCCCTGACCTTGCAAGCGTGACAGAAATCCCCACTGGCATCCTGTCTGCATGAATCCAAAAATCCTGCCTGCACTTGCATGATTCGAAAATATACTCCTGCACTTCTCATTGATGTGAGGAGATTACCAAAAAAAATATATAATGAGTGAATCTCTGTCTGGGCCGGCCCTGTGCAGCAATGCGCAGGGGTCGACCCCCATATCTCAGGGGTGTCGACCCCTTTCCTCCTGTCCCCTACCCCTTGCGAGCTTCATGCATCAAAAAAAATAAAAATGAGTTAAATGATGAAGAGGACTAATAAAAAAATGAAGAATCAAATAAAGAGCCAAATAAAAGCCAAAGCATGGAGGATAAGGGCCCGCTGCCTGGGAGTTATGCATCAGATTTGGATTTACCAATTATGAAGGCAACACAACAGCCAGCCTCAATCGACTGGCGAGATTCTGGTGCAGTTGGTCCAGTAAAAAATCAGGAAGGATGTGGTTAGTACTTGGTTTCTTACCTTGGCCGTTAGAATTACTCCTTAAAACATATATATATATTCAGCTATAAGTTTATTTATATATATATCCTTTTCACTCATAGTTAGTTAATTGTCCATATACTGTAAAATTAGTTAGATAACTAGCTCTTAAAAAGTTAGTTAATGTAAAATCATCAGAAAATTTAGTCACTTTATGTAACTAGGTGGTTTTATGAAATCTGACCCAAATCAGCTGGGTTGCTTGATCCCCTATTCTCCATCCCCTAGAGTGTGCTGAACTGCTAACATGTTATTTTATAGTCCCCTTGCATTAGTCCATAGGATATTAAGCTAACTAAGAAATTAAGCTGTGTATACCAAACACAAGGATTAATTGAAAACACAACTTAGCTAATTCCATCTGGTTTCCTTGAGTACATGGGCAAGCACTTCTAGCTTAGGAATATTCTTCTACTGTAAAATGAATCTTAACACCAATCCAAGAGACATTTGAGAGCCCAGGACAACTGTTCTTCCAGAAAATGCCCGAAAATGAGAAAGAAAGAAGGATGACATAGTCTCACTAACTCTTCAAGTCAAAGGCTAACATGAGTTTTGGAATAGATACTTTCATAGTAAACCGGTTAATAAACAATTTAGCTGATCTTTCTTCAGTATTTGATATAAAAAAAGGGTTGTGCCTGCCTGCAGCCTTTCTCAATACGAAGCTTAGCGCCAAGGTCTCCACATGCCACCTTAGCCTATAGATATTTGAATCAGAAATAACAATTAGAAGAAATGGTTGAACATTCTTCTAAATGTTTGAGGTTAAAGATGATGTCAACCAAGGATGCATGGAAAAAATTCTTTTTTAACATTCTTCTCCGGTCCAAGTTATGCATTGTTGCCCATTCAGCAATCTCATGTTATTTGTCATCAGAAAACTTATTTTTAAATGTTTGAGGTTAAACATGATGTCAACCAATGATGCATGGAAAAAATTCTTTTAACATTTTTCTCCGGTCCCAGTTATGCATTGTTGCCCATTCAGCAATCTCATGTTGGCTCTAGCTCCTTACTTTTTACCTATGCATGATGACTGTGCATGATGATGATGTGATGTGATCCTGTTCAGTATTCAGCGTTGAATGCACTTGATAGGCTGCAGTTGCTTTGCCCGGCTGTTTGCAGTTGTTGAGGGGGATTTTGCGCACCCACAGTGCAATTTATCTCCAGGTCACACTGTTTAGGTCCTTGTTCATTTCAGAAGTAACGTTCTTTGGTTATGCTATGTGGAAAGAAAATTTTCTGACAAGATATGCATTGATATGGGGTCCTACCTCGGTCTGTGGAGATAGTTGGCACTACACAGCACATAGCTATCCTGACAGAGCCTGTTGATTTGTACACTGCTTTATGGAAATCCAAATATATCGCAGATATCATATGATCAGACCCACAAAGAACTCTCAAGATTATGAACTTATGGCATGGTCCTATGTTGGTGCTTTCCATATGAACCAAAAAAAGACTTTTAGTGCATGATGCCACTTTTCCATCTCATCCAGTGTTCGTAGACCATTTCCTACAGGAACTAAGATCTAGAGATCCAACGTTCTTTTCTTCATTGTGCTGTTTTGATGTTTTGCCTGTTACTTGTAGTATATAACCTTGTTTGAATGATGCTCTGCACACGTTTCACGCGTGGCTTCTTTGTGAGAGTCTCGATCAGCTCTGAATGCCTTCGGAAGATATAAGATGGTGAGTAATGAAAGACTTTGTCCGATGAGTTTTCTCTGTGAGGTGGCATCTTCTTCACTATTTGTACATGGCAACTGTTGAGCTTTATGTTCCAAAGGTTTGATCGAAGGATTGAGATTTTCTAAATTTTGTTTATAATCTGGGATCACTCTACAGTTTGTGCTTTTTTGCAAGCATGAACTATGCAAGCAATTTTGTGTTTCACTGGCAGACAAGGACCTCCTTTGATTGTAGGATGGATCTGCTTGGGGAATTTGGTGAACATGGAACCAAACATGTTTGCATCTTCTGAGCCCACAGCTTGCCTTTGAGGGATCACCACCTCTTTTTTGTTTTAATGTGACGTGAGATTGTATATTATTTTGCCCTTTCATATAGCATGAATGTCTCATAATTTGTACATTGTAAAATAAACATTCATTTTTCATAATCATATCTCCAACATTTAATTTAATTTTCCTCGTCACTTAGTCTTCCTACAATCGATCAAAATAATTAAAAATATTATAATAATTTTTTAAAAAAAGTAAACACACGCGCGAAACCCGTTCATTTGACTAGTGAGAATAGAAGCATTAGATTGGACAGGTATTAATGTGTGTATCTGAGTGAGAAAGAGAGAGAGAGAGAGAGAGATTTCTAGGAGTTAGTTTTATTGAAGAGAAAGAGATATGATCAGTCTTTATTGAGCAGGAAATTTTCTTAAAATGGAAGCCACGTATCGGAGAATATGATACGGACCAGGAAACTTGAAGGATGTACGGTTACGTTTAAAGAAAAGTAAGTGAGATATATGTATTGAAATTTTGAAATCCTCTTCTCTGCATGCTTCTAGAATTTTGAGGAAACTTAAGTTCAATGTTGGTTTCATCTTGACATTTGAAAACGAGATGGCCAAAACATATTTTATTAAAATTCATCTGCCGTACTAATATATAGTATGTTGGTAATTTGTAATTATTTAAAATTCTCAGAATCCACTATGAGAGTGCTTCGACCGATTAAGAGAACTCGGCACTTTTGTGCCTAATTTTCTTTCCTCAATTTTTTTTTTCACGGAAGTCAAGAATGACTATGTCCATTTGAAAAAAATTAAAAATTCTCGGACGATTGTATCTCGAAAGTAATGTCCGAATGCGTTTTCAAACGTAGTCTAGCCAATTGATCTCAAGACCAAAGAGTCGATGTAAAAGTGCTGAAAAATAGGGTAATAAAATTTAAGATGTTTTTATAAATAAATCAATGTTAAATGCATATTAGCAAATATATCATCTCTTGATTTACATTAACAAAGATATCGTTGATTTCATCAAAACATTGCAAAAATGTCATTGTAGTTAATTTCTATCAACGAACCGACGAATATTTTATAAAGCATCGAATATTCCCTCTATTTGATAATTAAAAGACTAAAATATCCCTCGTGAATCTCAAATTCCCCACACCAAAAGAGAGATGAGTTGTAGAGAGAGAGGGGGATGCGAGGGAGAGATAGTGAGATATAGAGGTGAGAAAGAGAGAGGGCCGGGGTGGGGTTGGGGGTATGAGAGAGAAAGAGGGGGAGAGAGAGTAGAGAGGTGAGAGAGAGAGAGATGTTGGCAAGACTCACCGGCATCTCCCCCCGACCGTGAGAGAGAGAGGGGGGGAGAGAGCAAAGAGGTGAGAGGTGTGTGAGAGAGAAAGATGGTCGGGGTGGGGTGGGGTCAGAGAGAGAGGGGGGACGTGAGGGAAGAGAGGGGAGAGGGAGAGAGAGAGAGTAGAAAGGTGAGAGAAGGCAACATCGACATGGGGTAGGGGCGAGGAAGAGGATATGGGCGATGCGATGATGGCAGGTGAGATGGGGTGGGGGTCGGAGAGAGAGAGGGGGGAGAGAGAGTAGAGAAGTGAGAGAGAGGAAGAGGTGGGGGTCGGAGAGAGAGTGGGGGAAATAGAGCAGAGAGGTGAGAGAGAGAGAGAGCGATGGTTGAGGTGGGAGGTCGGTGAGAGAGAGAGGGAGAGAGACATTAGAGAGATGAGAGAGAGGAAAGTCACTCCATGTGGGAATGACTTTCCTCTGAAGTCGCTCCCACACGGAACGATTTTCCCAGTGCCCCTCTCTCCCCTCCGACGACCAGCCCCCCACCCTCTCGCCCCCCTGCCCCTCTCTCCCCTCCGGCATGCCCCCTCCCCCTCTCCCCTCTCCTCTGCCCCTCTCTCCCCTCCGACTACCACCTCCCACCCTCCCCTATGCCACCGTTTTGGCAAGCCCCTTTCCCTCTCTCCACTCACGTCCCCCTCTCACCTCTCTCCTCTCCGACGAGCCCCTCCCCCTCACTGCTCACATATAGCCTCCCCCTATACATCTTTCTCTGCTCCCTCTACCCCGCCGGTGAGCCCCCCTCCCTCTCCTTGCAGTCACAAACCCTACCCGTCATTGATCTCGCTGTTGGACGCATCCCTCTATCGATGACCCCTGCTACTTACAAACCGTAGGTGAGAGTGAGAGGGGAATGAAGTTGGGAGAGAGAAGGATTTTTTTAACCCAAGAGTATTATTATCTTTTTCTTAGTCTAGTTAAAGTTAATCGTGGTTAAATTCACGGTGGGTAATGGAAGATCACGGCGATGACAATTTTGTACTGTTTTAACAAAATCAAAGATATCTTTACTAATACATGTAAATCTGGAAATGATACTGAGGAGGGTAAATCCAGTCTGCCCCACATTCGGCCCAATAACGACCGGCCCAAACCAGAGAGCTCTCGCTAAGCGCGCCCAAGAAGCGATCGACATATGTGGCCTGCCAAGGAGCGGCCCAATCCGACCCGACATTGGATTCTACGGTAAGGGGAAGTGTTGTTCTCGCCGGGGAACACTCCGACGACCCATTGTTACCCCCACGACGTCGACCTTGACCCCGTAACGGGCGAGCACGCCCCATGAGCGCCGTAAGACTCGCCTAGGGACCGGCCGGCGCCGAGGCTATCGCCCCCCAACGGGAAACTCCCGCCAATATAGCGGGGGAACGTTACTCTACTAAGCAGACCCTTTCTTCTCAATGGATGAGGCCCCTCGCTCCAGGACAGCCCATATAAAAGGGACATCGACAGAGGAGAAGAGGAGGAGAGGTGGATACTTCTGCCATAAGAGCTTCCTACTGAGAATAGAGCAACCAGACCTACTACAATGACAGAGAGGCTACCCGCTACGTCTAGAGAGAAACCTCCTCCTGCACAGCCTTACTGCCCAGCGAGCACTCTCCGAGTACCCATTGGGAGCGGCGAGCACGCGTGCAGAGGACCTACACGTCTCTCGAATCAGCTACTACGAACTCTACTTCTCTCTCGCTCCGTTCTTCTCTATTGCTCATTGATCATTTGATGACTTAAGCATCGGAGGGTTGTCCCCTGGGGTAACACCCGAGACTCCTTCTGACGCCTCTTTGGTTTCTTGATATTCGCAGGCCTCCACGGGGCGAGACGACTTCCCCAATAAATAAGTAGAGAAGGTGGTACGTGACTTAGGAACCATTTTTATGCCGCTAGAGATACATTTATAAATATGTATTTAACAATAATTTATTTAAAAAAACCCAAAAACTTATGCCGTCGATATTTTAAAACCAATTCGGATCTGCCCCTGCCATTCCAGCTCTCGTATATCTCTCCTTTATAGCAGATGGAATAGGGGAATGAACAGAGTTCAGAGGTGGCATTTAATATATTGAGAACACTTCTTCACATAGTTACAGCAAGAAGACCCTCATATCCTTTCTGATTACATTCATTTTATACCGACAAACCAAATAAAACTCAGTGCAAGCCACTCAAGACCTAACACCCTAGTACATGTGTTGATCGATCGTCTCCATCCATGGCCGGAGGTCAGGCCTTCCTGTTCTCCACCGTCACCATCAGCCCGTTCTTCATGTGGAGGATTATGGAGAGCTTGGGAGCCACGACATGGCCCTCCACCACTTTGATGCGGAAGTTGTGGATGAGGGCGGCCGCCACAACCTTCATCTGGGTGAAGGCCATGTCCTTGCCGAGGCAGGTCCTCTGCCCGGAGTTGAAGGAGAGGAACTTGTACGAGGGCTCGTGCTTCAGCCGCCCGCTTTCGGAGATCCACCTCTCCGGCTTGAACTCGCAGCAGTCTTTGCCCCAGATGCCCTCGATCCTGGCCATGGAGTACAGGGAGAAGAGTACCTTCGTCTTCGGGTCCACCTTGTCGCCGCTGGGGAGGACGTCCGGCTTCACTGCACCCTTGTGTTCGAAGGGAACGGGGGGGAACAGCCTCAGGGATTCGTACATGGCGGCGTGCAGGTACAATGCTGAGCCGAGATCCTCGGCGTTGAAGAGGACCGGCTTCTCACGGCCCAATCCTGGGGTCTTCTCAAGAATCGCCCTCAGCTCGTCGAGGATCGTCTGTTCGACCTCGGGATGCTGAGAGAGCAGCCAGAAGAACCATGTGAGAGCCGCACCAGTGGTGTCTCTCCCCGCCAGCAACAAGTTCACGGTCGTGTCTCTCAGGAATTTCTTGGATTCGATGGCGACGTCTCCGACAGTCGGTCGACGATCCAAGTAAGACGTGAGTAGATCCGTCCCCACATCCTCGTCCTCCACCTTGTCTTCTTTAGCTTTGCTCACCTCCTCCATCTTCTTGGATAGCTGGCTCTCTATATAGCGGTCGATGGTTTCCCATGCGAGGGCCATCTTCTTCTCCTCGCCGACCCGCAGCCACCTGAGGAGCTTCCACCAGCTCCGAGGAACAGTATGGCGGAAGAACAGGACCTCCTCGGCGTCGTCCATGGCCTTTGCGAAGGGCACGGTGGGAAGGCCGGCGGAGAGGCAGCCCGGGTCCACCCCGAACACCTGCTTGCATGTGGCGTCGAAGGTGAACCTGAGGAATAGGTCCTGCAGGTCCACGGCCGAACGCTGCTCGGCGACGTGGGCGAGGATGGGAACGAGGCCCCTCTCCACCTTCTCACGGCTCGTTGCCGCCACGAACCGCCGGAACTTGTGGTCGCTGATGAGCGCGTGCGCCGCCTTCCGCTGGCTCTTCCACCAGTCTGCGTCGGCGTTGAAGATGCCGTCGCCGAGGATGTCGAACATCTCCAGGAACTGCTCGCCCTTGGGGTAGTTGGCGAAGTTGGCGTTGAAGATGTGGTTGACGTTGGTCGGGTCGGAGGTGGCCAGTACGTTCATGCCGGAGAGCCATGGACCCCTGAAGAGGAAGGTGCAGCCAGACTCACCGAGGACGTCGGTGCCCCAGTCATGGAAGCGGTGGAGCTGGGACAGGAGGCCTGGGAGCATGCCCAAGAGAGGCCAGTTCGTGGGGAGGCTGCTCCTGCGCCTCCCACGGCGGACGAGGAGGAAGAGGAAGGCAGTAAGGGACAGGACGATCTCGGGGTATCCCAGTGCGAGCTTCGCAAGGCTCATGGTTGCTGCCAGACTGGGAGGCGAGAGGGGAACCACTGGGAGAGAGGATATCTTGAGGAAGGAAAGGATGTGGCCGGCAATAGCCGGGGGCAGGGCTACTTATGGAGGAGGGGGGCGGGATTAGTGACAGACTCTCTCCATCGCTCACTAATTAGTCTCTAAAATAGTTAGAGATGAATTAATGATAGATTTGAGACAAGGACTTTCCGTCGTTAATTTTGACTCGTTAATTAGTGATGAAAAAAAAATCTGTTGTTAATCCGTCACTAATTATAGATAGATTGAAGATGATTTATTTTCGTCTCTAATCAGTCGTGAAACATTTAGCAGTAGAAAAATTTCTGACTCTAATTTGTCACTAATTAATGATACTTTATTAATATTCGATCGTTAAACCATAGCAACCAAACACTTGGCCAAACGCTTGACTTTTCTGTTAGATCTTTGCAAATTTGTATTGATCAAGTAATGATGATGATGGTGGTGATGGTCACGAGGAAGATTATATATATATTAGAAATGACAAGAAATAATAAATGTAGAAATGCAAACTAAATACAAGCTTTAATAGCAAATAGTTGAATTTGAAATATCATTAAAAGTAAACAAACCAAAGAGAGTTCCAGCTATATATATATGAGAAAAATAACCCCTTGTTGACCAAAGACTTGGCAGCTGTGAGGCATATTAAGGAATAAGGATTAGCCATGTATAACATATACCCAAATTCCTTCATCCACCCTTTACATGCTGTTTGATAATCGATTAAGGTGAGGGAACAGATGAGAAAGAGAGAGCGGTGGCTCTCACCGCTCTTCTTACACACAAGTGAGTTAATAACGCAAGCGACGTCTATGCTCAGTTATCAAACAGCCCCCTAGTGTCTTAAACTCTCTCTCTCTCTCATCAAGTTTATTCTTGATTGTGCCACAAACGAGGGATTGAATCTATCATTTATGCTCAAATTTCTTTTCATTCTCAAAGTAAAAAATTTATGTGTTTCTTATTCCTCACTTACGTACCCTTCCCCATCTTAGACAATATTATGGATGTCATCACTGTTGCGTTAAGCCATGCATTTGACTAGAAATAGTGAAATCACATTGTAACGAGAGCTTTCCTTCGGCTCAAGATACCATATATAGTTCTTTGCCACGGAAGCCAACTAGGCCATTCAGGAAGTCCACGAAGGACTCTGCAGAAGTCATGTGGGAGGACGAGCACTCGCGAGGACGCTGATCCGACAAGGGTATTGGTGGCCCACTTTGCAGCAGGACTGCCTCAGCCATGTTCGAAGGTGCCCTCAATGCCAGAAGTATTCCCGCCTTCACCACCAGCCGGCGACGCAGCTCCACGCCTTGTCGGAGCCTCGCCCGTTTGCGCGATGGGGGATCGACATACTAGGGCCCTTCCCTGAGGCGCGAGGGAGGAAGAAATTCCTCATAGTCGCCATCGACTACTTCACCAAATGGATCGAAGCCGAGCCATTGGAAAAAATAACAAACAAAGCAGCTTTGAAATTCGTGCTACGGAACATCATTTGCCGGTTTGGGGTCCCCAGGGTTCTCACTACCGACAACGGCAGACAGTTCGCGAGCACCACCTTTCAGGAAAAGTGCTCGGAGTTGGGGATCTGGAACCACTACACCTCAATGGGACATCCCCAAGCCAACAGGTTGGTGGAAAACGCCAACCGAACCCTACTTCACGGCATCAAAACTCGCCTGGACCAAGCAGGCGATGCATGGATTGATTCAATCCCCAGCATCCTATGGGCTCACCGGACCACCACCAGAGCCGCCACCGGGGAGACGCCTTTTCATCTCGCCTACGGAGCTGAGGTAGTAGTCCCGGTGGAGATATCCAACCCCTTGTTGCGAGTGGGACATTTTGATGAGGCCAGGAACAACCAGGCAATGCGAGAAAACTTGGACTTGCTCGAAGAAAGAAGAGCCAACGCTCAGATAAAGCTTGCGGCATATCAGCAGAAGCTGGCGCAGTATTACAATGCCCGAGTTAAGGAGCGACACTTCTTTCCCGGAGATCTGGTCCTACGGGAGCGAGCGTGGCTGACCCGCGAGGAGCCACAGGAAAATTTGCACCTAACTGGGAGGGCCCATACCGGGTAGCAGAAGCACTCGACAAAGGATCGTACATGATGGTGACGCTTGGGGGAAGAGAGGTGCCCAGGACGTGGAACTCTATCAACTTCAGGAAGTACTTCTAGCCATACTCCACTAGGGTAAGTTGCCCACGAACAAAGAAAAAGGTAACTTAAGAGTTCCCTACAGACGATCACCTCACGTCACCAGCCATACTCCACCAGGGTAAGTTGTCATTTCTAATATATATAGGCTTCCTCGTGCCCGAGTTAGAACGATGAGTTCCTGCAATCTTCTTTTGAGCCTCACGAACATGTGTAGTCATGTGGATTTGCTTTCCGTAAAGTCCCAAGAATCTCAAAGTAGATCCAATCTTGTGCTGTAAGTGGCCCCAGCTCGAATCTTTTTGTAGGGATTGGTCTCCAAACAGTTTAACCTTCAGGTTGGTGATGGCGTAGGACATCCATATATATATCATGATGCCAATCGCCATGTCGCCTAGGGACTATATGTCAATCCTAGCTAGCTAGATCCATCCTGATTAGGGTGGTGATTAGATCCGAGGGTCTAGACAATATATACCTACTTGCATTGTGTTGGGCCTAGCTTCCATATTGGGCCCAGGCCCAGGCCAACTTGTGGCCATCCCTCCAAGTTTACAAGTGTAGGTTTAAGATGAGCGAAGAATAATGAAGCCGAAGGACCAAATTTAGGCCCACAATTCGGCTCATTACGGTCCCAAGCCAGACTTTTGCCTAGATATATTGGCAGCTCTGACATTTCATTTTATTATTGTGGTTCTTTCCGTGGGGAGTTAATTTATCTTGCTACACACCTTGGTAGCAAATAAAGGGGGCACATTCTCGTGCGATTAATTCAGTTAGGCCTTCTTTGACGACGGAATACGGAAAATTAGGTTAGCTTAAAGTTAGATAAGTTATTCTTATTTTTTCACATTTTTATTTTGAAACATATTCGGGTTAAGGTGAAATAAATTAGAGGTGAAGAAATTTACCCACTTTACCAAATTACATTTTTACTTATTCTCCGGGTTAAGTTCCCTTATTCCACTCTTATTCCGTTGCGAGTCTGATAACGGAGTGGGTTAGGGGCGGGTGGCCTACCCAGGGTGGCCCACCCGACCCCTAATCATAACCGAGGTTAGTTAACTGATTCCACCTATAAGAAAAAAAATGTGAAACAAAAATAGTCCACCCGATTTCGATTAACCTATTCTACTCGGGTTTAACCCGTTATCGATTAGAATGTGACATTTGTTGCATACAAGAGTTTGCAAAGTCTTGAGAATCCTCTCCCTGTCGACCGACATGAGACAAATGTAACATGAGAGAAAATTAAAACGTGTAGAACGGGAGAAGAATTGACAAAACAAAACTGAAAACTCAAGTTTGCGACAAATGTCTCCAACTGTGAAGAGTGAAAACCTTGATGCCACCAATCTATTACTGGTTGGAGTGAAACGAAGTGTATTCCTGTGGAGTCCCAAAATGGCAGAGTTGGAAAATAGACTTCACTGAGGGTTTTATGATTCATTGAGCCATAAAAATCCACCCGGAGAAATATCGAAAAAAATTCAAAGCTTTGCAATGTCTCACTGAAGAGGGAAGATGTTGTATGATTTCAAAATATGACGGGCCAAAAAGGATATCATCAGATCATCCCAGAGATTACAGGCAAATAAATAATCATCAAAATTAAATATTTCAAACTCCATTAGGTATTTGGTATTAGTAAGATGATTTCAAACTTAATCTTGCACATTTTGTAAACATTGAAATGCTGCATGATTTCCAGCATGGGCTTAAAATTAAAAATAGGAATTATGTTTAAGCTGACTGTCATGTTTTGCAGTGCCTGGGGTTACGTATCTTCTTTTCTTTTAAAATGAGAAAGTTGGCCTTTCTATTTCTTCTTTCTTCTTATAAACTGTGCAATCAAAAGACAGTGTACTGGATGAATGAGCAATTTGCTGGCAAACTGTTATTTTCTAGGTGTATTGGTTGTGGTATGACATATTATTGGTTGTGGCATGACATATTGTTATTTTTGAACTATGACAAAGAGGTATGAATCAACTCACAAAATTCTTGCATGCCTTGTTCTTCTGTTACAGGCAATTAGATTGAAATGGGTGGATGAAGGATTTCAAATACTTGTGCATACCAGTAAGTCATTTCATGCGGATGACCCAGGTCTAGGTAATCTGAGAAGTGAACTAGAACATGCGGATATATTATTAATTGTTGCTATTAATGATAAGAAAATGATTGACTGGCTTGAGCTCAACAGCGAATCTATACCAAATGTCATCTCGTTTGAATCATCTCCAGCAATAAAGAATAAACTAGGTGGTTCTTATGTCCAAAGCAAAGTAGAGGGAAACCTGTGCCAGACATTGATCAGCACTGTAAAAGGAGAGAGCAAGAAAGAATCATCAGAAGTGGTTAGGACATTATGTGATGCATGGGATCGCCATAACTCTGATGATATTAGGTTCTGTTTACTGGTTATAATAAATGCTTACATAAGACCTGTACCTGTATTGAAGAACCTGAGGGCCAAGGGCTTCTCCACTCTTAACTGTATGATAAGGAACTGTGGATCTGAGGTTCTTAATTGTTTGCTGGATCCAAACTGTAGGAAAGCTCTTCAGTGTCTAAACAGCTGCTCTCCAACAGACCAGGTTTGCAACTATCGTTGCATTGCTTCTTATGAGAGTCCATATCTAGAGGCTTTCTCATTGTGTGTACTGCAAAAGCACAATTGTCTTGCATTAGATGCTGAGATCCCTGACAAACCTTATGTACTTCCGATGGCTACATTCAGAGGAGAGGCTTTGAGACATGAAACTGCAGAAGACCTATTTGTGGGTTGGTTGGGCAACTTAGAATGGAGCTGGCGGGTTGTTGCTGGCCAGAACCCTGCCTATGATCAATTTCCTTGCCAGTACCAGCTATTCTACAGGGGAAAAGCCAAAGGATCATTTTGGTATGAGCCAGTCTTTCAGGTCAGGACCCTGGAAGGGCAGAGGGTGTGGAGACGGCGAAAATACCGAGTGAGGAGAGCAAGAGATCCAGGCACATTCTACTTCAGTGTGTTGGATAATGGTGGTCTCAAAAGAGTATTGGACAATAGTCGACATCTGTGATGATCTCAGCTGGGGTTTGTTTCACTACAAAGGTGCAGCGCAGGCTGCAGGCCAATCTTATACAGGTGCAGTGCTCGTCAGCCCGGATGGGAAGTACCCAGCTGGTATGGGAGGCCAGAGACTAGCTTCTGCTCTGGAGAAATGCTGTATAAAGGAATGGGAGCTCTATACCGTTGATAATCATAGTTGCTTATGCACTAATGCCCCACTGGGGATCCCTGAAGGCTCAAGTTTGCGCTGTAAGATTGACATCAGAGATGAGAGATGGTCGTCAGTATAGTGAAGTAAGCTCGTTTGTAAATGTTTTAGGTGATGACATGTATGTAACTCTCTTTTACATGTTTGACATTTGTTTTAGGAAACCATTCCTGATCATTGGATTACAAAAACAGAAATACAGTAGAATTTCTATGCTTCAGGCTTCTGACCAGCCTTGGCGAGGCAAAGAACAATTTGGGCCAGCCTAAGCTGAAAGTACGCTTGGCCCAATGATGGGCAGGCCCAGTCCATTACTGAAGAAGGCGCCAACCACATGTTCTTGTTGCTGGTGGGCCGTCGAGCGCAATTGGCCCAACAAGGGGCCTCAATAGGACCCATCCCATCGTCCAAAAGAATAATACTCGCTGCCTACTCGGGTTTTTTGAACATCAGTGATGTGCAGTGGATTTTTTTATTTTCATAAAAATTAATGTATACTAACTTCGGGGCTCATCCAAGATATATATCCGTATAGTATAAATCATGATTACATGGCCCCAAAAATTTTAAAAAATAAAGAACAGTAATAAAATAAATTCTTTTGATCATGAATGGGTATAAATGTCTCTTATACTCTAACCACCTTTCAAAAACTATCTATTTTTGAGCATCTTAGTTAGATGCATTTGGGCATGTATTCATCCATCCCCTGCATATATAAAATGTAGTTTTGGAGGTAAAGTTGTGTCTTGGTTATGGACGAAGTAACAAAATAATTGTGTGATAATATCTCTTTGTGTATGTTATTTGTAGATAATATCATCTTAATTGATGTAAGCACTGATGGTTTGAATGTAAAGTTAGAATGTTGAAGGCATGCGTTAGAGTCGTAAGGTTTTAGAATTAGTAGGAGCAAGTTAGAGTTTAGGCACTATAATTTTAGTAATAAGAGAGTGACAGAAGAAGACATAGTTCCAGTTGATGGATAAAATATTCATAAGAGTTGTAACTTTAGATACTTAAGGTCTATCGTACAAGAGAATGGAGAGATCTACGATGATGTTGCACACAAGATTAAGATAAACTGATTAAAATGGAGAAATATATTGAGTCCGTGTTTGGTAACACCACGGTGGTGGGAGAAACTTTTAAAATCTTATTTTCGTACCAGTGTGTGCAGTGTCAGAGATTACACATTATTGTGAATCCTTTAGAAGGTGGGTTAAAGGGGATTGCGGGGATTCAAGAGCTCGGGTCATTTTGTGCCTAGAGTCTCTCTCCCCTTAAAATCTCACACACACTCAAACCTATAAAAGTAAAGTTTCATTTGAGGGAGATTTTTTGTTGTCGGGGATTCCAGTATAATAGAAGTTATCAAATGTGGCCTAAGAGTCTCGTGTGATCGTCGTATACCTATGAAACTTAAAGGAAAATTTTATAGAATGACTGTGAGACCTATTTTGTTATATGGTATTGAATATTGGGTAATAATTAAGAAACACATTCATAAAATGTGTGTAGCAGAGATGAGGATGTTGAGATGAATATGTGGTAAAATTAAAAAAGATAAGATTAACAATGAGTACATCTGTGAGGACTTAAATGTAGCTCCAATTAATGATAAAATTAGAGAAAATGACTCAGATAGATTGGACATACGCATCGTCGTTCTAACTCAGTGTCGGTTAAAAGATGTAATCAAATCTTAGTGGATGTTAGTAAAAAAAGCTCAGAAAAGATTTAAAATGAGATGGTGTGATACTATCAGGAAGGACATTGGTTTCATAGTTTAAATATGACTATAACATTTGATATAAATATTTGGTAGAATAGAATTTATGTAGTCTGACCTTAAATAATGAGATATTATTTTGTTGATAATTAAGTTTATAGGTACGGTTAACTACACATGATATGTCTTTCATGTACCGGGAGAAATGATATCTTATTTGAGTCAATGAACGGTACTCTAGGATGAAGTTAGACGGGAAAAAGAATACTTTGTCCTCCACATAGGTAAGGGAAAAATTGGACTAGACAATGCTCTTGTTATTATCATAAAGTACAATATTTGATTAGGGCAGCATTCATCACGTCATTACTATGTGCAGTGTCCATGTATAACATAAAATTATCTAAAAAATATAACATAAATAATAAAACAAAGTTTTACTGGTCATCACCAACCATCTTGGGACAAACCCTAGAACTTCCATGCAAGCCTTTGAGGATTATTTAAGCAATCTTACTCTTTCAATAGGCTGAGAGGCCAGCTACTTCTGCATCAATATATCTTACAATGTTCTGAAGATGTGGAAAGAACCCCCTATTTAGGTGACGCAATAACGGTGAGCAGAGTGGCTTCTAATTTGTATGACATGTAGCGAGGAGTGTGATGCTGGTAATGTGGATCGTCTTCTGGTCCTTACTACATGAATAATACTTGAACTAGCACTCACCCTTATTTTATCGGTGACCCATCAATTTTAGTTGGACTAAAGATTCGCGAGTCTCATTTTGGTCTGAGAATATGTAAAAGTTATCGCACACAAAAGTGTGCGGCAAGTAGTACTCAAACAATACGTACGTCCCTGATTCATATTGGAAAGGGACACCGAATCGAATAAGAGAGAATTATGTGCCCCACTCACTCTCCTCACATGCAAAGTATTTACTCGGGATCGGATAGTGTATTCATGTTCATGGGCGCGAATACGCTACCCTTACCCATCTTCAAAATGACCCTATATATTTTGGTCACCGCGAAAAAACCAAAAAAACAAAAAAACCTTCAAATGTGATGTGTCCGTGTCTGATTAACCAGCAAGTGAAAATTGTGTACGTTAATATGGTAACAAAAACATCATTTGGGAGGGTAAAATCGACATGGTCCATGCGCGGCCTATTGACACCAGGCCCGCGTCAGCCCAAGGTCCGTAACGCGCATGATGGACCTCCGAAGATCACGGCCCACGACAGGCGACCCAATAGGATCGGCCGGCCATCGGATTCGTTAGCTCACGAAGGGCATCAACTCGGGTATATTGGAGGCCGGGCGACCCTCCGGCGATCGAACGTTACTCCCGCCATCATCGGTCTCGACTCAAATAAAGGTGAACACGTCCCACGGGTGCCGTAAGACTCGCCTAAAGGCCTCCCGACTGCGGAGGAATGGATGCTCTACGGAAAACTCCCCACGATTGCGGGGAGATGTTACCCCACGACTCACTCCCTTCCCTGCTACGGGATCATAAGCCACCGCCGCCAGGACAACCCCTATAAATAGACCTTCGACCAGGGACGAGGGAGGCGAAGACGAACATGACAAGTTAGATTCAGACACACGCTACGCCAGGCTGTCAATTCTAGAGAGCGACTTCTACATAGGAGAGCCCCGGTTTGCTTCCGAGCACCCTTCCAGCCTAGCGAGCGCTCTCCGAGCACTCACTGGGTGTGGCGATCACTCCTTCGAAAGACTGATCTTCATTCCAGGCTTGATCAATCGACTCTCATCCTCCGCTCTCTCTCCATCCTCTCTCGATCCCCTAGTCACAAAGTGCTGATTTAAGCATCGTCCCTTGGGGTAACGCCCAGGGCTCCTTCTGATGTCGTTTCTCTGGTGTTTGTAGGCTTCCACGGGTGGCCGGACGATATTCCACAATAAACAAATACTAAAATGTGGTACGGGATTTGAGAGACCATTTTCTCGCCTCTACACTTTTTGGCACCGTCTGTGGGAATTCGATCGAAAAGGCATGACAACCTGTGGGAGCTACCGCAACACCAGTAACTATGGCCGAGGGTCCCACCAGGGCTCTAGTTCCCGCCGGGGATCACAAGAGGCGTCTTCTTCTACATGACCGCATCGGGATATTACCGTCGACGAACTGGCAGAGATACGTTGTCAACTTCAGGCCTTGACGGACCTCTGCCAAGGCCGTCTTGACGGACCTCTGCCAAGGCCTCCTTAACATGCCAGCGGGGCAGGAGCGCGCCCCTACGGAGCAACCTCTAAAAGAGGGGGCTCATACTATAGCAGACTCTCGTCGAGTGCGGGAGACGTCCCATGCCTCCGCCGCACAAGCCCGACGTCTGCGCAGCTTGGCCGCACTAAGGCCGCAAAGTCTGCTCCACTCCAATCCGGAGATGGCCCAGCAACTACGTCGCTATGAAGAGGTGGAGTGCGAGATAGAGGGCAAAGTCCGATACTTGGACGATTTCCTACACGCTGCGAAGACCCGCGGCCTCATCGACGACGACCCGGACTTCCATGCTCCCTTCTCCAAAGAGATCAGGGAGGTCCCTATCCCTACGAAATTCCAACTGCCGTCCTTCACCCCCTACAACGGCACCACCGATCCGGCTGATCACATGCACAGCTTCGAGTCCAACCTGGTGTTTCACCTGGCCTCGGACATTGTAAAGTGTTTGGCCTTCATCACCACTCTCCGGGAGAACGCCCGAATATGGTTCGAGTCCCTACCGGCTAAGACCATCGCCTCCTTCCATCAGCTAAAGAAGCTATTCATGGAAAACTTCATAGCCTATTGGAAGGAGGCCAAATCTGCGGTGAGCCTGCTCGCCATCAGGGAGGGACAAGAGGAGACCCTCTGGGACTATGTGTCCCGATTCCGGGCAGAGGCGCTCTGTATTCCTTGCCTGGACGTTAGCATTGCTACCACTGCCTGACGCAAGGAACCTGGGACTCCATCCTCCGGCGATCGCTCGGAGTCAAAGCCTCGACAACCTTGATGGACCTCCTCGCCCTGGCCAAGAAGCGCGCCAGCTGCGAGGAGAACTCTGCGGCTCTAGGTCGCACGGTCAGGTCTGGTCAACCCGACCGGAAAAGATCTGCCTACTCCCCTCGGGAGGGGTGGAACAAGCGGCAATGGCGAGACCGGGAGCGTCGCGACTACTCGGAGACCAGAGAAAGGGGCCAATATCGGCACTACACTCCCCTAATGACCCCGCCCAAGCAGATCTTCATGAATATCCGTGAGGAACCGCTCCTCATTAGCGAGCAGGTGGCAAGGCCCACCTACCCTATTAATACGAGGAGACCCTCCTAGAAACTCCCCCCTTAATGGGCCCACTGGAGCTACCTCCCAGATCCCGAAAAGTGCTCGGCATCTGAGAGTGAGGGCTAGTGAGAAGGGTAAAATTGACATGGCCCATGCGCAGCCCATTGACACCAGGCCCGCGTCAGCCCAAGACCCATAACGCACATGATGGAACCCCAATGACCACAACCCACGACAGGCGACCCAATAGGGCCGGCCATCGGATTTGCCAGCCCATGAAGGGCATCAACCCGGGCATATCGGACGCTGGACGACCCTCCGGTGATCGAATGTTACTCCCGCCATCATCGGCCTCGACTCCAATAAAGGCGAGCACGTCCCACGGGTGCCGTAAGACTCGCCTAAAGGCCGCCCGACTTAGGAGGAACGAATGCTCAATGGGAAACTCCCCACGATCGCGGGGAGGCGTTACTCCATGACTCACGCCCTTCCCTACTAAGGGATAGGCTTCTATCGCCAAGACAACCCCTATAAATGGACCTTCGAATAGAGACGAGGGAGGGGGAGACGGACACGGCAAGTTAGATTCAGACACACGCTACGATAGGCTGTCAATTCTAGAGAGCGACTTCTACAGAGGAGAGTCCCGGTTCGCTTCCGAGCACCCTTCCAGCCTAGCGAGCGCTCTCCGAGCACTCACTGGGCGTGGCCAACACTCCTTCGGAAGACTGATCTTCATTCCAAGCTCGATCAATCGACTCTCATCCTCCTCTCTCTCTCCATCCTCCCTCGATTCTCTCGTCACAAAGTGCTGACTTAAGCATCGGAGAGTTGTTCCCTGGGGTAACGCCCAGGGCTACTTCTGACGCCGTTTCTCTGGTGTTTGCAGACTTCCACGGGTGACCGGATGATCTTCAACAATAAATAAATATTAAAAGTGTTGTACGGGGATCGAGAGAGCATTTTCTCACCTCTACAATCATTATTTGTTATTCTAGGAAAAGCAAGAGGCGATAGGAACCCACTAATTATATATGTAGCTTACTTTATGCTTAAAAGATTTTGGTAAATTTCAGGGCTAAAGATAGAGGTACAAGCAAAGCCTAATACGTACATAAAAGTCATAGTTAATACCTATCCAAAAATAATAATTAAAAAATAAAAGTTAGGAAAGAATATACATCTACCATTCAACCGATGACAAGTTACCGATCCCCACTCCTACCCTCCACCTCACATAGCATGCAATGGTAGTGGGTTGGTGGTGAACCATAGTAATTCTCTTCTTACATTATCTTTTACATGAGAAATGCTTTATACACCGCATCCGGTGTACAAAGGCAACGTCAATACGCAACTTCCTCTCCGATTGATCCACACGGGCGTGACTGGGCATGCAGTTGTCGAGAAAATAACCGCATGATGGTTCCACAGTAAAGGCATTAAATGAGTTGGTTTCCCACCGTAAACACATCAACAAAATGTCTATCTTACCCTTCTTCCTCCACCGGCCCATCCTCACCCTCGGCGGGAAAAGAATATTACTTTTGTTACCATTTCCCTGTTCTGCGCACGAACTGCCGCATGCGAAATCTCTATGTTGCTGCCCCCTTCTTTTCCTTCGGCGAGAATGAAATTAAAAGTAAAACGGAGTGCTCTCTGGTAGAACATTTTGTAATGTCCATGCCTTTAACCTCTCGGCCCATCGTCATCGGAGATGAACGTCATTAGTGGAGCGGAAGGAGGAGAAGCCCATCATCGTCGAAGAGTAAGGAGGAGCTTGACGAGGGTTTTGATCATCATCAGAGAGGAAGAAAGAGGATCACGAGCAGAGGACGATGGCGAGGGTTTCATACGACCCTAATACCTAGCGCTATGGCACCTAAGACCCGAAGGGGAAGAGGTCGATGCTACGAGACAGTGTCCAAGGGCAAAAGAAAGTAAAAAAAGGAGAAGCGAGGATGTCAGAGCCACAGGAAGAGGAAACCCCGTCTTTGGCGAGGGCGGCTGAAGAAGCGCAGAGAGGAACGGCTCAAGAGAGCATTGGTGAAATGAGGGAAGAAAGTGGAGAAAGACCCTACAACAAGTTAGGGCAAGAGTAAACCCCGTCCTTAGCAATGGCGCAGGAAGAGGCGCAGAGAGGAAGGGCTTAAGAGAGTGTTGGTGACATAAGAGAAGAAAGTGGAGAAAGACTCTACATCAATTTAGGGCAAGAGCAGGAGTCCGACAAAGATGGAAAGCAATAGAAACGGGGTAAGACAATGTTTCATTCTTATGTAATATAAAACATTCCACTACAAAATATTTCATTTACATGCAACCTATTTCAGTCAGACTGTACATCAAGCTGTAATATGTTTCATGTCCCAAACAAAATATTACAGTTATATAATAAAATATTTTATTTCTTTTACGAATTACTTCATGTGTATAACAAAATAATTCATTTATTTAGTCAAATATAATGTATTATTATGCATACATATTTTATTTCTGTAACAAAATGTTTCATGTATGTCATAAACTATTTCATATCTGTAACAAATAGTTTCACTTACATAACAAACTATTACAAGTGTAACACAAAATATTTTATTTGTGTAACAATATGTTTCATATGTTGTGCCCCTTAGGCACAAGCATATGCTATTTTGTTTTGATGATAGCAACATAGTGAGAGTATCACAGTGAGCCAGTCTTTGTGTTTAGCATACATTGCATTTGTTCACTGTATAGGTGCGGTGCATTCATCAGTTGTACGCATGCACATCACATAAGTCTATACAATGCATGCTTGGCAAGTCTATACATGGTGCATTCAGGCACATAAAGTCTATACACTCTATTGCCTTGCTGCATTGCTGCCTTGCTGCATTGCACGCCATATAGTCTATACACTGCAACGTTTGCACATCATGTACTAGCAAGTTTACACATTGCAGTCTGCTAGTGTGCATCGTCTCATGGTGCGTCTCAGCAAGTCTTTACATTCATAGAAGTCAGTACAGTCTATGCATCATGCTAAGTCTATACATTGTGCACCGTCTCACTTAGCGTCTCTTGCAAAGTCTGTACATCGTCAAAGTCTACACATTGCACTGTACATCGGACCAAGTCTGTACAGTCTCATTTAAAGTCTATACTGTGCATACTACATCGTCAAAGTCTATACATTACACTGTAGCTTGCATTCACTCAAAGTGTGTACAGCCTTCCGTCTCATGAAGCGTCTCACGGTGTGTCTCACATAGCGCTCAAGTCTATACATTGCATCATCTCATGCTATCAAGTCTGTACAGTGCATCCTGCGTCTCATTCAGCGTCTCATGCTATCGAGTCTGTACAGTGCATCCTGCGTCTCACTCAGCGTCTATGAGCATAAATCAAAGTCTGTACAGCCCAAGTCTATACATCCATCCGTCTCTCTCAACGTCTCACTCAAAGCCTACACATTGTCCTGTAGCACACACACGAAGTCTGTACATCATGTGTTGCTGAAAGTTTGTACAGCGTCTCACCTAGCATCTATGTACATCGTCTGCCTGCATTACAAGTCTATACATTGCTGCATTCTAAGCCTATACACTGCTGCATTACAAGTCTATACATTGCAGCTATGTGTGTGCATCATTTAACTAGTCTATACATTGTAGCTATGTGTGTGTGTCATTTAACTAGTCTATACATTGCAGCTATGTGTGTGCATCGTTTTAACAAGTCTGTTGCATGCACGCATAGTCTGCACATTGTGTGCTGCATGCTTACCAAGACCATACACTGGCTAGTATGCACAAGTCGGCAAGTATGTACATCGCCCAGTGTCATGCATTCAAAGTCCACACATGCACACACTTAGTTTGTGCACTGTGCTCTCATGCTTTAACACTAGGTATTGCAATGTCTATACACTGTTGTCGCATGTACACCAAGTCCACACATCTGTTGACGGCACGTCCATGCATCCATTTGTGATGTTCATACTTTGCTTGATGCATTCTGCATTACACATTACAAAGTCTGTACACACTTCAGGTGGCAAGCATGTACATTGTTCAGAACGTAAAGTCCATACAGCCATTGTGCATTCATTCTTGATGTACATACTTTGCTTACTTAAACTGATAATTCTCTCTATCTGTCAGGTACTTTTCGTGAAGTTTGAGAACAGCACATGATCCGAGAAGGAAGGGCCGACAGGATGATGACAGGTGGCCAAATCATTTGAGCGGGAACTGTGGAAGACACGCGCCCAATGCTGCTCCTACTGGAACTGCTTATAAAAGGAAGCCTTCTTCCTCAGAAGAAGACTGATCGAACATATAGAAGACTGAAGGAAAAGTAGAAGAGCAGAGAGCCCGTTCGATCCAGAAGAAGAGAAAAGAAAGAGAGTTGAGAGAGAGAAGAGTTGAGAGCGATTTGTTCCTCAGATCGTTGGTTCAAAACCAGATCTGAGTTTGCTCACTTGTTTGAGCTACATTCCCTGCATGGATACATTTTGCTTTTCGTTTGTTTTTATTTTGATTTCTGAAATGTTTCATCAAGCTGTGTGACAGCGGTTGCAGTGGAGGATTCCACTGGACAGGTCAAGCTGTAATTTCTCAGCGAGCGAGACTTGGTCTCGGACAGCAAGCTGTGTTGCTCAGCGGGTAGAGGAGGATTCCTCTGGACGGGTTAAGCTGTAGTCCCCAGCGGTTGTAGGCTAAGCTGTAAGACCCAGTGGACGCAAGCTGTGTTGCGCAGCAGTAAGCCATACTCGGGTTTGAGTGTGGGGTGGACGTAGGTCTGGAGGACCGAACCACCTAAAAATATCCTGTCTACTATGTGATTGTTTTGTGGTTTGTATCGCTTCTATATCTCTGTTCTTTGCGCAGTAGATGTTTGCTTAGGACGGTTCTTCAGCTGTTCTGGCTGGTATTTGCTTTGTGCCCTCTATCTGTTCAGCAGAAGTTTTCATTCCGCACCTGAATCTGCTATAGTCGTTTTAATTGGGTGACTGATCTATTCACCCCCCTCTAGATCACCTTTAGCATCACAACAATTGGTATCAGAGCCTAACTCTTTGTGCAGGACTAACATCCTAAAGAGGAACGGCCATGGATGCTAGAGGGTTAACAGCAGAGGGACAGTCTACTACGAAGCCACCATTATTCGATGGATCCAACTACCCATATTGGAAGAACCAGATGCAGGTCTTCTTCAGAGCCAAAGACTACGAGATCTGGAAGATTATAAGCAAAGGTCCCTATGAGCTACATGAGAATGAGGAATTGTGGACCAGAGAAGAAATCCGAAAATCTACTCTGAACTGGAGCGCCATCAACGTCATTCAATGTGCACTCCATCCCACTGAATTTGATAGAGTGTCATCCTGCAAGACGACAAAGGAGATGTGGGATACTCTTGAGATCATTTATGAGGGAACGTCTCAAGTGAGAGAGACACGGGCTAATATGCTAGTGACAAAGTATGAAGCATTTCGGATGAAGCCCGGTGAGACAGTGACCGAAATGTATGCTCGTCTGACCATTATAACAAATGGTCTAAGAAATCTGAAAAAAAGCTATACTGATCATGATGTTGTGAGGAAGATCCTTTGATCGCTGACTCCGATGTGGCATACCAAAGCAACTGTGATTGAGGAGTCAAGAGATTTACAAAAGATGAAACCTAATGAGCTGATAGGCTCTTTGATGGCGTACGAGATAAATCTTCTACAAGCTGAAGAGCTCGAATACAAGAAGCCTATTGCTCTGAAGGCCAAGCATAGTTGCTCAAAACAGTCCAGCAGCACTGGATCATCTAGTGATCGGAGTCTATCTGGATCGGATTTTGAAAAAGATGAACTAGCCATGATTACAAGAGAGTTCAGAAGATTTCTTAGAAGAGAAGGGAAACATGTCTACAGAAAACACCACAGCAGGAAGCAAAACATGTATAAATTTAACCCTACCAAAAAATCTGATGTTAATGCTTGTTATCATTGCAGGAAGACTGGCCATATATGAAGGCTGATTGTCCAGAGTTACAGAAAATGAAAGGAAGACAATGGAAGAAAGCGCCAAAGGGAAAGGCCATGGTCAATACATGGAGTGATGAGGAAGAAGGCACGCTGAGCACTTCCTCAGATAGTGAGAAACAAGAAAAGGACATTTACTTGATGGCCAGGAATGGAGAAGAAGAAGAAGAGTCTGATCAGGTATCATCCCCTTTCGAACATTATACTATTTCTGATTGGGAAGATGCTTATGGAGAACTGTTAGATAAAGTGAATGATATTAGGAAGGAAAACAGACACTTGAAGAAGAAAATGAATTCTCTGATTAATAATAAAATACTTTCTGATAAAGTTGCATGTTTACAATCAGAGAATGACAGATTGAAAAGTGCATGTTCTGATTTTGATGAACTAAAGCATGTTTTGATTGACTGTAGGAAAGAAAATGAATTGATGAAAAATGTCATTGATGAGTTGAAATTGACAATTCAGAAATTTGAAAATGAAATAAAGATTTCAACTGAAAAATATGAAGCTATATTGTCAGTGAATGCTGAATTAAAGAAAACTATTGAAAATCTTGAAAATGAAATCTATGACAAAAAGAAAATCATTGAAAGCATGACCCAAGGAACAGAAAATCTTAATGCCTTGTTAGGGTCAAAAGTCAACTTCAGAAAGGAGGGTTTCGATTTTAATCCCTCAGCTAAAAAGAGCTTTGAAGTGAAAACCATTTTATTCGTGGGAGAAAAGAATAAAGGACCACTCATAAAAATGGTCAATGAAAAATCAACTTTCAAAAATGTAAAATCAAAAGTGTCCAGTGCTAAGGACAAGGGAAAGCAGAAAGTTGTAGAGCCTAGAGCTGCATGCTCTTCTTCCAAAAGTAAGTCCAAGGTTAGGGGTCAGCCAGCTAGAACATCAAAACCCCAGTCCAAGGCTGCTAAGTCTCCACCACCATCAATTACTCAGAAAAAGACCCAATATAAGTCAGTGCAAAAACTTAGAGGGTCAAAGGTGGCAGGGAGACCGAGTGTAGCTAGGAACCAGTTTGCACATCTCTATTTCCCTCGAGCCCAAGTCTATCATCACATTCACTCACAACCACTTAATAGGTTTGGGTGGAATCCTGTGCACATGAGGTCTAGGTATCAGAATTTCCCCACTCAGCCCTATAGATCTCAGCCAGCTAGGAGATGGGATAGTCACTTTAGGACATGGAGTCCTAGTCAACAGGTGTTCTATGGTCAGCCTAGGACCAATTTGAGCCACAACTTCCAGTACACTCATTGGCCAAGGCACTGGCAGAAAAACAACAATGATTTTAATAAAATGAATGCCAAGACTACACAAAAATCATCACAGCACCAGAAAAAGAAAGCTAAACTTGTTGGTGCTAAGAAAAAAAAATAACAAAAAGAATTCTCAAGCTGTAGAATCCACCAAACCATCCACTTTCACACAAATGTGGATCCCTAAACAGCTTTTGTCATGTTTTCACTCTCACATGTCTATTCCTGTCTTGGGGCCCAAACTATCTTGGGTTCTAAAATCTGCTCCCTAAGTGTGTTTGCAGGTATGCCTGGTAGCCGGGAATAAAATGATGAAACAGGAATAGCTACTCCAGGCATATGACAAGAGGCAGGGCCAAAAGTTCTAAAAGCTGAAAGAGATTGAAGACCTTGTCAACATTTTGATGCAACACCAAGGGTAAAAATAAATCAGTCAGGTAAAGTAGGTAAGCGATTTATCTTCAGAATTGAGAAAGTCATGTTGATTTAAGGCATTAAGTTGTAAGTTGATTCTCAATTCTCTAGACTATATACACCTGACTTTCATGAAATAAACTTTCTGAAAAAGGATAAAATGTTCATGACTTGGGTGCATAAACTTGAAATGATTGCATACTTGCTGTATGTATCATTGTTGCATAGTCTGCACATATTTGATGCTATTCTCTTGCCATTTATTGCACTGAGTTTGAATGGTTCATTTAGAGCATATAGTCAATGCATGTGTCTAATGTCTGCATATATCATTTGCATGACTATCAAGGAAGTCGTTCAATGCATATAGGTCTGCTTTGCACTGCATTTCTTCGCATAACCCTGGTATATCAAATGGTAAGCTACTAAAAGGTAGGGAAATCTGCTTGGAGGTTCTTACTATGTGTGAGATGATCCTTAAGACCAAGTTCTCCGCCAAGTACGAAGGGTCAAGTCTTCATGTAGAGCAGTGTATTGCATATCATTAAATTTGATAAATCTGAAAAGAAATGACTCATTGCATAGCATATTGTTGCATATTGGTGTCAGGGGGAGCTGAGAGTTCAGTTCAATACTTTGAATCCTTTTCACTTCTCATTGTCCCCATTCAATTCATTCATATTCTTTGACATCAGAAGCTCTTGATCTTTAATGCCTATTGCCTTCATTTCCCTATCATCTTCACTGAACAACAGTACTGCTTCTGGTTTAGTACATTGAGCTGTGGTTATTGTAATTGTTCATTTATAAGAATCACACTTACAAATTGAAAGGATCTAAAGGTTTAACTTTTATAAATGGAAGAGTTAAGTGTCTGCACTTCAGAAATTGAGATAAAAGAAAACTTTTATAGCTCTTAATCTATGTCTCATGGTTAGAATAGAAAAAGTTTTTTTAATGCCTGAATATGTTAAACTGGAAATGTCTAGGAAAGGTGTATAAGAGTGTGTACTGATTTTTAAACAATCACTCTAAAAGAAATCAAAGGCTGTAATAAATAAGATCATCAATGTAATGAGCTGAACATAGTGACAGAGCAATGGCTGAATTGTACTGAGAAACTGTGATCTCCTCCAAAGAAGCAGGAGAATTCATAAGTCATGAAATGCTTCAGGATATCTCTGTTCATAGGGTCAAATATATAGGGGGGGTCTTCACCAAGTAACTGGGGGTACTGGCCTCTGATCAAGGTGTACTCTTAATGTCAAAGGTGAAAATTATTCTTTGTAGGTCTTGATCTAAAAATAGATCTAGTAGTTTATGCCTAGTAACTGGGGGTACCTGTCTCTGATCAAGGTGTACATCTAATGTCAACAGCATAAATGCCACTGGTCTATTCACTTAGCTCAGTTTCCAAAAAAAAAATTAAAAAGTGAAAAATAAACTGATGTAACCCTTTGAAATCAAAAGTCATTGAGTGAAAATTATTTTTCTCAATACATATTCAAGTTGTCTTTATTGATCTTCCATGCTTAATCACAAAGGGTATTATTTCTAACTTATCTATTAAAATCATGTGCCCTAAATTCATTGCTATAAATGGAGTCTATAACTCTTTTTCAGTGGTCAGCTGCTTTACTTTATCTTTATCACTGTTAAACCTGGATTTTTTTTACTCTATATTGCTGATTCTTATGCTTTAACAGTTGTTTATAATCATACTCACCTTCTGAACCATTGCTTCAGCTGTTGTGTAGTGACCCCTTCCTCATTCATGTTCTTTCCCTCCTATCTTCATATTCTTTTCTCAAAGGGGGAGAATCAATTCAGGGGGAGTATAAGTTGTTCTAAGGGAAATCTACAATATATACTGCATTTTATACTCATGTTTTTCTTTCTTTTTGATTATGTCAAAGGGGGAGAAAATTTGGTGGTTGGTGACTCACTGTCACTTTGTTGCCATCATCAAAAAGGGGGAGAATGTTGTGCCCCTTAGGCACAAGCATATGCTATATTTTTTTGATGATAGCAACACAGTGAGAGTATCACAGTGAGCCAATCTTTGTGTTTAGCATACATTGCATTTGTTCACTGTATAGGTGCGGTGCATTCATCAGTTGTACGCGTGCACATCACATAAGTCTATACAATGCATGCTTGGCAAGTCTATACATGGTGCATTCAGACACATAAAGTCTATACACTCCATTGCCTTGCTGCATTGCTGCCTTGCTGCATTGCACGCCATATAGTCTATACACTGCAACGTTTGCACATCATGCACTAGCAAGTTTACACATTGCAGTCTGCTAGTGTGCATCGTCTCATGGTGCGTCTCAGCAAGTCTTTACATTCATAGAAGTCAGTACAGTCTATGCATCATGCTAAGTCTATACATTGTGCACCGTCTCACTTAGCGTCTCTTGCAAAGTCTGTACATCGTCAAAGTCTACACATTGCACTGTACATCGGACCAAGTCTGTACAGTCTCATTAAAGTCTATACTGTGCATACTACATCGTCAAAGTCTATACATTGCACTGTAGCTTGCATTCACTCAAAGTGTGTACAGCCTTCTGTCTCATGAAGCGTCTCACGGTGTGTCTCACATAGCGCTCAAGTCTATACATTACATCGTCTCATGCTATCGAGTCTGTACAGTGCATCCTGCGTCTCATTCAGCGTCTCATGCTATCGAGTCTGTACAGTGCATCCTGCGTCTCACTCAGCGTCTATGAGCATAAATCAAAGTCTGTACAGCCCAAGTCTGTACATCCATCCGTCTCTCTCAACGTCTCACTCAAAGCCTACACATTGTCCTGTAGCACACACACGAAGTCTGTACATCGTGTGTTGCTGAAAGTTTGTACAGCGTCTCACCTAGCGTCTTTGTACATCGTCTGCCTGCATTACAAGTCTATACATTGCTGCATTCTAAGCCTATACACTGCTGCATTACAAGTCTATACATTGTAGCTATGTGTGTGCATCATTTAACTAGTCTATACATTGTAGCTATGTGTGTGTGTCATTTAACTAGTCTATACATTGTAGCTATGTGTGTGCATCGTTTTAACAAGTCTGTTGCATGCACGCATAGTCTGCACATTGTGTGCTGCATGCTTACCAAGTCCATACACTGGCTAGTATGCACAAGTCGGCAAGTATGTACATCGCCCAGTGTCATGCATTCAAAGTCCATACATGCACACACTTAGTTTGTGCGTTGTGCTCTCATGCTTTAACACTAGGTATTGCAATGTCTATACACTGCTGTCGCATGTACACCAAGTCCACACATCTATTGACGGCACATCCATGCATCCATTTGTGATGTTCATACTTTGCTTGATGCATTCTGCATTGCACATTACAAAGTCTGTACACACTTAGGTGGCAAGTATATACATTGTTCAGAACGTAAAGTCCATACAGCCATTGTGCATTCATTCTTGATGTACATACTTTGCTTACTTAAACTGATAATTCTCTCTGTCTGTCAGGTACTTTTCGTGAAGTTTGAGAACAGCACATGATCCGAGAAGGAAGGGCTGACAGAATGATGACACGTGGCCAAATCATTTGGGCGGGAACTGTGGAAGACACGCGCCCAGTGCTGCTCCTGCTGGAACTGCTTATAAAAGGAAGCCTTCTTCCTCAGAAGAAGATTGATCGAACATACAGAAGATTGAAGGAAAAGCAGAAGAGCAGAGAGCCCGTTCGATCCAGAAGAAGAGAAAAGAAAGAGAGTTGAGAGAGAGAAGAGTTGAGAGCGATTTGTTCCTCAGATCGTTGGTTCAAAATCAGGTCTGAGTTTGCTCACTTGTTTGAGCTACATTCCCTGCAGTGATACATTTTGCTTTTCGTTTATTTTTGTTTTGATTTCTGAAATATTTTATCAAGCTGTGTGACAGCGGTTGCAGTGGAGGATTCCACTGGACAGGTCAAGCTGTAATTTCTCAGCGAGCGAGACTTGGTCTCGGACAGCAAGCTGTGTTGCTCAGCGGGCAGAGGAGGATTCCTCTGGACGGATTAAGCTGTAGTCCCCAGCGGTTGTAGGCTAAGCTAAAAGGCCCAGCGGACGCAAGCTATGTTGCGCAGCAGTAAGCCACACTCGAGTTTGAGTGTGGGGTGGACGTAGGTCTGGAGGACCGAACCACCTAAAAATATCATGTCTACTGTGTGATTGTTTTGTGGTTTGCATCGCTTCTATATCTCTTTTCTTTGTGCAGTAGATGTTTGCTTAGGACGGTTCTTCAACTGTTCTGGTTGGTATTTGCTTTGTGCCCTCTATCTATTCAGTAGAAGTTTTCATTCCGCACCTGAATCTGCTATAGTCGTTTTAATTGGGTGACTGATCTATTCACCCCCCTCTAGATCACTTTTAGCATCACAACATCATATATGTCAAAAACTATTTAAATAGTTTCACTTATATAACAAACTATTATAAGTGAAATACAAAATATTTTATTTGTGTAACAAAATGTTTCATATATGTCAAACTATTTCATATCTGTAACAAATAGTTTCACTTACATAACAAACTATTACAAGTGTAACACAAAATATTTTACTTCTGTAACAAAATATTTCATATATGTCACAAATTATTTAAATAATTTCACTTATATAACAAATTATTACAAGTGTAACACAAAATATTTTATTTATGTAACAAAATATTTCATGTATGTCACAAACTATTTCATATCTGTAACAAATAGTTTTACTTACATAACAAACTATTACAAGTGTAACATAAAATATTTTGTTTCTGTAACAAATTGTTTCATCTCTATAACAATTCTAAGTTGTTGATAACAAAATGTGTCATGTGTACATAAACTGTTACATTTCCATAACAAATGGTTTCCTATTTAAAACTAAATGTTTCATATCTGCAATAAAGAGTTTCATTACTATAACAAACAATTTCATCTATATAATAAAATATTTCATTTCTTCAACAAACTATTTAAGTTTTCTACGACAACCTAATTCCTATCTATAATAAAATATTTTATTTTGATGAGGAATGTTTCATAATTATACAAAATATCTTACTACTGTAAGTCTTATTTTTTTCTTTCATTTCAAGAACTGTAACAAGAAAGGTGTTGACCATGTAGCGAAGATTTGTAAAAAAAATGGAGAAGATTACATAGCCGATCATCCATCGTTGCTTCATTTCTTTTTACTCTAAGACTGTTCAAAAAATCAACTTCAGGGACTGTCACAAAACTCTGTTGAATAAGACTCCTTTTTATGTGTTTATGAATACCCCTCTCATTTCCTTCGACACATTTTTGTTAGAGGACACCATGTAAATGGAGTAAACGGGATGAGAAAATGCTACAGCAGGAACCGTTTTTCTCCTTTTGGCTCAGTCGATCAACAGAGTTCTATTTCTTTTCTTGATCAGACCTCCATTCTATTTTCACGGTGACAATGAGAGAAAATGAAGCCCATAGTAAAAATTAAATGAAGGTCTTAATATATCCATCCTAAAAGGGTATTTTGGGTATGATAAAAAGTGAGTTATGCATGAAAAATTCGCCATTTAATGTCTTTGTGACAAAGTCATTAATTCTATCTCAAGTCTCAATTTGTTTGCCCATCGATTTTATGTCATGTCTATTTGGACGAATCACATACGTGTGTTACGCATTGACATGACCGGATGTGGTGTACAAATCATTTCTCTTTTTACATGATCGGTGAACTAATATATATTCTCATTTTAAAAGTGACGATTGGAGAACATCTTTCCTTCTTTCTAGAACAAGGACAGAGAAAGAACGTCCAAGACTGGACGCCAAGAATATTATATATATATATATATATATTAGTATTACATAGTTACATAAAATATAGATGTAACTTTAACAATGGTCCATGAAATCGGCCTAGAATTTAACACCACAAGTTCTGGAAGGCAAAGAAAATTACAGTTATGTGCGTACATTTCTATCGGATCATGATCCATAGTAGTTGTCATAGTACATGCATATGAATGGGCAGCATGTGCCTTGCTTGTGCATTATCAATCGATCTCAAGACTCAAGAACTAGGACATCCTGGACTGTGATGTTGCCATGTGACAACCAGGCAATTGCCTGCTCCCATTAACTGCATGTGATAATATGCTTTCCATTTCCTTTGAGAAATGATATCTTATAATTTGAGACATAAATTAATATAGTTTGAGGGTAAAGTTAGAGAAAAAAAGTTTACTCCGTCCTATATACATGATTACGAAAAAATTAGATTGCTATTTATATTCTTTGGTCAATGTAGAGATATAAAAGTGTTTCCCTGACTAATTCGTATCACATCTTTAAGATTTATTTGTTAGAGAAGAGTAGCCGATCTTCCGAGAAAATTTACAATCATTAGAAAACAGTGTCAGAAAGAGTCCTGCGAGTGATCCCAGAGAGATAACCTGTCAGCCGGTGCTAAAGTCAGAGATGTGTAAGAGCGAAGAAAAATAGAGTTGGGGGAAGGGGAGAGGCGGAGAAAGTGAACCGGAGGACTCCGAGTGGAGGAGAGAGTACTCGGAGAATGGTTGGAAGGTTTAGAGAGTGCTCGGAGAGACAGGGAAGAAGAACCTCAGTAGGAACCTAGCTCTCTCTGGCCCTACTTCCTAGATTGAGATCCCTTCCACCGCTACGTGGAGAAGTCTCTCTATTCCTCTTGGCGTAAAGCTCTGCTAACACCAGGACGTCTCTCCTTCTCTTTGTGTCTCGATATGCGTATATGTGTCTAGGGGTGACTCTGTGCGTGTATGTCTGTAGGCATCCTTTTGGGTCCGATTGGAGACTTATTTATATGAGCTGTTGTGGCGCTGACTGTTCTCTAACTGAAAAATGACGTAAATCGTGGAGTAACGTCTCCGTGATCGTGGAAGTTGTCTGTTACATACTTGCCCATTTCTGGAAGGGAGGCTTCGTGGAGGGAATCTTGATGACATGGGTGTGACTCGGTCCTCGTCCCCTGTGATAGCGTTAGCAACGTTCATCCATTGACGAGTTATGTATCGTCTGAAACTATGCGTGCATTGATTCAGCCCGTGGACTGGCGGAGATTCCTTGGACCTCAGTTGGGTCGCATTGAATGAGTCAGAGGCTAGTGAGATATATAGTATGTCACGGACTCGACTGAACCGAGTCATAACGAATGTGACGATATTAGACCGCATTAGGTCTAGCGAATATTCCTCTCCTCGATCAACATTATTTTATACCTTAGTTTTATTTCCACCTTCAAATTAATCCTTTTACTTTTAGTTGTACGTTAATATAAACCAGTTGGCGAAGCTTCCGACAGACACTTCGCACCCAAAATAACCGCGGATCCATCCATCGTGCAGTCCTAAAATTACACTTCCAGTACGTGAAACGAGGCCACTATGATTTATCACACATAAAATAAAAGGCTTGACTTGATTAATATAAGGTTAACACACACACACACATATATGTATGGATATTGCTCTTGTTACTATCTAAAACACAATCTTCGTTACGATCATAAACAATCTTTACTTAGGCCTGCACCCATCAAGTCATTACCATCTGTTGGGCACATGTAATACATATATATATATATATATATATATATATATATATATATATATATATATATGGGTTTTTTGCATATTAGTCCCTACAAATATGACGAATTACTTTTTAGTCCCTACAATCTCTCTATTGTTTAAAAAGTCCTTGGAAATCTTACCGTTAAACTAAAAAGTCCCTATCATTTTTTACTGTCGATGATATTAAACGCAAGGTGAGTTAACTTGACTGTAGTTGATGAAAAGACCAACCCACCCTCGATTAATCGAGGTTCATGGCCGTAGTAACCCTTCTGCCGCGCCACCCTCCTGTTTAGGGTTCCCCCCGTACACAATCGCCACCTTCCTCTTTCCCTTCCCCCCTACACAGTCGCCATTGCCGTCGATTTCACTCTTTGGTCGTCGTGACAACAACGATCGCCGGCCACTGCCAGGGTCGATTAGGCACCATCGCCATTGCCCAAACCTGCACGTAACAACCGCGGCGCTACACGGCACCCCATCTGCCACCGCAGACGTACGACCGCCCTCGTTCAGACGCCGCATCACCGGAGTCACCACCCCACGTCCAGGTCTGGGCCACACACCTCCGTCTCCACTCCGGTACGCGTCAGGCGCTCCTGCCACCTCACACTCAGTATGATCTGCAAATATAAATGTTTACTCATGCATTTTATATGTTTACTGTTGGGGATATGGACCGGAGTACCCAGACAAGGAAGAAGAGAAAAAACCAATCAGACAAGAACACACAGAGATTTTTTACGTGGTTCGGAGGCAAGATGCCTTCCTACGTCCACGGCCGCAGCAGGATTCCACTAAGATAATCACAGACCAGAGTTACAATACAAGGAGAGAGCCCATCCTTTTATACTAGGAGATTAGGGCGTCATTAGTCAGGGCATTAAGGATAATAATACCCCTGATCAACAGAAATCCTCTTCCGGGATACATCAGACACGCATGCTCGCCTGTCCCCCCGGATGCTCTCCTGGGACCGAGCATGCCCTCCAGCGACTGCAGATGCTCTCCCACCATCAGTCAGGTCGACGCACTCCAAGTGACATAGAAATGCCTTGAGCCCGCAATGCCTGCCCTCCTGACGATAGTGATGCTCTCCTGAGGTAATGAATGCCCTCCAGAGACAGCATGTGCTTCCCTGCTAGAAACCAGACAGCATATGCTCCCCTGGAGCAGCGGTTGCTCCCATGGCACTGAAGGATGCTCCCTTGGAGCAGCGATTGCTCCTCAGAGATAGCGCATGTGCACGTCATGCTCCCATGACGCTGGTGATGCTGTCTAGAGGTCATAGATGCTCCCCTGAGATTTCATATGCTCCCGTGCGAGAACACACAAAGACATGACTACATGCTTTCCTGAAGTAGCATGTGCACGCCATGCTCCCCTGATGCTGAGAATGCTCCCCTGGAGCAGTGGGTGCGCTCCTGAGTCAGAGTGTGATCCCGTGCAAGGGCGCATGAGTTCTGACTCCACACTCTAACAGTTTACAGAGTCGAAATATTAAGGACATCAATTTTTATTTTCTCTCTATATGGTTTAGGGATAAGATTGTTGTTATGTCATTTTTTGCTATAATGTTATTAGATTATTTAATGCTCTAAAAAGTTTTGTTATTAATTGTACATGTCTGAATTCACGGGTGCAGTTTCTTTATGGTTCTGTCAAAAATTTTTGCTTTAATGTTTTTTAGTCACTCAATTCATATTAGTTAAGAATGTTATTATTGTACTCAGATTATTGGGTATGCGTGCTGATTTTGTAATGTGGATAACTGTTCTAGAGAGTTTATTTCTGTCTTCAGATTGTTAGATTGTGAAAATGGGGGAACGAGAGCCATCATTAAAGTTGACATATAAGTTTGGTGGTTATTGGAAAACTCTTCAGTCTGGGAGGAGGGCATATGCACTAGGTCAGAGCAAGACAGTCGTGGCGTATCCTGATTACTACAGTAGATGCATATTAATTGAGGATATGGGACATCTATCTAAGTAGGCAAGTACACATTGTTTAGAATTTCATTATGAATTACCTAATAGCAGACCTGTTCAGTATGAGGAAATTGTTTCAGATGCTCAATTATATGAGGTGATGAAAGCCCATTTACCCGTAGGGAAGATGACCATATATGTTAGCACATTGGACAGTCGGCCATTAGACTTACAGCCAACCAATATTCCACAGAAAGGTATGGCCAGCCAGTCTACTCAGGCCCATTCCCAGACATTTGTTGACATTGATGAGATGGATGATGATGCTGAGGTTGGTCAACATTCTGAGTTTGTTCATGATGCTGCAGTTGTTCATCGTGACGAGGTTATTCATGATGTCCCTGCCCCTGCCCCTGCCCCTGTAGTTGATGAGGATTATCATATTTTAAAGAAGAGGACATGTTCTGAAGCTGAGCACAGTGACTCAGAATATGTTGCATATGAAGATGAGTACAGCGAATCTGACGAGAGTGTGGCTGATTCTGATGAGGTACACACTGAGGACAACTATCATTCAAGGCCATGTCCCTCAGATGAATCTGATATTGATGGAGGAGTTTCAGATGATGATGGAGATTTGTTGGAGGCTGATGAAGAGACCCCACATATATCAGTTGGTTCTCTATTTACAAATAGTCAGGAGTACAGGATTGCTCTACGTCAGCATGCTATTAAAAATCAATTTGAGTTCAAGCAAGTGAAAAATGACAGCATGAGAATTACTGTTGTATGTGCAAATGTTAATTTTCCAATGTTTGATCTACTGCTAGTTTTATTTTCCATAATGTATGAATTGAGTGACTATGTATTTTAATGACATTGACTATAGGTTTTATATTAATGATGAGATTGTAATTTTGAATTGCTTGTAGGTTTTGTATGCGGCACCTTTACAGAAATTTTAAGAAGAAATGGCCAGGCCCAGGTTTCAAGAATGTTGCATGGGCAGCAGCAAAATCTTACACTGTTCAAGAATATAAAGCAGCTATATTTGAGATGAAGAAACTAGATCCACAAGCTGCTTCCTATTTAGAAAGTTTGCGTTGTGCCTGGTCAAGATGTCATTTTAATGACAATGGTAAGCTAAACTACATCACTAACAACGTAGCAGAGTCATTCAATTCATTTGTTGGTGATACGAGAGGCCTACCACTTGTAGACATGTTAGATGGAATTAGGCAGAAAATTATGGTGAAAATGGATCACAGGAGGAGACATGCACGTAGGATCAAAGAAAAGTTTGTGCCACGGGCTGTTGCCTATTTAAATGTAATTGTTAGGAAGTTGGGAAAATATGCAGTCAGATATTCCACTGATTTTATGGCTGAGGTGGAAGGTCCGTATGAGAGGTGTGTTGTTAAATTGGACAAGATGTATTGTTCTTGTCGTCAATGGCAAGTCAGTAGGCTGCCTTGCCAACATGTTGCTGCTACTGTTGATGCACGTAGGGGCCTCCAAATTAATAATTTTGTTGATAGATGTTATTCAATTGAGACATATAAAGCCACATATACAAAGTCAATACAACCATTGTCAGGTAAGAGCATGTGGCAGACTGTAGAATCTGTTGAGATGCTTCCTCCTCGCTGCCAAAGACCCCGAGGTCACCCTCGGAAGAAGAGGATTAGAGATGCTGATGAAAATCAAAAGGCACTTAGGAGATCCCATAAATGCAAAAGATGTGGACAATGGGGCCACCATAAAAATACTTGCAAAGAACCCCTCCCAGGACCATAATCTGCAGTTACAGACATTGGCACTACTTCCACAACTGTGGCACGGAAGTAAGTTTGTATTGCAATTATGATTTGTATTTTGTCTATTTGATTTACTTTATGCATAATATTGAAAGTTATGTTGTAGGCAAGGCCCAAGAAGACCACCCAGGTTCGTAAGTGGTAGGGCTACTCAGGCTGAAACTAGTGATGGTGGTGAAGGGCCACAAGTTACAACTTCGGTTGGTCCAGGTCAGACCCACGGGAGGGCTAGGAGAGATACCAGCAGGGGCAGCACTGAAGGAAGCAGTCGGGGGAGAGGTAAGTTAGCACACATGTTAAATTTCTAAATTGAAATAAGAATTAGACTGATATTAATACAAGTATAACTCATGTAGGTCGCATAATTTCGGTGGAGGCACCGGGCTCCAGCAGCACTAGCGGAGGAGACATTCGTGTGCACACGGTGATAAATATGGACAGTCAAGCATCCATTAACTTTGATCAGCATTCCTCCATGTTCAACTTCCAATAACTCCCGCCAAATTGTGAGTTTAAATATACTTTTTAACTTGTAGGTAAAGATTATGTTATTTCTAATAGTTAACATCCTCTCTTTGTCACACCTACAGGACATTGGCTGATGTGAAGAATATTGTTGCCGACCGGATGTGAAGAATGATATTGAAGAACAATATTTCATATCCGTTTTATGTGTTGTTGTCCTCAATATAAACTCTTATGGATTGTGAAGTTTTGATGTAACTGATACAAGTATCTGTTTATTTGTTGGTGATATGAATGATATTTGTAGTTTTGTGATGGGCTTAAACTAGGTTTGAATGATAGATGGTTTGTGTTGGTTAAGTGAAGAGCTCTGTATAGACTTGTAAAGACGATCATGATGTATAGACTTGTAATGTAAAATGTGTTGTCGCACGGGAGCATATGAAGTCTCAGGGGAGCATCTATGGCCTCTGGACAGCATCACCAGCGTCAGGGGAGCATGTGGAGCACATGCTGTCTCTGGGGAGCAATCGCTGCTCCAGGGGAGCATCCTCAAAGTTAGGGAAGCATTAGCAGTCACTAGAGAGCATACTCGGTCCCAGGAGAGCATCCGGGGGGACAGGCGAGCATGCACGTCTGATGTACAGACTCTACCAATGTATAGACTTGGTGGATAGTGATGCATAGCCAAACGGATGTACAGACTTCACTATGAATGCATGAACAGTGAATGAGTGTATAGACATGAAATGAACGCTGCATGATTGAGCCTAACCAATGTATAGACATTACAATGCTCATCCACTGAATAGACTTCACAGTGCTCAATCAGACTTCACGATGCTCAATCAGACTTCACGATGCTCAATCACCCTTGAAGATGTGAGCGAGACAGTGTATGGACTTCAAAAGCTTGAAGGCCCAATGTACAGACTTTGAAGAGTCTGAACCAATGTATAGACTTGTAATGCTTGAGGACCGATGTATAGACTTAGGAGCATATGAAGCCAATGTACAGAGTTGGCATGAGACGCTGAGAAAGACAGTGGATGTACAGACTTCTAGATGTACAGACTTTCCACCGACCAATGTATGGACTTGCTCAGCCTGAGGCACTGTATAGACTTTATGCGTCTCTGCCCAATGTATAGACATCATATATACAGTGCTGTGCAATGTACATACTTCATATATGAAGTCACTCGCTGTACATACTTTGAATATGAAGACTCATCGTGCAATGTTGTCTAGACTTAGAATGCAACGCACGAAGCAGTGAATAGACTCTGAGTGCAACCAATGTCCAGACTTGATGGTGTGCTGTGCAAACAAGCTAAGATGCAATGTATAGACTTATGCGAGCATGCTGCAGACTTGAGACACACTCACAGCGTTGACGCTGCATGAGACACTAAATCAGATATAACACATCAAGCATTCAAATCAACATGCCATCATCATAAAGAACACATAATATCATAATGCACTCACTGTGTTACAATCATCAAAATAAAACATCATTGCTATCATCAAATCAACATAGCACATGCTTGTGCCTAAGGGGCACAACATTAAAGACAATAATACCCCGGTTAAACAGAAACCCTCTTCCGGGATACATCAGTCGCGCATGCTCGTCTATCCCCCCGGATGCTCTCCTAGGACCGAGTATGCCCTCCAGCGACTGTAGATGCTCCCCCAACACCGGTCAGGTTAATGCATTGCTAAGACAAGTGTCGACACCTCTTCATGCATTACCAAGACAAGAGTCGACACTTCTTCATGCAGGTCGGTCTGCTCCAAGTGACATCGAAATGCCTTGAGCCCGCAATACATGCTTCCCTGACGCCAATGATGCTCTCCTGGGACAATGAATGCCCTCCAGAGACAGCATGCGCTTCCCTGCTAGACCCGGACAGCATATGCTCCCCTGGAGTAACGAATGCTTCCCTGGTACTGAAAGGATGCTCCCCTGGAGCAGCGATTGCTCTCCAGCGACTGAAGGATGCTCCCTTGGAGCAGCGAATGCTCCCCTGGAGATGCGATATGCTCGCCATGCTCCCCTGAGCTGAGGAAGCTCCCCTGGAGCAGTGGATGCTCCCCTGGGGCAGCGATTGCTCCCCTGGAGCAGCGAATGCTCGCCATGCTTCCCTGATGCTGTGAATGCTCCCCTGAAGCAATGGATGCGCTCCTGAGGCAGAGTGTGATCTCGTGCAGCGGCGCACGAGTGAAAGAGTTCTGACTCTACACTCTAACAGTTCACATCTCCTCGCAGCTTAGTTCCCAGCATCCAGCCGGCTCCAGCTCTGATATTCCATCTACAGTCACAGTTCATGCATTCTTCCATCGCCTTCAGTTGATATTTGACATCCACAACATTATATGTAGTATCATCAACCCACTCAAAGAAACCGCAATCCCCGTCAGTATTTGCATACGGACAACAATAGAAACGCTTGCCTTTCGACCTCTCACGATTTGAGACGTAAACCCGACAATTATCCCTTCTACAGTTGCATTCCATCGGCGGCACACGAGATGAGACGACAGCTCCTCGAGACAACTGCATTCCACTAACATTTGATGACTGCATACGACACGAACAAGTTATTATCACTGTAAACATAGATGTGGAGAATAATCTAGCCATCAAAATAGCATACCATTTCAGACATGGGGAGAATAACAAGGGTCGATTTGTCGTGTTGGGCGTGATGGCAAGGGCCGGCGGTGGTCGGTGGGCCATCGGCGGTAGGCCATCAGCGTCGACCGGTGGGCTTCTGCGGCTGGGGCCTTGCGGTGGGGCGTCTGCGGCGGCCGGTGGGGGTAGTCTGCAGCTTGCAACGGCGGTGGGGCGTCTGCGGGGGTGAAGGGTTTCACTGGGAAAGGGTCATGAGTAAGGGTAGTTTAGGATTTTCAACTTTTTTTAACGGAAGGATGGAATATTCCATCGAATATCCAATTGTTTTAACGTCGATGAACTACACGGGCCTTTCTGTAAGAGTTACATGATTTTAAGGACTTTTTAAACAATAGAGAGATTGTAGGGACTAAAAAGTAATTCGTCATATTTGTAGAGACTAATATGCAAAAAACCCTATATATATATATATATATATATAATTACCACGAAGTATATATATATCTTCGGACAACCTATAACATAAATATCGAGTCCGGATCCTCTTATCGTAAATTAAGAGGATGGGCTTCAGGGTCTCTAATAGGAGACTGTCACCTGTCCCCCAACCTATAATTTCACCGGTCACCACCGAGCATCGACCTTCTGGCAATCCTGTAAGGAATTAAGCAAATGTGGTCTTTCATCATGGTGAGATGTCTCTGTGTTCCACCCTAACCTTGAGTCCATGCTTCAAGTGCAGGACAATGGAGAGGTTGAAGGCCATATATTCCTGGCCTTCCACCGCCTTGATGCGAAAATTGTAGATGGCGGCGGCCGCCGCCACCCTGATCTGGGTGAGTGATAGGTTCCTGCCGATGCAGCTCCTCGGCCCGGAGCCGAAGGTGGAGAACTTGTACGCGGGTTCGTGCTTCAGCCTCCCACTCTCGGAGATCCACCTCTCCGGCCTGAACTCGCAGCAGTCTTTTCCCCAGATGCCCTCGATCCTGGCCATGGAGTACAGTGAGAAGAGTATCTTCATCTTCGGGTTGACCTGGTGGCCGCTGGGGAGGATGTCCGGCTTCACCACGCCCTTGTGCTGAAAAGGTACGGGCGGGTACAGCCTCAGGGTCTCGTGTATGGCCGCCTCGAGGTACACTGCCGAGGCGAGGTCCTCGTTGTCGAAGATGACGGGCTTCTGCCGGCAGGACGACTCCGGCATGTCCCGTACGATCGCCGACAGTTCGTCGAGGATCTTCTGCTCGACGTGGGGGTGCTGGGAGAGGAGCCAGCAAAGACAGGTGAGAGCCGCGGTGGCGCCGTCCCTCCCGGCGAACAACAGGTTCATTGTCGTGTCTCGCAGGAACAGCTTGTTGGATTCGACGACGTCGACGTCTCCGACCTCCGGCAGCTGGACCAGGTACGAGGTCAGCAAGTCTGCTGCCATCTCCTCGTCGTCCTCTCGTTTCTCTTCTCTGACCGTGCTCAGCTCCGCCTTCTTCCTGGCGATCTGGTTGGCTATGAAATCGTCCATTGTCTCCCATGCACGGGCCATCTTCTTCTCCTGGCCGAGCCGCAGCCACCTCAGGAGCTTCCACCAGCTCCTCGGCACGGTGTGCCGGAAGAAGATGACCTCCTCGACCTCTTCCGAGGCCATGAAGAAGGGAACGTTGGGCAGGCCGGGGGAGAGGCAGACCGGGTCGACTCCCAGCACCAGGAAGCAGGTCGTGTCGAAGGTGAACCGAAGGAACACGTCCTGCAGGTCGATGGCGGAGTCCTCCTGCGCGACGCGGGTGAGGAAGGGGACGAGCCCGTTCGCCACCTTGCGGCAGACGGTCCGCGCCACGGACCGGTGGTACCTGGGGTCGCCGACGTGCGCGAGCGCCACCTTCCGCTGGCTCTTCCAGGCTTCCCCGTCGGAGTTGAAGATGCCATCGCCGAAGATGTCGAAGATCTCCAGGTACTGCTCGCCCTTGGGGTAGTTGTCGACGTTGGTGTTGAAGATGTGCTTGACGTTGGCGGGGTCGGAGGTGACGAGCATGTTCATGCCGGAAAGCCAGGGGCCCCTGAAGAGGAAAGTGCTCCCAGAGTCCCTGAGGTGGTTGGTGATCCAGTCGTGGAAGTTGTGCTGGAGCTCCCACAGGAAGCCAGGGAGCATGCCCAGGATGGGCCAGTTCGTGGGGGCGCTGCCGCCGCGCCCTCTACTTCGGCGAAGCAAAACCAGGAAGAGGAAGCTGGCGAGGGAGGCGATGATCTCTGGGTAACCCAGCGCTATACTCCCTCGCCACATTGCAGCTGCTGCCACACTGGGAGCAAGATCGGGAAGCTATATATATAGGTTTTGGGTGTTTGGGGGGTACAGGGTTTGGTTTTCAAACCCAGGAGATTTAGCTGAGGGGAGGACGGACTGCAGCTTATGGGGATTAGCCCAGGTGCTGGGCTACTTTTATATATAGAGACGTGCCTCAGATGTCTCACTCATGCACACCCGCACAGAACTGTTCTTCTTTCCCTACACATGACATCTCTCTCTCTCTCTCTCTCTCGTTTTCAAGGGTTTTAAGTGTCATAAACTAGCAACATTACTGCATGATGGGGCCATGCGTGCATATTATGGGAACTGTAAATACTACTTTCATTATCTTGCACTACTCCATTGTGGGCAAGGTAACCATAAAATAATTTGAGATATCATAAAAATATTTTAATTGAGAAGATTAGTTGATCCGAAATAAGTGGGGTGTTGAATTGAGGTTAAATCAGATGAATCGTGGTTACATTAGAGTTAATCCCGAGCGAATCGTCTTTCACGTGGGCATTTGAACGAGAGACTATTACACCTATGCCATGCGATTTTTTCTCTTATCATTGATAATTGCATACATATGTTTTATAGTACGCAAAAATCGATATATAATCTTACCGCTAGATTAAAATCTATAAATCTACAACTATGTTCGGTAAAAGACACTTGAAACAATAATGAAGAGGCGAGATCGTTATTAAGAAGCCTAAATCACTCGGTCCAATACACCCTAGACGGCAATGTTATCATAACCGAACCGGTACTTGAACCGGCAAATGAGTTGGTTCGGTTCGAATCAGTTGGACCGTTCAATCAAACCGGTTTGAACCGTGACGTCATCATAATATTGATACATAGTCCGGCCCGATTTTATAGTCTAAGATAATAAGAAATAAGATATAATGATCAAAATAAAAAAACATACATACATAATTATTAGTCATGATTATGTAACTATACAAGTAAAAAAATAACAATAACATGGTTAAATAAACTGACCTTAAAATTTTATAATATTCCATTAGTCATGATTAATAAGAGCTTTCACAATTGACATCTACACTCCTTTAAAGTTTAAACTTTTAAATTTTAAATATATCTAGAATAAAATGATAAATAACAACAAAATAATAATAATAAGATAATTTTGTTCACACATAAATATCATTTTGAATATATAAATATTTTTACGTTTATTTTTTTTATTTTAAAGAGTGAATCAGGTCAGACCGGTTCATCGGTCGAACCGCGGTTCATCCGATTTTTTAACATTAGACCGGACCGACCTTAATCGGTCCGGTTCGAATTTGATAACACTGCTAGGCGGTCTCCGGGCCAGGTGTCTGAGTAACAGTAGATCAGGGAAGAGCCCAAACGGCACCCGAGCATAACCGACCAAGAGAAGTTCGGGGGTCGGAAAGAGGAGAGACGAAGCGCCCCCGTAAGGGGGGGAGCCCACGTTTTAAGAGTAACGCCCCATGCATACTCCCTCTTCCCCCGCCTTCAAAGGGGAAAAAACCACTATAAAAATAAAAGGTAGCCCTCTAGAAAGGTAAGTGGGTCTGAGCACTCTCAGCCACCCTCACTGGTGGAGAGCGATCTCGTGCACATCCATGTCTCTTTCTTCTCCTCCTCATCAAGCTCTACTATCTTGCTGACTTAAGTATCGGAGGATTTTCCCCAGGGTCATCACCCTGGGCCCCCTGATTTGTTTCCCCCTCTTGCAGAATTCTGATTCGGCGTGGCTGCGATGGGCGATCATAAGAGATCGGACGGTTCGGACCTAAGCACGAGATCCAGCCTCTTCACTATAGATTAAAATCTATAAATCTACAACTATGTTTGGTAAAGACACTTGAAACAATAATGAAGAGGCGAGATCTCGTGTGAAGTCGTGGGCCGTCGGATCTAGGGCGATCGTGAGATGCAGTCACCTCAAAACGGAGTTCTACAAGGAAAAGAAAGCAATCAGGGGGCCTGGTGCTGTGATCCTGGAGAAAACCCTCTGATGCTTAAGTCACCAAACGGTATGAGTAAGGTGCAGAAGGGAGACAAGAGAGGTGCATGGCACGAGATTACTCTTCACTAGTTGAAGTGACTAGAATTGGCTTACCTTTCCGAAGGGGTTCCCTAGGTTTATATAGCTAACAGCTCCCTTTCTTGAATGAATGAATGAAGGAAGCAAGAGAGTTTGGGGGGGGGGGGTTACGTCCTTACTAAGAACTCTCACCATTCCAGAACTCTTGCCCTTCTCCTATCCTCTTAAGCTTCCCACTCTCTGAGGGTAACATAGCATCCGCTGAGATAATGAGGGATAAGTGCCTAGCCGCGAGGAATTCACCCTGACTCATTAAGGAGTTTAGAGGATGGGCTAATCTGATAAGGGATATCGCCCTATCTGGGCACGGAGCTCTAGGCTTGGGCACCCCCTGAGAGAGCATTCATCCATCTTATGATGGCTCGATTGATCGTTGGGTAGGCTTCGCCCGAGCGTCAGGGGGGCCTTTGATCGGGCGCCCGAGCCAAGGCTTGGTGGGCTATTGTCAGTTCGCTTTACCAAAGCCCTGTGGTAAGTGGGCCCTGCTGGGCTGTCACCTATCGGGCTATGCGTATTTTAATGGGCTATTGGGCCGTGTAAATATTGGGCCACGAATCTGGCCCTCTCCACTTGCGCCCCCTACTCTCAAGCCAAGAATAGGCTCGAAGAGTAAAGAATATGCGTTGGGGTTCTCGACAAGGGCGGGAGTTGACCATCATGACTTCGATTCTTGGGTCCATCAATGAGGTTGTCCTAGTGCGTGGGGGCTTGAGTGCATTGATCACATCTTTTCGTGCTAGTTCGAATGCATAGTCTCGAGACTTGTACCCCTTCGAGACGTCGCGCCAGGTCTCTCAAAGCCGTTTAGGGCTATAAGTGCCTTGCACGCTTGTCCTTCGCCCCTTCATCATTTGGGTTTTTTCATCTCCCCCCACTTACGTGAGCTAGTTCTTAAGGAAATTCATGTCCCTAGAGGGAAACTAGAGAGAGCGAGAGATTGCCAGGGCTTTCACAGAGCTTGCTGAAACCACTGGAAAGGTAATTCACTAGCTTCCTCCTCTGGCGAGTTCATCAAACTCTAGCATTTTGCTATCCCCCACATCCTCTATGGCAGAATGAAATGAAGATGCCCATGGCCAGGAGGTTGAGCAGGGAGCGGGAAGCTCGACTCCGACGTCTTGCCGCCACCTTCGTAGCGAGCTCACGGCGGAAGAAGTGAAAGAGCTCAAATTCCAGTATCAGCTGCCTTGGCGGTATACATTCTCTGTCCTCAAACCTCATGAGTCAAGCCTGAGTACTCGCTCAGACGCTTTCTGTAGTTATCTACTGGCTTGGAAGTATGACATCCGGATCCCCTCCATATTTTTGTCATTAAGTTGTTGAATTCCTTCCAGCTGGCTCTCGTCCAGTTGGTCTCCAACTCGTACACCTTCATATTCTCCTTTATCATCCTCTGTCAAAAATGCGGTGTCCCGGAATCCCTGGACCTCTTTCACGCCTTCTATGAGCTGAAAGAGCATGCACAGGCTGGGAAAGACTTTTTCTTTCTTCAGGCCAAGAGAGGGATGAGCTGTGTTACCCTCTCTCCCCGGGATTCTTCGCACAAGGGGTGGAAAACCCAGTGTTTCTTGGTAGACTAATCCAAGGGTTCCCCCTAACTTGTCTCGGTCCTACCAAACTATCAGTCGGTGCTCCCCGAAAGGCCTCCGGCATTTTCCCAAGAGGTCGAGGATGGTATCAGAATTCTCTAGAGCAATAGGCGATCCACCGTGGAGCTTCTGTCCGAGACCAACATCCAGCAATATGCTCGCGCCCCATTGAATCCTGGCGGTAAGAATTCAGGAAACTTGGTTTTGTTCACTACTTCTTTTGGCTTTCCTCTGACGGTTTCACTTTGGTCTGTAGAGATTCCTCGTGGTGTCGGAGAAGGTTGGATGACCGAGGTAGCCGCTGTGGGGGAGGAGATCGCGGAGGGGACGGCTGACGTTGCTCGGGGGGTTGTTACCAATGTACAGGAGGTTGAGGGCCCCATGGTCGAGACAAGGGAAAATGGGCACTCACTGGGGAAGAGATGGAGCGATGGGGGTCTACTCCAAACAAAGACTGATGCTGGCCTCCATGAAGGCCATGGGCACCGCCGAGCAAAGCAGGCGAAAGAACGAAAAGGCGCCTCGCTCGGTGGGGGCCCCTTTGGGCGAATCTGCTCGTCCTCCAGCGCCTTCGGTCCTTCCACGCGAGGCGCCAATGCTTGAAGCTCCGGCTGCTTACCCCTCCGCCGAAGGCCCAACTACCGACTCTTCGGCTGAACCAACCTTGGCCACAGGGGCCGTCGCTGAGCCACATGGTGAGGACGTTAATCTAACTTTTTCGACCGAGACGGGCACCTCTGCCTCCCTCTTGAGAAGTCCTAAGGGGGTCCCTCCAACACTGCTGCCAGCAGAGGGTTGTCCCTACCCCCAACGGGGGCAGTTTGCCCTCGGGGCTTCCATTTACGACTGTTGTCGGTTGCTGGCAACTCCTCCCAAATGCTCCTTGAGAGGGTCATGGATGGAGGTCTTTTCTTGGCCTAGTTAGGGGCCGAGATCGTGGACCGCCTACCACAGGCGGAGAAAGGCGAGGCGGTGCAAGCCAAGGCTTATGCCGAGTTAGACCGAAAGCTCGGCCAACTCTCTATCGAGCGTGAACCCCTTCATCAAGAGGTGGCATCACTCCGCTCCTGGGCCCAAGCAAATTAAGAGGAAGTATGGTCCCTGGCCGACCAACTATCCCAGGCCCGATATTTGGTTGACCTCAAGAGAGGGCTCTTTGATGATGAGCGCCAGGCTTACGAGGCGAGCTCGAGGCAGTGGGAGGCCGAGCAGGAAGAGCTCCGGGATCAACTTCTAATAATAGAACGGGAGAGAGTGGAGGCCGAGACGAAGGTAGTAGAGACCGAGGTAAAGATAGCAGAGATCGAGGCAAAGGGAGCAGAGGTCGAGGCGAAGGCAGTGGAGTAGTATCTCACCTCGAAAGAATACTAGGGAGCTTTGAAAAAGACTGCCTTCACATACTATGGGCTGGGCTACAAGCGCGGGCTGAGGATGGGCTTTGCTCAGGGGTTCAAACGAGCAGTATGCCTGGCCCAGGACCAAGTTCTCAATGAACTTATTTTTGAGCCAAGGCAACAATACGACTCGGATGAAGGAAGCTCGACCCCTCCATCCACGCCTAAGCCTAGTGCCTCGGATGAAGAGAGCGAGGGCCCTACCGACATCGGGGAGGAAGAGACGTCTGTCCCGGCCTCCCCAAGGGACCACACGGTTGAGGCAGTTCCCACATAGGTGGGGTCAGTGCTCGAGCCAGTGGCTCCTGAGGGGGCCGAGTGTACGCAACCTTCCGTCATCGAGGTGGCTCGAGGTGGCACCGGACACCGAGGACCCTCCAACTTCCAATCCTCCCGAGAGACAGTCGATTCCCTAATCTTCCTCTCGGATCTCAGTAGATTGAGATCAATTTGTACTTGGCTTTTTGGCCTTCCTCCTCCTTTTTTTCTTTCCTTGCCATCATCTTTGTACTTTCCTTCCTTCACTTTTTATAAAAGGAAATGCTGTTCAAAAAGGAATGACTCACCAAATCTTTGACTGGGTGTTTGTCTATCGTATCCGTCACTACAAGAAATGGGGCCTGTAGCCACGAATTTTACCTACGCTTTTAAAAAATATTGGTATATATGACATATTCCAACGTTTTTAAAAATACGTAGGTAAATTACCTACGTTTCATTATAGTGTTGCTATATGGTCATCTTATTCCGATGATTTTCAAACAAATGTAGGAAAAGATCATATATTCCGATGTTTTTTAAGTAAATGTGATAATAGACCTTATATATTGTTTCGCTTTTAATAAAATGTAACAATAAAAAATATTAAAAAAATGTAGGAATAGCCTCTGCCCTCGATGGCGGCAAAACTCTCGCCCGAGCTTTAATATGCTAACGCCGAGCTTTCTCCCTCTTTCTCTTCCTCCGCCAGTCTTTCCCCTCTGATCGTCGCCCTCTCCTTCTATATTCTCCTTCCCACTAAAACCCTAGCTGCGCTCTCCATCGACCTCACTCGCCACCGTCGCTTGCTCGCCATCGGACCGCCTCTCCTGCCCTCCTTCCCCACTACAGCAACCTCCCCTCCGCTTCAGCGCATGAACAGGACTTTGGCCGCCGCGACTCCCTAGAGCCTCCATCGCCTCCCGCCTGCCCTCCACCACAAACGACGACAACAGTAGCCCTGTCGCCACCATTGCGGGCTACCTCTACACCGCCTCGAACGTGCTCGCTCTATTCCCCGGCCCTTTCTTTTCCCTGCAATCTCGCGTCGCCCGCCAGCCCCATCGCCGACCGTCGGGATCCCTGCCACACCTTCCTCTTCTTCTTCCACCACCTGTTGCCCCCTTCCTCTTATTCTTCATCTTCTATTTGCTCCCAGACCCTGCAACCACCTACCATCAACCCCAATCCCTCTCGCCCTCGGCCATTCTCCTTCAGCATGTTTCCTCCTTCCTCCTCTTCTTCTTCTTGTATTTGCTCGCAGACCCAGCAACTACGAAGTTGCATCGTAACCACCTTCACTGGCCCCATGCCTACAACGTCGACCCCATCAGCCTCCTGCCACCATGACCCCATCCACTGCTCACATGATTCCACACAGCTCTACGGTGATTGTGTAGACTACACTGCCTACGCATACCCAGCCATAGCCCTTTTCCCTCTGATCGTTGCCTCTCCTTCTTCATTCTCTTCCCCACTAAAACTTTAACGACCCGAGATCCGAATACCGGGAAATGCCCGATAACCCGAATCTCGAATCGCCACCCACAAGCCTGAAGACTCGGAAGGGTTAAAAGGATGATGTGGAAATATACAAGAATCTCAAATAATTACAGAACTACGTAAATTCATATGATTAAGCAAGAATTAATAATTAATATTAAATAAATTACATGGTCTACAAAATAACAACAGTCTAAAATATAACAGTAGTCCACAACTAGTACAGTCCAGAAAGAAAGGTACAACTACACGGGGCATACCCCGGCTCTGGCAACTGGCAACTAACCCTTGGCAGAAGAACCACGTGGAGCCTCAGAAGCTTGGCCTCGCTTGAAACCACGGAAAACATAGGGAATGAGCCTCATAACAAAAGGCTCTATAGGGAACACCCGGACCCCTACCTCGTAAAACGAGAAATTGCACGGGAGGTAGCTAAAGGTGAACACTAACAAGACGTAGAGCGTAGAACAGTAGGAATGAATAAACGGAAAAGGCTCAGCTATGTCTAGTACCGACCACTCGGCCCGAGAACCAAGACAACGCGGTAGAAAACCAAGAGTGGTCACCACCTGACAAGATAGGAGTACCACCCACTAGAAGCACAGTCGGACGCGTCCCTTGACGACTTACACCGCGCCGCAGTGTCTCCCTATTCGCCCCAGGTGGAAACTGAGACACACACAAGTAACGCTGACAAGGGTCTAGTTGGGGTCGTGCTTGTCAGCACACGTCTGAAGTCCCCGACCACGTGTGCACACACTGACTGACTGTGCTACGTCAGGCCCTCTAGCTGGTTCTTCCTCTCGGCCCGGACTCGAGCCGCGCTGCCACAATAGGAGGCCCACTGTAACCAGCCTACAACCATCTCTCTCGGGTAGCCTCGCCACCACTCCCTGGTAGGACCACACGCGTGTCGTAAGGCTACGACTAGTGGAGGGTCACTGAAGGAGTAGACTCTCTAGCCAACGGAAAACAATGCCTAAACCGGACAGAGTACAAGGACACCCCCTCGTACCGACACCGACTCACGGTGACACTCGTCGAGACATACCACTCCCCGGGGTTCTCGCGGCACCCACATACAGACCCCACATGATGCCCAGCATCAATCGGACCGTAGGTCAGCACATGATTCGAGGTCCACTCACCCGGGACTAGAATCGGCAAGAAACGCACTCCGGTTGGACAGAACTCAGGTGGCGGTCCACTCTGGACCGTCTCATGGCAAAAATGGTCAAATGCCAGACCGCATGGCGAAGAAAACGGTCACACATAGGCCGCCGCTCAAAGGATAGAAACGGTCTCCTACAGACCGTTTGAAACAAAAGCGGTCCACTCTGGGCTGCTTCAGGTGTGAAACGGTCCGCCTTGGGGCCGCCACGCCATGGAACCACGAGAAAGGAAAAATGGTCACTCTGTGACCATTTGAGATTAAAACGGTCTTCCTTGGGACCGCCAAGTAGAGTTAAACGGTCACCCCATGACCGCCACTCCCAGAAACTGTTCAATGGTCGAAATCCAACGGTCAGAAACCCACGAGGGTAACGATCGGCCACCTGGCCACCGCTGGGCCTGGGAGGTCTATCGCATGACCGCTTACCCTGCCGACACTCTAGCTCAAAAAACGGCCCATCTAGGGCCGCCTCTTACAGAAACGGTTCCTGGAAGGACTGTTTTTATTCCAAAAAACCGAGAATGACAAAAATAGCAAAATTCGCCATTCCACGCCCCAATCACCCTCGGTGATGGGGAAACAAAAGGGAAACTTGTTCCCAAGCCCCCAAGGCATCGTTTGATGCCAAAAAACCACAAAATGAAGCGTTAAAACGCTAGATCCGGCGCTCGAACCCCAAAGCATGGTTTTCCCTTCTCAACACAAAATAACCCACTCTCGGCCTCCCCCCGGCCTAAAAATCGTGAGGAAGGTAAACAACGAGCTAAGGATCCGTCATCCTACCATGGGGTCGCCCGAAACACGACGGATCACTGCCGATCTTCAAAACTTTGCTTAAAACTCCCGTTCCTCACGAGCTTCCCACGAGCACCACACGCCTCCATGATCGTCTCGCCGCCGTCGTCGTCGCCGCGCCGTCACCTCGCAGCCGTCTACAGCCGGGGAGAGGGTCGCCGCGTCCACGCATGGGGGAGGGAGAGAGGGCGGAGGGGGTCAGCCGTTGGAAGGGGAGGAAGAAGAAGAAAGAAGAAGGAGGAAAAAGAGAAAGAGAAAGAGGGGTATTTCTAGAAATTTCAGATTTTTTGAAAAATACAAAAAAATAGAAAAATACATTTCCTTGATCCTCGGAACACGTCGGACGCACTAGTACGGTCCCGGAGTAGGAGAACGCAACGGTTTGCCCTATACAGGGTTCCGTAGGTTCGTCAGGAAAAAACACGTGTAAACACAAAACGCGCTCCGGACCCCCCGGAAGTGGTCCGAAACTCACGGATCATGATCCGAAAAATCCAAGACATTACAAAAACCCTAGCCGTGCTCTCCGCCGGCCTCACCCGCCATTGCCGCCTGCTTGCCGTCGGACTGCTGCTCTCGCCCTCCTTCCCCACCATAGCAGCCTCCCCTCCGCTTCAGCTAGCACGTGAACAAGACCACCCACCCCATCAGCCTCCTGCCACAACGACCCCATCCACTGCTCGCATGCTTCCACGCAGCTCTGCCGTGATTGTATAGTCCACACTGCCTGCTCATACCCAGCTGCCCATCCAGTGTGGTCCCATTTGGCTAGCACTGCCTCTCCACACTGCGTGCTCACACCCACGTGGTGTAAAGGACTATTTTTCTATTTTGTAAGGGATAGAAGATTACTATTTTTCTTATTTGCTTTATTATTTTTATATTTAGCAAATATTATTCTTTTTTTGTAAAGGACTATTTTTCTATTTTGCAAGGGATATGAGATTACTTTGTCGGTGATATTGAGCTAAAACTTTGGTAATCTTCTATCCCATTTGTGTTTTTAGTGGCGGATGTTTTTATTTGTTGTTTACTGAGATAGGGAGAAAAAACATTCTTTAGGAAGTTTAATTTTTTTTCTAAGGTGTACAATACTACATTCCATTAAAGAAAAGAATGAAAAGAACATTATTAACTAGAAAGTGTATGCCAGGATCTCTCATTCCTTCCCCACTACAGCACCCATGTATGACTTTTGGAATATCAACATGAGTCTGAAATAATTTCCATGAACATGCTAATTTTTTAGACGGACCATCAAAACATGCAACTATATGGTATTTTACCATATTACATGCACATAGTATCATGTTACATGCACAGTGTATGTAAATACTTTTAATATTGTATTGCATCCATGTTGTAGTATTTTGTTGCCACTGATGATGATGGTAATGAGTGGTATTGGTGATACTTTTGCTTGGTATCAAGGTAAGAGTTTAAATAAATGGATGTGTGAAGAGGTAATTACGTTGTAGGCACATGTGGGATTTGGTTGTCTTGAAAGAATGTATTGAAGAGAAATACTGGATGTCGTAGAAAATCTATAATAGTTCAAGTAGTATATACTTGATTTGAATAATTTTCTACCCTTGAATTATGTTTTGCATAAAATATCATAAATAATTTGACATTACCAAGATTCTCTGAGCAATTCCCTTATCTTTTGTTTTGTCGAGTCATAATCCTCATATGGAGTCAGGTATATCGGTTGGAAACCAGTAATGTTCTCCTCAGGGAAAACTTTTTGTGTAACAATGCCACGTACCATGACTCTCATATGGTGTTTTACTCTATTCATCATCGTTTATATTTTATATACATACATGCACACGATGGTTGAAAAGGAGCTTAAATTGAACATGGATCATGTGCACTGATGTTTATCTGTGTTTGCTTATCAATATTTGACTTTAATTAGAGTGACAAGACAATGGATTGGGGGTGGATGGACAAAACAAGGTATCTGTTGTAGATGAGTACCCTTATGATATGTTTACTTTGGAATGGATAATTACCTGACATCCATTTTACATGTTTATGGCTTTTAGGGATGCAAAGGAATACTATGACGGTGTTGATGAGTTTATTCAGTTTGCATTTGGGGTTGTACCTGGTACTCAAACAATCAAATGCCCATGTGTACGTTGTGCATGTGTTGACAGATGGGATAAGGAGACTGTAAGATAACACTTATACTTGGATGGAGTTATCAAGGATAAAGAGTTTTGGAGATTTCATGGTGAGACTAAGGCTTGGCATTTAAAGAATGATGTTTCTGATAGGGGCATGCATGACATGCTACATGATGCATTTGGGATGCCGACCTTTGAAAATAAGACTAGTGTAGGGGGAAATGAAGGTGCAACTAATGTTGATGATAATGCTAGAATGTTCTATAAGTTAATTAGAGATGCTGAAACACCTTTATACCCTGGTTTTACAAAACACACTAAGCTTTCTTTTATTATTTGAATGTTCAAAATTAAGTGCATGGGTGGATGGAGTAACTCATCTTTTGAATTAATGTTGAAGTTGGTGAAAGAGATTCTTTCGGATGATGAAGTGTTGCCAAATTCATTGTATGAGACAAGAAAAATTATCAGTGACTTGGGCTATGGGTATGAGAAGATAGACTCATGCCCCAATGATTGTGTATTGTATTGGAAAGAAAATAAAGATCTGCATAAATGTCCTAAGTGTGGTGAAAGCAGATGGAAATCTGATGAATGCATTAATAATGATGAAGAAATGAAACAAAAAGTACCAAGAAAGCTCCTCCGTCACTTTCCCCTCATTCCAAGATTGCAAAGGATGTGCATGTGCTCAAAATCTGCTCTTAACATGAGATGGCATGGCGAAGAACGTCGTGAAGATGGAATTTTGCGTCATCCTGCTGATTCAGCTTGTTGGAAGACATTGGATGCTATAGATGACTTTGGATTGGAGGTCAAAAATGTACGATTGGGTCTAGGCAGTGATGGTTTCAATCCTTACAGTACAATGTCAATCAGTCATAGCACTTGGCCCGTTCTTCTGATGCCATATAATTTGCCACCTTTAGAATGCATGAAAAGTCCAAACATATTCTTATCTTTACTCATCTTTGGTCCAAAGGCACCAGGTAATGACATAGATGTATATTTGCAGCCACTAATAGAGGAATTGCATGTATTGTGACATGGAGTTGATACTTTTGATGTTTCGACTGGTCAAATGTTCCGGATGCGTGCTGCAATGATGATTTCCCAGCATATGCATGCTTGTCTGGATGGAGTACCAAAGGTCGATTGGCTTGTCCTGTCTGTACTAAGCACACTTTTTCATCGTGGCTACTGGCAAGTGGGAAGCATTTTTATCATAGCCATCGTAGATGGTTACAACAAGATCATAAGTTTCGATCAATGTCATGTATGTTTGATGGAAAATAAGAATGGGGCAAATGTCTTAAGCAACTATCGGGGGATGAATTGTTACACCAAATAGAAGGGCTCTCTTTTACGTTGGGGAAGGCTTCAAGTTTAGCATTGAAGGGGAAAAGGCAGCCATTGAAGAAGACACGGGGGCAAAGAAAAAGAAGCCATTCATGTAAGGAGCACAATGACACTGAGATTGGCAAATATTTAAATTGGAAGAAGCGTGGTGTTTTATTTGATTTGCCTTATTTGAAGTTTCTATTACTGCAACATAATATCGATGTCGTGCATGTGAAGAAGAATGTTTGTGATAGTATTGTTGGTACACTCTTAGGACTTGATGGTAAGAACAAAGATGGACTCAAGAACAAAGATGGACTCAAGGCACGACAAGACCTAGAACTTATGGGCATTAGGCCATCACTTTCACAACAAGAAAAAGTGGCTATAGCGACCGAATTAGCGACCGATTTAATCGGTCGCTAGTAGGTCCCAAATAGAGACCAATTCGGAGACCGAAATAATCGGTCGCAAAACCGAGACCGTTTCAGCGACCGCATATATATCGGTCGCTAATCGGTCGCTATTATTGCGACCGAATTAACTTCGGTCTCCAGTCGGTCGCTGATGCCGTTATACTTCCTACTACGACCCCCGCCCGCCCGAGCCCTCCCGCCCGAGCCCCCCCCCTCCCGCCCGAGCCCCCCCTCCCGAGCCCCCTTCCCCTGCGGCCCCCTCTCCGCCCTAGCCCCCCTCCCCGCTCCCGCCCGAGCCCCCTCCGCCGGAGCCCCCCCTCCGCCCGAGCCCTCCCGCCCGAGCCCCCCTCCTCCGCCGGAGCCCCCCTCCCCGTGCTGCCTCCCGCCCGAGCCCCCCTCCGCCGGAGCCCGTCGCCGCGCCGCTCGCGTCGAGTCGCCGTCGCCGCTCGCCCTGCCGTCGTCGCCCTCCGCAGGTACCTCTCTCTCTCTCTCTCTCTCTCTCTCTCTCTCCCTTCCCCCTCCGTCACCGGCCTGCTCCCCTCCCCCGCCGGCCTACTCCCCTCCCCAGTATATCCGCTCCTCTCTTTGGGCATCACTGCAATTTTCTAACCCATTTTTGTTATTTAATGGGCGCTCTTATAAATAGGCGCCCCAGGAGTTGTTCTAAGTTCTAACCGCTTCCCCCATCCCCTACACCCCCCGCGTTGCTCTATTAGAACTTCGAAGACAGCAATGGATGCCTCCAAGGACGAGCACGCTGGTAAATCTCGATGCCTTCCCCACTTCGAACGTTCTCTTCTCGCTGCTCTCTTCTTCTTCTTCTTCTTCGATTTCAGTTCTGATGAAAGAAGTTTCTTTGCAGTGCTGCCGGCAAGAGCATCCAAGCTGCGGTACCCGCTGCGGTCGGCGGCGAAGAACAGGGACGAGAAGCCGGCGGCGGCGGATGCGTCGGGTGGTTCTTCCGCCAAGAGGTCTGCTATCCCTGGATTTTTTTTATTTGGTTTTTTTGGAGTTTCGTTTCTTTGATTAGTTTTGTTGCGTGCATAAGGGGAGTGCATGGTCCCGCTTGATTAATAAGATAAGATTGTCAGAGGTTTGAGGTGCGGAAGAAGTGCTTAGCACGTTTCTTTGGCAGGTTGCTGTCAGTCTCTGACTAAATCGTACGTGCGTCATACTGGAATTGGAAGCTAGTAACATATATTCTGATCAATGAAGGTGTGAATAGAAAAATGGGAATTGCTTGCACGACCGGATTTTTATTGCTATAAGAATGGTTAACGTTCTTCACCTTTCTTTCTTGTTCTTTTCCTCCCGGAAGGGTTCTGTAATTCTAATGCCTGCTCTTGAAGTCTACTTTTCTCATCTCTTGGAGACATGATGATAGATATAGAGATGTTTAGATATTGGATACCTGCTGGAATATTGCTGCAAATTATGAAATGTACCCCTCCGTTAAATTATAGTAATATAGATGATTAGATATTGGATTGTTATGAACTTCACATGCTTAGCCATTAACTTAAGATTGCTAAATTTTGCTCCTCGGTTTAGTATAAATTTGTACCACAAGCACTCAACCTACCATAAGCATTCGACTCAACTCTCAAAAGGTTTGCAGGGATGCCACTGCTCTGTTTATACAGAAGCTCGTTGTTAATTCTATTCTGCCGTTTGATATAGTCCTACTGAAAGGCGAAAGCACCCCTAATAGCTCCACAAATGGCATTATGTGCATGGAGAGCGATCATGTCAAGCTTTACTCATTGGTGTCTGATTTATTGAGGAGTTATCATCAAGTGTGTCGGCATTATTTGTAGACTTAAATGACACAATTCCATGATGATTGCTTTGTGTAGATCCAATTAAACTGTCAATGTGTGATGATTGCTTTGTAGATTCAAACAGACTGGTTTTATATGCATCAACGCATGGGAGTATGCTATCCATTCTGAACCAGTTAAACTTCCCTATCACTTTGGATCGATCATCATTATCCCTTCTTTCTGACTACACGGATTAACTATTGGTTTTCCAATATTTTGGTTTGCTATTTATCAATGAGTAATTCAATGCGATTTAGCTCCACCACTGTTTCCCAATGATGATGCGAAGGTGATTCTGATCATCTGAGGCATTTCAGTATGGGTTGCTGTTACTATATTCCAATACGACCGGGGAGATGAAAGTGACTTGTCAGAACTGACGGAATCCAAATCGGATGCCCGGTTTGAGCTCGGCGCTCAAACTTCATTTTTAAAATACACTTAGTTCAAATGAACTGTTAGGACGGGTCCGGGGGTCTAAAATTCGAAATACCGGTCGGATGGCCGTGCCGATCATTCCAATACGACCGGGGAGATGAAAGTGACTTGTCAGAACTGACGGAATCCAAATCGGATGCCCGGTTTGAGCTCGGCGCTCAAACTTCATTTTTAAAATACACTTAGTTCAAATGAACTGTTAGGACGGGGCATTTGGTTCTAAAATCTGAAATACCGGTCGGATGGCCGTGCCGATCATTCCAATACGACCGGGGATATGAAAGTGACTTGTCAGAACTGACGGAATCCAAATCGGATGCCCGGTTTGAGCTCGGCGCTCAAACTTCATTTTTAAAATACACTTAGTTCAAATGAACTGTTAGGACGGGGCATTTGGTTCTAAAATCTGAAATACCGGTCGGATGGCCGTGCCGATCATTCCAATACGACCGGGGATATGAAAGTGACTTGTCAGAACTGACGGAATCCAAATCGGATGCCCGGTTTGAGCTCGGCGCTCAAACTTCATTTTTAAAATACACTTAGTTCAAATGAACTGTTAGGACGGGTCCGGGGGTCTAAAATTCGAAATACCGGTCGGATGGCCGTGCCGATCATTCCAATACGACCGGGGAGATGAAAGTGACTTGTCAGAACTGACGGAATCCAAATCGGATGCCCGGTTTGAGCTCGGCGCTCAAACTTCATTTTTAAAATACACTTAGTTCAAATGAACTGTTAGGACGGGGCATTTGGTTCTAAAATCTGAAATACCGGTCGGATGGCCGTGCCGATCATTCCAATACGACCGGGGAGATGAAAGTGACTTGTCAGAACTGACGGAATCCAAATCGGATGCCCGGTTTGAGCTCGGCGCTCAAACTTCATTTTTAAAATACACTTAGTTCAAATGAACTGTTAGGACGGGTCCGGGGGTCTAAAATTCGAAATACCGGTCGGATGGCCGTGCCGATCATTCCAATACGACCGGGGAGATGAAAGTGACTTGTCAGAACTGACGGAATCCAAATCGGATGCCCGGTTTGAGCTCGGCGCTCAAACTTCATTTTTAAAATACACTTAGTTCAAATGAACGGTTAGGACGGGGCATTTGGTTCTAAAATCTGAAATACCGGTCGGATGGCCGTGCCGATCATTCCAATACGACCGGGGAGATGAAAGTGACTTGTCAGAACTGACGGAATCCAAATCGGATGCCCGGTTTGAGCTCGGCGCTCAAACTTCATTTTTAAAATACACTTAGTTCAAATGAACTGTTAGGACGGGTCCGGGGGTCTAAAATTTGAAATACCGGTCGGATGGCCGTGCCGATCATTCCAATACGACCGGGGAGATGAAAGTGACTTGTCAGAACTGACGGAATCCAAATCGGATGCCCGGTTTGAGCTCGGCGCTCAAACTTCATTTTTAAAATACAAGATGAAATTTGAACTTATATTGTGTGTGTGTATTTATATATATGAAAATGAGCTGGCTTAAACTATTGGCATACTCTTGTTAATGCTTGATTTCTTTATTAAGTCTTGTTAATGCTTGATTTCTTTATTAAGGATTTGATTATAATTTTTTTAAATGATATACAGGATCATCCGTCGCGAGATGTTGGACGAGACGACGACCAGGATGATGTTGGACGAGACGACGACCAGGATGAGACATATGTGGAGGATTTGTGATTTTATTTTAGTTGTGTATGTTGTCATTTTATTATTATGGATGTATGATTAATTTGTGATTTTATTTTAATTGTGTGTAATTTGAGGTTCGTGGAGATTGTGATCCGTGTAGTTGATTTATTATTGTTTTATGAAATTGTTATTTATCAGGTGTTTGTATGTGATGAATTTGAGATTTGTCGATATTGTTGTCTGTGTAGTTGATTTTATATTTATGTTATGAATTTGTTATTTATCAGGTAATTTATTTATCAGTTTAAATAAATTTTTAAAAAAAAAATAATGCAAAATTAGCGACCGCATGGAGACTGAATTGCGACCGAATAGCGACTATAAGTTATATTTCTTTTATTAAATAATTATACTTGGCGACCGACTAGCGACCGAATTGAGACCGAATAAATCCGATAGGTTAATTTTATTTTTAAAAATACAACATAATTAGAGACCGAATAGCGACCGAATTGAGACCGACTTAATTAGCGACCGATCAGGCGACCGATTATAATCGGTCTCTGGTAACGACTGATACTGCGACCGAATTATGTCGGTCGCTATATAGCGACTATTATATAGCGACCGACATATTCGGTCGCTATATAGTATCTGTTCGGTCGCAATGTATTTGCGACCGATCTACGACTGAATAGCGACCGCTAGGTCGGTCGCTATCCGCGATTTTTCTTGTAGTGATATACCCACGTTCTGCTGGTCCAACAAAGACATTGCTCCCACCAGCATGTTTCACATTAAGCAAGGTTGAGAAGGTGACAATTTGTAATGTTCTCAAGAGTGTGAAAGTCCCTAATGGCTATGCCTCTAATATTGCAAGGCATGTGGATGAGAAGAATGTAAAGATCTGGGGTTTATAGAGCCATGATTATCATGTACTCTTGCAACAAATACTTCCAATGGCTATTTGAGGAATGACACAAAAGGAAGTGAGTTCTGCACTAATTGAAGTGTGTAATTTCTTTGTGGAGTTGTGCTCAAAGAGTTCATCAGCGGATGATTTTCATCGCCTTGGAGAACAAATTGTGGTCACACTATGTCGTCTTGAGATGGTCTTCCTTCCTAGTTTCTTTGATATCATAACACATTTACTTATTCATTTACCAGAAGAAGCTAGATGTGGTGGGCTAGTGTATTATCGATGGATGTATCCCATTGAGAGGTATGAAGCATACTCTTGACTCTTCTAAGTCTTTCACTCCATTTTTGATGATAATAATTTGATTTGTTATTTGTCAGATATTTAGCGCAGCTAAAGTCATATGTGTGCAATAGGGCACGGCCAGAGGGTTGCATTGCTGAGGGATATTTAGCTGAAGAGACGCTTACTTTTGCATCTAGATATCTGTCTGATGATGTGGAGATGTGGTTTAATAGGCCCAGATGAAATGAGGATGCCTATGACAATGACAATGATGATGATGAATGGGCCATCTTCTTAGAAGTAGGCTGTCCATTAGGTGTAGGGATTCATGTTAACCTTGAGAAGGAAGATCAATGTCAAGCACACCGCTATGTTTTATTCAATTGTGATGCACTAGCTCCTTATAGAGAGTAAGTATTATTCTAACTTCATGTTACTTTGTATGAGCAACTGCACACACTTGAATGTACATTGGTTACTTGGCATGTAGAGAACATCTTTCATAAATTCGGAGTAAACACCCTCGAGCAACTGAGATGGAAATAGAAAGCGAGTGGAACATAAAATTTCCAAATTAGTTTTAGGAAAAGGTAAACCCACGCATGTGTAATAGAGGTTGGTGGTTGTGTATTATTTCTAATGCTTGTGCTTTCACTTAATGCATAAGTACAAAGGTTGCAAGTGGAAATGGATAACCTTTTGTCTCCAAAACTCCGCTGGCTGAAAGATGGTCCACTTTCTGTAGCAAAAATATTTCATACCTATTTAATTAATGAGTTTCGCTTCCACACTCAACAAGTTGAGCAACGTAGAAGAACTCGTAATAGCGGTGTTGTGTTGTCTGCTATAACCTCAAGCTTTGCAAGCTCTAGCGACGAGAAACCTATTCATGGAGACGTCACTTACTATGGGTTTTTGAATGAAATTGTGCAGTTGGATTATTACGGTGAAATAAAAATTATACTATTTAAGTGCGACTGGATTGATGTTAGGAGGGGGGTGAAAGAAGATAGGAAATTCACTTTGATTAATCTAACACAATTGTTGAGAACAACATAGCCTTTTGTGTTAGCATCCCAAGTAGAGCAATTTTGGTATGTTGAATATCCTAAAGACAATGGTTGGTTTGTTGTTTGCAAAACACAATCGAGAGATTTATTTGATGTCCAAGGTGGGCAATGCAGTGATGAAGGGGTGATTTTTGATATTCAAGTCACACACCCTTGCCTTTAGGATGACAATGTTGATGACAAGACCATATGTTGGGAGAGAAATGATGTTGAATGGCTGGAAATCACCTTTAAAATAGTGGAAAAATTATAGGGACCTTGTTTATGAGTTTCTTTTGATGTTCATTATTAGTAATTATTGTAATGAATATTTTTATTTTTAGTGTATTAAAAAAGTTTGTTTTAAGTGCTTCATATGTATTATTCATCAATTGTCTTTGTTAACCGTTAATTACAGTGTAATGGTGTAAGTTGTGGGAGCTAGGTAACAAAATTTTGTTTACACATTTTATATATGTTGATATTACATATTTTCATTGTGAAAAATTTTAGATTTACACTCAGCTTCCAAATCATCGGACTCGGGCATGTAAGTTCTTAATTTGAATGTTTAAAATTTTAGTTTGCCCTCATTGTAATTACATTTGTTGAATTTTTGTTGACATTTCTATGTAAATCTTATAGGGGAAAGAAGATTGTCCACAAAGTAGAGTTCTCAAAGTCCATTATGGAAAGACCTGCACAGGGTCCTCGGACTCGTAGTATGGTTGCAATAGACCACGTCCATAAGCTCCCCTCTCGACCGTGCTTCGCAAAGACGAAAAGAGTAAAAAATATCTCCACGATTTACACCGCGAGTCGAAGTGCACGATTATTAGATTCTAATGGATTTCAACAATTTTTAGAGTTTGAACGCCACCTCTTTATCTTGTTATTGTACTACAACTTTCATGTTGTTTGTGTTACAACATTGTGAGCATGTTTAAACTTTGTAGGCACATATTTACTAAAATCCCAAATGATGTAAAGGCTCGCTTTGGGTGTTTTGATTGCCTTTGGTATAATGCATGGTTAAACGGTAATTGTCAGAAAGTGTTGTCATGGATAAAGGGCCAGAGTATATTCTCAAAGGCATATACATTTGTGCCAATTGTTTGTTGATATGTACTCTTCAAGTGTTAACCTTAATATATAATTTGTTTTAGTAGCTATATAATGAATTTGTTTTTATCTTACCACTTCAATGCAGGGGACATTGGAGCCTAGTAATCTTATGTCACCTTGGAGAGGGATGTACAATAAAGAGAAAGCCATGCATTCTGTACCTAGACTCTCTCCTTTCGGCTAGACCACACCGACATGAGAGTGACATTAAGAGGTAATGTAAAGCAATGAACTTTAGATATATGGTCCATATGGTTTAGTTTTATTAGTCATATGTTATATTTTTTAGTTGTATGTAATTTGATTACATGCTCTTTATTGTTGCTTCATTTACTCAATAGTGTTCAGCTTGTATGTAGGTTTGTCATGAAGATTTACAAAAATGAAGGTAGCGAAGCAACATAGCATGACATTGCCACCATTCTAATTTATGCACCACAGGTAAGTATCCTACACTTGCATATGTCAATGAGTAGAACATGAGACTTGAAATTTTACATATTCTCATATGCAAGTAGATGTTATTTTTGACTTTCATTACTCTTAATCTGTCTATAGGTTCCACAACAAAGGAATGGTGAACAATGTGATTATTTTGTGCTGTATTTCATTCAGCTATTCATTGAAGCTGCCCCAGACAAGTTTTGTTTTAAAGGATATCCATACTTTGTATGTTATCTTATGTATCGTTTTATGCAATGTTGAACTCTTCTTCAATGATATAGTAATGTTTGTTCTGTATGATTTTTTTTTTTACTTTACAGTTGCATGAGGGTTGGTTTAGTACGACAGATGTGGATACGTTTGAGAACTTGGTCTGCTCTTTCATACGGAGTACAAATGATCAATCTCGATTACATGACAAGGAGGTGGAGAAGATTAAAGCAAAAGACACTGAGGGAACGCTTCAGATGAAGATTGAAGTAAAAGATAGTAAGGGAAAGCTTGAGAAGAATATTGAAGTAAAAGACATTCAGGGAAAGCTTGCGAGCGAAAAGGAGGAACAAACGAAGGTAGAAGCTGATATTGCAATAACTTCTATAGCAGGGGAAAGAAGCCAAAGGTCCGAAAGATGACGTTCTTACACTACTTGTCGCGATGTACATTCCATGGACGGCACGCAACGTATTTGTGTTAAGTGGAATATGTTGGGCTAGCCAGTTGGGCCGGGTGGCCGTTCGTTAAGAACATTCTTAGACACGCTTGCAAGAAATCCTGAAAAATTGACAATCAATTACTCTAATTGGAGGAAAGTGCCTGACATTCATAAAGAAGATGTATGGAACTACGTACATGTAATACTGTGTTGATAATACATTTTTATGTTCCTTCAACTCATTCTTTTCTCCTCACTACTCTTATTTGGATATTTGTAATGAATTACCCAAGTTTTAATTTTTGAATAGAGGAAGTATGATATACCAAAAGAGGCAAGGAAGTGGGTCCTGAAGGACCTTGCAAATAAATGGCGCTATTGGAGGTATAGATTACGCAAACTGTATTTCAATAGGACTAAAAAGGCAACCCATCAAGTCTTCCCAAATGCACCACGCATTAATGAGAAACAATGGAAAGGGGCAGTTTCGATGTAGTCAACTTCACAGTGGCAGGTTTGATTCAAATGCATTGTCCGTATGCTTTGAGGTCAGCTAACTCTAATTTTCAATTGCTTGCAGAAAATAAGTGCCATGAGCAAAGGATGCAAGCTTTCCCAAAAGTGGGTCTATTGTGTTGGGACACGTTCCCTTGCAGACATTTCTGAGGAGGCGATTTGTGGTTTATTTGTTAGGGGATTTTATAGGGATCTTTTTCTTTCATTATGTATGTGATACTATTGACACCTCATTTTTGTTTGTTATAGCATTTGAGACATGGGCTGCTCTTAGATCGTGCTGATTTGTTCATCAAAACACACAAACGTAAGGATGGGGCCCCAATAAACGAGGCGGCTGGTCATGTGATTGTAAGTTTATCTTGACATATTGTGCTTATAGAACACATTTTTATATAATTTTTGATGTATGTCGTATTTCAAATTCTCTTCACCCATTTTCATTAGGAAAAAATGATGGTGTTAAAGAGTTCCCAACCTTCGAGTTCAATCACAAGTGATGCCCATCAAGTTGCTACACGATATGATGTTTACTCCTAAGTTCTCAGTAAGGAGAGGTTTGGCCGTGTGCGTGGTGTGGGTACAGGTCCCACACCATCTTCATTATGGGGGAAAGATACAAAGGAATCTCTTAGGGCGGAGAACATAATGTTGGTGGATAGGATGAGAGATTTGGAGTTGTCAGTAACAGTAAAACTAGCAAGGATGAAAGAATTGATAATAATATCACAGGTACATATATTGCTTGAAATACTTGAGAATACTTTTATTACTTACTAATTTTGGTCCTCATCTCCTTTTAATTGAATGGCAACAACAAGTATGAATCATCTCCTCATGTGCCTGCATCATCTGCTGCCAGTGCATATGATGCAATTGGTGCAACATCTGATATGTAAAATGCTAACGCCCTTGACGATCCAACGAAGGTGAACATATTATATTGGTATTATAGAATATATTCATTTACTATGCATAAAGTGTCAAGTATCTAGTTTACATTGGTTTCTGGTGTTTGGAATGCAGGGAGCATATGTCCCGACATGTCATGACTCATTTTATAATTCTGGGAGCACATGCGTCCCTCATGTGGTGTGTCATTGGGTTATGGACTCACCTAATGTTTAAATAATAACTATGTGATGCACATATTTTAGATGAATTATGTATGAAAATACTCACCCAAGTGCATATATTTTATCTTTAGTTGCAAGGTCGCAAAGTGATCTAGCTAGACCTCGAGGGACAACACGTGACAGTTGGCACGGTTATGTTCATCAACGAAGAAAAGGTCGTCATGGGTAGGAAAATAGGATCTGCGTATTGTGAAGTCTCTGTGCACTATGCTCGCCATCCAGACACGCCATTGTTTGTGAAGGATTAGAATAGAAAAAGAATGAAAAATGCTGTTGGGAGTCACATCTTGTGGCTCAAGGACTATGTGAGATCATTTTTAATTATACACTGCCATATCTTTTGATCTTAATTTGAATTTGAGGAAACTTGACTATCATCTTCTCTCTTTTTCAGGTGTTGGTCCAAAGGTGATGCTTGTCAGCTATCTATTTTTTCGACATCCTTAGTTATTTCTGATGTAACCTTGTGTATCTCCTATGTGGATTTGAAAGGAATGACTTTTTGGACTACTCTATGTTATTCTTATACAAGACAGTTAAATACCTTTTTTGACTTTATGTTGCATTGTATGTGATATTTTATTGTTGCACACAGCACTTGCATGGATGGATGGCTCTCTGCTATTGATATTTGTGATTGACAAATATGTGTGCATGATCTCCTACTATTTTTCTCTTTTTCCTTTTAGCTATTTAGATAATGCATGCATTGGCTATCATGAAAGTATGCTGGGCTTAGTTTCACAATGTTGCTTAACCAAGCATGTGTTCCAAATGAGTAAACAGTATCTTGCTCATTCTACTCTCAAGATTTACTGTTATGAACTTGTTATGAAGTGTACACTTGTCTTGTTTAGTTGTACATAAATTCTTGGTCCTTGTGTCTCTAGAATATTTTTGAATAACAATCAAATGTATTTGAAATCTCCTTTTTGAAGTCTTCTTTAAAATATCTTGTCAGTTTTTATTTTGGGATTTTCTTGGCATTGCATTCTCTCTTGCAATACGTGAGCTACTACTTCCCAATTTGTTGAGATAATGTGAAACCTCTCTTACGTGATTTTTTTTGTCCTTTGATGTGGTCATTCTTGTGCAAAATACATCTTTAAAAGTTATTTTTACATGTTATCATTCCTGAAGACTAGATAACACTGTACGTGATGTGTCTAAACCTAACAAATGGAAAATGTGGGAAAGAAAAAGTTGCACACTTTAGATCATGTTTTCTATCTTAATGGCCCCATTGGGTTTCTTGCATGATCTAAAATTCATGTTATTGATATACTTTGTCTAAGTTGCAGTAGACTTGTTTCTCTAATTTCTTTTTATGTTTTCTGATTTTCATTTGCTTCTTCAATTAGACACAGAAGAATGTAATCCATATAATCAGAACAGTCTGGGCAACAGATGGGTTGAGAGATAAAGGAGCAATTCATCCCTTTCTTTGAAAGCAAGAATTATTTGTTTTCCCTCATGTTTAATGAATCATATGAACTATTTTTTTCGTTGTCTACTGTGTGTCAAGAGTTAGACCATTGCCCTCTATTTTCCATGCTAGGCATTTCTTGGGGTTTTCCAAGGTCAACACATTCGAGATTAGGATCTGGTGATTGTCCTTAAATTGGCTGATTTGTCTGATCTGATTCATTCGAGATTAGGATGAGCCAGGGAAGATTTGGCCAGCTGATCTTCTACAATCTTTGCTAGAGCTATTTGAACTTCACCTTGCAACTTGTGACCGTTCATTTTCTTTGAACAAATTCTTGTATCTATCATGTAAATAGATCCATATGCAACTCCCTTCCATTTGGCTCCAGATGATTTTAATGAATCCTAAATTTTTGCAGAGGTTGCTCTTAATAGTAATATGTGGAAGGAGAGTATGTGGATCCAAAAGGAACTGGGGTTATGTACCAAAGTCATTTTATGAACTTACTATCTATTTTTTATTCTTTTTTATGGTGGCAGTAACACATCAAAACTTGGGATTTCTTCTTGGATTAGCCTAGAAACTAATTAATGCCAGATTCTCTAACTGTCAGTGCCTGTGTTTGCCTGATTCCATTTTGGTTTGGATCATGAAGGCAAAATCTAAAAATATATTTTGAACCTTCACCTGTTTATTAATCACCTGTCTGAACATAGTGGGGCAGTCATCTTTAAGACACAAAATCTCTTGTTCACCTCTCCCACTTTAGGAAAATAGTTGACCCATTATCAATCATTATCTTAATAATGCAATTTAGTATCATCTCACAAATTTGTCAGGCGAGAGACACAAATGGATGAATCTGATCTGAGGAGGAATAAATGGACAGGCGGCATTTTAGTATGGCAAGATTGCATATCTGAAATAGATTCCAGAAACTATAGGGTTCAGAACTAGTCTGCTGATTTTTCAACTGCTTGTGCTAATTTTGATGGTTCAAGGTTGTCTGGTGATAAATGTACACCACAGAGCTATTCCAATGAAATGACATGTCCAACACATCTTAAAGAGCACTAAGGATTCAGGTGAGTTTTTCCCTATGTAATTATCCTAATTTCCCTCTTGTGATTTCCTTGATTGTTAGTACAAACTCTGATTGCTTGTTTTTTTCCCCACTTCTTCTCTAGCATGCTTTTCATGGTTTCAGGTTTGGACTGCTATGATTCGACATAAAGATGACTTCTCCACTATCTATTCTACTTTGAGGAGCATAACTAAGCTGTAAGTGTGGCTCTACCTTGTTAATTTCTAAACATTAAACCCTGATGGAGATACACTCCCATCTTCCTATAAATTTCAAATAGAATGAAAGTTAAATTTAACTGTAGACTTGGTGCTATATCATCTATTTAATGGTAACAGTAAACACAATGGATGAACCTAAAGAATGCATTCAATTGCATGGTACAAAAAATAGGTAATTATGAAATCAAATTATATGTCCGATATAATACTGTTTGTAGAAGCTTCCTGCCTACTACTACAATGACTATATTGTTTGAATCATAGTTAGGCCCAAAATTCGTTAATTTAGTTGCTGGAATTTTTGTAGCTGTAATAGTGTCTGTGGTCTTGATCATCTATTTATCTCTTTGAATTTATAAAATAAAGAAAACAAAGAGGAGACATTACTTCGATTTGCTACTGGAGATAACTCCCTCACACATAAAGAAGGTAATATTTTGTATGATATGAATATTGATAGTTTATGCTATAATTCCTTTATGGATATTTGAAGGCCTAGTAAATATGCAAAAAGTAATGATATAAAGAAGGTAATATTTTGTATGATAATGAACTCCCTCATTGTCGATGATATCAGTTGAATCTACCTTGCAACTAACCTCAAGGAATCTTTTGACAGGCACTCATTCCTCCAAATTTATCTTAGGCAAGTCCTGGGCACTGCCTTGGAGCTTTTTACCGCAGTTGTCCAGCATCTGTCTGTTGGTATTTCCTCATCACTCACATGGTCGACCACGAACCATATCATTCTAGATGGATATATGGTCTACCACTTTAGAAGCTTACACAACAAGAATAACTCCAGAAAGCAAATCTTCACAGTACCTACCTGTCAACAAATGGCAAGCATAAATCCCCCAATGTAGGAGAGACAAGCATATACAGTTATGTAACATTAAATAAGATCTCCTGCACTTTATGCTTGTCTAACTCCTTATTTTTATTTCAGATTGTGGAGTCCATTGCTGTGTTACTAGGAACTAGCAGTAAAGATGCTAGGAGAGCATTAGTTGAAACAGGTGCAATTGACAGGATTGTGGATCTTTTTTTAAGAAAGTCTTGTCTTCTAGTTCAAACTTGTACACAAAAAAGATTATTACTAGCTTGTTTACTCATCTCCATGATGCAGGTATCCATTCAATAGTGCACTACACCATCAAGTTGAGAATGTCATAATGTCATGCCTACTATGTGCTGGTACTACTATTATCGATCATCTATTCTGTGATTGCAATATTATTAAAAAAATTCTCCCTGCAGACAGATCTTCCACATTTTATAGTGCTTCAGGTCAAGTAAATGTATGTCCTATGAATTCTCTCATCTAAAATTTCTCAACCAATTTGTTTTGACTAGTTCTTTGATGGAGTGGAAGACTATTGGAGTTTAGATGAAGTTTTTTTGTTCATATTGATGTGTTCAATAAGTGTAAAAGTCTTTTTTGTTGTAGTGATAGTTTGTTTCTAATAAGTGTTCTTAGTTAATAGCTAGTTTTTGAGAATGAATGTATGGTTTTGATTTTTTTATTAATGTGATTTTAGGAGAATGTATCACTTGATATTGATGTGTTTAATGTGAGATTCATACAGGAAACATTACATGAATGTATACAGGTGTAATATGATTGATGTATACAGGTGTAATATGATTGCACAATGAGTATGTAAAAACCAAAAGAATAATATAACTACGTTTTTTCAAAATGAGGCTAGTTCTTTTTCCTACGTTTTCAAGACAATGACGGAAATGATTTTCAAACATTTTTTTCACTACGTGGCTAAAAGTAATACCTACGGTGTTAGAAATGTAGGTACAACCTCTTATATGCGTGTGTATACATGTTTTTAACCTACGCTTCTGTTGGACTATTCCTACGCTTCAGAAGCGTAGCTTTAGGTCAATCTATAACTATGTTTCATAGAAACGCAGGTATAACCTATAGTCACGGAGCCAAGCGCCACGCTTTGAAAGCGTGGCAAGCAAACAAAGGTGAAGGATTTACCTAAGTTTTTTGGGCCTATAGCTACGTTTAAAAATGTAGGTAATGGCCAATGTTCCTGTAGTGCGTGTACACTAGCAAATAATATCTTCGTATGATTCTCCTGCCAAAAATCGGGGTTCACTTACTTCGCCTGTGCAACTTCCCAGGTGCGGCACCTGCGTACGTTCAGATCTCCAGGCCTTTAAGGAGTATATATATCTTTCGCGTATTCCCCACAGCGGGTTCGAGGAGCCAGGAGGAACTACTCATCAGGGAATCCGCATGTAGCTTTTTCCAAAGTCCGCTCACGTCTCTTCGGGGAGAGGGGGCAGTTAAGGCAGGGGGCGTCAACGTAGAGGAGGGGCACTGCCTCAACTTCTGCCTATAAAAGGTTCTGAAGAGTGGCTTTAGCCTGCTCATCCCTTAGTCACGCTAACTAGCCCCCTCTATCTTCTTTCTTTCTCTTCCTCTTTTGTTCCGGTGGAGCCATGGAGTCTGCTGACGAGGATAAAGATCTCAGAGTTCACCAGAGCGGACGAACCATCTTGACATAACAGAATGGAGGACGACTGGGTGGACGACATAATAAAAGGGAGGACATGCAATGGATCCTTCCCCCAAGACATGTTGTTGCCCACCGAAGGTGAGGGAAGGGGACCCCGGAGACGGGACTTTTGTTGCATCCTCCTTGCTGGGAGAGTGAAACACCTCAAGAAGGGTGCTCCAGGCTACGCGGAAGAAGCCTCCACCCGTGCAATAGATGGACCAGATCCGTGCACGAGGGCTCCATGCCGTCCGCCTTCCCTCCCTCTTCTTTCCCCGGGTGAGCTTCCCCCACCTTTTCCTTTTCTTCTCCTCTTTTCCTTTTCCTTTTTCTTCTTGCCCATACCATCTTTCCAGATGGTAGGGATGGACACAACACTTCTTTTATGTTGGATCTTTCTTATTTTTTCTTTCTGACACTGTCCTCCAAGATGACAGGCATGGGCACGGCTGCAGCCTTATTGCCCCAGCTAGTTTCCACACTTGGTGGAGTCAGTGACTCGGTTTTGAGGCTGCTCGCCCTGCGCATGCGTCGAGCCATCACTCTCTTATTGTATGGGCCACAGTTGCCTCAATGTACCAAGAAGCATTGAAATGAAATAAAACTTGTATTTGTGCCTCACACATTTATTCTTGTACATGTATGATATCAAAATTATAAGTGAAGCTTGCTAAAAAATAAAATTTACACAATAAAGTAGCGTTCCATGTTACCGGGATCGGTTTGCCTTCTGTGGTTGCTAGCCTGTAAGCTTCTTTTCCCAGCGTCTCAACCACTCGGTAGGGATCTTCCCAATTCGGGACCAGCTTCCCCACCACCTCCAGGGGTCGAGAGGACTCGACCTTCTTTAGGACTAAATCCCCCGGGAGGAACTTTGTTGATCCCAAACCTGAGTATTATAATAACGTGCCATGCGCCATTGATACTCCGTCACTCGGATTCTCGTGGCTTCACGCACTTCATCTACTAGCTCGAGGTTCTCCAGAAGTTTATTATCATTAAGCTCGGGCTAGAAATGAATGATCTGAAGGGACAAACTATCGATCTCCAGTGGGATGATGGCCTCGGTGCCGTAGACCAGTTGAAATGGGGTTTCACCTGTAGAGGCTCTCAGAGTAGTGCGGTAGGACCATAATATGCTAGGCAATTCTTTGAGCCAATTTGCCTTGACTTTATCCAGTCTGGTCTTTATGGCCTTAAGCAGGGTTTTGTTAACGTTCTCCACCAAACCATTAGCCTGTGGGTGGGCTACCGACGTGAAGTGATTGCAAATATGTAGGTCGACACACTTATTCTTAAAATAAGCACACTTGAACTGCCACCCATTATCGCTCACTATCACTTGGGGGACGTCAAAGCGACAAATGATTGTTCGCCACACAAAACTCCAAACAACTCCTTCGGTTATCTTCGCAGAAGCCTCTACCTCGATCCACTTGGTGAAGTAATCGATGAAAACAATAATGAACTTATTCTGCTCTTCCCAGGGTATCAATTCGCCACAAAGTGAAAGGATAAGTCTCGGTGAGCGACACAAGCGTTGAAGCTGGCTGATGAATCAAATGGTCGAACCGCTGACAATGATCGCACTTTTGGACGTAGGCCGAGCAATCTCGCTGCAAAGTGGGCCACCAATACCCTTGCCGCAGCAAACTTCTTGCAATTGACCTCCCTCCTTGATGTGTGCCGCAAATCCCCTCGTGAACCTCTTCGATGGCTTGCCGAGCTTCAAGATGTTCGAGGCACTTAAGGAGGGGTCCTACGAACGAACATCGGTAAAGCGATCCGTCGAGCAAGACAAAGCGTCGAACTTGGTATTTGAAACACCTGGCTTCTCCAGGGTCAGAGGGTTCCTGACTGTCACTCAACTAGGCGATGTAAGGTGTCCTCCAGTCGCCCGACAATACTTGAACAGTGCCCACTAATTGGTAGTCAATACTGGGGCGCTCCAACTCTTCTAAGAGAACCAATCGGGTCCCAGATGGGCTTACGGAGGAGGCCAGGCGGGAGAGTGCATCCGCTCTGGAATTGTCCTCCCGAGCTATCCTGATTACTTCGAAACTCACGAACTGTCGAGCCGCCTCCTTTGCCAATTGAAGGTACTAGATCATTTGTGGCTCCCGAGCTTCGTAGTCTCCATTAATCTGGCTGGCGACTAGTTGAGAGTCAGTATAAATCTTGACCCGTTACGCTCTCAGGCACTTTGCCATCCAAGCTCCCGAGATTAGAGCCTCGTACTCAAAAACGTTATTGAACGTTTACTTGAATTCCAGAACATATTGCAATTCCACTCCCTTGGGGGAGTTGAGGATGACTCCTGCACCACTATCGGCCGAGCTTGATGACCCATCGACGTAAAGCTCCCAGATTGGGCCGGTATTTGGCTGTGGGACTTCCTCAAACTGAGCGGTATTCTCCGCAATGAAGTCTGTGAGCGCTTGACCTTTAATGGCGGTGCGGGGGCGAAAGGAGATATCATAAGCCCCGAGCATAATCGCCCACTTAAAAAGGTGCCCCGAATCCTTGGGGTGACCCTGAATCTTCTTCAAGTGTTCGCCAGTCACCACCATGATACTATGCCCCTAGAAGTAGGGCCGAAGATGCTTGGCTAAGGTTACCAACACTAGCACGAGCTTCTTGGTTGTAGGGTATCCATTTTCGGCGTCGAGGAGCACTTTACTGATGTAGTACACTGGCCTCTGAGTTCCCTTGTCATCTCGGACCAACACCGAACTAACAGTAGAAGATGTTGCCGAGAGCTATAAATATAGGGTCTCTGCTGGCACAGACTTTGAGAGTATCGGGGGAGCCATCAGAAACTACTTTAGCTCGGTGAAGGCCTTCTCACACTCCTTCTCCCAGGTGAAGGTCGTGGCAGCTGCCTTTGGCCCTCTTAACAACTTGAAGAAGGGTAGGTAGTGCTCTGCAACTTGGGACATGAAGCGGTTCATCGTGACTATCCTCCCCGTCAGGCGCTGGATGTCCTTGACGCTTGCTGGTCATCGCATATCCAGGATGACCTCGATCTTCTTGGGATTCACCTCAATCCCTCCGTGGGTCACTAAGAACCCCAGAAACTTTGCAGACTTGATTCCAAAAGCACACTTTGATGGGTTGAACTTCATGTTGTACCTCTGGAGGCCTTCGAAAGTCTTGGCGAGGTCGGAGAAGTGGTCCTCGGCTTTCAGTGACTTGACAAGCATGTAGTCGATGTAGACCTCGACGTTCCGACCAATCTGGTCCTCGAATATCTAGTTGACTAGCCTTTGGTAAGTCAGGTATAATAGTACACGCCGAAGTCAGAGGTGAATGATATCTTCTCAACATCCTCAGGATGCATCCAGATTTGGTGATAGTCGGAATAAGCGTCGAGGAAGCTGAGAAGTTCATTGCTCGAAGTAAAATTAACTAGTTGGTCGATGCTCGGCAGAGGATAACAATCTTTTGGAGTAGTCTTATTGAGATCGGTGAAGTCAACGCACATCCGCCACTTGCCTAAGGCTTTGGGTACCAGGACGACATTAGCCAACCAATTTGGGTAAAGGACCGGGTGAAATAGTCTGATTTTCTTCACCTTATTTATTTGCTCTTTTATGATCGTCTATTTCGTCGAGACATGCTTTCTCTTCCGTTGTTGAACTGGCTTGACAGCGGGATCAAGGTTGAGGCAGTGCATCACAGTTTCGTTGGGAATCTCTGGAAGATCATCATCAGACCATGCAAAGACGTGGACATACTCCGAAAGAAACTCCTTATATTGAGCTTGCACCTCGGGCGATGAATATGCCCCAATCTTGACTTCGAGGGTTGGGTCATGTAGCGCCCCGCCCTAACATCCGGTCCAGTTTCCAACTCTCATCGAATTTAGGAGGGATGTCACAGTGGGAAAAAACTCAACAGAAACAGAATTGGTTGATGAATTACATAAATAAAGAAAATACAAGATCAGCGAAAGATTAATCTCATTCCCATCAGTTAAATCACATTCTCAAAATCACAATAGTCCAAAACTGATAAGTAGAAAGTTACTTACAATAGTCCATTATTATAAATTTCAAATGTTCTAACAACAAATCACCTCAAATGGGAAATAAAGATCTCTAAAGACTATACCAAATTTTCTCGATCGGATTCACTGCACGCTAACTCCTCGTCCTCACCGAGGGAATCACCTGAAAATGGTTAGCAAGTATGAGTCTAAGAATAGACTCAGCAAGTTACTAAAATCAAATCATCTCCTTTTTATCCACATCTAACATACTTCAAGGATTAATCAACAAAAGATACTAAAATCTAAAATCATGTTACCAGGTACAAAAAAAATAGGTTTCTTTTGCAGCAGTAAACAACTCTTTATATGACTATACTTTAATCTTTCAAAAATTCAAATACATATTCAGATTTTCAAAAAATAGAACTTTTCATAATGGCATATAACTGCACAAATTTTAGAAACAGAATTTCACAATTTTAGAAGTCATATGTCTTTATAGAATTTTGGATACGGAAACAGAATTTTTCCCCGATCTGCATATGACTGAACAGATTTCAGAACAAAATTTTAGAATTTTCAGAAGTCATATGCCTTTACAGATTTCAGATTCAAAGATAGAATTTTCAGATGATATGTATATATAGCTTAGACACAGTGCCCAAACTGCCACTAGAAGGTCAGTACATAACAGATACTCAATCCTCGAGGCAATGGAGACGAGTCTTGGTTAACTGCGCAGAACTGGGGAAAGTCATTCCCACCTTAACCAATGAAACTTGTCCACCTCCATGATTTCACCTCGTGCCCTCGAGGTCAGAACAGATTGAGCCTCCCCATAGGGGCATTTCTATAGTTTTGCTCCACGCCCTTCTATGACAGTAATGTCTATATAGCCTATATAATAGCTTTACATGTATACATATGTACGCCGAAAAAATCATATACCACAATGCATACCTTTCACAAAATAACTTTTCAATCACATTTTTCTAAAACTCCACAATTACAAAAAAAATTCCAAAGACTTCAGGAATACAATAGGTTTCAGATTCTGAAAATAGAAAATAGACTTATATTTAAGCCACATATGCAAGTAAAATTGTTCATAATTGTAAGCACATAATTTTAATGAATACGAAATTTTTTACAAGAAGTTACCAATTTGGTTCTTTATCATTTCCTAATTTTTCAGATTTTTATGAATCAAAATGGCCTTTCAAAACTCTATTTTTCTTGATTTTTGAAATTTAGAAAATATGTTTATTTTTATGCTACACATGCATATAAATCAAGTCATAACTTGAAGTACAGAATTTTAATGAACACGAAATTTTTACAGGAAGTTACCAATTTGGTTCTTTATCATTTTCTAATTTTTCATATTTTTCTGAATCAAAATGGTCTTTCAAAACTCTATTTTCCTTGGTTTCTGAAATTTAGGAAACATGTTTATTTTTATGCTACACATACATATAAATCAAGTCATAACTTGAAGTACATAATTTTTCAAATCATGAAATTTTTACAACAAGTTACCAACTTGGTCATCTACCATTTTCTAATTTTTCAGATTTTTTTGAATCCAATTGGCAGGTCAAAATATCTTATTTTTAGAGTTCTGAAAAATTGGGACAGAATACAGACTGTCAGAGGGCTGGTCGACCTGTCCAGAAGCCAGGTCGACCTAGGCTAAATAAAATAGGTTCAATTTTAAGTACAGATTTCTTATGAACCTAAACTTTTTACAGTAAGTTACCAACTTCGTTCTTTAACATTTTTCAATTTTTTAAATTTTTCACAATTAGTTTGGCCGCCCAAAACTCACTTTTTCATGGTTGCTGAAATTTAAAAACAGGATTATATTTTAAACTACAAATGCGTGGAAAATAAAGCATAACTATACATACAGAATTTTACTGATCATAAAATTTTTACAGTAGATCACCAACTTAATCCTCTAGCATTTACTATTTTTTTCAGATTTTTCTGAATTCAAATGATCTTTCAAAACTTTCTATTTACAGGTCGCTGGAAAATAGGGCAGAAAACACAGATAAGGGAGGGGGCTGCATCGACCCAACCCTCATATATGGTGACCCTGTTTCCGCTTAAAACGTGACGAACATCTATAAAAAAACCAGTAATTGATTGAAAACGTTAAAAGAGTAATACTATAAACTTGGTTTAGGCTCTTTACATATTTCTTTACAACCTAAACTCTTTGAATTATATAAATCATAACAAAAATAAAAAAATTTCAAAACAAACTTGCATGGATCTCTTGGCATACGACACGGAGTACCGGTTGAAATGAAAATAGAATTTTGGAATAAAACTAAAGCAATGACATGAAATCTAATTTACGATGATGCATACTTCTTTAAACCTAGATCCTCTGAAAGCAGTTAGAACATGTAAAAGAGATAGTTTGAACCTTAGAACTTGCCTTATCAATAAAAAATTATGAATCGAGAGACACCTCCCGATGAATCCCCTCGCCGAATCGCGCCCACGGCGACACGACGACGGTTTAGAAGTCTCTACGAAGACCCTCACATAACCTCCCTTCTAATCCTCTTACTCCCAGCAACAAGGGCACTCACAACCCCTTCTCAAAGTAAGGAGTGGCTTACTATACGGTTTGCAGAGAAGAAAAGAAGAATAAAAAAAAAAGATACAAGAATTGCCCAATCCTCTGAGCATACCCTTATATAAAGCCAAAACCCTTTTAAGAATAGATCTAAATCCTAACTATTATTTCAGATCTACCCAAATCCAATGGTTGGACATTGCTCTTGAATGATCATGGCCTCTACGAGCCCTTGTTGGCCATTAGAACGTCAATCACGTGAAGAGTATACGGAGGACACTATTCATGACCCACTTTAAAAATTAATATCTCACAAGGTAAAAATGATTAGAAAAATCTAATTGTTACCCATTAACCACCTCGATTTACTCTACCATGAAAAATTATCAAATAAATATTTGGCCTAAAAAATAAAATTGAGTGAATAGTAAAAAGTGTGAAAATGAATAGTAAATACGTTGAGTCATAGTCTATCCTAAACTATAAAAATTTGTGTCTATGCCTTTATGTGTTCTACTAGTGAATGGATATAATATAAGAAGGGCTTATTTTAACAATTAGCTTACAAAATTTTAATTGTTCAAAATTCTAAATCTATAATTATCGAAAAACTTATAATTAATGTATTATCTATTTTATTTATTTATTTAGTTGCGAATTTAACAAAACATGTACTAAACACCTATTTTATCAAATTAAATAGCAGAAATGCTTTAAATTTTTCGAGAAAATCTCGGGCACTACGCCCTCTCCCCCTTAAGAGAAACTTCATCCTCGAAATTTACGATAAAGCACATACCGAACAGATGGGGATATTTCTTCTTCATCTCGCCTTCAAGCTCCCATGACGCTTCCTCCTGAGAAAAAATTTTCCATAGAACCTTCACCAATGGGATAGTTTTTGATCTGAGAATCTGCTCCTTACGATCCAAGATCTTGACTGGTTGCTCCTCAAATGATAGATCCGGTTGGAACTCTAAATCTTCATAGCTGATGATGTGCGACAGATCATGAACATATTTTCTGAGCATAGATACGTGAAACATCGGATGGATAGCTACCATAGATGGAGGTAGTGCCAACCGATATGTCACGTTACCCACTTGATCCAAAATCTCGAAAGGTCCGATAAATCTAGGATGCAACTTCCCTTACTTGCCAAATCTAGCCACTCCCTTGGTAGGTGATACCTTGAGGAATACATGCTCACCAACCTCGAAAACCAAGTCTTTTCTTCTATCGTCCGCATAACTCTTTTGTCGATCTTACGTTGCCTTCAGTCTCTGCTGGATCAGCTGAATTTTCTCGGACGTTTCTTGCACTACTTCAGGCCCGATCAATTATCTGTCACCGATCTCTTCCCAGCATAGAGGAGACATGCACGGTCTTCCATACAAAGCTTCAAATGGAGCCATACCTATACTTGCATGGAAGCTATTATTGTAAGCAAACTCCACTAAAGATAGGTGACGCTCCCAATATCCCTTCCAATCCAGTATGCAAGTTCTCAACATATCCTCCAATGTCTGAATAGTTCTCTCGGACTGGCCATCTGTCTGCGGATGATATGCCGAGCTAAGCTTCAATTGAGACCCAAAGACATTCTACAATCCTTGCCAAAGCCTTGATGTGAAGCGATGATCTCGGTCTGAAATGATGGACTTCGGAACTCCATGTAATCTGACAATGTTTTCAACATACAAACGTGCCAGACTTTCCACGGACTGCTTCTTCTTCATGGCCAGAAAATGTGTGGTCTTTGAGAATTGATCCACAATTACCTAGATGGAATCGTTGCCTCTGAAGGACCTGGGCAAACCTGTGACAAAATCCATGGTGATATTCTCCAATTTCCATTGAGGTATTTCAATCCTTTGCATCAAGTCAGAAGGTCTTTGATTCTCATCCTTCACTTGTTGACAAATCAGACACTTGGACACAAACTCAGCCACACCCTTCTTCATGCCTTGCCACCAAAATGTTCACTTCAAATATTGGTACATCTTGCTACTACCAGGGTGAATGGAGAACTTTGACCTGTGAGCTTCCTCCAACACTTCTTTTTTCAATTTAGCCACATCCGGCACACAGATCCTATGTTGAAATCTGATAACACCTTCTTCATCACGAGCAATACCTGCCTTGCCAATCATTCCTTGCAATAGGGGATCATCTCGTTGAGCTTCTACTATGCGATCCATAACTGTTGACCTGAGGGATAACTAAGCAACAAAAGCTTTGCAAAGCTGAGGCTCAATCGACATCATGGAACACACAGCATCCTCGAGCATCTTCCAATCTTGCAGTAATAAGATCCTCTTCCGACTAAGGGCATTGGCCACAACATTTGCCTTTCCAGGGTGATATAGCAGCTCAAAATCATAATCCTTCAAAAATTCAACCCATCGTCCCTGGCGCAAAATTAGCTCCTTCTGAGAAAATAAATACTTAAGACTCTGGTGGTCTGTGAAGACTTCAAACTTAACTCCATACAAGTAATGTCTCTAGATCTCCAGTGCATGAACCACCGCGGCCAATTCTAAGTCATGCGTAGGGTAATTCTTCTCATGCTCCTTCAACTGTCTGGAAGCATATGCCACAACCCTATCATTCTGCATTAAGACACAACCAATTCCGATCCTTGAAGCATCTGTGTAGAGGGTGAACATGTCGATGCTATTTGGTAGGATCAAAAGTGGAGCTGATGTCAAATACTTCTTCAACTCTTGGAAGCCTTGGTCACACTCTTCAGTCCAGACGAACTTCACTCCCTTCCTTATTAATTTAGTTAAAGGCACAGAAATCGAAGCAAAACCTTTAATGAACTTCCTATAATAACCGGCCAATCCTAGGAAACTCCGAATTTCTGTGGGAGTCTTCGGAGCCTCCCATTCCAACACAGCTTGGACTTTTTTTGGGTCAACCGCTACGCCATTACTAGATATCACGTGGCCAAGAAATTGAACCTCCTTGAGCCAGAAGTCGCACTTGCTAAACTTGGCATATAGCTTGTGCGCTTGAAGAGTCTCCAAAGCAATCCTCAAATGCTCCCTGTGAGATGCTTCATCTGGAGAATAGATCAACACATCATCAATAAACACAACCACAAAGCTATCCAAATAGGGCTTAAACACCCAGTTCATTAGGTCCATAAATGTTGCAGGGGCATTCGTTAGACCAAAGGGTAAAACATGGAATTCATAGTGCCCATATCTGGTTCGGAAAGCTATCTTCGAAGTATCTTCCTCTTTGATCCGCAACTGATGATATCCTGAACGCAAATCAATCTTCGAGAACACAGTAGCACCTTGTAACTGATCGAAGAGATCATCTATGCGTGGCAAAGGATAGCAGTTCTTCACAGTTACCTGATTGAGCTTCCGATAGTCAATACAGAGTCGAAGTGACCCATCCTTCTTTTTCACAAACAGGACTGGGGCTCCCCATGGTGAAACACTTGGTCGAATGAAACCCTTGTCCAATAATTCTTGCAATTGCTTCCTCAACTCTACCATCTCTGCTGGTGCCATCCGATAAGGTGCTTTAGATATCGGTGTCGTACCGGGTAAAAGATTAATACAGAATTCGATCTCCCGAACTGGCGACAACCCCGATAAATCCTCCGGAAAAATATCGGAGAAGTCTCGAACCACTTCAATCTTCTCAATTGATGGCGCTTGGTTGGCTTCAACTGAGGCCACTACACAAGCGAAGAATGCACTATAACCCTTGTGCAAAGATCTAACTGCCTACATGGCTGAGACCACAAATTTTCCTGACCCAATCTTGGGCAAAGGGTGAAAAAACTCCTTCTTGCAGGGTATGAGAAAAATAACACGCTTCTTGCAACAATCAATGAGAGCATAGTGCTTCTCAAGCCAATCAAGACCGAGAATCGCATCATAGTCCTTCATCTTCAAAAGATAGAAGTGACCAGGTAATTCCCGCCCTTCAACAAGAACGAGTAAGGAGGGATAACTCTTTGTAGTGGACAATGCTCCGGCTGGGGTGTGCACTAAAAGAGGCACATCCAAGTCTATTGCTACTAAACCCAACTCATCATGCAACACCTTTGAAAATCTCTCGGACACAAATGAATGAGTAGCCCCGGTGTCAAACAAGATTCTAGCATGGAAATCAGATATTGAAAGTGTACCTTCAGTCACATGATCCGCTTGCTCCGCATCTTCCTTAGCTAATACGAACACTCATGCTGGCGCTCTGGATCTTCCAACTGGCTTTGCTATTGCTGGCGCTGCTGTAGCTGCGACAGGGGCTTTACTGGGTGTAGTTAATTGAGCCTTCGGATAATCCTTGATCTTGTGATCCGGGCTTCCACATCTAAGACACCTGCCAGTAATCATCCAGCACTCCTTACCTCCATGCCATTTATTCTGTCTTGTTACCTGACGATCCTCCCGATCCACCGACTTGTGGTGAAACTACCTTTGTTGGTGCATAATTTGACGGTCGAGAGAAAGGCTTGTGCTTCTTCATGCAGCCTTGACATTGAAAACTCGACGACGACCTCTTCATCAATGCTTTCTTCTCTTCTTGATACTTGTCCATTTCGCTTTCTTGTCGGCATGCCGCACTAAAAGCCTCTTCCATCGTCCGATGATTGAAGGCCACCAATCTCGTCCTTAGTGACGGTCGGAGACCCATCACGAACTTCTTCACCTTCCTCCTCTCATCAGTCATAATATGAGGTGCATATCTCACCAGCTCCGTAAAACGTGCCTCATACTCCAGTACCGTCATGGATCCTTGAATCAGAGTAAGAAACTCCTGCTCCATTTTATCTTGGACATGCTCGGGAATATACTTGGCATTGAACAAGCGAACAAATTCTTCACATGTCGCTTCTACCAGTCTGTCCTCAAATTGGTTCTGCAGAACAGCTGACCACCACACATCAGCACGCTTCTGAAATCATATAATCCAATTTTGAATGAGCATAACGCTAACCAATCACTTTGCACCAAATTATGAAAAATAGGTCTTTTACCTCCATCATAAATGTTGCCAGATTGACTTTCTCATTCTCCTCACATCGAATGGTCTGAAACACCTTCTCCATGGCCCCCAACCAATGCTCCGCAACTAGGGGTTGACTCTCCCCCTTAAAAGTTGGCGGGTTCATTCGTCGGAACCGCTCCATGATCGATGGTCCGTCAATGCCCCTTTGAACTAACTCTGGTTGTGGTGGGGCCTAAACCATTCATAACATGGATAAGTCACAAAGTCCACTTAGCCTAAGGTGAAACTCCCATTGTCTACACCGTACCTGAGCTCGAGCTTGAACTTGGGCTTGTAATGTTGCATGCGTGTCCGCTTGAGTTCCATCACTTGCACCAATCCTTGCATAAATGCGTCATAATCAACTAATGGTGGCGGTGGCGGCACAGGCAATCCTTGTTGACCTTCTTCCTCATCTCTCCTCGGCTCCTCCTCTCGAGTAGGGGCAGCACCATGACGACCACGGGATGCCATAACCTTAGAAAATAATGATTTAATAAGGTGATAGTCTAATTCCATATACATTTATTTCTTCATCTATTCTCATTTTTTTCTTCCAATTTGTGGAACTACCTAGATTTTGGGATATACACCTAGATGATGGTTTACTTATGTAAATTCTCAACCTTTGGCTCTGATACCACTGCATGTAGCACCCCGCCCTAACATCCGGTCTAGTTTCCAACTCTCATCGGATTTAGGAGGGATGCCACATTGGGAAAAAATCCAACAGAAACAGAATTGGTTGATGAATTACATAAATAAAGAGAATACAAGATCAGCGAAAGATTAATCTCATTCCCATCAGTTAAATCACATTCTCAAAATCATAATAGTCCAAAATTGATAAGCAGAAAGTTACTTACAATAGTCCATTATTAAAAATTTTAAATGTTCTAACAACAAATCACCTCAAATGAGAAATAAAGATCTCTAAAGACTACACCAAATTTTCTCGATCGGATTCACTACGCACTAACTCCTCGTCCTCACCGAGGGAATCACCTAAAAATGTTTAACAAGTATGAGTCTAGGAATAGACTCAGCAAGTTACTAAAATCAAATCGTCCCCTTTTTATCCACATGTAACATACTTCAAGGATTAATCAATAAAAGATACTAAAATCTAAAATCAGGTTACCATGTACAAAAAAATAAGTTTCTTTTGCAGTAGCAAACAACACTTTATATGACTATACTTTAATCTTTCAAAAACTCAAATACCTATTCAGATTTTCAGAAAACAGAACTTTTCAGAATGGCATATAACTGCACAAATTTCAGAAACAGAATTTCACAATTTCAGAAGTCATATGTCTTTACAGAATTTCGGATACGGAAATAGAATATTTCCCCGATCTACATATGACTGAACATATTTCATAACAGAATTTTAGAATTTTCAGAAGTCATATGCCTTTACAGATTTCAGATTCAAAGACAGAATTTCAGATGATATATATATATAGCTTAGACACAGTGCCCAAACCGTCACTAAAAGGTCAGTACATAACAGATACTCAATCCCTTAGGCAACGGAGACGAGTCTTGGTTAACTGCGAAGAACAGGGGAAAGTCCTTCCCACCTTAACTAGTGAAACTTGTCCACCTCCAAGATTTCACCTCGTGCCCTCGAGGTCAGAACATATTGAGCCTCCCCATAGGGGTATTTCTATAGTTTGGCTCCACGCCCTTCTATGACAGCAGTGTCCATATAGCCTATATAATAGCTTTACATGTATACATATGTAAGCCGAAAAAATCATATACCATATTACATACCTTTCATAAAATAACTTTTCAATCACATTTTTTCTAAAACTCCACAATTACAAAAAAAATTTCAAAGACTTCAGAAATACAATAGGTTTCAGATTCTGAAAACAGAAAATATATTTATATCTAAGCCACATATGCGAGTAAAACAGTTCATAATTGTAAGCACAAAATTTTAATGAATACGAAATTTTTTACAGGAAGTTACTAACTTGGTTATTTATCATTTTCAGATTTTTCTGAATCAAAATAGCCTTTCAAAACTCTATTTTTCTTGATTTCTGAAATTTAGGAAACATGTTTATTTTTTTGCTACACATGCATATAAATCAAGTCATAACTTGAAGTACAGAATTTTAATGAATACGAAATTTTTATAGGAAGTTATCAACTTGGTTCTTTATCATTTCCTAATTTTTTAGATTTTTGTGAATCAAAATGGCCTTTCAAAACTCCATTTTCCTTGGTTTCAGACATTTAGGAAACATGTTTATTTTTATGCTACACATGCATATAAATCAAGTCATAACTTGAAGCACAGAATTTTTCAAATCATGAAATTTTTACAGTAAGTTACAAACTTGGTCATCTACCATTTTCTAATTTTTCAGATTTTTCTGAATCCAATTGACCCGTCAAAATACCTTATTTTCAGAGTTCTGGAAAACTAGGATAGAATACGGACTGTCAGCGGGCTGGTCGACCTGTCCAGAAGCCAGATCGACCTAGGCTAAATAAAATAGGTTCAATTTTAAGTATATATTTTTAATGAACCTGAAATTTTTACAGCAAGTTACCAACTTGGTTCTTTAACATTTTCTAATTTTTTAGATTTTTCACAATTAGTTTGGCCTCCCAAAACTCACTTTTTTATGGTTGCTGAAATTTAGAAACAGGGTTATATTTTAAACTACACATGCGTGGAAAATAAAGCATAACTATGCCGGCAAAATTTTACTGACCATGAAATTTTTACAGTAGATCACCAACTTAATCCTCTAGCATTTACTATTTTTTTCAGATTTGTCTGAATTCAAATGGTCTTTCAAAACTTTCTATTTACAGGTCACTGAAAAACAAGGCAGAAAACACAGACAAGGGGGGATTGCGTCGACCCAACCCTCATATATGGTGACCATGTTTCCGCTTAAAATGTGGCGAACATCTATAAAAAAATCAGTAATCGATTGAAAACGTTAAAAGAGTAATACTATAAACTTGGTTTAGGCTCTTTACATATTTCTTTACAACCTAAACTCTTTGAATTATATAAATCATAACAAAACCGAAGAAATTTTAAAACAAACTTACATGGATCTCTTGGCATACGACACGGAGTACCGGTTGAAATGAAAATAGAATTTTGGAATAAAACTAAAGCAATGACATGAAATCTAATTTACGATGATGCATACTTCTTTAAACTTAGATCCTCTGAAAGCAGTTAGAACATGTTAAAGAGATAGTTTGAACCTTAGAACTTACCTTATCAAAGAAAAATTATGAATCGAGAGACACCTCCCGATGAATCCCCTCGCCGAATCGCGCCCACGGCGGCACGACGACTGTCTAGAAGCCTCTACGAAGACCCTCACACAACCTCCCTTCTGATCCTCTTACTCCCAGTAACAAGGGCACTCACAACCCCTTCTCAAAGCAAGGAGTGGCTTGCTACGGTTTGCAGAGAAGAAAAGAAGAATAAAAAAAGATACAAGAATTGCCCAATCCTCTGAGCATACCCTTATATAAAGTCAAAACCCTTTTAAGAATAGATCTAATTCCTAACTATTATTTCAGATCTACCTAAATCCAATGGTTGGACATTGCTCTTGAATGATCATGGCCTCCACGAGCCCTTGTTGGCCATTAGAACGTCAATCACGTGAAGAGTATATGGAGGACACTATTCATGACCCACTTTAAAAATTAATATCTCCCAAGGTAAAAATGATTAGAAAAATCTAATTGTTACCCATTAACCACCTCGATTTATTCTACCATGAAAAATTATCAAATAAATATTTGGCCTAAAAAATGAAATTGAGTGAATAGTAAAAAGTGTGAAAATGAATAGTAAATACATTGGGGCATAGTCTATCCTAAACTATAGGAATTTGTGTCTATGCCCTTATCTGTTCTATATACTAGTGAATGGATATAATATAAGAAGGGCTTATTTTAACAATTAACTTACAAAATTTTAATTGTTCAAAATTTTAAATCTATAATTATCAAAAACTTATATTTAATGCATTGTCTATTTTATTTATTTATTTAGTTATGAATTTAACAAAACATATACTAAACACCTATTTTATCAAATTAAATAGCAGAAATGCTTTAAATTGTTCGAGAAAATCCCGGACACTACATGTCATCTTTAAGGCAAATGGGCAATAGCTCCCCACCGGGCTTGCTTGTTGCTGCCTGTTCTTCGTTGATACCATTGCCTTGGCTCACATCCTCGGGACGCACGGCTTCCACCGAAATTACATAGCACCTTCTAGCTATTGTCTGACTACCTCGGACCTCTCTCACGTCAAATTTGGTAGAGAACTTCATTTTTTGGTGGTAAGTAGAGGGCACTGCCTTCATTCGACCAATGATACCTCGACCAAAGATGGCATTATAAGCCATTATCTCCTTTACCATAATGAAATTCGTCACAAAGGTTGTGGCTTTAGGGGGAGTTCCGAGAGTAACAGGCAGGCTCAAGGTTCCCTCGGGGTAAGTTACTTGACCGTTGAACCCACAAAGGGGGGTTCAGACAGGACGCAATTTCGACGGGCTCTCACCCATCTTCAGAAAACAATCATACGGCAAAACATCTGGCGCACTGCCATTATCGACCAGCACCCTATCTACGTTATAATGATTGATAGTTACTAAGATTACAAGAGCGTCATTAAGCGAGGTAACTACCCCTTCTAAATCTTGGTCAGAGAACACCAGGGGTTGTTGCTCGCTTGCTGAGGTAATGGGCTTGGCAGACTCGACAGCACGACTGGCTGGCTCGGCATGGCGCTTTCTCCCTCGGCTGGTGTCTCCCTCGGAGGTTGATCCCCCCGAGATGACATTGATGTGGATTCCTCGGGGGCGATTGTCGATCTCTTCCGAGAGGTCTGGCGGGGTGTCCCAATGCTCGGCTACATACTGGGCCGGCCAAGTGCCCTTAATGGATGAGCCTTTCGATCTCATCCTTGAGCTGTTGGCAATCGCCAGTATGGTGGTCGTGATCGTCGTAGAACTGGCAGTGCTTTCGGCAGTTGCGACGGCGTGGATCGACCTTCATCGGCTCGGGTCGACGAAGCAAACCTGAGTCTCTGATCTTCCGATAAATCTCGTAAATGGGAGTAGTCAACGATGTATACCGCTCAAACTCCTTGGGAGGCTCCTTTCGGTCAACCTCCCGGTTCCTCCGCTTTCCCTGGCTGGAGGATTGCTCGGACGGGCACTTCCTCTCCCCCTCCTTCCCTTTGCCGTGAGGATCCCGGCATGCAGTGAGAACCTCCTTGCACTCTGCATGACGTAGAGCCAAGGTTACAAAGTCAGCGGGGGGATGGAGCGCCAACTCTCGTCGGAGTCCTTCATCACGGGTTCCCCCAGTCAGCGCGGTGATAGTGGAACCGACATCGAGGCGGGGGATGCGCAGGGCCTCCACTTTGAATTGGTTAACATAGGTTCGCAGCTTTTCCCCTCGGGCCTGCTTGAGCGCCAGCAACCCCACGATCGACCTTGGGGGTGTGTTTCCAGCGAAGCTCTCCTTGAATAATCGCCCAAACTGTCGGAAGCTGATAATGCTTCGAGGGGCGAGAGCTCGGAACCAGGCCTGAGCCCCTTGCACCAGGGTGGTGACAAAGGCTCGGCACTTAATGGCATCTGATGCCCTCTTACAGAGTCATCAGGGCATTGAAGCTGTCGAAGTGGTCGGCGAGGTCGCCCAGGCTGTCATAGGACTTGAAGGCCCGGAGAGAAATCCTAGGGGATAACCTGGCCTCCAGGATCTCGAGGGAGAACGGGGATTGTTCCTCGTCCTCATTACTCGCAGAGCTTTGTAATAGAGCCTGAAGCACTCACTCCTATTCGGAGAATCGCCGCTCGAAGTCCCGTAGTTGAAGAGAGAGTTCCATGTGAGCGCGGGATGGCACCAGGGGGCTCCCAGCGTGCTCTTCTCCTTCTCCCTGCTGTCACGTGGAAGGGGCGGCGGTGTCTACTGGTGGGATGGGTGGCTGCGCCGCGTTCCTCCTCCTCTGAGAGTTGGAGGAGGCCTCTTGTTCTGCAGCGAGAGGTGGGGGTGAGAAGGTTCGTCTGCCGTGCTGCGGATGATGTTGCCTTCTTGGAGAATACAATGGCCCCTGGCTGTCCGCTGGGAGGCCTCAACGCGGGGGGGGGGGGCTGACTACAAATGCTGGGACCATTCCTCCCTGGCCACCTGGGCCCTCATTAAATCGACGAGGGTGTCCGGCTTAGCGTTAACGGATCGGAAGGCCTCTTGATCCACTATAGTAGGTTGTCCCCCCTGAGGTGGCAGTGAGGGTGGGGCATTGGCTTTATCGTTGAGGAGGGGACCAGTCAACGAGTGTGATGGCACAGGCCCCTCATTCGCAACCGTCGATGCCTTCCCCCTATCGCCAGTGGCCCTCCTGCTATTGTTCCTTCGCACCATGTTGACTTCTTGCTCGTTTCCCACAGACGACGCTAGATGAAGAGATGAGATCTCATGCGAAGCCGTGGACCGTCGGATCTAGGGCGATTGTGGGACACAACCACCTCAGAATGGAGTTCTGCAAGAGAAAGAAAGCGACCAGGGGGCCCGAGATTGTGATCTTGGGAAAAATCCTCCGATACTTAAGTCGGCAAACAGTATGAGCAAGGTGCAGAAGGGAGACAAGGGAGGTGAAGGGTACAAGATTACTCTTCACCAGTTGAAATGGTTAGAATTGACTTATCTTTCTAGAGGGGTTCCTTGGATTATATAGTTAGCAGCTTCATTTCTTGAATGAAGGAAGCATGAGAGTTAGGGGGGACGTTACGTACTTAATAAGAACTCTCACCGTTCCAGATCTCTTGCCCTTCCCCTGTCCTCTTAAGCTTCCCACTCTCTGAGGGCAGCGTAGCATCCGCTGAGATAATGAGGGATAAATGCCCAGCCGTGAGGAATTCGTCCTGGCTCATTAAGGAATCTAGATGACGGGTTAATCCGATAAAAGATATCTCCCTGTCCGGGCAGGGAGCCTGAGGCTTGGGCACTCCTTGAGGGAGCATTCATCCACCTTATGATAGCTCGATCGATCGCTAGCTAGACTTCGCCCCAGCATCGGGGGGGCCATCGATCGGGCGCCCGAGCCAATATTTAGTGGGCTATCGTTGGTCCGCTTTACTAAAGTCCCGTGATAAGTGGGCCTTATTGGGCTGTCATCTATCGAGCTATGCAAACTTTGATAGGTCATTGAGACGTGTAAATATTGGGCCCTCCAAATAACAATTAGTCTTTCTTCGAGAATAACTATGTCTTACAGCGTCAACTTGGTAGGTGTGCTGCCTACATTCCCCCGGACCATGCACATTGCAAGAAATGATGGAAGTCAAGTACGGGTGAAGTAACCGTTGCTGAGAGAATGTATTGGCTCAGACGGGGAAGCGTCCAGCTTGACGCCAATTTATTATTTCGCAATTGGATCTACTCTTCTTTATCCGACTGATTTCGCAACACTCTTCTCCCTTTCCCCGTCTTCAATTGAGTAGCAGATGTCTCATTTCACTGTAACAAGGATATGGAACATGGTGAGTTCCAAGAGTCGGATGATTGATAATGATCCATTCTCATGATAGTGAGCTCTTAGGTTCCACTGTGAAAAAAAATTACTTGACTCATATTTAATTTTTAAATTTAGATTTAATTTAGAGTAATCTCAGAGTTAGTCCGTTAGCCCGAGGTTATCTCTTTCGTAGATTTGATTGGCCAGATTTTATAACCCGATTAAAATTAGGTTAACTCCGAGTTCTCTACCCCATCTGGAGAGGTGAGATAAATTAACACCGTTAAGCTTACAAACTAGAGTCCGATTAAACAAGGGGTACGTTAACCCAGGTGAGTTAATCTCGGAAAAAATTAACCCTTATTAAGGAGGAGACGAGAGATGTGGGCTTGAAATTTGTTAATCTCAAGTGAAAGAGATACCAGTGAATTGGGTGTCTGCATGAGTGCTAATCACATGTGAGAAGATTTGTAAAGAGTAGAGTGCTCTTTTTAGTGGACATCCCAAGCCCGTAATGGTTATTTGATCAAGGCAAATAAGTCAAGATAGTGTAAAGAAGTCTCCTACTTAGAAAAAAATACATGTTGATGTTCAAAATTGACTTAGGACTTGAATACACCTTATAAACTGTACAATTTGAACAAAAGAAAAGATGGATTGTCTTTTTTTTTTTAATGCAAAGAAGATTATAACTAAAACTCATGCAGTTACTTCTCCCTTGAATTGACAGGATAACTTGACGAGTGAATGCTTTGTTTAACCATTAACTCGTTTATTTTGAATAAAGTGGTCCTATTTTCACCCACTTCGAAGTCATTTTGAGAACGTTTTGAGTAAAAACCATGCCATCATATTTAATAAGTTATCACTATCATCAACTACTCACCATTATCTCACATTACACATCGTACAAGGGATTAATTAATGTGTAAATAGATGGCCTTGATGACGAAATAGACGTAGAATAGGATCAATTGTTCTGTCCCACTGTACCCATGCTCTTCCCCATGTGCTGCAGTGGCGCCGGAGCTCAAGGGTTGTAAGTCAGCACGCTTACGGCGGCCTCGTTGAAGAGACAGCCGCCACGCGCGGGGGGAAGAGAGGCGGAGGGTGAGCAGGACGTGGGTGGGCTCAAGAACGTGAACGCGGCCCGCGGGCAGCGGCCGGTGTTGGCGGTGGAGTCGGAAGCTCACGAGGCACACATCATCTTCTCCGCGTAGTATAGGATGTCTCTGATGACAAGGACGTTGCTTTGCGTTGTACGATAGAAAAAGTGACATCGAGTGTAGGTTACATTTATATAATAACAAAGTAGTAATATTATTCCTCGTTTGTTATTTCAAAATATTTTTTTGAAAATTTTAATTATGAGTCTCCGAAGAAGAAATGTCTTATTTATGAGTCCCTCTAGAAAATCTACACGAGGCGGCTTATTTTCTAATCCTCAGAGCACATCCGCATCAAAATAACTTTGAAATAATCTCTCTCTCTCTCTATCCTCCCACGGATGGGGATGAGAGTGTACCAGGGGAATGGGTTGGATCTGGGTTAAATTTAGGTCGACTCGGTTTAAATCTGACTTATCAATATTAAAGTCTGAGTCTATCAATATTAAAGTCTGAGTCTGACTAGAGTTCAAATTATATCGGGTCAGGTCGGATTGACCCGACACTATTTAAAAAAATATAAAGTCCACTTAAAATTCGGCCCAATTCGATAACTTAAATAATAAAAAAATAAAAATATATTTAATAATGTAAAATTTATAATCTCATAAAATTTATTAAAATTTTGATATTAATTATATAACTTCTGTGAGAAGATAGTTTTGAATTTTCTAATTAAATAAAATAACATAATTTTAATTAATTAATTTTTAAATTTTAAAGTGAAAACAAAAAAAGAGAAGGTTAAGTCGGCCCGGAGGTCGAACTCAAAATCCGAACCCTACTCGCAGGTCTAATCGGACCGAATTTTTAAACCGACTAAAAATATGCGAGTCAAAAAAAGACCTTGCGACCCAATCTAAAATCGAGTCAGACTCGTAGACTTATCGGATCGACCTGATCCATTGATAACCCTAAACCATACCTGCGATGATAGTGTTGTTGGGAGATAGATTAATGTGATATTACAATGCGGTGTCCATAACATGCATTTCCCATTATCAACGATGCGTTAATTACACGGTGCATATCGTCTAATCCACCTTTGTCTAATCTGGTATCACTTAACGCGTTATTCAAAATGCAGTTGTGTGTAATATGACATTACTGACACGATATCAAAAACCATCGAGATGCAGGAGGGCGATGTGTGTGTGTGTGTGTGTGTGTGTGTGTGTGTGTGTGTGAGAGAGAGAGAGAGAGAGAGAGAGTTTGGATATTTTAAAAGTGTGCTTGATGGGCACGACACTAACGACTCAAAAATAAGTCTCTCCACAAGAGAGGGACTTTAGATTATATCGATTTTCTGGAGGGTCGGATGAACCAGTCACCCTTTTCCAGAGGCCTCTAATTAAACTTTCCCATTTTTATGTATATATGGTAGAAAAATATAACATATACTAGTCTCCGGATGACTATATATTGTATCCGTCTTTACTCCCACTAATCCTACCTTTTACGCGGGGGCTGACAATGGGATGGGCAGGCCCATTGCTTGGACCAGCCATGGGCTGATATTTTCGACCCACGGGTCACGACTGGGACGAATTATTGGGCATGTGACCCAACTCGCAATTGGCCCAGCCCGAATGCCCCTGTAGCCTGGCCTGATCCAACGATGATCGTATATTTTTTTATTTTAATGTGGAGCTTAGACTAGTTTGGGTCAATTTAGCCTATTAGGGTTGGACATACTTAACCCATTTGAACCCAACACTCAGATGTGCTACACACCTTGGGTGTGTAACACTTTTAATTTAGAAAAAAAAATTTGAAGTGACCCTTAAAATATCTTAATTTGGGATGCAAGTCACATTGTCTAAAAAAATTAAAAATAAAACGAGTCAATTTTTAAAAGAATGGACCCAATATTATTAATTTGATCTGATTTTCTTATTTATTTTTACCTAATTTAATAATGACATGACTTGCATTCCAAATTGGGATATCTTAAGATCACTTTAAAAAATTAAAAAAAATTAAAGACATTGCACACGTAGGGCGTGCAGCGCACCCTGAGTGTGCAACAAGTCTTACTCAATCCACTACAAAATAGAATAATTGCTATAACAGATTGGACTGGGGCAACGATGCTGGAGGGATGCTGGACGTCGACTGAACTAGACTGGGCCAAAGATTGAATGAAGGCCAGGCTAGATTGGGCCTTAAAATATATTTCAAGGTTTAATGGGCCAAGATCTGGCCGGGCCCAACCTAGCCAGGTCCATTGATAGCCTTATGCACGCCCCTAGCATCTGGGTGTTGGTAAACCACAACAAATTCTCCAGAAATACCATCCTTTACATTAATTTGTTGGGTGTTTGAGAAACAGGAAATAAATGAATTCCTCCCTCTGCAATGTTCTTCTCCAGTCTCGGGTAAATCTCCCCTACAAGAACCAAACCGACTGACCATAGAAACCAAACTAAATCGAACAATTTCGGTTTACTTCGACGATGTTTGGTTTGAAGCGGTCGTGAAAATATAAACACAAAAATGGATTAAAAATTAAAAAAATTCACAGATATTACCTAGTTATATGGACTTGTGAGCTCAGGACCTGAAGTCCATATGGCTCGCATTAACCCAGAACTTGCTAGATATATGTAGTAAATTAAAATAATTTAAATATTATTTGATAAATATTTAAAATTCAATGCTGTTTGGTTTCAAGTAGGCAGTTGGGTTGGCCAAATATTTCCAAACAACTAGAGAGCTTGATTCCTAGCATATCATCATCAAATATATATTTCCTATAAATTAATAGAGGACTTGATCTGATTTTGGGGTAAGCGATCAATAATGATCTGCTTTTGAGCAAATTAAGGTGTACTTAGGCATCATCTCTCCCTTACATATGTAACCACAAGAAGATAGATTCGAACTCAACCTCTACACGCCATCAAGTATTAAAGGAAGACCTATGCACCACTGAGACACACGTACGTCTCTTTGTAGAGAGTCCCAACTATTAACCACCTTCAGAACATATCAACACTAAAGAGTCTAAGACACCTTGAGTGTTAAAATTTTAACATGTAACAATGTAAATGTAACGCTTTAAGGCCTTAACGCATTGATCTTTAACACATTAATAACGTCTCCGGCCTAATGGCAGTTAATTAAAAGGACAGAGACCGTACAATGAGTCTTGCCAAGAAGCAAGGGGAAGAGGGTGCATAATTTCTTGATTGACAAGGACGGGGTGGTAAGTCACATATATATATGTTCGAATCATACAGAGAGTGCTAATTGAAATTTTTTAATTAAATAAAAAATATAAAATTATTGTCTGATTTCTGTCGTATATCACATTAAAAATCAGATGCCCTCGATAAAATTCAAAAACAAAGGTAAATGCATATGCGTCCATCACCTTTTCTCCGGAACTTTCGTGTGGGTAAATATTTCACATGCATTTTACAAGGTTGTACACGAAACACTAATGATTAGCGTGAATTCAGTGGCCCATCGAGAACCTGGTCAACCTCAGGCAGGTGATAGGGACAGGCCCAATTCATTGCAGAAGAAGGGGCGTCCAATCCCCCATTCTGGGTAGTGATGGGCCTTCGTTGGTGCCAGTTCAGGCGAGGACATTAAAGTGGCCCGGCCCAACGGGACCCATCCACCACCATCTTTAATTGTTTCCACGCCGAACCCGGTTAGCTACCGGCCTCCGCGGTGGCGTGTGATTAAATCCCATGCCGGAACCTCTCTCCGTTTCACAGAATGTGCAGTACATGAGATGTCTTTGACACGTGGGCCAGGTCACCAATGGAGAGGGAGACCCCCTCTTGCGGCATCTCTCTCGCTCTCTCTCTCTCTCACACACACACCTACTCACAGTACTCTCTCTGCACTAGAGGGGGGAGGGCCCCACCGCATGGGGAGACAGTAATGTAGTGTTGTAAGGCAGTATCAATAGCACACTATTGATGATGTGTTGTCCATTACATGTTACATAACGTCTAATCCACCTGTGGTATCAGTAATGCAGTGTATACAAATATGCATCCTCCAAGTTTTAAATATGTAGAATAATGTATCTACTGTTGTATTAGTAGAGAGAGAGAGGGGGGGGAGAGGTCGTCGGAAGGGGTCAGGTGTGTGAGGAGGACAACGTGGGACTGCCGCAACGGGATCGACAGGTTCATGCGGGTGTGTGGATGCCAAAACTATTTGATACATCAGCAATGAGATCTTGCGAGTCACTGGAGGGGGTCTCCCCATCCAAATGCCATCACCCCCACCAATGTGTGTATGTGTGTGTGTGTGTGTGTGTGTGTGTGTGTGTGTGTGTGTGTGTGTGTGAGAGAGAGAGAGAGAGAGAGAGAGAGAGAGAGAGCTCCCTCTTTAGTGCCATCACCTCTACCCATGGAGGTGGGGAGAGAGAGAGAGAGAGAGAGAGAGAGAGAGATTTAAAGTGTGTTTGATAGGTGTGTGAAGTGGAGGACTAGAAAATAAGCATTTCCAAAAGAGAGGTTTTACAGATAACATGAACTTTCTAATGGGACAAATAAATAAGTCCCCCCTTTTGCGAGGGACCTCCAATTAATTTTCTGGATTTGAAGACATAGAAGACACATTTACTATTCTCCCCGTAACCATCGTGTACATCTTTACTCCGATGAGTCTCACTCTATACAATGGGTCCGAGTTAGTTCACAGGTTTTTAAGTTGATCAGAGGTCGATATTTTGGACTTGTTAGTCAAAAAGTGAACCGAATTATTAGGCCCGCTCCTAGTCAGGGTTTTTCGACCTGATCGACTCGATCTCGGCATGGGACGGATCGAGTTGAGTGGGTCGTCCAGCGACCCGATCCGCTCTCTCGGTAAGATACGTGATTTTTTATTTTTTTTAAATTTTAAATTCTACTTTTTAAAAAATAAAATTTTATTTAAAAAATAATTGATATATATATATATATATATTTAATAATATTAGAATGTAGTGTTATTTATTTATGATAATAGATCTATACTAAATTATACATAATTAATTGTATAAAAATAACATATTATACCTTTTAATTAAACATCTTATTCTAAGAGATAAAAAAATTCACTAAATATGTTAAAGTAAACATAGACATAATAATGACATCATTCAACTCCAGTTATGAAGTATAAAATACTAAAACTCACTCATGTGAGTCATTTGTGAATCTCGAATCTCAATCAGAATCAGAATCATGAGACTGATGACCCGTATAATTTAACTCTATCATAGTAGGTAGATGTACATGTGGGTGGGACTGAAAATATGTAACCATCTGCACAAATGATGGGTCATATGCAGCGGTGGAGGGTACATGAAAATCTCTAAAAAAAAGTCCTCACTACATCTATACATTCAATTCTATCATGTGCTACTGGTGCGACTGGTGCTGGTGCTGGTACTGGTACTGCTCGAACTCTGGACGTGGAGGAAGATCTTGCTCCGTCCGGTGCTAGTGGTGGGGGTACCCTGGACGTAGAAGAGGATGTCCCGGCTCTGCTAAGAGAAACATATCCCTCCTATAACTGTGTCAAAAAGTAATGTCGAACATCCCCTGGAACTCGGTCGCATGCACGGCAATCGCGTCCCACTCCCGCAAGGTGCTCTGCAAATCTGTGTATGCCGGTGACGCGATGTCCGCAATATCTACAGTGCACATGTCGATTACCCTCAACAGTGTAACCGTGCTCCCACGCAAGGTGACGTCGTCCGTCCATGATGACTTGCAAATGTTGTAAAATTTTACATTAGTAACTTCAATGACAAGTACAAAACTCAAGATATGAAGAAATTTATAATTAATTATTAGTTACTTATAAATATAAATAAATGATACATATTCTTAATCATATGGGCCCAAAGTGGGCCTAAGCCCATCTCCAAACAATCTGACATTAAATGTGATCCGCAGATAGGACAGATAGTCTTCATAACGCATCGAACCTGCATAGTTCTCCCAGTACATACGTACGTAGTATTCATACTGCTGCGAATCTTGTGCGTACATGATCGACGGTGGCGCAGCTGAGGGCTGATCGTATCCTTCGGTATATTGCGACATTGAAGCATGGACATGAGGATATGGATATGATGGGAAGAATGAACTACTGTTATCTGAATCGCCATGATACATCGGCTGCTGCGGCCATGACCGTCCATACTCGCTTCCAGATCCCTGAGAGTGATGTGTGCTCATCCTCTCAAAATCAGACAGCATGCCTTGATAGCTGGTACTGTCTGCAATAGAACTTCCATAGTAGGGATCCAAATGATCAGCTGACCGCCTCGTCCCTGGCGGTGGAGCACCATGGTCCTCATCTTACGTGGTATGTGTGAAGTGTTACTCCTCTATCCATGCGACATGTTCGCGGCCCCCATGACCTCTACCTTGACCACTGCTATACTCTCTGCCACCAGCACTAGTATCCTCACGACGACTCCGTTGACCACCGTTAGAACTGCGACCTCCATGGGATGAAGACCCTGTCGGTATACTGTCCTCATCGGAGTCATGACTCCCACTGATGCGGGGCTCAATAGAGGGCTCGAGAGTGTCGTCATCTGCATTGGGATCTAATGTCTCCATGTCTGCAATATCTATCGGATTTAATGGTGGTTGCGTGTCCTTCTTGCTCTTGAATAATGTGGTCCATGATGATTTTTTCTTCTGTGGAGCAGGCGGCAGCTTATCTGCTGCATGTTGTGTCCGTCTTGATGCCTGAGAAGCGGACTCTTTGTTAGACAAGAAGTTGAACTTACTTTGTATTGTGTAAGTGTATACATATACCTGAGACGACTGAGTAGGTGCCTTAGATGTTGAACATCATAGCGCAGCAGACTGAGATGGTTGTTTGGATGCTACCGAAGGCTACACAATTGAAATGATAATATATTTAATTACCAATGAAATACATGATATAAATGTAGAAATGGTAATATAATTTCACCTCTCTAAATGATGAACCCCTAGCCTCTCAGAAGTGGATAACCTTCTGGGTTTCGTAGATATTGAATGTCGCGGTGCGGCAACCCGGGACCACTGTTCATTTGTCGGCTCGCCCTGCAATATATTTCTTACATCATCATACATAGATATATGCCTACGCTCTCTAATCAAATATGCGATTCGATTTGTATATATTATTTCACCTGAGCTGGCGGTGGACGCTCAATTACTGGAGGTTGCATCAATCGCTCATATGCTATATCATCGTACGCATACGATGTGTCTCCACCACTAATGATGAGGTCTTCATCCAAATTAACTTCCTCATCACGTCTCGTTTCTGACTCGTCATTGATGCGGGACGGGACTGAAAGGGCTAAGACCTACGACCACAACGAAGTCCGGCCAGCACTCGCACGCCAAAGGCAAGCCGGGCGGCTGACCTCCGTAGCGTTACTCCGGATGGAGGCATCTCTCAACAAGAAACTCAAGCCCCACGACCGTCCCTATGAGGGAAGCGCGGGATCTCAGCGGCTAAGGAACTGCCTAACGCCTAGGGGAGTCTAGTTCGAGCTCGGTGCTCATTAGGGGCACGGGACGGGTGCTCTCAACTCACATCCACGCGGTGACTAAAAGACTAGCTAGGAACCTACACACTCACGCGGCATACTAGAAAGCATACTAGTAAAGCAAAATGCCAACAAAGAGGAGCGTCGCACGTACCTCCACGCCTAGGCGTGAGGAAGAAACCCCGGCCGAGATCAACAACCCCGATACACACGACACATAATAATATAATGCCAACCAAAATGCCCACTCCTCGCAGGGAGATAATAGGCTACAACAGTAGAATTTGGGGCTGCCGATGCACGGGCTGACGGGCGGCACTCGGTGAAAGGTTGGCCGCGAGGAGGTTCCCGAACGGTAATCTGCCGGTTCGCAGCAGCGCGCAGGTCACCGGCGAACTCTACCACGAGCCGGTCTGGAGTCCGAATGGGACGCCGTCAGTGGGAGTGCGAATCCAGGTCACAGGGGGAAGCGTCGGCCAAAGCGGGTGCGTAGATTCGCAGCGTGGTGGCCGTGAGGTCATCTGCAATCCGTGACTGGTTTCCTGCACACAGAACAGCGCGCTCGAGCGAGAAAATTAATAACTTAACGCTCCAGCGTGCGAACGTGATTCCGCCTGTGGGAGGACAACGGGGACTCGTAGCAGAAACTTCTGATCAAAGGGTTTGACCAGATTGCGTCGAGGTAAGCCATGGTGTCTTCTGCAACATGTCGCTGGTACTGGGGTCGGACTGCACAGGATCAGTCTACGCGGTCCCACGAGAATGAACGCCACGCACAGCACGATCGTCGAAATGAGGCGAGACTTGCGGCGTTGGAAAGAGGACGAAAAGTTGTTCGAACCATGAGAAGATGAGCCTCATCACGTCACCAGGCTGGGCGCAGTCGCAACAGTGGTAAGCTTCTGTCCTCTGGGCGAGCAGTCGGATAGAGGTACAATGGCCGTGGTGAAAGTTTCTGAAACGAGGTCAGAATCCGACGAAACCACCTGGGTTGGTTCCGGGACGCCGAGGGCTACAACGTTGAAGAAGAAGACTTGGGCAGAAAACTGATGTAGAAATCGTGACAAGAACAACACCCAACTGCACCCTCTGGGCGGGTTGATTCGAATGGATTCTGCGCAGTCGTGGGAGAACGGATGCCACGAACAGTGCCGATGTCGAAACAAGGCGAGACCACCTCTGGATCGAAGAGGACTCGGGGGGGAACAAACTCAGAGAAGAACTCTCAGCCTGATTCGCACTGTGGACGTCGGGGTCGCCTATGCAAGTAGGGATTCAATTCTGCCTCGGATCTGCAGGGTGCAGATTATCTTGATCTTTAAGCTTGATGGTGGAGATGAAGACGAGGGCTTGCGAGGGCGGCGTGGAGGAACATGGAGGATGGATGCCTTGGCGTCGCACCAAGGGGATGGGGAGTCGCACCCCAGATTGATCCCGTCGCAGGAGCAAGGAGGAAGAGAGGGGGAACCTCGGCGTCGCACCGAGGGGTGGGGAGTCACACCCCGGGCTTACTCCCGTCGCAGGAGCAAGGAGGAACAGGGAGGAGGGCGCAGCCACCTTCAAGGAGAATCAGCAATTTTTTTTCTTTCATTTATAATAATTCTCCAAAGAAAATACAATCCTTTTATATGGGGAGGGGAGATGCTAGGGTTGAAACCCTAGCCAAGAGGGAAAGAGGGGTGCGCATGGTGCTTGGGGGAAAAGGGGGGGTGCGCAACTTTCCTAGATTCTAGGAGGAGATTGGGGAAGGGGGGGGGGCCAAAGGAGGGAGGGAGTGGTCGACTGGGGAAGGGAGGAAAGGGGGGGTGCGCCCCTCTTCCTACAATCTAGGAGAGGGGGCGGCTGCCACCTTCCAAGAGGAGGGAAAGAGGGGGCGGCGCCCAAAACCCTAACCCTAGGGAGGGGGGCACAAATCCCTAGGTGGGCCAAGCCTTGGGTTGGGCAGCCATGCCAAATGGGCCAAGGCTTGAACCAAGAAAGTGGCCCAGTAACCCTATCTCCTACCTAATAAGCATAAAATGACCCAACTAAAGCCTAATTGGCTCCAATTGGCCTACAAAGGTCCACAAATAATAAAAAGTGTCCACGCAGGGACTAATTCAAGGCCCACCATGGCCTAAAGCATGAAGATAACTCCGCTAGTCCGCCAAGTGATCGCCGAGCCAAAGGGATGCCGGCGTGGTCCGTGTACTCCATCGTGAGCTACGGCGCGTGTCCTCACCAGTCATCACCCATCTACACATCGATGTCATCTCCCTCCCCCACTGCCTGCTGTACAGCTGCTACGAGAAAAATATTAGGTCGTGGTTGTTGACACACGTTTTTGCCCACAAGTTATGTCATTTCTCTTATTCATCATTTTTGATGCCCCGAATTAGCCATTATTTTGGAGCTTCCTTGGATGGATTTTTGAGCCCATTTTTACCATTTCATATCCTTTGAGTCTTGGAGATCATGATTCCCTAGAGTCCTCGAGCTTATCTTATCAAATTCCGGCTTTCAAGTCAACTTTGGGCCCATTTAGGCCAACTTCCTTCAAGTAATCGGCTCTCTCTCACTGCGCAGTCCTGAAAGTTGTCCTTTTTCATCTCCTTCTGTTCCTCTTTTCAAAATGTTTTCTTTATCAAAGTTGTTCATCTTTCAAGGATCTACAATTTCTTCTTCTATGCCAATGGCCAGTTCTGCCCCGATTGTGAGCTATTCACATTTTTCCGGTATGCTGTGCTGTTCACCTATGTCCCAAAATTTTTTTCTCTGTTCCAGCCCCATTTTCTCCATCTTATAATGATTTTATCATCTTAATTTCTTCATACAAGTTGTTCCTCTCTCAGTTATCTATAATTTCTTCTTCTACCACTTTCGCTAGTTCAGTCCCGTTTGAGAGATACGCTTCAATTTCTAAAGTCGCGCGCAGTCTGCTCATTTTTTCCCTCCATCAGTGTGACGGCCCTACATAGGTGCGTTAGAGCAGTGTGACGGTCCTACGATAGACCGTCACACCGAAACTTGCCTGAAACACCCTGTTCGACCCCTAGAGCCTAGCGGTCCTACCCTAGACCGTCAGAGTCCATGTGACGGTCTAATATGGGTGCGTTACACCGAAACTCATCCGAAAACGCCCCGTTCGACCCCCAGAGTGTGACGGACCTACCCTAGTCCGTTACATAACTCTGACGGTCGTACGATAGACCGTTACACACACCTGAGAGTCCAATTCGTGCTGGACTCTGCTCCGTTTCTGTGCGTCGTGGCCCTCTTGCAGTGTCCATAACTTCTTGAATTCTACTCCGAATTGAGCGCCGTTTGTTCCTATGATTTCTCCTTGGTATTATCTTGAATTCGGTCTAAAAAAATTCAAATTTCATTGGCTATCTTGCTCAGAATCACGCTCAAAAGATCAGGATTTAAGTATCCTAGTTCAACTAAAACTCTGCAGATAAGGCTCCGGGGCTACCTTCCAAGAGCCATATCTTCTAGAATCCTCCTCCAAATTGATCCCCGTTTGTTCCTATCTCTTTTCCTTAGTATTATCTCAAGTTTGATCTAGAGAACTCGATTTATCTTGGACTCTATCTCCGAGAATCGTGATAAGAGGATGAGGCTTTCTTACAAAACTCTTTAAAAACTGCCCAGTTCGTAGTTGCAAAGGGGGGCTCTTTCCGGACGTGGGGCGAAGCCATGCTGCAATTCCAACTCATAACTTCGACCCTATCTTGGAGAGGGAAGTATTAGCTTTTCATTCCATCATTTTTGGCTTGATTTCATGGTCTACACTCTTAGTTCTAGTCTCCTCAAAATCACAAATCATCACAGTTTTCTGCACTTTTTGCTACACATGTGTTTTTCTCCGTTTTGCATCATTGTTTTCTCTCTATTCTCTCAATCAAATCTCGTGATTTCAAATCTCATGCATACACAACACACACACCTATCTCTTCCACCCATCCACAGGGGTTAAAACCCTCCCCCGGTGCGTTCTCCCCCTTTTATTCATGCTATTTTATCACTTTGGGCAGATTCCTACACTTCATGATCTAATAGGTTTTTACCTTTGTGTTTCATCTGCTCGTTTTTTTCCTCCATCAGTGTGACGGCCCTACATAGGTGCGTTAGAGCAGTGTGACGGTTCTACGACAGACCGTCACACCGAAACTTGCCTGAATTAGCCATTATTTTGGAGCTTCCTTGGATGGATTTTTGAGCCCATTTTTACCATTTCATATCCTTTGAGTCTTGGAGATTATGATTCTCTAGAGTCCTGGAGCTTATCTTATCAAATTCAGGCTTTCAAGTCGACTTTGGGCCCATTTAGGCCGACTTCCTTCAAGTAATCGGCTCTCTCTCACTGCGCAGTCCTGAAAGTGGTCCTTTTTCATATCCTTCTGTTTCTCTTTTCAAAATGTTGTCTTCATCAAAGTTGTTCATCTTTCAATGATCTATAATTTCTTCTTCTATGCCAATGACCAGTTCTGCCCCGATTGTGAGCTATTCACATTTTTCCGGCGTGCTGTGCTGTTCACCTATGTCCCAGAATTTTTCTCTCTGTTCCAGCCCCATTTTCTCCATCTTCTAATCATTTCCTCATCTTACTTTCTTCATAAAAGTTGTTACTCTCTCAGTTATCTACAATTTCTTCTTCTACCACTTTTACTAGTTCTGCTCCGTTTGAGAGATACACTTCAATTTCTAAAGTCACGCGCAGTCTGCTCATTTGTTTCCTCCATCAGTGTGACGGCCCTACATGGGTGCGTTAGAGCAGTGTGATGGTCCTACAATAGACCGTCACATCAAAACTTGCCTGAAATGACCCGGTTCGACCCCTAGAGCGTGGCGGTCCTACCCTAGACCGTTAGAGCCATGTGACGGTCCAGTATGGGTGCGTTACGCCGAAACTTATCCGAAATCATCCCGTTCGACCCCTAGAGTGTGACGGACCTACCCTAGTCCGTTACATCACTCTGATGGTACGCCGATAGACCGTTACACACACCTGAGAGTCCAATTCGTGTTGGACTCTGCTCCGTTTCTGTGCGCCGTGGCCCTCTTGAGCGTCGTTTGTTCCTATGGTTTCTCCTTGGTATTATCCTGAATTCAGTCTAAAGAACTCCAAATTTCATTGGCTATCTTGCTCAGAATCACGCTCGAAAGTTAAGGGTTTAGGTGTCATGGTTCAACTCAAACTCTGCAGATAAAGCTCCGGGGCTACCTTCCAAGAGCCATATCTTCTAGAATCCTCCTTCGAATTGATCCCCGTTTGTTCCTATCTCTTATCCTTAGTATTATATCGAGTTTGATCTAGATAACTCGATTTATCTTGGACTCTATCTCCGGGAATCGTGATAAGAAGATGAGACTTTCTTACAAAACTCTATAAAAATTACCCAGTTCGCAGTTGCAAAGGGGGGCTCTTTCCGGACGTGCAGTGAAGCCGTGCTGCAACTTCAACTCACAACTTTGACCCTATCTTGGAGAGGGAAGTATTAGCTTTCCATTGCATCCTTCTGGGCTTGATTTCATGGTCTACACTCTTAGTTCTAGTCTCCTCAAAATCACAAATCATCACAGTTTTATGCATTTTCTGCTACATGTGTTTTTCTCTATTTTGCATCAATGATTTCTCTCTATTCTCTCAATCAAATCTCGTGATTTCAAATCTCATGCATGCACAACACACCCACCTATCTTTTCCACCCTTCCACAGGGGTTAAAAACCTCCCCCCGGTGCGTTCCCCCCCTTTTATTCATGCTATTTTATCACTTTGGGCAGATTTCTACACTTCATGTTCTAATGGGTTTTTACCTTTGTGTTTCATCTTTGTTTTGCAGGAGAGCATGAATACAACGTGAGGCCCTCTTCATCTAGCCGGCTGGAAGGAGAGGAGGTTTGAATCCACAAATTCCCCGCACCCCGTTTCAAGCGCGATCAAGTTTTTTTTCCAAGATACACGGCGCCGTTCTTTACACTTCTTCATCCTTTGGCGTTGTTGGAACCTTGGTGGCGATCATGGTTAGTATTTCTCATCCTTTCATCCCCCTTGTCTTTGATTCACATGTTTATGCATGTATGTATTTAAAGGGGGCGGGATAGGAATCTAATTAAAAAATAAATCAATAATTTTTTGGCGATCACGATGGGACACCAATGCCCATCACGTTTGTTTTCATGCTCTTTTGTTAGTTGGGTGGGTGCATGTTCATATTTAGGTGATATTTCCTCCATCCGCCCACTATTTTTGGTGTTTTACGGGCTCTGGTTATGTGACGGTCTTATGGTAGATCGTCACTATCATATAATAGTCATTTGGTAGACCGTTACAGCTTCTGGCAGTCTTGCGCGCATGCTCACAGGGCCATATTCATCGAGACATAACTTTTGATCCCGGAGTCCGATTGAGCTGATTTTTGTTCCGTTAGATAGCCCTTTGTATTGTCTTTCCATCTATATATCATTTGCATCATTTGGTTAACAATTGCATATTCTAATATTGTCTAACTTTTTAAGTTTTGTGCATAAGTTCTGCAGGCAGGCTCAGGGACAGGTTCACAGGTACATCTTTACTCAGTGATTTGACTGCCTTCCCGATGTCGGATTGCACTGATTTTTATTCCATTGGATAGTCCTTTATATTTTCTTTCCATCCATATACTACTTGCATCATTTGGGTCACGTTTGCTTAGTTAAAAATTATCATCATTTTAGCATATTGTCCATAAAATATGCATGTGGTCTGCGCATAGGTTCACGGGGGCATCTTTACTCAGTGATTTGATTGACCTCCCGGGATCAGATTGATCTGTTCTTGGGCCTGTTGTGTAGACCTTTATATTGTCTTTCCATCCATATACTATGTCTTATTTGGATCTTGTTTGTATAGTTTAATTTTGTCTTGATTTTCAAGTTTTAGGCTAGAAATTACATGCACTCCGGTGCACATAGGGTCATACATTGCATATCATAGTTACATTTCCTACCTTGGTAAGTGATCCTCTCGCTCCCATATTCCTTGGGCTCAACTAGGTGATCTTATCCGGGACCTCCATAAGTCCCCGCGAGCCGTGGATTCCCACACGGACGCCGGGCCGGTTGTACCTTTCCACACATTAGGTTTGCATTTGCATACGTGTGAAGGAGTTAACCTTAGTCAACACAAAGTTTGGACCTTATTCCCATAGGATTCCTATCTTGAGGGAATTTTTCCTAATTCAAATCATTAAAAGGTCTATTAAAACCCCTAAAAGATTTTCCATCATATTAACTTGTTTGACTTGGGTGAAAACTTTCACATTGCATTGTTTATGTTGTTTGGGCTTGTCCAAGCCCATTAGTGGTGTTTTGTGCTGCATCCACATGTTTTGTTGTTGTTAGGCCCACTTAAGTCAGTCCATTTTGTTGGTTCATTATCCAGTCCATTGTCCCATGGTCTATTGTCCATTCGTCTTTGCACTAGTGGGTCAGCCCCCCTTTGTCCTCAAGCCCATTGAGCCCTTGCTTCCCCATTTGTATTGTCCTTGATCTCCTTATATTATGTCTCCATTTGCCCTCATGGAGTATCATTCTAACCCCTTGTATCATCCTTCTTCCTATTCTTCTTGCCATTCTCGCGTGGAATCCTCTTCCCACGCGGGCCCATCTTCCCGTGGTCCCTCTGATCCCTCCGAGAAACAGGCTAATCTCATGGCCCATCTTTCAAGCCGTGTTTGCCAAATGGACCTGGCCCAGGCCCAACGTCTTATTGCATCTCATCTTCATGGGCCTCCTTCTCTTAATGGGCCATCTTTTGTTCGTGGGCCACTTTCTTCTCCTTCATATGCTACTGGCCCGATTTCTAATGGGACTCATTCTTCTTCTCCTTATGCTGCCAGCCCAATGGGTCCTTATGCTTATGCTTCTTCCAAGCCCACATATCCTTCCATTCCCGGAATGGGCCCTTCTTCTTCTCAGCCCGGATCCTCTTATCCGGCCCAATACCATGCTCCTGGTCCTAATTCACATCCTCTTGCTCAAGCTGACCCATATCCTTCTCGATCTCTCCCTACCCAGGAGATGATTACTCAAACCCAACGCCAGCTTGATGAGCTTCAACGTCGGATTGATCCTAAGTCCTCCTTAAGTATTCCATTCACATTTCAAGGTCTTCAGCTTCCGCCATCTTCACAAATTCCCGCATATCGCCGTTATGGTGGAGTTGGTGACCCGTATGTGCACTTAAATGAGTTTTTTTATGAGTCGGCCCAGTTTCGGCATGGCCAATGCTTGATGGCTTACTTGTTCGATCTGTCAGTGGAAGGCCCGGCTCGAGATTGGTTCTTTTCGTTGCCACAAGAGAAGATTGTAAATTTTCAAGCCGTTCAAGAGAAATTTCTTCAGCAGTTTCAAGACCAAGTTAGGCCCAAGTATTCTATGGTTGATCTGGCCCATGAGAAGATGAAGCCCAACGAGGAGTTCTCTACCTTTGCTGATCGCTGGCGTCACTTGGCCGCGTAAGTCCCGGGGCATATTCCAGAGGGAGAGCAGATCAAAATGATCATTTCTAATGCAACGCCCGAGTACCGCTTTATCTTAGCCTTGAATGATATCACCTCCTGGCAACAATTGTATATCCGAGTCCGCTTTATCCGCCAACCACTCCTAGTTTCCCTTGACCCAGAGTCTCCTCCACCTTCTACGCCCACATATGCCTCCTATCCATCGCCTTCCATGAGTCAGCCCTCCACTACATATCCTTCCGCGAGTCAGCCTTCCGCTCCCCCACACCCATATACCCCCACATATCCCTCCACATATCAAAACTCCACGAGTCAGCCTTCCACCTTTTTATACCCACATGAACCTCCACCTCCGGTCAAGCGAACATCACACCCCGAGCAGGTAGATGTCGTCCACATACCTCCCACCTCACTTTTCGCTCCACACGTGCCTCCACCAAATCCTTCCCCTAACCACGCACCATTACCTATGCAACCCCCACTTCCTTCTCCACTTCCATCTCCATTACCTTCCCATACCCCTCGACATCCACCTTGTCCGAAGCAGGCTCCTCATCGTCCTCCGTTGCCGGAGTGTTTTTCAGCAATTTTAAGGGCTTTGATGGCAGCTCACGCGTTGCCGCTCCCTCCAGTTGTGCCTTGCCAACCCGCGATCGGAGATATGCTTCAATTTTGTGATTACCATCGCCAGCAGGGGCATTTGGTTGAGGATTGCCCCGAATTTCGAGAGTATGTTTATGGCTTAGAAGATGATAAGAGGATTGATTAGGCCGCCATGCATAAGGTTGTTCTACATCTCCGCAAGCAGCAGCAGCAACAAACAGCGACGCCCAGGCAGCCGTCTCTACAAGACCAGGGGCACCCCCATGATTCTTTATCGGGCATTGCACCTGCTCCGTCCACCACCCGATCCCTCAGCTATTTCATCACCTACTCCGTTACCTTCGCCATCTCCTACCCCGGCTCCATTGCCGCCACAAACTCAAGCCTCTGCTCATGCTAGTGCCTCCCTTTCTTCTCCCACCGTCACTACCACCGCTTCCATTCCCAACACCGCTCGACGCGTTGTGTCGACACGTCGACGGTGGACACCACAACCTCCCTCTTCACCCTCTCCACCTCCATGTCCACTACCCCCATCGCCTTCATCACTATCCTCACCATCTCTATTGCCATCACCATCATCTCCGTCTCCACCACCAGTGCTTCCATCACCACCTCCATCTCCACCCTTGCCTCCATCTCCGCCATCACCTTTGCCTGAGCCTGAGCAAGCCACACATTTGCCTTTACCTTTACCCTTAGCCACGCTTTCACCTTCACCTTTGTCGCCACCCGAGCCTATCATCGCCACATCGCCTGCGCCTTCACTTTCCATCACCACTCCCGTTGGAGCCTCCATGCCTTCCAAACCTTCACACGTACCACCCAAACATATTCCCTTTACTTCTCCAACCACTTACACCCCACGGAGCGGGTGTGCGTTACCCATGGTGCCCCTTGGGTCTAATCCCCAGGGAGATAATAAGCCAAGTCAGGATGATTCAGTGCCGGCCATGCATTTCAAGATTCAGGATTTTATCTGTCGGATGACGGTTCGTGTCCTCGTCCCTGGTTATTTTAGGGATGATGCGTCTCTACTTTCAAAGATGACAGTTGCTAAGAAGAGTTCCCTTGAGTTGATGCCAGTTTCTTCCCGAGCAAGGCCTGTGGCAATCTCTTTGCTTGCTAGAGAGTTCACCGTTGATGCAATTATTTCTCCTCGCTCTATTGCCATTCAGATGAAAGGCCAAGAAGGGTTCTCTACCCGTGTTTTGCTAACGCATACGGCCGCCAAGCAGATTATGGATTCTATGTTCAAGGGGCAATTGGCCGTATCTTCTACACTTTCCAAGGATATTCTGCACTTGTTATGCAATCTTCCTCGGTTTATTAGCAAACCGGCCATGTCAACGCCGTGTATTACTCTCCCTAAGCTTCACCCGTCTCTTCTATCAAGGGAGTTGTGCTTCAAGGCTGAGTTCCGAGTGGAGTTGCCGAATCTCATGCTTCTAGTGCCGAGAGACAAAACCCCGTGGGTTTGTGATATTCATCACTCTGAAGGGTTACTTGCTCAAGAATGTCCGCATATTGCTAGCACCGGGTGTCTAGGGGCAACCACACCGATGAAGTTGCATGTTCACAGTCGGGCCAGGCCATCTGCTAGGTGGGCCCGTTATTTGAGAAGGTATTACAGATTAAGAAGCCCGAAGGTCCAAGCCCGCACTAGGTGGGTCCATTTTCAAGAGATTTCTGTCAAGAAGAGGCGGCGACGCAAACTCAATCGCCGTCAGTTGTGCATTCAGGGGTCCACCTCTTCCTCCCTTTCTTTTCATTCATCCTTCCTTCTACTCAGTTCTCACCCTTGGGTGGTGTATCTTCCTCCATCTGATCCTATCTCCATCATTTTCTTCTCCTTCCGTAGGTCAGTGCGTCCCCATTCCTCTCCCTTTTCTCCGGATCCTCTAGATTTTCCCTCCTCTCACAATTCTAGGCCTCGGCCTATGTCTTTTCATCCCGATCTCGGGACATCTCCCAGTTCTTCTCCTCCAGTATCTCCGGGTTCCATCTCTAGTTCTCTTTCCCCGACCCTATCGGGTGTCTCTTATTCTCCTTCTCTGACCTTGTCGGATGATTCTCGTCCCTCTTCTCCGACCACGTCGGATGATTCTTCTTCTCATCTTTCTACTCATTCATCCTCACCCTTTCAGGGTCATTGCCCTTTTTCATGCTATTTTCGAGGCTTTAGCCCGCCTTGATCTCGGCTAATCTGGTTTCTTCTGTAATTGGTTCCTTGTTATCAATGTCTCTACACCTTAACGAGGGAGTTTATGCCCTCGTCTCTCTTCCTTTTTATCCTTCTTCGTCCAGAATGATGTCTGTCACTCCTCTGTGTTGAGGAATCCAATCCTTTGCTCTCCTTTCATCCTTTATCCTGACAAGCAAGGAATACAAAGCTACTCATGCTGAACGAAGCTCGATGATCAAGATCGCGTCAGGATGCTACATCCACATTATGGATTTGCAAGGTATCGTTATTTTGTGCAAGAAAATGTTATCATCGCTATTATCTCTCTTACTCCTGCACATGCTTATAATAATGTTGGCTCCTCAACATGGTTAAGTGGCTTTTAGAAATTTGCTCAGTTAAGCTTAGTCAAATGAGTTTGCTTCTGCAGCATCCTTAGGCTGGTGATAGCTATGCGTTGGGAGTCTAGTTCATTCCTCGATCGTTAAGGGTGACCTTTGAGTATGGATTTTTCACACACTTCACGGCGAGCCATAGTCGATTCCTCTGAGGCACACCGTCGCTGCTTTGGCCATACTGTGGGTATGCATGAAGGCCTTTTTCTCTTCTCTACTCGGCCAAGTGCAGGGGCAAGAGATGGATGGATTGTTGGGTTCGGTGCAGTATTCAGAGGGGGGTGAATGAATATAACCCGTTTAAAAAAAAAACTTTCGTCCAGTTAAAATATGATGCTCACTAGAATTACTAGTTCGCAAACTAGACAAGCTTAAAAGCTAATAATCAGTTGCAGAACAAAACAAGCATACAGTGAGATCACTAGGATGCTAACTAGGCTGAATTAGACAAGGAGTCGCTCAACTAGAATTTCGCTCTCTTGACAGATTAAACTATTCTAAGAAAACTAATCCACTCTTCTGCTCAACCAGAAGTCAAACGCTTAGAGCGCCCCTATGCAATCATCTAGCGGAAGCAAAAGCAGATAAACCAAACCATAATGCACAAGGGTTTTTAGGTGGTTCGATCCTCCAGACCTACATCCACCCCACACTCAACCCGAGTGTGGCTTCCACTAGCTCACGCTAGAAACCGCAGACTCAGTCTGCAACAGGTGCTGCCACACAGCTTGACCAGGGGAACAACCTCCCCTCTTCCTCCAGACCAGGAGGGAACCAACCGGTGACTTCCAGTCACCAGCAAACCAGAGGTCGAAGACCTTTCTTCCTCCAACCGGAGGGACCCCTGGACTTGAATCCATAAGCCCAGAACCGGAGACAAGTCTCCCTTCCTCCAAACCGGAGGGAACCCACAAGTAGCTCCCAGCTACTTGCAACCGGAGATCAGATCTCCCTTCTCCTGATCCACAGGAGGAACCCCGACCTCTCTACAGAGTATCGAAAAGCACAGCAAACCAAAAAACAAAGGAAAAATAATAAATGAAAATAACTTCAGCAAACAGAAAGCTGAAACACGAAATGCACAATGTGGCTCTCAACGGAGCTGACTGGCCTGGATTTGATCCACGGTCCAGTAGACAGATCTTCAGGTAAGTTTTTTCCTTGTTCTCCACGAGCTCTCTCGCTCACTTTCTATCTCTCTTTTCTTTCTCTTCTACTCTCCTAGGAGCTTCTTCTGCTACTTCTCTTCTTCTTCTTCTCAACTCACGATCTCTCTTTTTCTTTCTTCTGTTCTCCTAATCTCTTACTCTCTACTCTTCTCTTCTTTCTCTTTTTCTTCTTCTGCTCTTACTCTCACTCTCTTTTTTTTTTCTTCTGCTCTTACTCTCACTCTCTTTTTCTTCTTCTGCTCTTACTCTCACTCTCTTCTCTGCTCTCTTCTTTTCTTTCTTCTCTTCCTTTTCCTGGATCGGGGCTCTCTGTATGAGCTTTTTTTCTTGCCAACCCGATCGACTTTCATCTGTGGACGAAGGCTTCCTTATATAGCATCAGCAGCAGGTGGATAGGGCACAAGACGCGTGTGCCTCCCACGCTTGATCCAGAACTTTCTTGTCACGTGCCTTCATTGCATTTTGTTCCTCTTGTCTTGGATCACGTGCAGCCCAGGTGTCTGAAATGTTCTTCCTCGGACCTGTAATGAGATTAACACCATTAGTCAATCAGAGTTCGCTGCATGCTTATTTAAAGCTAAGGCGCACGAGGTATGTAATGTCAACACAGGGTGACTACTTCACGAGGTTGGAAGTGAACGAACTGTGATACAATGAGCAAGGCTAACACAACAAGGAAGATGACACGAGATGCAACTAGAGGACAGAGAGAAGCGACACGAGGTTCACACAGAAAACGACACGAGGTATACTGTGACAGAACAGACACAATGAAGAGAGTGACACAAGGTGGTGGCACAGAAAGCAACACGAGGTGCTGCAATATTCTGCACGCAGTGGAACAAAAAATGACACGGAATGAAAACAACACAAAGATGAAGTTGACACGGAGTGAAAATGACACGAGGTCTGGGAGACACGACACAAAGTCACAAGAACGACAGTAACCAACACGAAGTGTGGTTACGAAACATGAACGACACGAAGTGTGGAAACATGACACGAAAACGACACGAGGTCTGGAAACATGACACGAAGTCACAAGAAGAACAGTAACCAACACGAAGTGTGGTTACAGAACAAAAACGACACGAGGTCACAAGACAAACGACACGAAGTGTTACTGTAACAACAAACACTACGAAGTTTACGAATACAAAAAGCACGACATGAACTAAGGATGACATGGGGACAACACAGTCACATAGGCTGCACGAAGTGAAAGACAACACGGCTATCTCGACACGTGATGAAATGGTGGAAGTAGAAGAACAACTCGAAGACGAAAACGACACGAGCTGAATTTAACACAAAGGCGAAGACAGACACTGACACGAGGTGTGGACACGAAGCAAGAATGACATGAGGTTCAGGGAAACCAACACGAAGACAGAAACAGTACGGACACACGAAGTATTACCTCTTAGCAGCTTTTTCTTGTAAAGCATGGAAATCAACACGAAGTGTTATAACCTCAGACGACACGAAATCTTTTCGTGTTAGTGAGGGGAAACAACACGAGGTGAGACTTCACGCTGTACAGAACTTGGAAGACCAGTGTTGAATGAGTAGACGTGTAGTATATCAAGAAAGAAGGCCAGTGTACAGACTTGGAGGCCTGAAGGCGATGTGAGTAACAATCCAATGTATGGACTTTCATGAGACGCTCAATGTGCAGACTTACTGCCAATCAATGTATAGACTCTGTAAATGCATATGAAAGCTTTATGCAGCAGATAATAGTCTGAAACTTCAATTACAATGATTCACAGTGTAAACAAATAAACTGACTGAGCATATGAAAGCCTGAATGAACATTTCAACAGGATGACTCACAGTGACTCACATCAAACACCAATCATCAAAACCAAATCAATCATTAAAACCACAGCAATGAATGCTTTATGCATCAGTTTAACATGTAGCATGACCTCACATCAAATATGTTAATCTAAACTGAGCAGCAGGATGACTGAACATGACTGAACATTTGATTAACTCACACCAACAATCAATCAACAAAACCATCATCAAAACCACATCAATCATCAAAACCATCATCAAAATCACAGGGACACAACAATCTCCCCCTTTTTGATGATGGCAACACTTTCAATATATTGAGTCATTCTGATGATGTGAGGTATTCTGAAGACTCAAATTATTCTCCCCCTTTGACTTCATCAAAAAGAAAATAATTTGAGAAATTAAAGCATGTATAAGAGTTCAGTCAATTTCTCCCCCTTTCAAGAACATGATTCTCCCTTTTTGGCAAACAATCTCCCCCTTTGATATAAACAAAATAAACCATGGGAAGGGTTAAATGCAAAAATGCAGATGCAACAAGGAATGCAATACTCCCCCTAAGTATGTGAATGCAAGGTCACAAATGATATGAACATGATTCAGCACGACTAGGAATGCTCCCCCTGAACAGATGCCAATTGATATGCAAGTGATGCATGACATGGAAGCTCCCCCTCAATAAATGGACTCTTATGAGATAAATGAGAAGGAGACCACAGGGGCAAACAAGGAGAAGTTCAGGTCATTGAGCCAATGACATGAGCAGAAGAAATTCAGTTAACAAATTTTTCAAGGATGCTCCAAACATAAGAAATTCAGCCAGATTTTCAAAGAGATATCAATCTCATAAATCTGAAACATAAGTTTTCAAAATCTTCTATCATAAGGGCTTATGAATGACATTTATTGAACAGCATGGTTTAAACATGATGTATGCAGAGTTTATCAATAAAATTCTGTATTGATATCTAAAACCATAGTTTAATAAAAGTGAACCAAGCCCTCATATTTATCTTGATTATCCTCCCTTTGTCTTACACAATCAAATCTATTGACTTCTTTCAGAATTACATGTACTAGTATTGAAATCAAGCAATTACGAAGTCATATGATTTTGTCTAGGGTTGTAGCAATTTGATTTTTGGCATCAATATTCAGATATTTTCAATTTATTCAACAATTTTCCTTGCTACAAATTTTACGTGCTTTCTAGTTTAGTACACACCTTGTAACTAGAGGATATACCTTGATCAGAGGCCAATATCCCTAAGCCCTTAGTGTGACTAACTGTCATGCCTTATGTAAACAGAGTTAGCATTTACACATCATGACACACTACAGCTCAATTTTTAATGAGTGAATTGTATTTCTCAGTGTGCATGCCATTGCTCTGCCTGATTTTCAATGAATTCTCATTTTACAGAGTTAACTAAGGCACCTCATGACACAGTCCTTTGGACTTGTGTTTCTCAGTGACCAATGTCATTGCTCTGACAGATATTACCCTTTAGACATTTCAGAAACATTCATTTGCTTCAAAACAATATTAATCTCATGTACTTAACCAATTAAAGTCATGTATTCAAAAGTGCAGATTTCAGAAGTTTTTGCAAGACATAGCATGAAACAGTTGGTTAAGATTTATTAAACATGATTCAGATATGTTAAGAGATTTTGAAGTTAAATTCCATGAATACATTAAGCTTAAACCACACGAGTTATTTCAGTCATTCATAAAAACGTATAATAGAAGATTTCTAGTTTAAGATTTTCAGATTTATGATCGAGATAGCCCATCGAAATCTTCATGAAAGACTGATAGAATTCTGAAGCCAAATGATACCAATTGATAGTAGAATTACCAATTGTTAAGAGAGATTTTGAAGCATAAAGTTTTCAGAATATGATCAAGGTTTGTCAACAAAATCAATAAGAAGGGATATGCTATGAAATCTGACAAATGTATGCATTTGACAACCTATATGCAATGCATTGACTCCCCCTTACAATATGCATTTAAACATACATGCAAATCACATATATGCACTTCAGATGAGTAGAGTTCAGAGGTATCAATTCAGACAATGCTGATGAGGAATGATTATGCAAACACAGAATTAACTTGCTATGCAACATACTGTCCTACATGCAGACTATGCACCAAGGATACATTAAACAAGTATGCAATCAATTCAGGTTTATGCATCCAATTCATGAGCATTTTTATCCTTTTTCAGATTTTTCAACATATGATGCAGTTCACTGTTTTACATGAAGACTAGACCCATGGTACTAGGCGGAGGACTTGATCCAAGGATCACCTCACACATGTCAGTAGCATCCAGACATACTCCATATGCCCTTCAACTTGTTCCATTTAATATACCATGATGATCATGTATGACAATGCAACATAAAGCAGTCCTTCATGCATTGAATCAGCATCATTGACACATGTAATGACAATCAGTCTATACACAATCAGTCCAAGTGTGCATTCAATAACAAGCATGCAATGCATTAACACAAAACACATGCATGGATGCAGAGTCTGTATAGTGCATCAACCGTATATACTAAAGAAGCATTCAAATTCAGTTCAACATATAGTATGAGAAGAGCATCAGATATGCAGAGTTGAATTCAATAGCTGAGTCTGGAATGCAGACTGATCAACTAGACAAGAGAAGATCATACAACACACAAGTAAATCAGCATGGAATTCTCATTTTTCATACTCACAAATTCAGATAATGAATTTAAAACAGATTTCAGAACTGACCTGAATTGAATCATGGGGTTTTCTTTTTGAGTGCCTTGGTTAACCCCTTTTATTTCTCCTTCCAAGGCCCTACCTGCAGCAAGTCAATCAATATGATCTTGCAGGGACCCAAGCAGTCTTGGGTCCTGCACTACCCCTATCAGGTGTTCTAAACAGTTTCTTAGCAACATGGTCATCAGATTTCATCAGAAAATAATTATCCATAGAGTGACCAAGTTTATCACAGTATCTACATGAAACAGCAGATTTTCTGGTCCTGTGATGCATATCAACAGCAGCATGAGACCTATGATAATTAGCATGAATTTGTGATTTATCATTACCTGCCCACCAGCATTCAGAAGCTCGGTGGCCAGGTTTTCCACATTCATAACAAGCAAGAGTCTTTTCTTTAAGACTAGTTTTATTTCTGCCCAAGAGATTTTTGTTTGGAGGGAATCTTACAAATTTGGAATTAAAATGATTTCCCTGAACAAACCAGCAGTCCTTGACTACATGCCCATACTTACCACATTCAATGCACCTAGAATGCTTACCTCTTGAGCCAGTAAATCCCCATGAAGGCCTAAACCAACACTCAACAGCTTTATGACCACGTCTGTTACAATTGTAACAAATGATATGTTGGTTTGAGGAAGACATGTTTCTTTTGGGGTGGTGATGATTATTTGGAAGAGTTTTATCATGCATCATATCATCCCTTATCATTACTCTGCAGTCATCCATATAATGACCATGCCTACCACAGTAGTAACAATAGGCATCAGATTTCCTAGGAACATGGTTTCTATCATGTGAGTTCCTAGGTGTATGTGAACGAGTACAAGAAGCATGAGCATTATGGATTGGCCCAACAGATTCAGCAGAACTAGCAAATTTCAGAGTACAACCAGAAGTATTCTTAGCCTTCTTTGTTTGACTCTTTCTTTTCAATTTCTGATTATTCTCAATAGATTTTGTTTGCTTTTTAATTTTCTGGGCTTTAAACTGAAAGATAGTTTTTGAACGTGACTTCTGATTTTCATTTTGTTTTGGGGATTGCCTTGAAGTACCAGCTACATTAGTGCTTTGGACAAAGGTTGTATATAGCTGGTTTTTAGTGATTTTCTTAACATCAGAACAGCAATTTGTTCCCCCTTCAGAGTTATCATCCTTCCTCCTCTCAACAGTTTTCATTTTTCCTTTAATCTTGGCAGACTCAATAGCTGAATTTTCCAGATTATGAATTTTATCTTCCAAGTTAGCAATGTGAAGTTCATAACTGGCTATTTCCTGTTCACTGCAATTTACACATTCGCTTAGAACTTGGTTTGCAGTTTTATACTTCTCAATTTCTTGTTCTAGACTGTTCAAACTTTTTGAATTTTCATCATAAACAGCTTTTCCTTTTTCAATTGACAGCCATTTCTCAGAGAATACAGTATTAAGAACCATTAGCCTTTTATTTTGATCCTTTAAGTAGACATTTTCTTCTTTTAGAGATTTTATTTGTTCTTTTTGAAGAATGTCATCAGACTCAAACTCATTAATTATGTCTTCGAGAATGGCACAACCTTTACAAGAATTATCTTCTCTAATGTGCTCCTTTTCAGATTTCAAAATTTTCACTTCTTTTCTCAATTTCTTGTTTTCAGATTTTAGTTTCTTGGATACTTTGAACAGATCTTTATACATTACTATCAATTCATCAAAAGTGTATCCATCTGATTCGGAGCTTACTTGAGATGAAGTTTCCTCACCATCACTTCCCCGGTTGGCCATTAAGCATATGGACTTTCTTCCTTCTCTATCAATGTCCGAGGTGTTCCCTTTGAGTTTCAATACCTCTGGACAATCATCCTTTGTGTGGCCAGCCTTCCTGCATTTGTAGCAAACATTAGTGTCAGCAATCTTGGCAGGATTAGAGTTATACCTTGTTTGCTATTTGCTACCGTCAAGCTTTCCTTCTCTTTTTCTCAGAAATTTCCTGAAGTTACTAATCATCATTCCAATGTGGTCTTCATCAATTTCAGACCGCAAGAGGCTACTTTTCTTGCTTGATGATCCACTGTGGCTGGATCTGTTTGCTTTGCTGGAGCTAGCCTTCAGCACGATTGGCTCCATTGCAAACAATCTGAAAGCTCAGAACAAACTGGAGCACCTAAACCAAATAAGCAAGACAAAGCACTAAGACGGAGAATCAAAGCTACGAACACAGAAAGCACACTCTGAAAAAACACCAAACAAACCAGCAGGATCCTCTGCAGATTGTTAGATCAGATAGATCAGAGACCTGCTCTGATACCAATTGTTGGGTTCGGTGCAGTATTCAGAGGGGGGTGAATGAATATAACCCGTTTAAAAAAAAACTTTCGCCCAGTTAAAATATGATGCTCACTAGAATTACTAGTTCGCAAACTAGACAAGCTTAAAAGCTAATAATCAGTTGCAGAACAAAACAAGCATACAGTGAGATCACTAGGATGCTAACTAGGCTGAATTAGACAAGGAGTCGCTCAACTAGAATTTCGCTCTCTTGACAGATTAAACTATTCTAAGAAAACTAATCCACTCTTCTGCTCAACCAGAAGTCAAACGCTTAGAGCGCCCCTATGCAATCATCTAGCGAAGCAAAAGCAGATAAACCAAACCACAATGCACAAGGGTTTTTAGGTGGTTCGGTCCTCCAGACCTACATCCACCCCACACTCAACCCGAGTGTGGCTTCCACTAGCTCACGCTAGAAACCGCAGACTCAGTCTGCAACAGGTGCTGCCACACAGCTTGACCAGGGGAACAACCTCCCCTCTTCCTCCAGACCAGGAGGGAACCAACCGGTGACTTCCAGTCACCAGCAAACCAGAGGTCGAAGACCTTTCTTCCTCCAACCGGAGGGACCCCTGGACTTGAATCCACAAGCCCAGAACCGGAGACAAGTCTCCCTTCCTCCAAACCGGAGGGAACCCACAAGTAGCTCCCAGCTACTTGCAACCGGAGATCAGATCTCCCTTCTCCTGATCCACAGGAGGAACCCCGACCTCTCTACAGAGTATCGGAAAGCACAGCAAACCAGAAAACAAAGGAAAAACAATAAATGAAAATAACTTCAGCAAACAGAAAGCTGAAACACGAAATGCACAATGTGGCTCTCAACGGAGCTGACTGGCCTGGATTTGATCCACGGTCCAGTAGACAGATCTTCAGGTAAGTTTTTTCCTTGTTCTCCACGAGCTCTCTCGCTCACTTTCTATCTCTCTTTTCTTTCTCTTCTACTCTCCTAGGAGCTTCTTCTGCTACTTCTCTTCTTCTTCTTCTCAACTCACGATCTCTCTTTTTCTTTCTTCTGTTCTCCTAATCTCTTACTCTCTACTCTTCTCTTCTTTCTCTTTTTCTTCTTCTGCTCTTACTCTCACTCTCTTTTTTTTTTCTTCTGCTCTTACTCTCACTCTCTTTTTCTTCTTCTGCTCTTACTCTCACTCTCTTCTCTGCTCTCTTCTTTTCTTTCTTCTCTTCCTTTTCCTGGATCGGGGCTCTCTGTATGAGCTTTTTTTCTTGCCAACCCGATCGACTTTCATCTGTGGACGAAGGCTTCCTTATATAGCATCAGCAGCAGGTGGATAGGGCACAAGACGCGTGTGCCTCCCACGCTTGATCCAGAACTTTCTTGCCACGTGCCTTCATTGCATTTTGTTCCTCTTGTCTTGGATCACGTGCAGCCCAGGTGTCTGAAATGTTCTTCCTCGGACCTGTAATGAGATTAACACCATTAGTCAATCAGAGTTCGCTGCATGCTTATTTAAAGCTAAGGCGCACGAGGTATGTAATGTCAACACAGGGTGACTACTTCACGAGGTTGGAAGTGAACGAACTGTGATACAATGAACAAGGCTAACACAACAAGGAAGATGACACGAGATGCAACTAGAGGACAGAGAGAAGCGACACGAGGTTCACACAGAAAACGACACGAGGTATACTGTGACAGAACAGACACAATGAAGAGAGTGACACAAGGTGGTGGCACAGAAAGCAACACTAGGTGCTGCAATGTTCTGCACGCAGTGGAACAAAAAATGACACGGAATGAAAACAACACAAAGATGAAGTTGACACGGAGTGAAAATGACACGAGGTCTGGGAGACACGACACAAAGTCACAAGAACGACAGTAACCAACACGAAGTGTGGTTACGAAACATGAACGACACGAAGTGTGGAAACATGACACGAAAACGACACGAGGTCTGGAAACATGACACGAAGTCACAAGAAGAACAGTAACCAACACGAAGTGTGGTTACAGAACAAAAACGACACGAGGTCACAAGACAAACGACACGAAGTGTTACTGTAACAACAAACACTACGAAGTTTACGAATACAAAAAGCACGACATGAACTAAGGATGACATGGGGACAACACAGTCACATAGGCTGCACGAAGTGAAAGACAACACGGCTATCTCGACACGTGATGAAATGGTGGAAGTAGAAGAACAACTCGAAGACGAAAACGACACGAGCTGAATTTAACACAAAGGCGAAGACAGACACTGACACGAGGTGTGGACACGAAGCAAGAATGACATGAGGTTCAGGGAAACCAACACGAAGACAGAAACAGTACGGACACACGAAGTATTACCTCTTAGCAGCTTTTTCTTGTAAAGCATGGAAATCAACACGAAGTGTTATAACCTCAGACGACACGAAATCTTTTCGTGTTAGTGAGGGGAAACAACACGAGGTGAGACTTCACGCTGTACAGAACTTGGAAGACCAGTGTTGAATGAGTAGACGTGTAGTATATCAAGAAAGAAGGCCAGTGTACAGACTTGGAGGCCTGAAGGCGATGTGAGTAACAATCCAATGTATGGACTTTCATGAGACGCTCAATGTGCAGACTTACTGCCAATCAATGTATAGACTCTGTAAATGCATATGAAAGCTTTATGCAGCAGATAATAGTCTGAAACTTCAATTACAATGATTCACAGTGTAAACAAATAAACTGACTGAGCATATGAAAGCCTGAATGAACATTTCAACAGGATGACTCACAGTGACTCACATCAAACACCAATCATCAAAACCAAATCAATCATTAAAACCACAGCAATGAATGCTTTATACATCAGCTTAACATGTAGCATGACCTCACATCAAATATGTTAATCTAAACTGAGTAGCAGGATGACTGAACATGACTGAACATTTGATTAACTCACACCAACAATCAATCAACAAAACCATCATCAAAACCACATCAATCATCAAAACCATCATCAAAACCACAGGGACACAACATGGATGAGATGACCGACCTAGGCGCTCCCTAATACGAGAGAGGTCTCAAATAAGGGCAGTCTTGACCCTCAAAAATGAGCTTTCATGCAATATCTAGCCAATAAAGGCTACCAAAATGAAAAAATGAATCAATGCAAAATTATAAATCAAAGGCATGGCAAGAGTGACAGTACAGTTCCCCGCGGGACGTCATGAGCCCGGTCGCATGCGTGCCTGATAAATATGGGTCTAAAAATCAAAGACACAAAGCCCCGGCGCAACAGACCTACTCTTTGAGGGGTAGTGTCCTGGAAGGAATTCAAGTCCTGATGTCTCCCATCCTGCATAAAGTTTGTCTCCAATTTTTCTTCTGCTTCTCCCTCTTAGGTTGGGTTATATCTCGGGTATGGCCTTAGTAGGGGCACCGTTCTTTAGAGGCGGTTGGTTATGGTAAGCCACCCTCACATGCACGCCCTGCTCAAGGGAAATCTTTAATGAGAGGGGAGGGACGGCGATCTCAGGCCAATAGTTCGAGCCTGTCTTTGGGTGCTGCAGATTGCTATTTCAAAAATCTAAAAAAATGAGATATTTTTAAAAAATCTAAAAAAATGAGATATTGTCAAAAATCCAAAAAATTGAGATATTGTTCAAAATCCAAAAAAAATAAAATATTATTAAAAAAAATCAAATAATTTCAAAATCAAGAAAATTGAAAATTCTAAAAAATTTATCTTTTACATTTTATTTTGAGAATAGATACGTAATCTGTTTGCTAAGTGTGCAGGTTGCAGGTACTCAGGCATTCATTACTATATCTTTGTGCTCTGTCTCCTGTCCGCATCTTCTAATCTGTTTCCTTCTTCAAATCTCTCGATCTGTTCTGAAGCTTGTGTCCTTCTCAGCTTTTGTTTGCAATGATTATATCTATAAGAGAGGACTTTACCACACGACTATGAACCTGGCGGTTCTACTTCGGCTGATCTTGGGTTTTGATTGAAGGGCATATTTATTTATGTCTTTTGTCCCGCCGTGTCCTCATCTCGCCGTGTCTATGTCCCACCGTGTTGTCCCACGCATGTTATTTTGTTCCTCACCACGTATTGTTAGTTGTCTTGCACATGTTGTTAGTCATCCCTTTATGTCCCATGTTCTTTTCCCAACTGTATCTTTGCCCCACCATGTCCTTATACCAACACGTGTGCTATCCCACCGCTTGCGTGTTGCCTTGTCCCACAGTGCCTTTAGTCGCATGTATGCTTGCCATTTGTTTGTTTGTTATGTTTCATCCATCTTCGTTATGCTATGTTGTGCAATGTTTTGTTCATATTTCTCTTATTATGTTATGTTCATGTCATGCTCGTTCATATTCGTTCATGTTCACATCATATCATGTCATATGGATGTCTTATGATGAAAATCCATAAAAAGTAGAAATCAAAAATTCCAAAAAATGCAGTGTCGCCTGCACAGGTAAGTCAGGTATAGCTCTCTATCCCTTCTCATTGTTACATTACTATATGGTATCTACCTTATTATAGCCTCTCAAGGACCGGCTGGTTGCCCGTGTGTTCTGGGATCTGATGTTCCCATTTAACAAAAATGATGATGATCTAGGAGCATACGGTTAATCGTTGGATAGGCCGCTCGGTTGAGTCGGGTGGGGGACGATAGACTCTGTCTCGCACGCCGTGGTTGCAAGAAGACTCTTGACCCCGTCTTGCTCGGTCTAGCAATATTATCCTTGAGTACTTTCTATTTTATCTTTCTTTGCATTCGTTTTGATGATTTCTTTATTTTAACCCAGCATGCATCATGTCATTTTGAGCATTCATGTTTCATGATCCATTCAAACGATTTCTCCTCAGTAATAGTTAATTGCACTTCAGTTCTCTTGGACAAGAGATTCTTCATTCCACTCTGAATTCAAACGATTTCTCTGATCTTGCCGCTTGGTCTGGTTGGCCAGCGTGATTCCTGTCTAGATTTTATCTCAGTCTTATCTCTCCTTTTCCAGCTCTTATGCTGTGTTTCCTTCCGACCCACTCATTGTCCGTGGATTGTGTCCCCGATGAGGCTGGTCGTGTTTCCTTTCCCTTAGTTAGTTCTCCAGACATGTCTCATCCTTGTCAATCATTCCTTGTGGTTAGTTCGGCATTTTCGGGAGAATTCCTATCACTTGTTGGTTGTGACGGGTGTCTTTTTGCCTTGATGCCCGCTTTTCAGTTCTCTCCGCTTCATCTCCATTTCACGTCGCTATCGCTTTCACTCCATCTCATTTCACTTCCGCCTCCGCGTCGCTTTCGCTCATTCCCTTGCAAAGCGGGCATCAAGGAGGGGCATCTGTTGACACCCGTTTTTACCCACAAGTTGTGTCATTTCTCTTATTCATCATTTTTATGCCCTGAATTAGCCATTGTTTTGGAGCTTCCTTGGATGGATTTTTGAGCCCATTTTTACCGTTTCATATCCTTTGAGTCTTGTAGATCATGATTCCCTAGAGTCATGGAGCTTATCTTATCAAATTCCGGCTTTCAAGTCGACTTTGGGCCCATTTAGGCCGACTTCCTTCAAGTAATCGGCTCTCTCTCACTGCGCAGTCCTGAAAGTGGTCCTTTTTAATCTCCTTATGTTCCTCTTTTCAAAATGTTATCTTCATCAAAGTTGTTCATCTTTCAAGGATCTAAAATTTCTTCTTCTACGCCAATGGCCATTTCTACCCTCATTGTGAGCTATTCACATTTTTCTGGCATGCTGTGCTGTTCACCTATGTCCCAGAATTTTTTTCTCTGTTCCACCCCATTTTCTCCATCTTCTAATCATTTTATCATCTTACTTTCTTCATGAAAGTTGTTCCTCTCTCCGTTATCTACAATTTCTTCTTCTACCACTTTCGCTAGTTCTACCCCGTTTGAGATACGCTTCAATTTCTAAAGTCGCGCGCAGTCTGCTCATTTTTTTCCTCCATCAGTGTGACGGCCCTACATAGGTGCGTTAGAGCAGTGTGACGGTCCTACGATAGACCGTCACAACGAAACTTGTCTAAAATGACCCGGTTCAACCCCTAGAGTGTGGCGGTCCTACCCTAGGCCGTTAGAGCCATGTGACGGTCCAGTATTGGTGCGTTACACCGAAACTTATCCGAAATCATCCCGTTCGACCCCTAGAGTGTGACGGACCTACCCTAGTCCATTACATCACTCTGACGGTCCGCCGATAGAACGTTACACACACCTGAGAGTCCAATTCGTGCTGGACTCTGCTCTGTTTCTGTGCGCCGTGGCCCTCTTGCAGAGTCCATAACTTATTGAATTCTACTCCGAATTAAGCGCCGTTTGTTCCTATGGTTTCTCCTTGGTATTATCTTGAATTCAGTCCACAGAACTCCAAATTTCATTGGCTATCTTGCTCAGAATCATGCTTGAAAGTTAAGGGTTTAGGTGTCCTGGTTCAACTCAAACTCTGCAGATAAAGCTCCGGGGCTACCTTCCAAGAGCCATATCTTCTAGAATCCTCCTCCGAATTGATCCCCGTTTGTTCCTATCTCTTATCCTTAGTATTATCTCGAGTTTGATCTAGAGAACTCGATTTATCTTGGACTCTATCTTTAGGAATCATGATAAGAAGATGAGGCTTTCTTACAAAACTCTATAAAAATTACCCAGTTCGCAGTTGCAAAGGGGGGCTCTTTCCGGACGTGCGGCGAAGCCATGCTGTAACTCCAACTCACAATTTTAACCCTATCTTGGAGAGTGAAGTATTAGCTTTCCATTGCATCCTTCTAGGCTTGATTTCATGGTCTACACTCTTAGTTCTAGTCTCCTCAAAATCACAAATCATCACAGTTTTCTGCATTTTATGCTACATGTGTTTTTCTCTATTTTACATCAATGATTTCTCTCTATTCTCTCAATCAAATCTCGTGATTTCAAATCTCATACATGCACAACACACCCACATATCTTTTCCACCCTTCCACAGGGGTTAAAAACCTCCCCCCGGTGCGTTCTCCCCCTTTTATTCCTACTATTTTATCACTTTGGGCAGATTTCTACACTTCATGTTATATTTTGTGTTTCATCTTTGTTTTGCAGGAGAGCATGAATACAACGTGAGGCCCTCTTCATCTAGCCGGCTGGAAGGAGAGGAGGTTTGAATCCACAAATTCCCCACACCCCGTTTCAAGCGCGATCAAGTTTTTTTTGCAAGATACACGGCTCCGTTATTTACACTTCTTCATCCTTTGGCGTTGTTGGAACCTTGGTGGTGATCACGGTTAGTATTTCTCATCCTTTCATCCCCCTTGTCTTTGATTCACATGTTTATGCATGTATGTATTTAAAGGGGGCGGGATAGGAATCTAATTAAAAAACAAATCAATAGTGGTGTCTCGCCTGGTTCTTCATCCTCCTCGTCAAGTTCTGCCTCACCACGCTCGGTTGTGGCTCTTGCAACCCATGAAATCATAGGGTCATCATCGTCTCGCAAGTACACATTATCTGTTGGGTCGTAATCTCCCTCTCCTCTCCTTGTATCCATCTGAACATGCCGAACCTTTAGCTTCATGTTGTAATGAACATACACTATTTTGTCCAGCCTGCGGTGTGTTAGCATATTCTTCAGCTTAGTATGTAAGAAGGACAATGTCGACCAATTGCACTCACACCCACTCGACGAGGATGTTTGTGATAGAACTCTCATTGTGATCTTCCTTAATGTCGGTGCACTTGTGCCGTAATTTAGCCACCACTCAGCTGTGATTAAGGCAGATGCCATACAATATAATAATTAGATGTAATAATTACTTGTCGAGCTATACAATGTGCATTGTGAAGATATATTACCTACATCGAGTCTGTCACGGCTGGCCATAACATTAAGTGTCGCAAATGAACCAATTGACTCTCTAAATATTTTCATCTGTATTATCGGGAATAATAAGTGCATATTTTATTTCATATTCTCAATGACAAAATATCCAAGTATACCTCATTCAACACATCAATATTATCTGTTGGCCTGCGAGACAATTGGTCTACCACAATGTTGACGAATTCTATCAAAGTATCATCATAAGCGAGGCCCCGAGCATATTGAAAGGCCATGTGTAGGTAGTAGGCTACAATCACAACACAGTCCAGAATATTAGTATCAGCTGAAGATCGTGGCTCATTTATTGTTAGAGAATGTAAGTGTTTACCTGCCATGTGAAGATCGCGACTCATTTGCCTGTCACATCTGTCCTCCACAATCTCTAACATGGTGGGTCCATATTTCTTAGACGTTGCAAGAATCTTCCGCTTCGCAGCTTCAATTTTATTGTACACCAACCCCATGGTTGGTACTCTATCCTCATCCACACATCACAGTACCTCATATAGTGGCTCTATCAATTATACTAATACCTTCACTATATCCCAAAAGTTACTGGTGTTGACAATCCCCTTGACCTCCCCTCCTTCACGTAAAGCAGCAAAAGAGGAACTCAGCCAAGACTCACCCCTAAACATTTGCTTCAACCCATCCTTGTGCTTCAGAAGGCTCTACAATGCGATGTAATTGGTGACAAATCGGGTGATGTCAGGCCTCAACAGTTCGCCACCATAATGCTCTCTCATCCATGCCAATACAAGTGTGTGGTTGTAGATATATTTCGTGACTTTTTACGTTACCTATACCACAGATTTGACTACACGAAGCTGACCAATCTCCTTCAGCATCAGATCTACACAGTGTGTTGCACAGAGGGTCCAGAAAATATGTCGTCTGCTCCTCATCATCTCCTCCCCAGCCTTCTTATAGTTCGAGCCATTGTCTGTCACCACTTGTACAATGTACTCCTCCCCGATCTCGGTCACCACTTGTTCCATCAATGACAGAATATATTGGTAACTGTGGACTTGGCCTGACGCATCCACTGATGGTCCCATTTTAGGCACATGACTACAAGTGGATGCGACCCGCCGCCCGCCTGTGGACTAGGCCTAAAATGTCGACATGTGACCCAGGCTAAAATTGGCCCCGCCCAATCCAATAATGATCCTATATCTTTATTATAGTGCGGGCCTTAGACGGATCTGACCCAATTTAGCTCATTAGTCTTGGACATATTTGGTCTATCTTAGCCCACAAATATACACTACAAAATAGATCAACTTTTATAGCAAGAGTTTGACTTGCTACACACTCACGTGTGTTGCACACCCTGGATGTGCATTGTCGCTAAATTTTTTTATTTTGAAATTTTTTTAAGTGACTCTCAAGGTATCCTAACTTGGGGTGTAATTCACATCATCAGCCGATTATCTAAAAAAATTAAAAATGAAACACACCAATTTTTAAAAGAATAGACCCAACACTATTTATTTGATCTGATTTCTTTATTTATTTCTTTTTGAGTAATCCAATATTGATATGTTTTGCACCTCAAATTAATTAGATACTTTGGAGACCACCTAAAATTTTTTTTTAAAAAAATTAAAAGTATTACACACCCTAAGTGTACAGCACATCCTGACTGTGCTGTGAGACTTGCTCTTTTAGTAATAGTTTAACTTGCTATACACCCAAGTGTCCTACGCACCCAGCTTGTTAGAAAATTATTTGTCTTCTACCCCTTGCTTTTTTATGGGATTTTTTTTTACAATCCCAACTATATATTAAGTTATTAACCACCTTCAGAAGACATTAACACTAAGACCTATAAATGTTAAAATTTGAACTTGCAACATTTTAAATGTAACACTTAAAGGCTTTGATACATTAATCTTAAACACATTACCATCTCCGGCCAATGGCAATTAAGGGCAAGGACAATAAAATAAGCCCTGCCATCAAGTAAGGGAAGGAAGGTGCATAATTTCCATAGAAGGACCGGGTAGATAGTAAGCATGTAATCGAATACAGAGCGCTAATTAATTTTCTCTTGAATTACTTAAAAATTGTGAACTATTTTCTAATTTCTGTCATATATGACATTAAAAAAGATATCCTCAATAAAATTCAAAAACAAAGGTAAATGCATTTGAGTCCATCCCCATTTTCGGGAACTTTCATGTGGGTAATATTTTACATGTATTTTATTGTACGGAACATTATTGATTAAAGTGATTAATTAGTGGCCCATCGACAATTCTATGGATAGGCATAATTCATTGCCAAAGATGGTAGGTCCAATCACCCAATTCTCGGAGGGTAAGGCTCACTTCACACTGACGTGCGTCGAGTCTTTAAATTTTTTTATTTATTTTTTAAAAAAATTAAAGTAACTCTCGAGATATCTTAATTTGGTGATATATAAATCACGTCATCGTTAGATTATTTAAAAAAAATAAAAAATATTATATCAAATAAATAGTGTTGAATCTATTCTTTTAAAAATTATTTTATTTTATTTTTATTTTTTAAAATAATCAGATGATTACGTGATTTACATCTCAAATTAAAATACTTTGAAAATTATTTTTAAAAAAATTAAAAAATTAAAAATTTTATTCAGTCAAGATGTGACCTTGAGTGTACACCAAGCCAAACTCGTTACATGATAAGTTGTGATGGGCCTTTGTTGTTGGTACCATTTGAAGCGGCTTTAATTGGCCCATTAAAGTGGCACGGCCCAACGGGACCCATCCCACGCGCCAAACCCGCTCACTCAGCGGCGCCGGGGTGGCTGAGGCGGGAAGCTTGATAAGTTCCGAGGTCCTCTCAACGTTTCCGAGAAATGCGCAGCACATGAGATGTCTTTCACCAGTGGGCCAGGTCACTAATGGGCTTGTCGGACTTAGATCCAGTAATAAATGATTTTCCGCGGCCTTTTTAGGCCCAAATTCGGAAATATATCAAGTATTAGCCTTTTATATTTTATAAAAATTAATTACAGCCTTTCTTTTATGAGGGAACATGTGCGTCTTTTGCCCTCTCATGTAATTAGCCATTGGCCGGTCGATCTTATTAACATTCTAAGGTACGTTTAATGTACTAAAGTATTAAGATGATGGTGTGCCAATATATATACTAATTAAGAGGCTAACATACATGTTAAGGCTTTAGAGTGTCACTATGCTATAACGTGTGCTTACATGTTGACCATGTTACCATGTTAAAATTTTAAGATATTAAGATATTGGGCCGTGTCAAAATGTTAACGTGTGTTAATATGTTAAGATATTAGCATGATAAAATATTTAAAGCGTATGTTGTTCAGACTTTTGATATACTAACACGGTAGTCTTTCAGTGTGTTTACACACTTGAAACACGCTAAACGGTGGATGGTTTATTAGAAGGGACAGAGAATAATAACAAGTGTGAAAAGAACAAAGGGTTTCGTTGAAAATAAAGAAAACAAACTTGCTCCCAGGGAGATGGCAGCTAACTTTTTGCATATTCCTATGTTTGGATTGCTGCATTCAACTTGTAATTCTTCGCGGATCTCATTCCCCATCTTCGCCGGGGACGCATCAGTTCGGGGAAGGCATTCATTAGATCATTTAGTTCCGCGTCTCCCACCCTCTCTCTCTCCCTCTCGTCAGTTCATTCATCACACAAAAGTCTGTCGGTGAAACGTTCATCTCTCTCTCTCTCTCTCTCTCTCTATATATATATACGTGATGGGTCAGATAATATTTAAATAAAAACATATAAATTTAAGTTTTGATATTTCTAAAAATACGTGTTTCATATTCAGATGGAGTACGAAGTTAATATATCAGAACACATACTCGATCCGAATCTATTCGTAACTGTGACATAAACTCAACCGGCTATCCGTCTTTTTGGGTATGAGAGTTTGATATTCTTGTTAAAATTGAAAAGATAATTTTGTAAAACATACAAATTACTTTGAAAAAGAAAGAACTGACTAGACTTCTCTTTTCTCACTTTCGACGATTCTCACATTCCTTTAGATGTGGATACGGATGTTGAGATCTGAAGCGTACCTACAGTGGAAGACATCGTGCCCACACGCACCCACGACGCGAAGGAGGAAGATGACGGCGATCACGAACAGTCGGATGGAGAGCCACATGACTCTTTGCAGCGCTCCCTGGTTTCCTCTCTCTTTTGAGCTTGAATGCATGTAATCTCTATGGGGAGTTACAACCTGAGTTGCTTATATAGAGAGGAGGGACCAGCCCAGGGTTTTTAACTTAATTGGGTTCCTACCCATAATCGGAAACCATTGGCCACATATGGGTCAAGCCAATAAACCTGATTCCACTAGTCCAGACTTTAAGCGTGTCTAAATTGTGCGGCCCAGTAACCCACACAATTGGACCACTAACACTGGGCGAGATCCAACATTCTCTCACTTGGTCTAACTTGTTATAATAACATCAAATCATCACTTTAAAGACGTACATATAATATAATAATACATATGATTTTGAAAATGGCTTTGAAGATTTGATGTACTGGGCTTGCACTTGAAAAGAAAACTCAATACGTGCACGATTTAAAATAAAATCATACATTGTTCCAGATAATAGAATCGAAAAATTCAAATTATAGAAAATCAAATGACACGAGTCATGACAGTAGATGCACTTTGATTATGCACCACCTTCTATATACTACGATGTCACCAACTTACTACAATTGAATATTGTATCTGGCACTTGACAAACTAAAATTTAATGTTCATTTGCTGGTCACCACTTAAACATGCAATTTTACCAACCATAATCCATGAAGTTGTGTACACAATTTTAAACATGGAATAGGCAAAATAGTAACAAAGGAATCATGTCTTAAATGTGATCACAAATAAATGCAAGTGTCAATCTGTAGATGTCACAGCATATTGAGAGAATTAACAAGACTCATCTGAATCACATGACAACAAAATATGTTAGCTGATAGTCTCTTAGTGAGTGGAAATGCTCCATAAGACCTGAATCAATATGCTCAACAAACATCTCATAATTACTCACTCTATCTCTAAGAGTAAAATACCTTATGTCCAACACTTTACCACCTCTGGATGTCTTATTGTTCTTAGAGAAGAAGACCACAGCGAAATTGTCACAATAAATCTTGATAGGTCTAGAGATGAAGTCCGCAAATGGTAGAATTGTCATCAAATTCCACAACTGAATGACCTATCCACTAGTTTCGTAACAAGCAATGAACTATGCTGCCATGGTGAATGGCACTGTAATATTTTACTTCTCACTGTGCCAATAAATAGCCCCCCTGTCAAGAGGAAGATATAGCCTGAAGTGGACTTTCTTGTGTCTAGACAAGCATCATAATCAGTATCAGCATAGCCAACGACCTCCAAATGATTCGACCTCCTATATGTGAGCATATAATCCATCGGGCCTCGGAGATAACGCATGACCTTCTTGACAGCCACCAAATGATTCATGCCTGAGTTACTCACGTAAGTACCTGCTGAGCATACCTACAACAAAAATAATATCTGGACATGTACAAGTTTGAAGGTATATCAGGCTCCCAATCGTTGAAGCATGAGGAATGTGCTCTATTAATTCAGTTCCTTTCTAGGTCATTTTTGGGACAATGTAGCTTACTAAATTTATCACTTTTAACAATGAGCACTCTATCGGGTGCACTAAACTGCACGTTGAACTTATCCAAGATCTTTCATATGTAAGTTTTCTGATAAAGATCAAGAGTGCTTGAGAGTCTACCCCTGATGATCTCAATGCCTAAAACATAATAGGCATTACCCAAATCTTTCATCATAAAGTTCTTAGAAAGAAATGTCTTTGTCTCATACAACAAACCAAGATCACTACTGGCAAGTAAGATGTCATTCACATATAAAAATAAGATGATGAATTTACTCCCACTGACTTTTAAGTATAAACATTTAGTAATTATGTTTTCCTTAAAATCAAAGGATAAAATTTTTCTCATTAAATTTGAGAAACCACTAACGGGAGGATTATTTAAATCCATAAATGGATTTTCTCAATTTACATACCAAATGTTCTTTTCCTTTAGCATGAAAACCCACAAGTTGAGTCATATACACTTCCTCATCTAGGTCCCCATTGACAAAAGTTATTTTCACATCTATTTGATATAGCTCAAGATCAAAATGAGCTACAAGGCCATGACTATCTTGAATGAGAGCCTTTTAGAGACGGGAGAAAAGGTCTTATTATAGTTAATTTATTTCCCCTTAGTGAAACCTTTAGCCACCAATCTGACTTTATATCTCTCAACTTTACCATTAGAGTCCACTTTGATTTTGAACATCCATTTGCATCCAACAGTCTTGGACCCTTTAGACAAGCCAATTAGATCTCATACTTTATTTTTAACCATAGAGTCAGCCTCTTCCTTCGTGACTTTGAACTAATAGGTGCTCTTTTCACTCTTCATGGCTTGTGAAAACGTGACTGAATCATCAATGTCACGCTTGTCAGTTCTATCCTCCTGTAGGTAAACCACAAACTCATCAAATAGATCTGTGCAGTATTGGCCCTTGATTCATCTTAGGAGATGGTTGGTCATCTAGTGCAACATCCTCTGGTACCTAAGCCACTTGAGATGGGTTAACTGTAATAGATTGTTCCTTTGAAATCTCATTCAGGAGAATGATCATAGAATCAAAGTTGTCAGTTGTCACAGGCATATCGGCCTGATCATGTGACTCCTCAAAAATAATCTCTCGAGAATGTCAACTCTCACTGACTCCACCATCTTCAAAAAATATTGCTTTATCTATCTCTATAATAATGGGAACATGTGATGGACAATAGAATTTGTACCCCTTTGATCTCTCTAGATAACCAATGAAGAATCTATTGGTTGTCCTAGGATCAAAAGTCTTTTCTTGTGGGTTATATAGTCTGACCTCAACTGGACATCTCCAAGTGCACATATAACTTACTGAAGGTTTCCTACCACTCCATAACTCATAGAGAGTTTTAAGAGTAGCCTTCGTAGGAATCTAATTTAAAATATGTACAACTATCTTTAAAGCCTCCCCTCACAAAGATAAAGGAAGGGTAGAATGGCATAACTTTGTCATGACCTTCTCTTTAAGCGTTTGGTTCCTTTTTTTTGCAACACCATTCTGATAAGGTTGCCAGGCGTAGTGTATTGAGGTATAATGCCTTCCTCTCTAAGGAACCTAGCTAATGGTCCATACCTCTGTCCCATCTCTGTATACCTACTATAATACTTACCAACTCTATTAGATCTAACTATCTTGATAGATTTTCCTTATTATTTCTCTACCTCATTCTTGAAATATTTAAAGACATTAAAAATATTTACCTTTTTAAGAAGTAGACAAAGATACATATACTAGAGTAGTCATAAATAAAAGTGACAAAGTATCTCTCTCCAGTAGATAGGGTGAAAATAGACCACAGATATCGGTGTGAATAATCTCTAATGTTCCTAAGCTCCTAGTGGCATCTTTATTAGGCGTGTGTGTTTGCTTATCCTTAATGCAATCAACACAAGTTTCAAAGTCAGTGAAATCCAGATCAGTATGAAGAACCCCTTCTCCCACTAACCTCTTAAGCCTCTTAATAGAGATATGTCTTAATCTTCTATGCCATAACCTAGATGACTTCTCATTCATTTTACCACGTTTGTTACCAATTTGAATCATATTATGTAGGGAATTAAAAGATTGCTCATCCACATGACCAAGACACAATTTATATAAACCATCAGAAATTAAACCAAAACCAACAATAACTAAATCCTTGATTACATCAAAAGATGAGTTTCTAAAACTGAAATGAAACCCCTTAGAATCAAGTCTGGATACTGAAATTAAATTTCTACTAAAGTAATGATGGAACATAGAAAGTGTCTTCTAGGTCAAGATCAAAGCTAGTGCTCAAAATAAGCCTATATGTCCCTATAGTCTTGACTTGTGAGTGTGACCTATTTTTTGAAAGGATAGTCTACTCACCCTCACTCATAGGCCTTTGGAATTAAAATCCATGCATAGAATTGGCAACATGTACAGCAAAATCAAAGTCAATCCACAAAGTATTAATAAGACCATCTACTACATGAGACTCACAACAAACATAAAATGAGATATTATCTTTCTTTTCAAACCATCCTCTAAATTTCAAGCACTCCATCTTAATGTATCTAGGCTCATGACAGAAGAAATATTTTCTTTTTTTCCTTTTCCTTTTCCTTTTCTTTGCCTTTTCCTTTTTTGTTATGCTTCTTCTTGCCCTTCTTCTGGACACCCTTGTACTTTCCTAAACTTCCACTTCCTTTATGAGAGATAAAATTAACAACTTGATTTTCCTCTCCTCTCAATCTATCTTCCTCCTAAACACACATGGTCATCAATTCATTTGGTGACCATTTAACCTGATGTGTGTTATATGAGATCTTAAAGGCATCATATTCACTAGAAAGAGAGTTGAGAATGAAGTAGGCAAGGAATGTATCTAAAATAGTAACCTCCATTGCATTAAGTTGAAATACAATGCCTCTCATCATCATAATATGTTCCCTGATGCTATCACTATGAGTGTATTTCATTGAGGACAGCTTTGCTATTAAAGTGCTAGCTTTTGCTTCATCATAACTGATAAACTATTTCTCAACAGCCTTTAAGAATTCACTGGTTGTGACCTACTCAGGGATAGATCCTTTAATATTTTGCCCTACATGTCCCTGCAAGAACAATAGGCACTCACGATTAGATCTTTCCCACTTTTTAAAGTGAGTCTTTTGTTCCTAAATACTTTCTGCAGTAAATAGAGTTGGCTTATCATCACACAAAGACAAGTCTAAATCCATGCGCCCTAGAGCAAACAAGATCATTTGTTTCCATTCAGTACAATTTGTCCCATTAAGATAAGCCACTCGACCAATGAAAGGTGCAAACAAAGGAGAAGCAGTTGTAAACACAAACACATGCTCTCATATAAGATAAAGTAATGATAATAGCAAGTTATGAGGCATAAAGATAGAGTAATTCTAATAACTATAAAGAACTACTTTAATAAATGATATTGTTGTATCATTATAATCACTCATTTGGGTAAGAATTATGATATACTAATGGACCTACTCCCCAGAACTGAAAAGTGACTTTGATAAAATTGAGACTAATGTGCACTTTGATGTCTAGAGAATTTATATCTTTGGGTACAAAATTCTCAAGAGTCACCATGCAAATAGCCATATTCTATCATGCTCATAAAATTAAGCTGTAGTACCCCTTTGGGAGTAAGAGTACTGCACTTTCAAATCATGAACACAAGTGATATCATTTAATTGCTCAATGGGCAAATTTTATTATTCTCTATGCATAAGGCCACTTTGGTGATCATCAACTTATACACTTTGAATACAAAAATATCCTCCCCTCCAATTAAAATGATATCACATAAGATGACATCATTAACTTTTAAAGGGATACTCTATCATTTTTCATGCATAAGGCCACTATCGTGGTCAACTTATACTCTTTGAATGATAAAATGTCCCTCTCCATAAAATGATGTCTAACTTAAATGCTCACATTAGATACTATTTACTATCTTAAGGGACTCAAATTTATCATTCCTCATGCTCAGTGTCACTTTGGTGATCTACCTAAACATTTAGGAATAAAATTTCCCCAAAAAAACTTCATAATAGCATTATTTAACCATAATATGCAAGCAAACGGATATAATTACAAAAACTGTAATTCTGAAACTAGAGATATATTCTCAAAAAAAGCAATTGAAAGGAGGTCAAGAACCTCATAAAATATCTCTAGAATTAATTACAATAATTTATAGCATAATTCCATGTTAAAACTAAATGAAAAAGGGCCAAAAGCAAAAGTTTTAACATGCTATTATAGACATATCTAATTTTGTTGCAAAAATATCCATTGAAATTACGTCTATATCCTTATTGTTCTACAGAACAGTCCCGGTTAACATTAAAAAAAACTAAACGAGTCCTAAAGAGCCCCAAAATTAATAGACCAAGGGTCCATAATTAAATTAGACCCAGGTAGGTAAAGAGTCTCAAAATTAATGGACCAAGGGTGCAGAACTGAATTGGGTCCAAGTAGGTCCTCGTTAAGGGAAGTTAAAGGATAAATGACATAAGTAAACTTAACCGTTTAAACAAGAGAGATGCAAATGCAATAATAGATAAGATCTGGATATTTCTTATTTGGATGCAGATTTGGATTCGGATATTGTAAAATTAACGGATCTCGATTCGGATACTGTAAACGCATCTAGATTCGAATCCTCCTTATGACCTAGAATGGGTCTGATACCTTCTACTCGAATTCGAAATTATTATCATCAATCCAAAACGAATCTAAAACCCAAAACTTAATGGAGATCTGATAATCGGATCCGAAAATCATATCAGGTCCATAACTTAAACCAAAATTCAAAATTCAAAAATAAATATTATAATAGCACGGGTAAAAGGGTCAAAGACCCTTCTCTTTCTCAAACCAGCCTTGTAACCCCCCTTTTTCCCGAACCCTAACCTCAGCCATGGAATCGCCACCGCCATGGAGGGAAAGGATGGGGGGGGGGGGAACCGCCATTGGCGACGTCCTCACACCCCACCGCCGGCGGCAATGCACGGTGCCAAGGTGGTGGCTGGGCCCCCATTGCACCCCTTTTTTTCTATCGGATCTCGATCTCCCGTCAGGAAGCACAAGGGCCACCGACCAGGCCTGCTAGTAGGCAGCCGAATTCCATCGCGTCACCCCGCCATCGTCCGAGGCGAGTAGCCGCGGGCCACCCTACACGTCGTTGTGGCTGTTGTTGGCATCCAAGGGGGCACCTGTGGCCGGTCTGCCCGATCATGCGACTCCCACGGCCGTCCGTGCATGTCATCGTCTCCCTGCCGGAGTTCTTCACCGCCGCCAGGGTGCTCCACAGTCGCCCCAATTGCCATGTTGTAGCCTGACGCCGATGGTGGCCTTCACTGTGTGTGGGTGTGTGTTACGACGAGTGGAGTCTGAGAGATCAGAACTCGGGCTCTGATATACATGTTGGGATCTGAAGCGTACATGCAGCGAAGACATCGTGCCCACACACCCACGTCGCAAAGGAGGAAGACGACAGCGATCACAAACAGTCGGATGGAGAGCAGCGTGACCCTTCACAGCGTTTCCTGTTTTCCTCTCTTTATTGAGCCTGAATGCACGTAATCTCTATGGAGAGTTACACCTTGGGTTGTTTATATAGAGAGGAAGGACCAGTCCAGAGTTTTTAATCTAATTAATTGGATTCCTACCCATAACTGGAACCCATGGGCCACATATGGGTCAGGTTCAAAAATCTGATTCCACTAGTCCGGACTTTAAACGTGTCTAAATTGTGCGGCCCAGTAACCCACACAAGTGGATCACGTAACACTGTGCGAGACCCAACCGTGGACTCATATTTTTTAGATGGATAAAGATACTTGTGGATATATTCGTACCCACGACGTATATATCCGTATTTGTACTCGTGAAAATAATAAGAAACTATTGAGATATGATATTTTTAAATTTTTCACGGATAAAATATGATATTAATTTATCTTAGTCGAACTCGATCCATTTACGTCTCTACTCTACCCCTGTGGATAAAAGTCAATCGTTTCACCCCTACTCTCTCTCTCTCGTCTTTTGATCACGGAGGACGGGAGTGCAACGAGGAGTCAGAACTTTGATAATGAAGATCGTATTTCGTCCTAAAGTACTTTATGCCAAGTTAAACGACTCCGTTGGCAGACTTAATTATTAGGGTTGATCCTACGAAGGGATAAGAATAGTTTTAGTGAGTAGAAGAGGGGATTAGTGAACCGCTACAAATTAAGTAGCCGCTCTTTTGAATGCAGGCGCGCACTAATGCACGTATTTCCTCGGCCAGCGAATTTTCCCTGCTTTGGGACGTTTTAACAGCTGTTTGATCATAATTAATCGTTGTTGATTAGCAGCAACTTTATATCTAAGCCTTTATAGTACTCTGTTTGCATGCATGCACGTACTTACCCTGAGTAAGAGGATTAAGATTTTCGAAGCCATCACGGTACTCTGTTTATTTTTATTTAATTAATCTGTGACATGAATCATATGTGTATTAAACAAGACACGCGCGAGAAGGCTGCAATATTGCTGTGGCACCGTTCTCCCAGATCCACCTGCTGCCTCTCGCCACTTCTCCTTGGCCTCCCACGTTCTACAGAGCGAATGCTCTAGGCGTTTTTACACAAAGATGGTAAGATTCTCCATAACGTTCAGTAGTCCGGAAAATTAACCATATCCTTGGGGTTGAAACTCCTCTCATCTCCGCGTCAAACTAAACATAAACATGGATGAATTTGGATTCACAGAAGATCGATACATCTACTCTTTACATATTTCCTTGTCTTCTCCACCGTGGTTAACCTGTTCTCTGTTGGCAAACCTCCTTTTCCAAAACCTCTCAGTCCTCCCCAAAGAATTGCCCATGTGCTCTGATCTTTGTTGGAGCACATGCACTCTTCTTTCCGCTGAAGAAGCAGAAGGAAGAGTAGTTGACTGCTTTAAATTAAGGAAGCCGACATTTATAAATGGAGTACTGGATACGATGTATGGGTGAGGTAGAAGGGGGAAGAAGTGGCATGCAGGTGAGTCCTGGAGGAAGATGGGGTAGTTCGAAGCTCTCACCTCTTTATCCAATATTAATGATGTGAATAGATGGAACAATAAATGACCACTGTGGCTCAGAACTTCAGGACCCCTAGCATGCACTACCTTCAATTCCCGTACATACCCGCGTTGATATATATATGGGACTCCGATTTGTCTACGTACGAGTTTAGATAGATTTTTCCCTACGCATAATTTTGCATGAAGAACTTCTTTAGTGAAAATCTTTTCACATATATATATATGAGATTTGTGATTCTGTCTTAAATGAGTATCTGGAAGTAGTACTTGGTCGCGCAGAATCCCCATCAAAAGAACACATTTGCACTCTTATCTTCTCTCCAACGACAGCACCCCCCCCCCTTCTTCTTTCTTGTTCCTTCCTATGCATCTATTGGCGCTCCTTCCATCTTAAATATAGAATTGATGGAGAAAGGTCTCTCGTCATAGTTTACGGAGACGGAATCATCCAACTCAAAATGTTAACATATGCTGTGAGAAGAAGTATTCCACTGTTTTAAGTATATTGTAATTTTATCCCTTTTTAATGTGAGATTATTCCAACGCGCGCATCTCTATATAACAAGGTCATTCTACCGAGTACACCAAAGGGAAGAGCACCTGCCTTCTCGTGATGGTATCTTATCGTCAAAAAAAATGGATTCCAGCCACGGGAGAAGTGGAAGAGGATGGGATCTAAGAGAAGTGCATCGCGTTGAGAAATACAAGAAAAAAAGGTTATAATGGATAAAGATAAAATAAATTAAAAATGTAGTATAGTGTTCTCTTCACATTACTTGACGTCCTGATTTAGATGATCCAATAACTTCAACAAGATTTATTAAAACCCATGATCATAATTTTGAGCTATACGGATGATTTATTTTTTTGTGACGGACAACTTACCAAGTTGGCAAAATTTCTAATTCTCATCTCTCAAGTATTAAATGTGAGATAAATAAATCTTCCGACATTCTAACTCGAGACTTTCCTCCCATGAGATAAGAAGATCCTTTATAATTATACACAAGTTTATATGTGTTTACGTGATAAAGCGTAAGCTAGTCTCTACACAACGTAACATTTTTCCTATTCTCGACCTTCAAATTCAGGATAGAACAATCTAATAACTCTGATGTAGAATTAAGAGAATCCAAAGTATATGAGCAACAAGAATAAGAGAGTACTGCAAACATGATAACACAAACCACTCCACACTTTCATAACGTACATGTGGAACATCGGTCTAAAATGACAAAAATACTGTTCGCCTATTACGATGGGGTCAAACATTCAATTATTCTTTTTATTTCTTTAATGTCTATATATGGGAAATCCGAGATATACTTATCATATTGTGTCAAAAAAAAGTAATGTACTTCAAGAAATGGGTCGAAAGGGTCTCGAAATAAAAGTATAAAATTTGACTTCCTTTGGGTAAAAAATATGATACCACACTCAAATTAACATTTACCACTGAGGAATTAACGCTACTCAAAACCATATTTTAATTGATTTGTCGGCTACTTAGGCAACTCCAAGTGACAGAGGTTACATAGTTCAAATGCATCGAGTTTTAATTAAAAGAATCTAAATAAATCATTATTACATGTGAAATTGTAGATATATCATTCATGAAAATATATTAACATATAAATCTCCACTATCTTAAAAGAATCTGGACGAGAGAGAGAGAGAGAGAGAGAGAGAGAGAGAGAGAGAGAGAGAGAGAGAGAGAGAGAGAGAGAGAGAGAGAGAGAGAGAGAGAGAGAGGTGGGGGCTCGTACTGTGTCCCTATGGGGGAGAGAGAGAGAGATAAGAATGGGCGAAGGTGGTGGACCAGAGGGGACAAACCAAAGGTGGTGGACTGGCGGCGGAGGCTGTTCCCACTCGCAGAAGCGGGAGGAGGAAGGGGGGTCGGCGATGGTCATGGTGGTCGGAGGACGAAGAAGAAGAAGAAGAGGGGAAGAAGGAGACGCCGGGCTGCGGGAGGTAGAAGCAGATGGTGGTGATGGAGAGAGCAGGGGACAATCGATGGCGAGGTGACTGGCGGTGATGGACGAACCGGCCTTCCCCGTCTCCCTACAACCGAACTTGAAACCCCCCCCCCTATCGCCCCCTTACCCCCCCCCCACCCCCCTCCTGCACCCCCACCACCGCTTGCAAAGCACTGTAATGCCCTGGATTTTCGGATCGTGTTTTCGCAGATTGCAGATCGTGTCCGTATTGAGTTTTGGACTTGAATATTAGTTTTTCAATTCAGACCCTTGGATGGCTTTTATGTGAGTTATTTCGGGTCCATGGCAGCACGTTGAGCAGCCTGACTTTTCCCTAGAATTTTTCGGAGTCTTAATTTATTTTTCAGGAATTTTTGGGGTTAAAGTAAATTTTTTAAATAAAATGAAAAAAATAATAAAATTAAAAAATTAAAAAAACCCTTTTAACCCCCTCTCCCCCTCCGTTCTCTCATCTCACTCTCTCGCGTCTCTCCTCTCCCTCACACTCCCGTCTCTCTCTCCCTCTCCCTTTCTCACCTACGGCGGCCGACGGTGGCGACGGAGGGACGTGTGGCGGAGTGGCGACAACGGCGTGCGGCAAGGACGAAGCCAAGGGGCGTGGCGTGCGACGAGGTGGAGTGATCACGGCAGTGGGAGTTGACCTCGCGGGCGATCATCATTTTCGCAGGGTTTTCGACGGTAAAGCTTCGAATAAGGTTGGGGGACGGATCTCTAGCACTCTCGCGTGTTTCCCCTCACGATTTCATGCTCCGGCGAGATCGAGAGTGGGTAAATTACTTATTTGAAGGAAAATGTTCATGTTTGGGACGAGCGACGGTTTCGGTTGATTAGCCCTCGATTTGTGGTTTAGATTCAATTTTTCGGATGTAGGAATGCCCGGGGGTTGCTTCCCCTCGTTTTTCCCTTCGCATCTAGACGAATGGGGCTCCGGATCGAACTCCGCGTGGAGTTCGGTTAGCTTATGCGAACCCGATAGTGGACAGCCACGGGAGTGGCCGTGTGCCCCAGTGCTGGGCGGCCTGAACCCTGGTCGCCAAGGACTGCCGGGCGGCCAGAGGTCTGGCCTCCCAGGTTGTTGGGTGGCCATCACCCTGGCCGCCCTTCCCTCTCTCCTTTCCCCCTCGTCTGAGTCTTTGCAGTCTGAGTCTGGCTGGGGGGAAAACCAGTTAGAGGACCTGACTTAGAATGCATGGTCTATGTGTGCACACGTGATTGGGGGCAGTGGACACACGCTGACGAGCGTGACCCCAACTAGTCCTTGTGTTATTGTGACTCCTCCTCACTCTCTGGGAGAGGCAGGCAGTCGTGAGCGTAGTGGGCGGTGTAAGGTGTCCGGGACGCATTTCACCCAGTCCCTTATCTCCCTCTCTAGGAGAGGTATCCATGCTAGGGAGAGTCGGCGTGGTGTAAGACGTCAGTGGACACAACCGGCCGGTGCTAGTAGGAGAGTACTTTAGTCACCCATGGGTTTAGTTCCTGATTGTGAGCCGTGATTCTCCGGAGTAGAGGTAGTGTGTTCTGACCGGGTGACTTTAGCATGACTTCTTGCCTGCAAGGCCGAGGTTTTCCCAACAGCGTGGCCGAGGTTCTCCCGGTAGCTAGAATAGGATGTTTTGACGGTGTGATTTTCGTAGTGGCTCCTGTTCGTGGGAACTTTTCCTACGTTAGAGGCTTCGTAGGTTATTTCGAAAGTGCGACCGCAACCTTCCTTAGACCGGCGGCTCCAACTCAACATCGTGGCTCCCTTGTGAGGGTAGGAGTAGTGTAGAGACTCTGTGGCTACCGTTTTACTGTTCTATGGGTATATCCATCGCCGTTGTTATTTTCGCAATTTTAGTTGTTTCACCAATATTGTTGCTCTTGTTATTTTGTTCTGACTGCTTTCCTTAACTATTGTTATTTTTGCTGCAGTTACTGTTGTTGCCGCTTTCGTTGTGGTGGGTGTCCATGGGACTCCTAATGAGCCAATAAGACTCACTCCCTACTTTTTTTATGGTGCAGCGCTTCTCCTCGAGATTGTGTGTCTCGGTCGGAGGCCTTTTAGCAGCCAGCTCGCCAATGCCGGGGCATAATGTCCCGTGGCAGTATATGTTCCTTTTCTTACCGACTGTGCTTGTGGACTAGATTCTATAGTTATATTGAATTATTATAAAATATTAATTTTATTTTTACTAGTTAATTATTAATTCTGTAGTTATTTCCTATTTTGTTTAGAATTTCAATGCATAACCACACCATCCCAATTAACCCTTCCGAGTTCCCAACTCGTGGGTGGCGGCGTAGGATCCAAGTAGTATCAGGTTTGACTCGATATCCGGATCTTGGGTCTTTACAAGTGTGTGTGCGCGCGTGGTGTGAAGGAGAGAGTCATTTTGATCATTTTACGATCAATTAACGAGAATATTAAAATCTTTGAAGAATATTCGACACCTTGTCGATGGTAACTAGTTATACTGTCATATTTGTAAGTTTTTCAAGATTGTAGAGATACATATGCTAATATATTTCCCAAAGAGATATATATGTAAATCTTTTTGTAAGAATGATTTATTTGTAAAAAAATCTTATTAAAATTGCATAGCCTATACCCACCTGGCGAATGCAAGGACATGTTTTAGTTAGGGGGGGTTTATTTATTTTTGAGATTTTTACATATTGATCCTTATAGTCTTAACTAATTTCAAATAAATATCATATAATTTTCGAAAAGTAACTCCCTCAAATCTCCCTCCATTCTAAAAAACAACTAAACTACCAAAAATAGTCTCTAACATATGGTGCTCTTTTGCTAAGAACACTAATTTAGATTGAAATCGATGAAGTCTGGAATCTATTTTTAGGTAAAAGCTACTTGAACAATAAAAAATATTATTTCTTTCTTCATAAATCTCTAGAGCTCGTTTGTCCTCCGTAGCTACGCCACCTACGTTCCCTTGCCGGAGACCATGCAGAGTGCAAGCAATACTGGGAGGGGATCGCCTACCTACTCCTACTTTAATGATGCAAACATCATTAAAGACGCGGTGACAAGACATCCGTAGAAGTTTGGAATCCCTCGATGAAATTTCCCCATTTACCTTCGTGTAAAGGTATCTTGTTACCACCAGTTTTGCTCCACTTTGATATAGTAGGTTAAGTAGATATTTTTTTACTAGGTGAAATAAGATAATTATATTAAAAATATGGTTAACCTGAATTTAATTTAGAATTTAAAATCCACCTCAAAAGGTTGATTAACTTTAACTCAATACATATAAAATTTAGAGTGAATTAACGCCGAGACAATCTAATCTAGTTGAGTTAACATACTTTTAACCTATCCTATTATCAAAGTGGGATAATAATTTAATATATATATATATAGATATGCTGGGATAATGTCTCCCGGCCAAATTCTCCCAGACTCATGGATGGGATGACATCTGTTTTTATTTTTTTGTCATGTGTCTCAATTAAAATTTGAGTCTCACTCAAAAAAATTATAAAAAAATATACTCAAGATCAAAGAAAGATATCCACACTATAATTAAGATGTGAATGTCTCTATTATATATATATATATATATATATATATATATATATATATATATATATATATATATAATAATAATAATTAAACACATCGATGGACCGGAGATCCCATCCCACATCTCATGGCCCAGCTGAGGAAGCGTCCAGCTCGACGCTATTTAAAGTTCCAAGCCAATTGTCTTGTGCATTTTATGCTATCTTCTCCTAGTCTTTATCCAACTGAAATATTTTTTTATTCAAACTTCGCAAGATGCTCTCTGCATGGGCATGTTACCGTCATCTACATAGTTATGAGGTGATGGACCACGGCCTCGATCCGTTGGAGGAACATGCATGCATGCATGGGTAATATTTCATATATATCTCGCTTTGCCAACTGGGAACATGTGAAAAAGAAAATAAATCTAATGTTTGTTATCTTATCTTTTAAGGACGAAATTAATGCTTCAGCTAACAGGCCTATGAATAACGGTGCAAGAAAGAACAATTTATTTCAGATTCATGAACGCCTACATTAATTACATGTACAATGTTCCTAGCCCTTCTTAGTGGATATATATTTCTTATTTTTATTGTATGCACGAGGAGAAACAGATAGGATAATCTAAAAAATATATTTTTTTCTACTTCTAATTCATCTTAAGAACGCTTCGATTAAGGAAGTAATTAAGAACAGTAGTGTCAGCATATTTAATTAGGTATTCACCGTCATTAACTAGCTGGTGACGATTACTAATTAATCTCACATTACACACGTGGCGCGCGCGTACGTGCAAGAGAGACAAATTAATTAATGTGCAGATATTAATTATTAGAGATGTGGGTTTGGTCATGCATGTGGTCTAGTTCAAATGTTGGTCGGAATGCGATCGAGGAACAATTTGAGAGACATTAGGTAGAATTGGCCACCTATTCATATGGCCGGAATTAATGACGATGATAATTATGCATGGGACCTTGTCCTCATCACTCTCGTACGTGCAAATTAAGATATACTTCATTGTTAATTCATGTGTATTTGCCAACTCGAGTGTCAAATTTCAATGTGTCATGAAAGGTGGTCTGGAATATTTTTAAATTTTTATATTTTAAAAAAATAAATTATTTTATACTATTTTTATTGTTACGATAATTTGTAATGACTTGAACGATCGTGAGTGAATTGTGTATCAAATTTTTTAAGATATGATACAATACATCCGAATAAATTTGAGTTAGACTGAAGTCGACAAACCATGAATATAAGTCGGATCTCAGGATCGTCATTTGGTGTGATGTTTTCACGTGATGACCACAAATTAAGCAATTGGGTGCTCCCATTAACTACATTACATAAACATGTTTTGGTTTCTTTTTTCTGAAAAAACATGGTATTTCATTTGTGTCAATAAATTAAATGGTAGTTTGGCGTAAAGTTCGAGGGAAAAAATTCACATCACTTGAGAAATAAATGGATTGCTAATTTTTCTCGTATCTTTTTTCTTTAAATTATACTATTTTTTAAAAGTGTACGTTAATGCAAACTAGTAGAGTAGTTAGGCGCCCATAATTAAACGACACAAGTCTCACCCAAATCATATATCCAGATACATCGTGTTGTCCTACGTTACACTCCTACATTAAATTGGATAATTAAGATACGCGAATGAAAGACTTGACTAGATTAATAAGATTTGAGAAATGCTTAATATCTGTCTAGGGCGGAGAGATTTCCTATCCGTCAAGGATGAGATTGGTCTAAGTGAGTGCTCGACGGATCCAAAGAGTCGTGTGGATCAATCCCGTCTTAGACGGATAGAAAACATCTCCTCCAGATGAGTAATTTGCATTTCTCATAAGATTTATGCATTGATATATAATACCTGAAACATCCAGATCGGATGTGTCGTCTTAATTAAATTACAACTTCGACTTTCTTGTATTGGGATCACTTATATGGCAAATAAGTGAAAACACTTGATTAATACGGTCTTATACATGGGCAATGCTGTTGTTACTCGATCTCATACAGTTTAATCTTTAATTAACATACTCATCACATCATTAATTACCATCTGTTGCGTAAAGTATAATATAAATGATAAAATAACGTTTTCACTGGTCACCACCGCCTTCTTCTGACAAACCCTAGAGCCTCCGTGCAAGCCGTAAGGGATTCAGCCAAGATCGTACCGTGTCATCACGGTGAGAGGCCAGCTAGCGGGCTAGGTCTCCCTGTTCTCCGCCCTGATCTTGAGCCCATGCTCCAAGTAGAGGACGATGGAGCGCTTGAGGGCCATATCCTGGCCTGCCACTGCCTTGATGCGGAAGTTGTAGATGGCGGCGGCCGCCGCCACCCTGATCTGGGTGAGGGCCATTTCCCTGCCGAGGCAGCTCCTCGGCCCGGAGCTAAAGACGAAGAACTTGCACGTGGGCTCCCGCTTCAGCCCCCCGTTCTCGGAGATCCACCTCTCCGGCCTGAACTCGCAGCAGTCCTTCCCCCAGATGCCCTCGATCCTGGCCATGGAATACAGAGAGAAGAGTATCTTTTTCTTGGGGTCGACCCTGTGGCCGCTGGGGAGGACATCCGGCTTCACCGCGGCTTTGTGCTCGAAGGGGATGGGCGGGTACAGCCTCATGGTTTCGAGTATGGTCGCCTCGAGGTACACCGCGGAGGCGAGGTCCTCGTTGTCGAAGAGGACAGGCTTCTGCCGGCGGGACTCCGGCATGTTCCGTGCGATCGCCGAGAGCTCGTCGACAACCTTCCGCTCGACGTGTGGGTACTTGGAGACCACCATGCAGACCCAGGTGAGCGTCGCAGCGTTGGCGTCCCTCCCGGCGAGCATCAGATTCAGGGTCGTGTCTCGCAGGAACTTCTGGGATTCGACGTCGGCATATCCGACCTCCAGCCCCTGGACCAAGTACGAGGTCAGCAGGTCCCCCGCCATTTCCTCATCGTCCTCTCGTTTCTCTTCTCTGACCTTGCTCACCTCCGCCTTCTTCCTCGCGATCTGGTTGCCTAAGAAGTTGTCGATTGTCTCCCGTGCATGGGCCATCTTCTTCTCCTCGCCGACCCGCAGCCACCTCATGAGCATCCACCAGCTCCGCGGCATGGTGTGCCGAAAGAAGATGACCTCCTCGGCCTCGTCCATGGCCGCCGCGAAGGGCACGTTGGGCAGGCCGGGGGAGAGGCACCCCGGGTCAACCCCCAGCACCAGGAAGCAGGTGGTGTCGAAGGTGAACCTGAGGTACACGTCCTGCAGATCGATGGTGGAACCCTCCTGCGCGACACGGGCGAGGAGGGGGAGGAGCCCGTTCTCCGCCTTGCGTCGGGCCGTCCTTGCCACCGACCGGCGGAACTTGGGGTCGCCGATGAGGGCGTGCGCCGCCTTCCGCTGGCTCCTCCAGGCCTCCTCGTCGGAGTTGAAGATGCCATCACCGAAGATGTCGAAGATCTCCAGGAACTCCTCGCCCTTGGGGTAGCTGGCGAAGTTGACGTTGAAGATGTGGTTGATGTTGGCGGGGTCGGAGGTGCAGAGGATGTCCATGCCGGAGAACCAGGGGCCCTTGAACAGGAAGGTGGAGCCGGACTCCCTGAGGACCTCGGTGGCCCAGTCGTGGAAGTTTTGTAGCTGCCACAGGATGCCCGGGAGCATGCCCAGGACGGGCCAGTTCGTGAGAGCGGAGCTGCCGCCGCGCCCCCCACTTCGGCGGAACAGGACCAGGAGGAGGAAGCAGGCGATGGATACGAGGATCTCTGGATAACCGATTGCCATGTTCCCGAGCCACATCGCCGCTGCCACACTGGGAGCAAGAAAGGTGCTAGGGTTTGGGTGTTTGTGGGGTGGGCAGATTGTGTTTGAATCCCAGGGGAGGAGAATATTAGATGTGGAAGTGAGGAAGGGTAGGAGATTTAGTTGAGGGTTGGACTGCTAATGGAGGTTTAGCTCAGGGAAGGGATACTTATATAGAGCTGTGAGTCTCTCGCTCTGTGTGTGTGTGTGTGTGTGTGTGTGTGTGTGTGTGCGCGCGCGCGCGCGCGCGCGCGCGCGTGTGATTTGCAAGGGTTTAACTAGTAACATTGCGTGCATGGAGCCATGCATGCATGTTATGGGAACACCCATACTGGTGCGGATAAGAGTTTCAGCGCACGCCGAGTTAATGCGGAGTACATGGCACCCACCCCCACTGCTGGTCCACACGGCACATCTTTGAATACGCGCGCGCGCGCGTGTGATTTGCAAGGGTTTAACTAGTAACATTGCGTGCATGGAGCCATGCATGCATGTTATGGGAACACCCATACTGGTGCGGATAAGAGTTTCAGCGCACGCCGAGTTAATGCGGAGTACATGGCACCCACCCCCACTGCTGGTCCACACGGCACATCTTTGAATACCCGCTCGTGTAATGTCGTGATGGCCTTGCCACCCTATGAGACGGGATAATTTGAACAGAGCAATTTGAGAGGATATATACTTCAATGCCCCGTTTGTTTAAGACCTCTTTAAAAAGTGAATATCGTAGTGAGATAATTAATCGATGAGAGAGAAAAGACGTGAATCTCATCTTTTTTTCTTACACACATTCTCTGTTAATCGGGGTGAGACGACGTATTCACGTCCACCCTCTCGAATACGTCATCTCGCCCGATTTTCAATGAGGTCATTGTGAAATAGGTCGAGAGTGATATCACATTCTGGGTTAAGATATATAAAAAAAAGTAATATTATTTTGATTGTAATTGGGTTAACTTATTTCATCTTTTTACCTTTTTACTAGAATAACTTTGACCCAGATATTGAATCTTAACTCCGATACAGGTCGAAATATTGAATCTGCACAGATAAACAGAATAGTAGGAACACAGCGCTGGTATCCAGGTTACCAATCCATTAGTATTCCGCAAATAAACAATCCCCAAAAGAATAAGAAGAGTATTATCTTTAAACTACGTTATCCTTAAGGCGCAATTAAGGGTTGGGATAGGTAGTGAATTTTGTAGGTATATCTTTGTAATATGTTTTATCTATACTTGTGTTCTTCAAATTAATTAGTTTCCTGTTTTATTTTACAAATATATGCCCTCGTTACGATCTGACCTGGTAGCTGTTTTGACCTATACTTGCAAATATACGACTTTCTCGTGGAATGTTATGCGTATTTAGATTTTAGAATAATAGGTTTATGATTCAAATGTATAGATGAAGTGTATAATTAATGGCTAGATTATGAGTATATTTGCAAGTAATGTTTCGCGAAAGGGATGGTTTCAACCCCAGAATGGGTGACTCTTCCATGCCAGATCAAATATTCTCATTTAAGCTCACTACAGAAAACATATATGGCTCCATTACCATTACCCATGAGGCTCTTGACCTGCTGGAAGTTTAAGTCACTCAATGCACGATGATAGTTTAAAGACTACCTCTTTCCCATTGCCGAAGAAAAATACTACGTGCAGCCCTTGTGTCTGATCAATAACTTATTCACACCTATTTAGGGTTTTTGTTTCATATATATTCCAATTGAAAGTAAAATTACATGAAAATATATCGTATGTTTATATTTAACTATACTTGTATATCTTTCATACATAAATTTAATGTCCTATGTGTTTGTGATGAAATTCCATCAAAATATCTATAGAATATTCCCTTTTATATATATGAGATATATATATATGTATGTATGTGCAAATGTTATACTAATCTAGGGTGAATTATCACACAATTCTATCTTTAATAGAGTGTGTATGAAAAAAAAATCTATTTATCACAGTGGAGCCTACCCACACTGAACAGATATTGATGATTGGAAAAGTTATCTCTGAAGGTATCTAAATTAGTAAAGAATAAGATTATCTACACTGCACTTGTACTCCCTTGATCTGTTACACCTCATGTCTCACCACTAACTCAGCCGTAGGACAACTTATAAGCTGTACTCTCTTTATAATATATATATATATATATATATATTGTAAGAGTTGGAAATTGGTTATCAACCTCTCGGCCAACACCTCCAATAGTTGACGAAATTGGAGCCCGAGTCTCGTCGGGAGAAGGATCAGAGGTCATCGGGAAGACGTCAGCAGGAGTCCTGGGAGATATCCCAGAGGATAACCCTCCGACGGTCAAGTCAACTCATTGGAGAGCAAAGGGAAAATGCTAGAGAGAGAAGTGAAGAACTCAAGGAGACGTCTATTATTCCTCTTCTTCCTTTTCTTCTCTCTATTTTTGTTACCTTTTTCTTGCTTATCTCCTGGCCGTTAGGCTAAGGCCCTTTAATACCATTGCCGGGAGGGTCGAACATAGGGTTACCGTGACTGGGAAAGGCATGAGCCACCCAACTCACATGCCTGATGGAGCAGGAGACGTGGGTGTTGACTTACCTATTTCTGCCGAGATGGTTGTTCCGCTACTGACGTGACAAGGGCACCGGCCATTAATGGGACAGAGCTAGCCAAAGGGAGAGCGAACTGGTGTCGTCAGGAGAGATGACGTAGGTGGCTTGTTAGTATCATCGTCGGAGTGGGGCGCCATCTGCCATCAATGCGCATCTATAGTTGCTGTCGGAGCAGGCATGTATGGGTACAATGCTAGTTCTGATGGGGCATGGGGCGTAATGGGCCGCCCAGGTGGTGGGCCTAGAAAACTAGGCTCTGGCTATGAGTAGAGTACTCGATGCTATTGGGCCAGCAGGATTGGCCCTCCTCACTAGCCCCCCACTCCTAAGCAGTGAGAATGCTCGGTGCACGGGAGGACTTCGAGGCCCTCTGTGAGCTTAGAGAGAAGAAGGGAGGAGGAGAGGACGATGTCGGGCTTCCCCATATGTTCAGGGAATAGGAATAGGTCATCTACGTGTCGACGGAGAAGCCTAAGCTGTTGATATCTGATGGCTGGCTTTCCGCCTCTTCATTTCTTTTGTTTTGGCGGGCCGAGAGCATTGTGCTGCAATAGTTGTGAGAGAACGAGGGTGAGGCAGCGTGCGTTGTCTAGAGCTCAGTACGTGTCAGGTCCTATTAGTGCCAAGCAAGTCAACACATGGGTCCTCTCCTACGCTGGTGAGTGGTATGTTGGTCCATAGTCTTGAGCATGACTGAAAGGGACCTCCCCAGACTCAACCAGGTGGCACAATGGCCCAGGGTTGACAGGCATATATGTTTGACGGATGGAGCCTCTTCGAGCACCAGAGGTACTTGGCCCTAGGTATTATTAATACCTGAGAAGGAACCATCTTCGCGCCTTCACCGGGTGGCACAATGGTCCATGGTCATGGGCATAGCTGATAGTCTGTTATACCATTGGGGCTAGTTGCTCATCTCCCTGGAGGGGTTCACCAAGCAGCCCTCTGTTATGAATAGTCGGCTGAGCAAGCGACGCAATTGGCCAAACCAACAAACGTACGCCAAAAATGTGAGGGATTCCGAGGTGGGTGATGTGTTATTCCTCCTGCAGGGGAGGCTACTTATCAGCTCGACCTCTAGGAGTGCGGAGCCCCTTGGCTATTTACAGGGGGATGGTACGTCATTCCTTCCTGAAGAGGAGGTGACTTGTCGACCCCTGGGGGCACGAAGCCACCTGAAAATCCCTGACGCGAGGGATGTGAAGAAGCACTTGAGCTTGTGCCTTTCATTGGTAATAGGCCTTAAGGTTTATAGAGTTCCATGTGCGAGGGATTTATCGACCATTTAAGGTGGCAAGTTTGTAAGCTCCCTTGCCGAACACTTCTGTGACCTTGCATGGGCCTTCCCAATTGGGGGTGAGCTTTCTTGAGGGTCTGCAACACTTAGGACCAGGTCGCCAGGAAGAAAGAGATGTTCCCATACCTGGGCATTGTAGTACTAGGCCATCTGCTGTTGGTAGGCGACTAGTCACACTCATGCTCATTCTCTGTCCATGGGCAGCATATCCATTTTTTTCCAGAGCGCTTGGTTGTTATGTGCCTCGTCGAATTGGCTGACCCTGACCGTCGGGTTGGAGATTTCCACAGGGTTGACTGCCTCGGCTATGTAAGCCAAGTAGAATGGGGTCTCCCCAGTGGCGGCGTGAGTGGAAGTTCGGTGCACCCACAGGATGCTGGGCAATGTGTCTACCCATGATTCGCCATCTTGCCGGAGGTGAGTCTTGATGCCGTGCAGAAAAGTCTTGTTCGCATTCTCGACCAGCCATTGGATTGGGGGTGTCCCACCAAAGTGTAGTGATTCCAGATGCCTAGCTCTAAGCACTCTTTGCAGAAGTGTGCGCTGTCGAACTGGAGTCCATTATCGGTGGTGAGCACCTAGGGTATCCCGAACCGATAGATGAGACTTCACATAATGAATTTCCAAGTCGCCTCGCCAGTTATTTTGGCGAGCAGCTCTGCCTCGATCCACTTGAAGTAATCGATGGCGACGATTAAGAACTCCTTTTGTCCTTGAGCTTATGGGAAGGGACCGAGGATGTCCACTCCCTACTGGCGAAGGGTCGAAGTTCCATTAGGCTATGGAGCGGAGTCGTCGGTTGGTGATGGAGGTGTTCGAACTGTTGGCAATGGTCGCATTGGCGCGCATAGTCGAGGTTGTCCTTCTGCATGGCGGGTCACCAATCCCTTGGCGAAGACGATTTTCGACGAGTGCTGATCCTTTGACGTGGCCACCGCATAGCCCTTCGTAGACCTCACGGATGGCCAGTTTGGCTTTGGAGGGGAGGAGGCACTTAAGGAGCGGTTGAGAGAGGGAACGCCGGGTAAAGGCATCCACCGATGAGGGAGAAGTGGGTAGCCTGTGCTCTGACTCACCTCACCTCCTCTCAGTCCTCAGGCAGTCGTTGTCAGATGAGGTAGTCGAGGATAGGGTCCATCGACCTGCGGCTCAGACTCCCCGATGCTGGGCCTCTGGAGTTCCTCGATTAGGACCGATCGAGAGTTGGTTAATGTCATGGACGATACGAGGCGAGACAAAGTGTCGGCACGAGCATTTTTCACCCTCGGGATGTGCACGATCTCAAAGTACTCGAGGCCTGAGGAGGCCTCTTTAACCTTTTGGAGATAACGGGACATATGGCTGGCTCCAGGCCTCGTACTAAGAGAGTCGCTGAAGGCTCGGAGGTGAGGGGTCCCAGGTGCTTGGCCATACTGATGTCGGAGATGAGAGCTTCATACTCGGCCGTGTTGTTGGTGACCAGAAAGTTGAAGTGCGACGCATATTGGAGCTCAATCCCCTTCGGAGAGGAGAGGACCATACCAGCTCCGCTGCCACTCGAGCATGACGACCCATCCACGTAGAGCTCCCAAACAAGCTTCGTGGGCGAGACGTCGTCCTCCTCGTCGGGGAGTGTGCACTCAACCACGAAGTCCGTCAATGTTTGGGCTTTGATGGCCATCCTCGGGCGGAAGTGGATGTCAAACTCTCCAAGCTCAATGGCCCACTTGACCAGCCTCTCTGAGGCGTCAGGGTTCTGGAGTACCTAGCACAGAGGTTGGTCGGTCGAGACGTCAATGGTGTAGGAGAGGAAGTACAGTCACAGCTTGTGTATAGTCGATATCAAGGTGAGAGTGAACTTCTTGGCTCGAGATTACTAGAATTCTGCTCCTTGGAGGACCTTGCTGATGTAGTACACAGGCCTCATTATTCCACCATCCTCCCAGGCGAGCACAGTGCTGATCGTGCTCATCGTCACGGACAGGTGGAGCAAGAGCTTCTCGTTGGGAAGGGGCTTGGAGAGGACGGGAGGTGAGGATAATTACCTTTTAACTTCTTCAAAGACCTCCTCACACTTCGGGCTCCAGTCAACGTGACCCTTCTTCTTCGGCAAGCCATGCGCCTATCTGATTAGCTTAAAGAATATTAGACACCATTCGGCGGCCCTGGAGAGGAAGTGGCTGAGGACGGCGATGCGACCGATGAGACACTGGACATCACATATCCGCTCGGGTCACCTCATCTGTAGGACGGTCCTGATCTACTCCGGATTGGCCTCGATTCCCCTATACGTCATGAGGAAGCCGAGACATTTGTAGGAGCGGATCCCAAACGCACACTTGCTCGGGTTCACCTTCATGTTATACCTTCGTAGAGTGGCGAACGCCTATGTGAGGTCTTCTAGGTGGGTTGTCGCGTAGAGGCTCTTGACGAACATGTCGTTGATGTAGACCTCCATGTTGCGACTGATATAGGAGTCAAACATGCGATTGACCAAGCGCTGGTACGTGGCTCCTGCATTCTTCAAACCGAAGGACATCCTTGTGTAGCAATAGAGCTCATGGGCGGTGATGAACGTGGTGTTGTCTTGGTTGGTCCCGTGCATACTGATCTCGTGGTATCCTAAATATGTATCCAGGAAGCTCAACATCTCGTGTTCGGCCGTGGCATCGATCAGCTAGTCAATACGTGGTATAGGAAAATTGTCGTTGGGGGTGACTTTGTTGAGGTCGGTGTAATCGACACACATACGCCACTTTCCATTATTCTTGAGAACGAGGATGGCATTGGGGACCCACTCTGGGAACTGAGTGGATCGTTGTAGTCCGGAGTGCAGCTTCTTGGTCACTTGTTCCCAGATGATAGCATGTTGCTCGGGGTTGCAACAAAGCCTCCACTGCTGCACCAGGTGGCACTTCGGGTCCAACTTAAATTGGTGCATCACCATCTCAGGGGGGATGCCGTGGAGCTCATCCTCAGATCAGGCGAACACATCCTTGTTGTCTTCCAAGAAGCACCCGTAGACTTCTCGTTCTTCCTCAGACAAGAGGGAGTCGGCACGGAGCATGCGGTTGGGGTTTGTGCCAATATGAATAAGGAATAGGTCCTCAGCCCTCCACTGGATCTGGGCTTGTCCTCGTGTAGCTTCTTCTCGAGTGGACCTTGGTCGGCAGATGTCTCCCAGGTGGAGATCAAGTAACACCGCTGGGACTCCCCCTGGTCTCCCCCACTCCCTGGAGAGTGGGAACTTCAACTTCTAGTGGTAAGAAGAGGCAACTCCTTTAACCACCCTCAGGATTGCCCGACCGATTATGTCATTATACCTTGCCATCCCTCTGACAACTGTAAACTTGGCCATGAAGGTCACTTGGCACAGGGCGGTGCCAAGGGAGATCGATAAGAAGATATAGCCTTCGGGGTACACGGTTGATCCGAAGAACCCGAACAAGGGGGTGTGAAGGGAAGAGATTAGAGAAGAATCCACGCCCATCAGAAGGAGACAATCGTACGAGATAATATCGAGACCACTCCCATTATGAACTAGGATACGACACACAGTTCATTGATTGATGGTCATAGAGATGACCAATCCGTCGGTGTGGGGGGTGGTCATGCCGGTCAGGTCTGCATCCTAGAAGGCGATGGCCTCCCTCAAGCGGTCTCTTGTGGTAGTCCCAGAGGTCGAAGACCGCTCAACCTGGTTGACGCACCGGGCGTACACTCGGTGCCTACTAGAGCTAACCCCACCGGCAGTTGGCCCTCCTGAGACCATCATGATCTCCTTGCCGCAGGGTCGGTTGTCGATGGGAGGAGGCACGTCCTCCTTGGGCAGCTATTGCTCGGCGGCTCTGGCCACGAACCTGTCGAGGAGTCCTTACAGGATGAGTTCCTCGAGTGCGTAGTGGAGACGGACCGAAAGAGTAGCATATTTAAATCGCATCTTTCTCAGATGACGTGTTTCGCTATTCGTGTCCACCTCCTTAGTCGCTTGTTAAGCCCCCCCCCCCCCCCCCAAATCACGTGCAGGTGCATAGACGTCACTTCCATTTGAGCGCGGTTGCCTTCAACACCATGTTCAGAATGAGTCCTTCCCCCCAACTGCGTTCCTGTCAGTATGCATCCACACAGTGCACTACGTTTCAGAAAATGCATCCAGCTTCTCCGACGTGATTCAACAATTATTCAGGGACGTCATCACAATTAAAATTAAAACTTTTAGTCCCTCAAATAAAATAATATTGTCAATAAAAACTCAAAATTATATAATCATGCAATTTCTATCTCTTTCATACATCTCAAATCTCACATATTATTTTATGTCTCAAAATTTAATTAATTACATGAAAAATCTAAATTTAGTGTGAGACTCATATTAACTTTGAAAATTATAAAATTAATTATATTAAAGTCCAAAAATAATGTGTGTGACATAAATAAATATATGAAAATGTCCACTTATCAGTTGTGGTAGAGATAATTAGTGTGTCAGTGTCGGGAGTGGTCACGACGTCGAGGTTCTCCTCCAAGAAGGTGATCAGCTCCTTGAGGTGCTCCTTCGTCGAGGCTTTTGAGGGCGAGACACAGGCGCGATCGACTTAGTTTACCCTCTGGGCATATGCTCGGCACCCCAGAGATCATCATGATCTCTTTTTCGAGTAGTCTATTGCTGTCGAGGGGGGAGTGTCATCCCTCCCTCCTCTCTTGTCGATCCACGGCCTTGGTCACGAACTTGTCAAGGAGTCTTCATCGAATGAGGTCCTCGAGCACATCCCGTAGTTGGATGCGTTCCTCAATGTTGGTGGGGACACCGGGTCCACTACTGGGCCCACTACTCGGAGCCGACGCCGCATCGCACAGACGACACCGAGCTTATGGCTCGGAGATTCGATTGAAGACCCGGCATACTGAGTAGATATACTTGTGTGTATTTATATCTTCGAGTATATGTATTTGTGTGTATACATGTATTCGTACATGTATTTTCCTTTTGTCTTATAAGGCTAGTCTAAGTCAAAAAAACACATGTGTATTTTTATATTTTATTTGGTTAAAACCCACAAGTCAAATATTGGTTGGTGGGTTTGTCTTGTTAGGCTAGGGTATAAACCCAATTTTAGAAGTTAGGTGGTATTATTGTTATGGCCTTCTCCCTATATAAAGGAGGCCCATGGTGTGTTACGTATCATGAACCATATGAATGAAAGATTGAGTTTAAGGAGCTTTTGCCCCTTTGTTCTTCTCCCTTCCCTCATTTCTCATTTTTGTGAGATTCGAGTGTCGCCCGGTGTGAGACCGTCCGGCGTGAGGTCGAGCTGTGTGAGATAGCAGTTATCCGTCCCGTCCCGTTCGCATCCCGGAGTGCCGTCGATCCGTCTTCCACGTCGCCGCCGCGTCAAATTGGTATCAGAGCCCAACAACGGCATCTCCGACAACCCGACGTCCCTGACGTCGTCTCTCTTTCTCTCTCTAAGTTGATAGAAGTGAAAAAAAAAGAAGAGTAGTTGAGTTCTGCTAGTTGAGAGAAAGGAGTGGGAAAAAAAAGGAGAAAAATAGTTGCAGGAAGATCTTGAGAAAAAAAAAAGATAGAAAAAAAAATTCTGCTCTCTCTCTCTCTCTTAATCTCTCCCTCTCTCTCCGTTACACACTTTCTCTCACCCCCTTAATCTCTCCCTCTCTCCGTTAATTTCTCTCTATCTCCCACTATTTCTCTCTCCCTTAATCTCTGTTTCTCTCTCTCCCTCACATTAATATCTCCCTCTCTCTCACGCCAATCTCTCTCTCTCTCTCTCTCTCTCTCTCTCTCTCTCTCTCTCTCTCTCTCTCTCTCCGCAAAGCAGAAGAATTAAAGAGAAAAAAAACCGAAAAAAAAAGTTTCGCGCGGCCGGGCCTCGTCGCCCGTGCCGCGTTTAAAAAAGACAAAGGGCCGTTGCGGCCCCTCTGCCTCCCAGCCCGCCGCCGCGCGCCCGCCGCCCGCACCGCCTCCGCGCCCCGCCCCCGGCCCGCGCGCCCTCGCCAGGCCCGCGCCCGGCCCGCGCGTGGCCGCGCCCGCACCGGCCCGCGCCCTTGCGCCCCCCTGCCGCCCGCACCGGCCCGCGCCCCGTGCACCCCTGCGCCCCCGACCGCCTGCGCGCACCGGCGCCCCTCGCCCTGCCCCGCGCCGGGCCTGCGCCCTGCGCGCCCCCGGCCCCGTGCCCTGCGCCCCGCACGCCCACAGGCGCACCCGACCACGCCCGCCCGCGTGGCCACACCGCCGTCCGCCGCACGCCGCTCGCTGGCCGCCCTCGTCGCACCGGCCAGCCTCCCCTCTGCAACCGTTGGGTCACCAACCGACAAACGTGCCCACCCGCGTTGACACCTGCAGCGCCTCGCTCGCCACTCCCTTGCCCACCTGCCCTCTCTTGCGTGGCCTTCGTCCACGTTTGAAGCAATAAGTTGGCTGACTATTGACAGTCGTGATTTATGCAGTAGGGAGATTTGAAAAAAAAACGTGTGAAAGTGTGAAGAGTCAAGAGGAGTTGGTGAAGATTGAAAAGAGGAGTGTGAAAAAGTCATAAAAAGGAGATTAAAAAAAAAGAGTTTGACAATTAAGTTATATATATAGTATATATATATTCGAGATATATATAATCTTATATTTATATATTAACGTATTGCTTTCTTGTGACACCCACGTCCTCTACTACGGCTTGACTGTGTCTGAGCCGTCCGGATGCCGACAGAAGATCCGTAAATTACGGAACGTGAGTGCCCCTAAGTCTCCCTGTGCGGAGAAATTCTGGAGTGATTTGTTCCCCTGCGTGGGAAATTTTAAGTCACGTGATTTTGTAATAATTCAATCCTCCCTGCGTGGAGTGAATGCTTTGTAACCACTCAAGCTTCGTCGACGCCGTGCGGGCCCGCACGTCCCCGCTCGCCTTCGTCTCCGATCGGAGCTAGACTTTTCAGTCAGCTAGGTACGTGCTCCAAACTTGCTCATTCAGTATCTTTTTAATTGCCGCGCGACGAAGTACGAGAGAGTCCGATCCATGCAGCCAGTCTTCTGAGTGCCTCGCTGTGGACGGTGAGAGAGTGCTTGCTTGCACCTATCCTTTAGGCCCTAGACTGTCACATTAGGGCACCCTAATTGTCAGGAGGTAGTTCCACAACTACTTCGCCTACGGGCGAGCAACTCTCCCTGACCAGTCCCTTCAAACTTGGCCCTTTGCCAATTAGCCAACAAAATTTAAATCTATAGCTTGCTAATTCTCGGTCCTAGGATTGCATCATTTACGTCCGAGGTCGTGCATGCCACGTTGGTCTAGGAATTCAGCTGGCCGTCTAGAGCGCCCCTCAACGCTACCCGTGGATCAAGAGAGCGTGACTGCTATCCTAGTCCAGCTCGAGCATAATCTCGTGGCCCACTTTGAGGAATCCATAGGCCAACTACGGACGGAACTCGATAAGAGGATCCGAGCCTTAGAGGATCGATTAAAAGGGGAGGAAGGAAGAGTGAATGGCCACGGCCATCCAGTAGTCAATCCTAGGGAGGAAAGAGAGCAAGCCCGCCCGAATCAGGCTCCCCAAGGTAGAGAGCAAGAGGCCCGTGTGCCTCGAGAGAGAGACCACGACGATGAAGATATCATCCTACGGAACGTCAAGATTGACGCTCCAAGTTTTGATGGGTCCCTCAACCCCGCTACATACCTTGAGTGGGAGACCGGGATGGACCAATATTTTGATTGGCATCGCCGCATGACCCCTGCTACCAGGGTGAGGTTTGCCAAAATGAAACTTCTGGGTCAAGCCAAGACCTACTGGTGTAATGTTGAGAATCTCCTAGCACGGAGACGAGAGGAGCCTATTAGCATGTGGGAAGAAATGAAGGAGAAATTGAGGGAGAAGTATCTGCCACCTTCCTACCATCAGCGTCTTTTAGACCAATGGCAGAAACTCACCCAAGATGGAAAGTCTGTGGACGATTACATCACCAAATTTGATGACTTCTTCCTTCGGAGTCGAGTCATGGAGGATGCCTCCGTCACCCTCTCTCGGTTTAGGGCTGGCTTACACGAGAGTATTTAGCGGGAATTATTCTTGCGGGAGGTTAACACCCTCGAGCACGCCTACCAGGTTGCACGAGATGTTGAGAGGTTTCAAAGGGTGGCCCCACCTCGGGTTCCCATCTACCGCCAACCTGAACCCCGAAACCCCATAGTCCGCTATACTGAGAGAGCTGGCCCCTCCACCTCCTACGTCCCTACTGCTACCCCACTTAGGGCCGTTGCCCCTGCGGCTCCTTTCCCACGGAACCCATTACCTGCACCCGCAGCTGTGCCTAGGTTGGAGTACGCTCCACCGGTTGAGAGGAGAGATGACAAGGGAAAAGGAGTCGTCCCTAGCACCTCCCAACCAGCCCCTGTCTCGGGAGTCCGATGCTTCAGATGTCATAACCTAGGGCATATTGCCACCAATTGCCCAACCCGAGCCTTGGTTATCACCGACCCCCAGTTCATGGAGCTTCCACCTTAGGAAGGAGAAACCCTTGAGAGATATGAGGCCGATCCCGACCTCATCACCCAGTTTGAGGAGTTAGATGCAGGATATGATGGCACGCATGTTGAGTACATGCAAGTGGGAGCTATTACCGAGAGTTCTAACCATGAAAGATTGGGCGTGGTCCGCTGCATCATGGCACACCAACAGGAGGATGACTGGCGTCGAACCTCCATCTTCCAAACCTATATCATGGTGAAAACCCAACCCTGCAAGGTGATCTTCGACAACGGGAGCTGTATCAATGCAGTCTCTTCAGACTTTGTCTCCCGTCTATGTCTACCTACTCATCCTCATCCTAGGCCGTACAACGTGGCTTGGGTTGACGACACGTTTATTCCAGTCACCACTACGTGTGTCATTCCCATCCAATTCCAGTCCTACCAACGACAGATCCTATGTGACGTAGTGCCCATGAAGGTCGGTAGCATCATCCTAGGACGACCGTGGATCTACGATGTAGACCTTACTACATTCGGTCGGTCCAATGAGTGTTCCTTCTCCCACAATGGGAAGAGGATTCAGTTGCTCCCAACACCCCCAAAGGTGGTCACGGGAAAGAGTCCTACCTCCACACCCACTGCATCCCCCAAAATTCGGGAGAATGCTCCGACCCCCACCAAAGGGAAGCTTCTCATTCCCTCCTCTCATACACCTGTCATGACCATCCCTAAGGCCCCTAAGGTTGACCATGACCCGATTAGGCGCCTTAACTTCATAGGTGTTCATGAGTTGAATAGAGAGGTTGCCGAGGGTGCCCCTGTTTGGGCTGTTGTCGTCACCATTACTTCTGAGGAGTCCCAGGTCTCCGTCCCACCCGAAGTCCAGGCAATCCTGCGGGACTTCCAAGACATCTTCCCGGAAATCCTGCCTTCAACACTCCCTCCCATGCGTGATGTTCAACACGCCATTGATCTTGTCCCGGGGTCCACCCTACCCAACCTTCCCCACTACAGGTTGAACCCCAAGGAGCATGCTGAGCTCCAAAGGATTGTCGAGGACCTTATCCACAAAGGTTTCCTCAGGGTGAGCAAGAGCCCATGTGCTGTTCCTGCCTTGCTCACACCAAAGAAAGATGGCACCTGGCGGATGTGTGTTGACAGCCGCGCCATCAACAAAATCACTATCAAGTATAGATTTCCCATTCCCCGTCTTGATGACATGCTTGACATGATGAGTGGAGCCACCATCTTTTCCAAGATTGACTTGAAAAGTGGCTACCACCAGGTCCGGATTCAACCCGGGGATGAGTGGAAGACAGCCTTCAAAACAAAAGAGGGTCTGTATGAGTGGCTTGTCATGCCTTTTGGGCTATCCAATGCCCCTAGTACCTTCATGAGGCTTATGACTGAAACCCTTCGCCCCCTCATTGGTCGCTTTGTTGTCGTCTACTTTGACGACATCCTCATTTATAGCCACAACCCTCAGGACCACATTCACCATTTGAGGGAGGTCTGCGAGACCCTAAGGAAAGAAACCCTGTTCGCCAACCTGACTAAGTGTGAATTCATGACAGATCGGGTCACTTTTCTCGGATTTGTGGTTTCAAGTCATGGAGTGTCTGTGGACCAATCCAAGGTCCGAGCCATAGTAGACTGGCCAGAGCCCCAGAATGTCCACGACGTTCGAAGTTTCCACGGGCTAGCCACCTTCTACAGACGCTTCATCCAGGGATTTAACACCATTATGGCACCCATTACGGATTGCATCTGTAAGGGAAATTTTGAGTGGACCAAAGCCGCCTCCCAGGCTTTTCTTGCCATAAAGGAGCTTATGACCAAAGCCCATGTCCTCCGCCTACCAGACTTTTCCAAAGTCTTTGAGGTTTCATGTGATGCATCTGGCGTAGGAATAGGTGGAGTGCTTAGCCAGGAGAGCCACCCTGTGGCTTATTTCAGTGAGAAGCTTTCTGATGCAAAGCTTCGATACTCCACATATGATAAGGATTTTTATGCCGTGGTCCAAGCCCTCAAACACTGGAGACACTATCTCTTACCACAAGAGTTTGTCTTATACTCGGACCACGAAGCTTTGAAATTCCTTAGTTCTCAGAAGGGTTTAAAGACCGAATTAGAGACCGAATAAATCGGTCGCTAGTCGGTCCCAAATAGCGACCATATAGCGACCGATATAATCGGTCGCACGTCTGAGACCCATTTTGCGACCGAATTTATTTCGGTCTCTAATCGGTCGCTGATCTTGCGACCGAATTTATTTAGGTCGCGAAGCGGTCGCGGATCACTCATCCCCCCCCCTCCCCCCCGCGTCCCCCCCCTCCCCCCTGCGGCCCCCTCCCGCCCGAGCCCCCCCTCCCCCTGCGGCCCCCTCCCTCCCGCCCGATCCCCCCTCCGCCAGAGCCCCCCCCTCCCCCTGCGGCCCCCTCCCGCCCGAGCCCCTCTCCGCCCTAGCCCCCCCTCCCCTTGCGGCCCCCTCCCGTCCGAGCCCCTCTCAGCCCTAGCCCCCCCTCCCCCTGCTGCCCCCTCCCGCCCGAGCCCCTCTCCGCCCGAGCCCCCCCTCCCCCTGCGGCCCCCTCCCGCCGGAGCCCCCCTCCGCCCCAGCCCCCCCTCCCCTTGCGGCCCCTCTCCCGCCCGAGCCCCTCTCCGCCCGAGCCCCCCCTCCCCCTGCGGCGCCCTCCCGTCCGAGCCCCTCTCCGCCCTAGCCCCCCCTCCCCCTGCTGCCCCCTCCCGCCCGAGCCCCTCTCCGCCCGAGCCCCCCCTCCCTCTGCGGCCCCCCCATCTCCCCCCCGCGACCAGCTCCCATCGGCGGTGGACGGACGACTGCGAGCGGCGTGGCGAGCGGCGGTGGACGGACGACCGGCGTGGCGAGCGGCGGTGGACGGACGACTGCGAGCGACAGCGGGGACCGGCCATCGGAGGTAAGTGAGGCGGACCCCCGCCGGAGCCCCCCTCCGCCCGAGCCCCCCCTCCCCCTGCGGCCCCCTCCCGCCCGAGCCCCTCTCCGCCCGAGCCCCCCCTCCCCCTGCGGCCCCCTCCCGCCGGAGCCCCCCTCCCCTTGCGGCCCCTCTCCCGCCCGAGCCCCTCTCCGCCCGAGCCCCCCCTCCCCCTGCGGCCCCCTCCCGCCCGAGCCCCCCCTCCCCCTCCGGCGCTGCTCTCCCCTCCCCATCTGGTTTCCCCCTCCGGCGCGGCTCTCCCCTCCCCATCCGGTCCCCCCTCCAGCTCCGGTCCCCCCTCCGCAGGGCCCCCCCTCCGGCTCTGCCCCCCCCTCGGCAGGGCCACCCCTCCGGCTCCGGTTCCCCCTCCGCAGGGCCCCCCCTCCGGCTCCGGGCCCCCCTCCGGCTCCGGTCCCCCCTCCGCAGGGCCCCCCTCCGGCTCCGGTCCCCCCTCTGGCTCCGGTCCCCCCACCGGCTCCAGTTCCCCCTCCGCAGGGCCCCCCCGCCGGCTCCGGTCCCCCCCTCCGGCTCCGGTATTAAATTTTAATATCCTGCTATATTTGATTTCTGCTCTTATGAATGTGTTGGATGTTAAAATAAAATTCATGCTTGGAGTGGTCTCTGATCTCAAACTAGCCCACCCACCTCCTGTTGCTACAGTACCATTAGGAACTGGGAACAATCTTCCTTTTGCATTTGGCTGGGTAGGTTACATTTCCACATGTATAATGTACATGTACAATTTGACTTGTTCATGCATGTGCATGTGGTTTGGGGCTCAGGGGATGCTGATCATGTACTTGCTTTCACAATTAGACAAGCTAGTCACATTGGGGTTCCTTAATTTCCATTTGTGTACATGCTCCCAATTTTAACCATTTTTGAGCCTTCTTCTGAGCCTTAATTGGCTACATTATGTTGATACTTAACAGTGGTGAGCAATGCATTATGCATTCTGAGGACCCCGAGTGGGTCGATAGAACAAGTTACTTCCTTTTCCTTGCTTTTCAGATGATGTATTCAATTTTAGAATTCATCACGTTATCCAACAAATGGATGCACATGAGATTAGATGCCTTTATTTTTCTTTTCCAAGTCCTAAGGTGAAAGCAACTGCTGTTGTAGGGAAAGAAGAATCCTGGTAATAGATGTATATGTATTTGGAGCTGATAATCAGTGGTGTACCCAAAATAAATAAACTAATATAATAGGTATTAATATGATGTTTAAATTTTATTTTATGTATACTTGATCATTAGATTAAATTAATGGATGATATTAAAGGATAAAATAGTAATTTAAGTATTATTCAATTATCTGATATTTATATGATACCTATAATACTGTAGCTTTTCGATAGAACTATAGGGTCTTATAAGACAGTTTAAGATGGTAGTTTCCTTGTTGACTTGGATTTGGATGCACCCGCACCCCATATCTGCACCAAAATCAGACCTGTTCATCCTTAGCCTGGATCTAAAGATTCAATTATGTTCAAAAGCATCTGGCAGCATGATTTCTTCATGTGTTTGTGGGAGTGGATCATAGATTCGTATGCATGCACTCAGTCAGAATCTTTTTTCCTTTTTCCCTTGTCCGTAGTCCAAATGGAATGATATGCAAGATATATATCTGACTATCACAACCTTATGATGTAGAGAGTTTGCTGCTGATTTTATTTTTTCTTTATGAAATGTAATTCAGTTGGCATATAATCATGAGGATGAGAATTCCTAAAGAAGGCTCTTGTGATCCTGTGGCGCTTCTAATCAGATTTCTAAAACAGAATGATGCACCTAACCTTATTTAGATGCTGGGCGGTTTGATCACGTATCTTGCAATATATCCATGCTCTGTCTAATCAGAATACTGTGTCTGAAGACCACTGTTCCGTTGTTTATTTTTTCTTTTTTGTTATTTAGACTTGTAGCATTTCTAAAATAGTAATTATATATGAAGTTAGAGATAGTTGGGTGTTACTTGCAGCATTTCCAGCACATTCATAAGAGCATGAATTTTATTTTAACATGTTACTGCTATATTTTTAGAATGTGTTATTATCTTGTCAATATTTAATTAGTTGGGTGTTGTATGTGAGCTGAGATGCGTGGGTGCAACCTAACATTGCACGCATCTTAGGAGAGCGTGTTAAACCCGTGTCAATCAATCTACCCGTTCAAGACTTTGGGATTGATGTGCACGTTCTCATTTTGAATGATGAGAATGTGTATATCTAACTCAAAGTCTTGAATTGTCCCGTTTGGACAGTCTGTGAATGTTTGATCGCACTTAGGTGGTTAATTACTATATGTGTTTGTGTTGTTTGTTAAAAATTTTGGCTGGATGCGTCTTCTCACTCCTCTCTAATATACCTTTATTGATTTTGATTAATTTCTTAACCACTTATTAGTAAGTGTTTAAGAAAATTTCTTAATCAATAAATATTTTGTGGTATATCGGAGAGGTGTGGGGAGATGCTGCCGAAATTTTTAGCAAATAACACAACACATATAGTAATTAATCGTGCGATCAAACCTTCACAGATGGGTTAAAAAGTGAAAATCTAAATGATATTTCCGTCCTATTTAAAATGGCAGAGATGGACGATGTGAGGAAAGGGTTGGACTTTTTATTTTGTTAAACATGTTAAAATTTTGTGTGTTTACATTTCATTCGCATAGGGAAAATGTTTGAAGATCGTTCATGGATGTACCGTAGAGTAGTTGATCAGGTGGTGTCTATGGAATTTAAAAATGGAGTTGAGAGATTCATTCAGTTTGCTTTGAGAAATCCTATTGAAGCTGTAGATTGTGAGGGTCGTATCCGATGTCCTTGTGTAGTCTGTAAGAATTTGAAGTGGCTGACAACATGGGATGTACAACGTCATTTATACAGAAAGGGGTTTGTTAAAGATTATACAAACTGGATATGTCATGGTGAAACATTGTGGTCCTACGAGCCTGCCAATAGAGGAAGTGGAAGTTCATATGTTGATATGGTCATAGATGCTGCTGGTCCAGAACTGGAACTTACTGATAGAAATGGTAAAACAGTTAAACCGAAAGTAATTTACGCCCTTGGAGCTGCACAGATTAAAGAAGTATGCTTTTGGCTAAAACAATTGAGATTTCCAGATGGTTATGTGTCTAACATTGCTCGTTGCGTGAATACAAATGAGGGGAAAATATATGGAATGAAAAGTCATGACTGTCATGTGTTCATGCACAGGTTGTTACCTATTGTATTTCGTGATATGATGCCGAAGTCGATATGGGGAGCAGTGACTGAGTTAAGTCAGTTTTTCAAAATTTTATGTGCATCAGAGCTCAGGTATGAAGATGTGGAAACTATTGAACAGAATGTGATCACGACAGTTTGTAGATTGGAAAAGATATTTCCACCCTCATTCTTTGATTCAATGGAGCACCTGCTTATACACTTATCATATGAGGCTAAAGTAGGAGGGCCAGTACAATTTAGATGGATGTATCCATTTGAGAGGTAATATATATATATTTTCTCCTCATAATTCAATTAGATGCTGATGTGTTTTTCATTATCTTATGAACATTCTGGTAGGTGCATGCATGAATTGAAAATGAAAGTTCGCAACAAGGCAAAAGTAGAGGGTTCCATTGCGGAGGCGTACATTATGGAAGAAATATCAAATTTCTGTTCAATGTACTTTGAACCTGAGGTACAAACTCGTCGTACTCGGCCACCACGTAATGATGATGGGGGAGACTCCGTTCACTCTGAGCGGCTGTCTATATTTAAGTATCCTGGACGTGCGTATGGACGTTCTTCGAGTCGGATGCTAAATGATAGAGAATTACACTGTGCAGAAATGTACATCCTTTTAAATTGTATGGAGGTTGAACCTTATGTTGCGTAAGTTCTCTGCTCACATTACATTGTGTCTATAACTTATTATTTTTCATTCCATCTATAATGCTCCAATGGTCGTAATACAGACAATTTGACTCAGAATTAATCCAAAGATGTCCATATCTCACTGACATGGAGGTTGAAAAAGAACGAGAAAAATCATTTGCTTCTTGGCTGAAATATCGTGTAAGTATTATTACTACTCTTTCTCCTTGTTAGGCCAATGACAAATTCTGACTAGTGTGCTCTCCATATGTAGGTTGAAAATGGTTTTATTACTGATCAAAGAATTCGAGAGAGTAGTTATGGCCCATCGAAAGTTGCACGTACATATCCAGCATTTATTGTGAATGGGTATAGATTTCACACTAGACAATATGGGCAGAATAAGTCAACAATGAACAGCGGGGTATGTGTGAAAGGAAGTACATATAATGAAAACGAACGTGATTATTATGGTATTATTGAGGAGATCTTAGAATTGCAATATCTCGGAGATGACAACCATATATTTCTGTTCAAGTGTCATTGGTTTGATCCCAATTCTGTTCGAAATGACACAACATATGGGATTGTCGATATCAGACATAAGTCTAAATTGAATACTTATGATCCATTCATTTTGGCCGCACAAGCCCAGCAGGTCTATTATACAAAGTATCCATCGTCTAGAAATAAAGAAAGAAATGATTGGTGGGCAGTTTGCAAGGTTAAGACAAGGCTTTTCCCGGATTATGAGTTGGATTTGACTGAAACAGTAGAGTTGGATGTGAATGCCGAATTCTTTCAATCAGACTTGGGTGATGATGTAGAGTTGCCTGCTTCTAGTGATGAATCTGTGGAGGCACTGTCTTTATCTAAAGAGAATGAAGTGGAAGAAGTCGATCCAGAACAACCTGAAATACAGTTGGGGGACTCCGAAGAGGAGGAATATATTAGTGATCAAAATGAATCTGATAATGAAGATGTGAATGTTGAATTTGATATATCTCCAACATCTGAAGATGAAATGGAGAATGTTTGATTAATGGTATACAATTTTACCTAAAATTTTAATACTCTGTAACTTTCTTTCTTTCACTATTTGATGAATATGCATGTATTTTATTACCAGTTGAAGATATAGTTCGAGGACGGCGTGGGACTTCTTCAGGTGGGAGGGGAGAGGGTAGCGGGAGGAGATTTACTTCCATTTCTACACCGGTAGTAGGTATGTATACTTTCATGTATAATGCATTGTAGTATTTGTTTAAAATAATTCTTTATGTTTTTGTGGTATCTTATTCTTATTTTCACAGGACCCACGACCTCTGCACCGTTACCACCGACCTCTGCACCGCTACCACCGGTAGTAGGTATGTATACTTTCATGTATAATGCATTGTAGTATTTGTTTAAAATAATTCTTTATGTTTTTGTGCTATCTGATTCTTATCCTTACAGGACCCACGACCTCTGCACCGTTACCACTGACAACAAGTAGATTGACGGCCTCTGCACCGCCATCACACATGGCGAGTGGATCTACACCTCCTCCAGCTGAGTCAGGTATGTTCATTTACATTTCTATATGTTTTTGATAGTTTATTTTATTTATTTTTGTCCATTTCGTATAGTACGTGCTGATGACGAGACGAGTCATCACGAGGGGGAGGGCAGTTATAATGAGACGATGCGGGCAGTGTGGATAAATGAAGGGTATGTAATGCATTATTTTTATTATCTATTCATCATTGTGGTATTAATATTTTCAATTTCAGGAATAAAATAGAGCCAGCCCAAGCATCACAATTTATTACAAAGTCAATTGAAGCACATTTTCCAGGCCCCATCCGTCGCTTTTCTGATTTTCCGATGGATGTTCGGGATTTATTGTTCACTATGTTCTTGGTATTTATCTTATTTTATCATATTAAGTCATTTTCCTGCTATATTTTAACACACTTATTGTTATGTAACATATAATTTATTTTTTGTTAATATGTAGAGCACCTCCTGCACCTCGTGCACAGCAGCCTCCGGTAAATATTTTATTTGATTGATTTTCTATTTGTTAACTCTCAATATCATCTTACAAAATATAAGAATTTAGATTGAGGAGGGGAAAATATCATTTTCTTAACTCTATGAACTTGGGTTTGAGGGTCCAAAATTGAAAAGAGAGGTCCAATCAATCCATCGATTGTTCCAACACGACATGGGGGGTGAAAGTAACCTGTAGAAACTGACGGAGTTCAAATTGGACTCCAAATTTGAGCTCGATACTCAAATTTACATTTCCTAAATAGAACCAAGTTAATCGAGTGTAAGAGGGTCAAAAATAAAGAAATATATGTCCAATTAATTTGTCAATGACTCCAACACGACCGGGAAGATGAGAGTGACTTGTAGAAACTGACGGAGTCTAAATTGGACTACCGATTTGAGCAAAACGTTTAAAATTGTCATTCGTCAATTTCACTTAAATGAAAAACATCTTGCTTTTAATTTTCAAGAAAAATTGATTTCTTTATTAAGGATTTGATTTTAATTTTTTTAAATGATATACAGGATCATCCGTCGCGAGATGTTGGACGAGACGACGACCAGGATGACACATATGCGGAGGATTTGTGATTTCATTTTAGTTATTTGCATGTTGTCATTTTATTATGGATGTATGATTAATTTGTGTGTTTGTATGTGATGAATTTGAAGTTCGTGGAGATTGTGATTTGTGTAGTTGATTTATATGTTTTTATGAAATTATTATTTATCAGGTTATTTATTTTATTAAATTATTATTTATCAGGTGATTTATAGTCGATTATATAAATTTATAAAAAAAAATACTGCAAAATTAGCGACCGAATAGCGACCGAATAGCGACTGTCTTTATTATTTATTTTATTAAAGTATTAAAATTAGCGACAGAATAGCGACCGAATAGCGACTGTCTCTATTATTTATTTTATTAAATTATTATTTATCAGGTGATTTATAGTCGTTTATATAAATTTATTTTAAAAAAATACTACAAAATTAGCGACTGAATAGCGACCGCATAGCGACTGTATATATTAGCGACGGGTCATGCGACCGATTGATATCGGTCGCTATCCGCGACTGATATTGCGACCGATAATTATCGGTCGCTATCCGCGACTGCTTCTGCGACCGATAATTATCGGTCGCTAACGGCGACCTATTCTGCGACCGATTTATATCGGTCGCCATTTAGCAACTATTATATAGCGACCGACATGTTCGGTCGCTAATAGGTGTCTGTTTGGTCGCAGTATCTCTTTGCGACCGATCTGCGACCGAATAGCGACCGGGAGGTCGGTCGCTACTCGCGATTTTTCTTGTAGTGATTTAAACCCTAGGCATGGTCGGTGGGTAGAATTCCTCCAGTCTTTCACTTTTGTCCTAAATCATAAGGCTGGAAAGGACAATAAGGTGGCCGACGCCTTAAGTCGAAGGGTCTCCCTTCTTTCCACTGTTCGGGTAGAGGTCACGGGATTTGATCGCATGAAGGAACTCTATGGAGAGTGCCCTGATTTTGGCCCTACCTATTCTGCTCTGTCTGCTGGATCCTCGACAGCATTTGCTGACTATCTACTCCAGGATGGTTTTCTGTTTCGAGGGCAGCAACTATGTGTCCCGAGGACGTCTGTTTGGGACTTTCTAGTCTGGGAAATACATGCTGGAGGTCTTGCTGGTCACTTTGGCCGTAACAAGACTATCCATTTTGTGGAGGAGCACTTCTATTGGCCTGGCCTGAAGAGAGATGTGGCCAAGATTGTAGCCCAGTGTAGGACATGCACGATGGCCAAACAGGTCAAACAGAACACTGGTCTCTACAATCCTCTCCCTGTCCCTGATCGACCATGGGTTGATGTGAGCATGGATTTTATTCTTGGGTTACCACGTAATGCTCACAAGCATGATTCCATCTTTGTTGTCGTTGATAGGTTCTCTAAGATGGCCCACTTCATTGCATGTTCCAAAACATCTGATGCATCTAGAGTAGCCCATTTATTCTTTGATGAAGTCGTGCGTCTGCATGGTCTTCCCCAAACCATCGTGTCTGACCGGGATGTCCGGTTCACTAGCTATTTTGGGAAGACACTTTGGCACCTAGTTGGCACCAAACTGAAGTTTTCCACTGCCTATCACCCACAAACTGATGGGCAAACTGAGGTCGTCAATAGGAGCTTAGGCAATCTGTTGAGATGTCTTGTAGGGGAACATTCTGGCACTTGGGACCTTCTTTTGCCCAGAGCCGAATTTGCATACAACAGCTCTATCAATAGGTCCATCGGCCTGAGTCCATTTGAGGTCGTGCATGGCTACAAACCTAGGAAACCTGTGGATCTCATTCCCCTTCCCCTCGAGTCTAGAACGTCCAAATCAGCTGAGGAATTTGCACAGCATGTCAAAAGTCTGCATGAGTCAATTAGCAAGCAAATCAACCTCAGTAATGAGACTTATAAAAAAATGGCTGATTCGCATAGGCGTCACAATGAATTTCAAGAAGGTGACTTGGTTATGGTACGGGTCCGACCCGAACGACTCCCCTCGGGAGCCGTTAAAAAGTTGCAGGCCCGTAGTGATGGACCCTTCCCAATTCTGCGGAAGATTGGCTCCAATGCTTATGTTGTGGACTTACCTCCCGAATATGGGATTAGCTCGACTTTTAATGTGGCAGACCTAGTGGCCTATAAGGAACCCACAGCGATTCCTACTGACCCTTTCGAGCTTTCTCCTCCCATTGAGAGTGAGCCCACCCCTGTGCGTCCCACAGCCTCGAGCGTACCGCGCGAGCACATTGAGAGGATACTGGATGAGCAGGTGACCACTACACGGAGCAGGGTGTACCAGCGCTACCTTGTCCGCTGGCGGGACCGTCCACCTTCTGACGATTCCTGGATCAGCCGGGAAGATCTCCAGCGCCTCGATCCAGATCTGCTGGAGCACTACCACAGCAGTGTCCCCCCTTACTCAACGGAGTCGAGTTCCAGCCGGCCCGGGAGGGTTGGTGGGGACACCGGGTCCACTACTGGGCCCACTACTCGGAGCCGACGCCGCATCGCACAGACGACACCGAGCTTATGGCTCGGAGATTCGATTGAAGACCCGGCATACTGAGTAGATATACTTGTGTGTATTTATATCTTCGAGTATATGTATTTGTGTGTATACATGTATTCGTACATGTATTTTCCTTTTGTCTTATTAGGCTAGTCTAAGTCAAAAAAATACATGTGTATTTTTATATTTTATTTGGTTAAAACCCACAAGTCAAATATTGGTTGGTGGGTTTGTCTTGTTAGGCTAGGGTATAAACCCAATTTTAGAAGTTAGGTGGTATTATTGTTATGGCCTTCTCCCTATATAAAGGAGGCCCATGGTGTGTTACGTATCATGAACCATATGAATGAAAGATTGAGTTTAAGGAGCTTTTGCTCCTTTGTTCTTCTCCCTTCCCTCATTTCTCATTTTTGTGAGATTCGAGTGTCGCCCGGTGTGAGACCGTCCGGCGTGAGGTCGAGCTGTGTGAGATAGCAGTTATCCGTCCCGTCCCGTTCGCGTCCCGGAGTGCCGTCGATCCGTCTTCCACGTCGCCGCCGCGTCAAATGTTGTAGTCGTGGTCGCGGTGGAAGTGACAAAACTTCCTTGGGTTCCTCTGGCCTGGGTCGGTCATTAGCTTCCAGGGCCATCGGAGGAATGGTTCCTCACGAACCTCCACGAGGATCTGTTCGGGGGGAGAGGCAAGGGGAGTGTACTACTTGTAAATAGGCCTCACCTTCAGTGTGTCACAGTTGTGGCACTCCCTCTTTCTACGATCGTGCTTGGGGTGCTCGGCCAAGCACTTCCGCCTGGCCGGGTCGATTGCTCGTCCGAAGATGGCTGCGTTCTCTTTGTAGGTGGCGTGCTTCTGGGCTAGCACGAGGAGATCCATGAGTGTGGTGGTCTTGGATCTCTAGTGCACGGCGGAGGATATGGTCACGCATCCCTCGGGTCAGCGCGGTGCTGGCAATGCTGACGTTGCGGCGAGAGAAGTAGAGGGCTTCCTTGCGGAAGCGGGCTACGAAGTCCCATAGGAGTTCTTCGAGCCCTTGCTTGATGGCGAGCAGGCTGAAGGCAGACCGGACCTCCTTCTTGCAGCTATGGAAGTTCTCTTTGAATATCTACTTCATCTACTGGGGATGTTATCGAGTCCGTTGGTAGGGACTCGAACAACATCCGAGAGTTCTCTCGGAACGTGGTAGTGAAGGCCAAACACTTCACTACGTCCGAGACCCGGTGGAAAATCGGGTTAGATTCAAAGTTGTGGAGGTGGTTGGTCGGATCGGTGGTGTCATCGTATGGAGCGAACAACGGCAGCTGAAACTTTAGAGAGATGGACGCCTCAAAAATCTCTTGGGAGAAGAGGACCTTGAATTTGGCATCGTCGTCGACCAGGCCCTTCATCTTGGCCACCTAGATGATGCCGTCTAGGTAGCGCACCTTCGAGCTCTCACTCGACATTGTCGTAGTGTCGTAGGTGTCGGGCCATTCTTGGATTGGAGTGGAGGGAACTCGACGAGCAGTGCGGAGAGTACGTACCTACGTCAGGATAGGATGCGTGTTGCAGAAGCGACCAAGGGTGCCCGATCGTCAGCCACCGACTGGTCTCAACTTCTGGGTGGTGGAATCGCCTTGGTGCAGCCCTACTCTGCTTGCCAATTGTGGAGGCCCTGGTAGGCCTCCATCAGCATCTGGAGCTGACGGCGCATATCGGCCAACTCCTTTGCCGCTGAGTAGGCAAAGGGCTAGAGGTGATCCCCCTGGGAGAGATGGTCACTTGCCACTTTGTCCCAAGACGCTTGGCGAGAGTCGACAGCACCCTAGCGATTGCTGATGTTGCGGTAGTTTCCTCGAGGTGCCATGACCTTTAGTTCTATTTCCCACGGATGGCGCCAAGAAGTGTAGAGGTCTAAATCGGTCACCTCGAATTGTGGGCTACACCTCTAAGATTTGTTTGGTGATGCGGAATGAGGAAGAAGACCTCAAGGGAAACCTGTAGGCATAGGGAAGTGACAGAAGGAGCCCTGGGTATGATCTTAGGGGACACCCTTCGATGCTTAAATCAGGCAAACACAGATGGAGAGGAGGAGCGCTCGGACGCAAGAGAATAGAGGGAGCTTGAAGGGCAGAGGTTGTATACCCCCTGGCTGCCTGGCCAGGGTCCTATTTATATGGCCTTCTTCGAGCTTGTCCGTTGACCTTTGCCACTTGGGTTGGTGATGTGGGGGTTGTCCTGAGTTGTGGAGGCGTGAGTCGCCCGTCTGCTGGCCTTGCAGGGTAAGGGCGGCGTGGACGCTGGCCTACCGTCCCTTTGCCAGAGGTGTAGGCTATGGCTCGCCATCCCCTTGCCGTCGGATGGTTATCCTCGTCGGAGACGTGGGGTCGCTTCGCCCCTACAGGAGGGGGGCGACATGGGTGTTGACCTGTCGTGCCTTTGCTAGACTAGTGATACTCCGCCATTAATGCAGTAATGCTCGCAGGAGATGTGTGCCGTTGGCGGCGAATGGCGAAAGCGCACGTGTTGTATGAACCTAGCCCTGGGGCGTCAATCCCGTGGCAGGCCGTGGCTGGCTACGTGTTGGACTGAGATTGACTGAAGATGGGTCTTGGAGGTTGGCCCCGGAGGTGGGACGTGGACATGGGGCTTGTTGGGCCCGCTGGATTTCCGGCCCCCTCCCCAAGATGTTTTTGTAAATTAATCGGAACACGTTAAAATAGATGGGTTCCACTTCCACCGTCCTTGCCGTCAATTTGGGGTGTATCCTGTCACTGTGTCTGGGTCCCCCCAGTTTAGGGTCGGTAACGCTGACCAAACACATTGAAAGGGCTTTTAAAGCTCTTTGTCTGATCAGGTGGTCGCTGCTTCCTGACAAGGAATTAGGTAGGTTGTCGACCTCGGATTTAAATAATGGGCCCCCGGTGGATTAAACTCAACCCATGTTGTAGTCGTCGGCCCAAATTTATTTCGGCCTTCCTACTAACTAGCCCAACGAACACGTTGGGTACGTTACTGATTGATCTCGTACCCGGCTACCATCTATTCTATGGCCCCTTCCACCCCCCCCCCACCCCCACCCTTCCCAATGTCAACGCCCATCCCTTTACGAGTAGCACTTCTCCTCTTGCCCTGCTCGGCAAGCAAGGGCACGAGGTGGCCCCCCGTATTGACAAGTCTACACTAATAAGCCTTGCTTTAAGTTTGGAGAGGAGGTGCACGTGGATAACGACTAATTATTTTTTATTTGTACCGTTTAGAAGATGCCGTGAAAAAAAAATGACTCGATATAAATTGTGTCCTTCCACACTAAATATTGCATCCCTTTAAACATTTCAATTGAAAAAAAGCTTAATTTTTGGCACCGATGGGCTGTAATCTCTTATTTTTAACTCTTTGGTTTACTGTCAAACAAGCGATCGATATTAAATTGGACATTATATATTATTACATGGTGAATGGTCTAGCTGACAATATATGAGGATTAATATATATATATCAGTGTACCACGACTCTCTCTCTCTCTCTCTCTCTCTCTCTCTCTCTCTCTCTCTCTCTCTCTCTCTCTCTCTCTCTCTCTCTCTCTCTCTCCGACGTCGCTCGCAACATATTTATTATCCTCCTAAAACGACAACCCTTCCCCTTCATGCTCACGATTCAAGTCACAGTGCTCTCTCTTTCCATGTGCATCCAACTTGCAGCAACCCTAGTTCCTCTGCTCTACCTATTAAATTTGTAAACGGATCTGATACGAAATGGATAGTGTAATATTTAAATTCATATTTAATTAATAATTAAATTATTTTATCAATAATTAAATTATTCATCGAATATTTTATTTAAATAATTATCTAACTAATATGAGTTCGAATTTTGAACGGATAATTATTAGACTTACTTAAAAGTGAATCGTGGGAGCCGTGTAAATGGATCGGATACGAAACGGATAGTGTGATATCCAAATTCATATTTACTTAATAATTAAAATATTTTATTAATAATTAAATTAATTAAATTATCCGTCGGATACTTTATTCGAACAATTATCCGAATAATATGATTTCAAATTCGGTTTAAATTTTAAACGGATAATTGTTAGACCTATTTAAAGGTGAATTGTGCGAGCCGTGTGAGAGCGTCGTAAATCATTTTCTCATAAAAAAAGAAAGAGCAAAAATTATTTTTATTTTGAGAGATGTTATCAAAAGATTATATTTCATCTTAAAAAATAAGAGATAATTTATCAAATGGGTATAAGTGAAGTTTTTATTTTTAAATTATATTTTGAAAAAAAATAAAAAAGAGCAATCAAATAATATATTAAGATTTGAGTTGGTTATATACATAATATGTGTATCCTTCAATTTTTATCTAAAGGTTCATATTCGATCGGATAATATCCGGCACTGATATATGAATTCGTATCTAATTAATAATCTAATATTCGATTGATTAAATTATCTTTCGAATATTTTATTTAAATAATTATTTGATTAAATAAATATAAATTTAAATTTAAAAGGGCTATTGCTGATAACCCTGCGGTGTCCCTCCGGGCGCCGACCACACACACCCCAACACACCACCGGCGCCCGCAGGACCACCGTACTTACTTATGCTCCAGCTAGCCATGTCGCCATCGTTACCGCCGTCGCGGGGACCGCTGCTGCTGCTGCTGCTGCTTCCCGCCGGCCACTGCCGACTGAGAGGAAGGCGGTGACTTAACCCCGGCGCCATCTCATTATAATTAACATTTCTGCTATCGGTCGGATAAATATCTTAGAGGACGGCGGCGGCGGTGGCGGCGGCATGCAGGCATCTGCGCCAAGATCTCCGCGTTCTTTTCTAGTCCCTGCACCCACCCTGCATCCACGTTTTGGCATATGTATTGTTCTCTGCTGTGTTCATGCATCTTGTGTAAGGCCTCCGCCTTGTTCCTGTTTATCTCTCCATCAACAGACGAGGGAGATACATATATATATGCTTTGCGTCTCTGCTCAACATGGTTTATGATGGCCAGAGGAATCTTTCGATCCCGTGTGCCGGTCTTTATCTTAAAGGCATCGGGCTTCGGATCGTACGACCCCTCCAGCAACGTAACGTACCTTTCAACCAGTAACGCCCCCACATGCACCATGCAGTCTTGGGCGGCCATCAATGGCCATGCTGGAGATATTAATCTTTTTCACACTTAACAGGCTCCGGTCGCATAGATCTGCTAATTTGAACGGATCTGCTCTCGTCCAGATCCGACTGGATGCTGATTTTGATGCTGATTTTGGTTTTGATTTTGGTATATATATATATATATAAAGATCTGCTTTGCTGGATGGGAAGATAAACAATAAAATGAGGGCAGTGCACCTGGTAATTAATTAGTTGCACTGATCAGCTTATTACAATTGCAAAACACTACGTGACAGTTCTATTTTAGTCGATAGAACTTTCTTGCGCGCGGTAAGGAAAAGGTCCACTGGTTCCAGGAGATCAAGATTAACCTTTCTGATGAGTTGTAATTCATCATTCATGGCTGTAAAACTCTCTTGCGTACGTCATGTTTAAGTGGGAGCCCAAGATTTATCTTATAGAATGCAGCAATAATTAGATAGAAATCACAGTTCTTAATTTCTCAATTAACCAATTCCCATATGCCCACGATATCCCTCTCCGAGGAGTATTTCTTCTGCCTTGCTCGGTAGGCAACGGCATGCATGCTTGGGAGGGTGACAAGTCTACATGCATGGATGGGATGGAGCTCGAACCTTTGATTTAATTGCAAGGGAGGCCAAGTTGGATAACGACGAATTTAAAATTTTTTGTTTCCCCTGTCCTCTGAATGTGGAATATTTTTAGTTCACTTCTGACAACCGGCTAACTTTGAGACAGAGTGCCCAAATCCATGCAAGATATTCAGACATTCATCAATTAATGTCTTGTTTGACAAAAGATTCTTCTTGTCCCAAAATGTTGACCAAATTAAGTGACTCTTTATTATTAGAATACTTTTGTCTAAAAATTTAACTTGGAGAGACGATAAAATGATCGCTTGAATTTCGTATCATATTTTTAATATTTATTTGTTGAGGAAGATCGATCGGTCACCCGTAGAAACCTGCAACCGCGAGAGAAAATAGCGTTAGAAGGAGCTATAGGCGTTATCCCATATGACAACGCTCCGATACTTAAGTCAGAACCTTAGATAGCGTAGATCTGAGGAGGATGGAGAGAGAGAGAAAGATGAGAGTCGATTGATCAAACCTGAAGAATAGAAGTTTGCACTTTCCTCGGCATTAAAAAAATGAAGACAATGGAAGTGAAAATTGCTACGAGAGGTATAAATAGGAAATGTTCTTTGAACCATAATTTTTGTTTCAATGTGCCATTTTATTGATAAGATTTATTAGTTCCAAGAGATGAGAGAATAATCTTTGATACTTCAGAGTTTTAGCTTCTATCTTAATTATTTATAATTAGTTTCTATTTTAGTCAGCCGTAATTTAGAGTTTGATAAAAAGGCAAAAATAACCCTATAATTGTATAAATGACTTTTTTAACCCGTCATCTTTTTCCTCAAAAGAATTGAATCCAAATTTGTGAAAGTTAAAAATATTTTCAAACAGAGGCTATGCCGGAGACGATGATCAGTATAGCCACGGAAGCCAAATGTTTTTGCAACATCTCCATTTTTACCTAAGTATGGAAAACTCTGCCTTAAATTTTTTTATTAGAGGTCAAAAGAATAATACATAAACTATTTCTAAGATCTAATACCTCTGTTCAAAATAATTAATTGAAATGTATAAAAGTTCCCAAATGCGTGACACAGTGCCGAACACGGCCTTGGAGCGCTTGTGCTCGGTTTAATAGCGTGCAAAAGCGTTGGGCTTAAGATGGGGCCAAGTGCGTTAGAAGCACCGAGTTTAGGCCCATTTAATTCCACCGCTCACGAGGCCCAAACACAGCCATGCAGCCTTTGCAGAAGGCCCGTTTCAAAGTGAACTCGGCCCAAATTATTGACTCCATGGACATAGGGCAGAAAATGACACCTCATGACTTTATTTCCTACATTAACGGGTCACTTTGATAACATAATAAGAGTCGGTTAGAGTGAGTTAGTCTATCTACTCGCTCTTATTCTAATATGGTAACAAGGTTACCGTAACCAGGGTCGATTAGGATTACAACTTTTAACCCGAGATTAACTCGTTCCACTCTCTCACATAAATATCCCACTTGACTCTAGTTAAGTTAAGTTACCAAAGGATAGGCTAACGGGGGCTCACCCCGATTAACTTATCTTAAGTTGTTATCAGAGTATAAGAATTATTGGAGATGGAAATGGAAATAAGAATGGGTGTTTTCACTTTCGCATTTATTTCTGATTTTAAATAAAAATAGATGTTTCTATTTGCATCATCCCTATATGAATAAATAAATTTAGATCATTACTTTTATTTGTTTTATATTTTAATGAATATTTCTTAACAAATTTAAAATTATAAACTTACGGAGAGAAAAAAATTACACTTTTTTAGGATCTCTTTATTCACAATACAAATTCTTATCCTTCGAATTTTTTTTTAAAAAAAAGCAAGCTTACCTATCTTCATAACTATTGGGTGTAAAAATATGTCTCATCCCATAATTTAAAAATCATATTTTAGTAGTATATATATATAACACACAACTTATATATATTGAAAATGGAAAATTGGTTGTCAGCTTGTGACTCAAATAATTATATGTCGGAGTTCTTATTTCTGTTTTTTATAAAATATTGGATGCTTCTTATATATTGAAAGCCTGTACCTATTATACAAATCAAAAACAGATTAAATAATCAAAAAAATTGGAAATCTATTTTCGACCCAATTTGTAGACCATATTACGATGGTCGTTTCCCTGTGGAACCTGACATTCCTCTCCCTCTTCTCGCATGTGATAACCATGGTGACAACGTCATTGTCACCTCTCTTGTACAACAAATAGTAGATCAAACATCGAAGCTTTGCTTTTACTTTTATCGTCGCCAACTTGTCGGTTGAACGGTCTCGATTAAGAGATCAAATCACATCACGGATCACATTCCAATTCAACATGGAAGGAACTTGTTAAAATCGTGGAAGGTGTTATCTTATCTACATCTCAAGGAATACCAGTATCAACTGAGTTTAATCTATTTATAGAATTTTAGATGACCACCCCTTTTTATTTAACCACATTTATTATCAAAAAATGAGATAATAGATATTCCTCAAATCTCAAGACCTGCTTTGTTTTAGGGTTAACTCTAAGTTATCTCTTTTTTAACTCAGAGTTAACTTTTTTTCAGTTGACATACTCAGATTTCTCCGGAGGTGAGATAAGTTAATCATCTTTGTAAAAAGACTCATTTGTTCTCACTCCCCCTCACCCTTCTTACTACACCTGATCTTCCCCTCTCCCTTGTCGTCACTACCCTCTCCCTCTCTGTCGTTAGCATCGTCCCCTCCGTCGTCGGCACCACCCCCTCCCCCTGCCCCACCGGCATTGCCCCCTCCCCCTCACCTATCGGCCCATCCCCCTCCGTCGTTGTCCCCGCCCCCCTCCCCCCTTTCAAATCACATCTCTTATCTACCATATTAATTCATTCACTTAACTCATTTGTAAACAAAATAAAAAAAATAATTTTTAATTACTTTGATTATTTTATTTTAATTCGAATTAACTTTAATCCCCAACCGAAATGAAATCAAGTGCCTAAAAATAAATGGATATTAAACGAGAATCATGTTTTATCCATTTTTTAATTTGATAGGATAATAATGTTAATCCGGTTATAACGAGAGATAATTCTCATGTATCCCAATTAAATTGACCTAACAAAATTGGTGGAACAATTTATCCCTCCATTTAACTTATTATCTATCAAAATAAATAGATTTAAAATTTGAGATAAATTAACTTACGATGAATATCCCTCCTCGACCTCCACTTTGGAGACGGGTTAAGCTTTTTCCCAAACTCACCCGGGTTAATTAAGTTACCCCCATATTTAACTTAATTTTGTTTTGTAACCCACCGTGTTAACTTATCGCACTGGTTAGAAAATCCGGAGTTGACTCTTTTCTAACTAGGTTATAGCAGCCGGCCAATCAAACCAACCAAAAAGATAGTTAAAAGTGGATTAATCCCAAGATTAAGTCCCAACCAAAGCCGGGTTTAGGGTTCAGAACCGTCGCCGATGCCAGCAGCAAAAAGCACGTCAAAGGCCCCTCCAGTCAGTGTCGCCTGCATTGATCTCGCGTCGGCGGAACCCTCGTCGGCTTCTCGATGGCCATCTCGCCACCCTCCGTGGTGGCGTTTCCTTGGAAGGGGGGAGTTCCCTCTCTGGGAACTTCCCCTCCCCTCCTTCCTCCTTGTCTCCCTCTCATCTCTACCTTGTCTCCTCCCTCCGCTGCCCCCCCCCCCCCAACCCCCATTGTGAGCAATGGGCACCCTTTTGCAAGCCCCCCTCCCCCCTAAACAACCCTTTCGCATTGCACCCATCATCGCCAGGGCTCCTCGTAGTTGTTATCATGCATATATCTTTGAGTTTGGGCCTCTGCCATCACCTGCTTTGACTAACATTTATGCCGACTTATGTTTATCTTCTAATTTATATATCTTTACGAGTTAATAAAAATAATATTCCCCTTCTCTCTCTCTCTCTCTCTCTCTCTCTCTCTCTCTCTCTCTCTCTCTCTCTCTCTCTCTCTCTCTCTCTCTCACACACACACACACACACACACACACACACACACACACACACACACACACATATATATATATATATTTAGGGGGGGTGATTAGCACCACCTGATGCCCCCCCCCCCCTAAATAATACATAGGGGGAAATCAGGTGATGACGACAGCACCTGAGTCTCCCCCATATATATATATATATATAATTTATTGTGGACCGTCACATAATGTGAATCATGTGATAAAGAGGGTGTTGGAGAAATTGTGGTTGTTATAATTATAGAGTTTTATTTTTAAATCCAAAGACTTTGTGGGTTTTTCTTGTAAATGTCCTGAGATGCTTTGTAATCCGTATGTATTTCCGATTTTGCTATTCGGTGAAAAAAAAACCGTGTTAAAAATAATTTTTCTCTGGATAAACAAAAATTGCGACTGCGTTTTTTGGGGGGCTGCGGGTTTTCCTTTGGGGAAGAAATCGCAGCATTCTTTTGAAACAGAACAGAGGACTCAAGAAGATCCTGGCAGAGGGATTTTTGTTTAGAAAAACTCTTGTACCATGGTTTCTCACAGATTGACGAAGGAGTACGTGTTTTCGAGGTTGTCGTCGAGGAGGGATTGTCTTCGTGCGGAGATACATCCCTACAACCGTTCTATCTTGGGGGAAGATCGTAGACTTCGCCGCACTGATATGACGGGGGCGATAACTTCTCTAAGGACAGTCCTTGCGGGCAGCTCGGCTAAGTGTTCTAAACTGATATTTTTGTTCTTTATTTGTTGCACTATCATGCATGATATTTCCTTTTGAATTTGGATCGAATCTTACCTATTCTTATTGGACGACATGTATATAACATTTGTGCCGTCATATTTTACATATGTTCATGCGGTAATTTATTTCATGATCATTGTTAAATTTCTAACAATCTTAGAGAAGTTATCGATTATGTCATCCATGTCATCTGTGTTCGCACCCCATGTGGATATGTCCGGCATGCCCGAGAAATTCTCGGGACAGCACTTCAAGCGGTGGCAACATCGTATGAAGATTTGGTTTACCACAATCGAGTTTATTTCAGTTCTTGAGTCGGACTGCCCTAAACTAGATGAGAATGATCCCAACAATTATAAAGTAGTCGATGAGTGGAAGCAACGTGATCGTATATGTCATGGCTGCATTCTATTGGCATTATCCAATGTGCTGTTTGATGTATATAGTGGTTCTTCCTCTCAAACTGTAAAGCAATTGAGGGAGGAACTTGACAAAAAGTACAATACCGAGGACTTAGGCCTTGAAAAGTACTCTATTGCCAAGTACCTAAAGTTTCAAATGGTTGAGGGTAAGTCTGTATCTGAACAGGCACATGAATTTCTATTGTTGTTTCATGGCTTAGCTGAAGCAGAAATAAAACTTCCAAAGAAGTTCCAAGTGATGTCGATCATTGAGAAGTTTCCAAAGTCTTGGGAGGATTTTGGGATGTCTCTCAAGCATCGCAAGGGATCTCTCACTCTGGATGATTTACTTGTTGCTATAGCCATAGAAGAAGAACATAGAAATCAGAAGCCTGTGATGCCTGTAGAACTGAATGCAAATGTGATGACTGTTTCTAAGGCAAGAGATCCTAAAGGAAAAGGAAAACTTGAAAACATGAAGAACAGATCAAACATCAAAGGCAAGATCCAGAAAAAAGTCTAAAAAGAAACCATGCTGGGAGTGTGGACAGGTTGGTCATTTCATCAAGGACTGTCCTGCGAAGAAGGCTGAAAAATATTCTTCTGGTCCCCAAGTCAATGTAGTGATTGGGGGGACTGAGAAAGCTTCGAGCTCTACCAACGGATTGTATGTTTCTGTTAACCCTCAAGTTTACACTATATATGAACCAAATGAATGGATAGTAGACACTGGGGCTAATATGCATGTATGTGCTGACAAGTCCGTGTTTGTGTCTTACCAGGCCATTCATGGCAGATCCGTGACCATGGGGAATGCTACTACTTCCAGGGTGTTGGAGATAGGGCGCGTGGACCTGAGATTGCCTTCAGGACGTGTTCTCTCTCTACACAGGGTGCATCACGTTCCATCGATCCGGAGAAATATTTTGAGTGGTTCTGTTTTAGTACGTAGAATAGGGTTATGAATTGACATTCAAATGTAATAAAGTGGTGCTTCTTTATTTAGGGACTTTTATTGGAAAAGGCTATTTATCAGATGGTTTGTTTAAATTTCATGTAGTCAATATTTGAATAAATATGTGGAGGACATTTATACCAGTTCTACTTCTTATTCTGTGAATATTGTGGAATCTTCTATATTGTGGCATGAACGTTTAGGACATGTAAATTATAATTCCTTGAAACGTATGATGAATCTGAATATGATCTTTGAGTATGCCATTGATAAAACTCATGAGTGTGATATTTGTGTACAAGCTAAACAACCAAGAAGACCCTTTAACTCTGTTGTTCGAGAGTCAGAGATTTTGGATTTAGTCCACACAGATATTTGTGAGTTTAATGGTGTACAAACGTGGGAACATAAGAAATATTTTATCATCTTTATAGATGATGGTAGTAGATACTGTTACGTGTATCTTCTTAAGTCTAAAGATGAAGTTTTACCCAAATTTATCATCTTTAAGGCTGAAGCAGAAACATAAACTTCCAAGGTTCTTAAAAGGATAAGGTCTGATAGAGGGGGAGAGTACACATCTAACCTATTTTTTGGATTTTTTCAAAGTCATGGCATAATTCATGATGTTACTGCTCCCTATTCTCCCCAGTCTAATGGGATTGTTGAACGAAAAAATAGAGTTTTTATAGACATGGTCAACTCTTTTCTCCAAAACTATGGACTACCTAGTTATATGTGGGGGGATGCTTTGAATACGACATGCCATATTCTGAACAAAGTACCCTTGAAACATAAAGATACTAGTCCAGAAGAGTTATGGAGATGTAGGAAGTCTAGTTTCAAGTATCTTAGAGTGTGGGGCTGTCTTGCAAAAGTATTAGTCCCTGAACACAAAAGAAAGAAGCTAGATCCGAAAACTGTTGATGCGGTCTTTATAGGCTATGATGCTAACAGTTATGCATTCAGATTCTTAGTGATCAAATCTGAGATATCTGGAATAGTTGTTAACTCTATAGTTGAATTTCATGATGCTACGTTCTACGAGGACGTGTTTCCCATGAAATCTGGTGTACCTCATCAAGTGTCTTCTGAAGATGTTCCTTGCACCTCTAGCTCTATTCCTGATCATGTAGAAAGGATATCCAATGTGGGGGTTGAGATCTCCAATGCTAATCTTGACTCTACTAATCGAGAGGAATTGGTGGAACCCAGAAGGAGTAAGAGGCCAAGAATTGCCAAGGATTTGGGAAGTGATTTTATCACCTACCAGATTGAGGGTGATCCCCCTACTTTCCGAGATGCTATGGCTTCACGTGAGGCAAAGCATTGACAGGAAGCCATTAAGAGTGAATTGGATTCCATTATCTCTAATGGTACATGGGAATTGGTTGATTTAACTCCTGGTTCTATGTCTATTGGATGTAAGTGTATTTTTAAAAAGAAATTAAAACCTGATGGAAACATTGACAAGTACAAAGCCAGATTGGTTACCAAAAGGTTCAAACAAAAGGAAGGAATAGATTTCTTTGATACCTATTCCCCTGTTACTAGGATGACCACAATTAGAGTGCTTCTTGCATTGGCTTCTATGTATGATCTCACTATCCATCAAATGGATGTTAAGACCGTATTTTTAAATGGTGATCTTGAAGAAGAGATATATATGGATCAGCCTGAAGGTTTTGTGGCACCTGGTAATGAAAATAAAGTTTGTAAGCTTGTTAAGTATCTTTATGGGTTGAAGTAAGCCCCCAAACAATGGCACGAAAAGTTTGATAAGACTATCTTGTCTTTTGGCTTTAGTGTCAATGAATTTGACAAGTGTGTCTATACCAAGGTTAAAGGTGATGCTTGTATCATTTTGTGCCTGTATGTAGATGATATACTATTGTTTGGAACCTCTATTGGGATTGTGAATGAGACTAAGTCCTTCTTGAGTAGAATATTTGAGATGAAAGATATGGGAGTAGCAAATGTGATTTTGGGCCTTAAGCTGATTCGTTCAGTTGAAGGGATAGCAATTTCTCAGTCTCATTATGTTGAGAAAGTTTTGGAGAAATTTGACTATCAAAATTGTAAATATGTTAGCACTCCTTATGATTCATTAAAACATACTACAAGAACAAGAGTGGTGTACTAGTGTCTTAACTCAGGTATTCTCAAATCATAGGAAGCTTGATGTATCTTGCTAACTGTACTAGGCCTGACATTTCATATGCAGTGACTAGATTCAGTAGATATACTAGTTGTCCTGATCGTTCTCACTGGGAGAGCTTGGATAGGATACTCAGATACCTTAAGGGTACTATATCCTTAGGCTTGCATTATGGGAAGTACCCTGCTGTTTTAGAAGGGTATAGTGATGCAAGTTGGATAGTCCAAAACTCAGGGAGTAGCGGTGTCTCGGGGTACGTTTTTACCTTGGGAGGTGGTACTGTTACCTGGAGGTCTGCAAAATAGACCATTTTGTCTCGGTCTACTTTTGAGGCTGAGCTGTGTGCTTTGGATACTACTGGAACAAAGGCTGAATGGATCAGAGGATTTCTTTCTGAGCTCCCACTAATAGGAAAGCCCATTCCTGCGGTCTCGGTGCATTGTGATAGTATGACTACAATCGCCAAGATCAAAAGTTCAAAGTACAACAAAAAACAAAAGAGGTATGTCCAAGTCAGATTGAAATATGTAAGGGAACTTGTGTCTCAAGGTGTGATCGATGTTGATTTTGTTGGTACCAAAGACAATACAGCAGATCCACTGACCAAGGGACTTGATAGAAATCAAGTTCAAAAATCCAGATTGGGGTTGAGACTGAAATCCATTAAGAATTCTACTATGGCAGCAACCCAACCTAACTAAGTGGAGATCCCACGAAGTATGTTCAATATGGTAACAACAAACTATGGGAGAATTATGTGGCACTTTAATATTCAGTTGGTACTATTGTACCTGAGAGTCTCTCCCTTGATAATATGTTCTAAGTGCCTGTACTGCAAGATCGGAAGGGTTTTGTGAAACTCTAAATGGGTTCGAGCCTATATTGGCAGAATGTTTGCAGTCATCTTTGGAGAAGCCCACCTATGTGAGTGTGACTGTGCGGCCGCAGCAAAGGGAAGTGGATTCTTCCTTATCAACAGTCATGAATCAGGATAAGGGTGCATGGCCATAAAGCACCAACCCTGAAGATGATAACCAAAACTTATTTCTTATTTTTCCTAATTGAAACTCTCGTAATAGGAGCCTAGTTCAAGACTTAGTTCACTTCGGTTCTGTGAGAGTTGAAATTAGAAACTCAGGTGATGGTTCAAACCCGAAAGGTACCCTCACTGAAAGTAAGATATGCTCTTCTTCTGTCGATCTTAGTTTTCTCACAAATTCCTTTGAGTTTGTGGGGGAATGTTGGAGAAATTGTGGTTGTTATAGTTACAGGGTTTTATTTTTAAACCCAAAGACTTTGTGGGTTTTTCTTGTAAATGTCCTGAGATGCTTTGTAACCCCGTGTGAATTTCCCGTGGGTTTTGCTATTCGGTGAAAAAAAATCGTGTTGAAAATGGTTTTTCTCTAGATAAACAAAAACAACGGCTACATTTTTTGGGGGGCTGCGGGTTTTCCGTTGGGGAAGAAATCGCAGCATTCTTTTGAAGCAGAACGAGAGGACTCGGAAGATCCTGGCAGAGGGATCTTTGTTTAGAAAAACTCTTGTACCACGGTTTCACACAGATTGACGAAGGAGTACGTGTTTTTAAGGTTGTCGTCGAGGAGGGATTGTCTTCGTGTGGAGATACGTCCCTGCAGCCGTTCTATCCTGGGGGAAGATCGTAGACTTCGCCGCACTGGTATGACGGGGGCGATAACTTCTCTAAGGATAGTCCTTGCGGGCGGCTCGACTAAGTGTTCTAAACTGATATTTTTGTTCTTTATTTGTTGCACTATCATGCATGCTATTTCCTTTTGGATTTTGATCGGATCTTGCCTATTCTTGTTGGACGACATGTATATAACATTTATGCCGTCATATTTTACATATGTTCATGCGGCAATTTATTTCATGATCATTGTTAAATTTTCAACAGAGGGTGTTGTCATTCAAATAGATTAATTAAGATCCATCTAAGTACGAAAGAGGTCAGATTAACTTATATCTACTCCAGTTGCGTCACCTAATTGAGTGTTTTTTTATTTTCATTTTTTTATAAAAGAGTTCATGACTAAACTCATTATCATTTAAAGTACCGAATTTCTGATGAAAAAAATATGGGCCACCTAACTCACACTAGTATGATATGGTCAGGCATGGTTAGCGAAGTCCTAATGTTGTATATAATGCTTTCTGGTAAATCTTTTTAGATCGCCGCATAACTACTCTTCCATGGGATCATCCGTCCAACACATTTATATATAGCAATCTCGTAGACTTCTTTTTTTGGGGGGGTGTTTTGAAGGTAACTAATTACCCTTCAATTTTGAAATTGTGGGAGGTATTGTCTTTAGAGATGGTGTTTTAATCATCTTTTAAAAAGAACCTCTTAAGGTAAGGGTAAGACTTGTTTTAAAAACACATGATTAATTACCTTCTCAATATTATCTAATGTGTAATCAATCTTAACTCCGTATTTTTAAGTCTTTATACAACCACTAGAAGGTGAGCGTGTACTTTGGGTCAAAATTTCCACAAATATAATGCACCAATGGGGATTTGTAAAGATCCTCTTAGGATCATGGGTGAACACTGACTTTATAAACATATGATTGTGTTATCGGCAATCTACCTCTAAAATATTAATTTAAAATTATATCCACAAGATAAAATTCCCGTTATTGTGAGGAAACTACTTTTTTTCCCCCACAAGAAACTCACTTAGAAAAATAGATTTTAAACTTTATTCACTAAAAATATCATGATTAGATATTTTATGGGTAGAGGCCAAAAAAATGTCTTCTCCGTCTTGTGCGATATCTTTAAGATTTGTTTGATGGGAACACACGGGCATACATCGTGCGACCGAGAAATCCACATCACCAACAAGGAGAAACTTCCACACACCGAGTAAAGAGAGAGAGAGATCCCCACGCGCTCGTCACCGAAGGAGATAGCAGTGAGAGAGAGGTATCTTCACGGTTCTTCCCCTCATGTCTCTCCGAGCATTCCTCGTCCACTCCGAGCACTCTCTGAACACTCTCTGAGTGCCCCCTCCAGATTACATGCTCCCGACTCTCCCCCTCTTCTATTTTCTTTTCTTTTTACTCTCCGTTTATTCTCTCATACGATCGTGACTTAAGTATTAAAGGGTTATCCCCTGAGATCTCTCTCATAACTCTTTCTGACGATCTTTTTAGTGGTTATCAACGCTTCTTTCCTATTAAATAAATCTTAAAGATTTAATATAAGATAGAGGGGACAATTTTTTACCACTACAATATCACTCGGAGAAAAATGAAAAACTCCGTTATCTTTATGGCATCACCCATGATGGAGTGACCCGTTTGTCTTGTTGCACGTAGAAGGCCTGGAACCTGGGAGTGCACCTGTGTGCAGCCACCTACCAAACAGAGCCTACTGCAACAGGACATTTGTCCTTTGAACCCGACAACCCCCCACCCCCCATAAACTTTAATTTAGGGGGGGGGATTTCTGCAATTTCATCTCAATAATTCTAAACTACGTGAACAAGTTAGATCTTCGTGGTTTAGAATCACTTGAGTTGGGTGTGAAGTCAAACTCGTACTCATCCAAAACCCAGTGACCGGGGAGCAGTGACTGGAGTGGGCCACCTGTCGGCCGTGACGACAGAAGGAACCGCCGCTCCCATTTGTTTTGTGGGCCGGTCGTTCTCGACGTTACATGGGCCTCGGCGGACCATCGGCCCCTTTTGTTTTATATTACGGATTCTCTCCTCTGACGTCCGCCGACCACGTGGACCATCCCGATGGGACCCAAATTGGCGCTAAATGAGCGCCATCCGAGGCGTGCGGCGCGGACGTTACAGCCCCGACGGCCACATCGCACATGCGCCCCCTCGACTTCACTCACCCGATTGACGCGAATCGCCCTCCAAACCACGACTTGCAAGCGCTAACACGGCGTCAGCGTAGATACGAACAGGGTACTCATTTGACACGTCTTGAGATGTGGTACGGGTAGCTCCAATTTAAATTGATAACTAAGTTAACTTAGGTCGAGTCATCTAATTAAATAATTGAACTGAGTTTAGTTGTTTCGATGACTCGAACCGGCTAATATCATATTGTGACTTAAATTTATTGTTCGAGTCAACCAACCATGGATACAAAAGTATTACAGATAAGACATAAAATTACATAACCATATAAATGTACATATCTTTATTGGTAATTATTAAAATACTTTAATTTTTTAATGAAATACCGAGATATTTGACACGGCTCAAAACGGCCAGCAGGCCATCTCGTCTTGCGAGGGTGAATCTGTAAATTTCAACACTTTCAGGGGGGGTGTCTTTTCATCGTCATCGTCGAGGCGAACATCATTAAATTGGTTTTCCTCCGTTATAAAAGGTGTCGGCAGACGGGGGAGCAGTGGAGGGCGGGGGAGGATTACCCAGAGAGAGAGAGAGAGAGAGAGAGATGCCAGGGGAAGTGAGAGAGGAGCGTACTTTGGACGGGGCAGAGCTGCAGCTGAAGAAGAGACGCCGATCGTAGAACTCACGGGAGAAAGACAAAGAAGAAGGTGCGTTTCCTTGTTTCTGTTTCTATGCGAAAACCCTCTCGCAGTTTCTATTCCGGGCTATCATCATCACTCCATCTCCAGGGGTTGCCCGATCGCTTCTCTTTCTGATATAGCCACCACTGTTGTTGAAGTTTTGTAGCTTGGGATTGTTCTTGGTTGGACCTTGATGTCTTCAGTGAGCATTTTAGATCTGTCTCTTTCAGAAACATTCTACTGTTAAACAAACAGGAATGATCGATCCTCCTGACCTGCTAGCTAGATTTTCCAGAGGATGATCGATCAGTCCGACTGTGAAGTTGGATTGTTTAAAAACTTAAACCCACTGAAACGTTAGTGTTAGGGGGCTCCGTCTTCTTCTCCGTCCTTCGTCCACACCTCTGCCCTGGCCTCCAAGTAAGAGGGGAACACATGGATGAGTGCAGATTTGCGATTCGTCGGTTCCGTGGAACACCTCGGCGGCGATGGGGACTGGTGCTGGGGACTGTTCCCCCATCCACCGATGCGTGGGCCATCAACCCGATTAGACGCTAAAGAATCTTTGGATGATAGGGATGCAAACAGAAAAAAATGCATCGTTAAACTCAGAAATATGCGTTGTCCGATGATGGAGGTTGGCAACGATTCCCCTCCATTTTTGAGGATACGGAAAACCATGACCATCGGCATTTTTGAAGTACACATGTTTTCTAACCTTATAATCTGATTATATATATATATATATATATATATATGAGATAATAAAATATTATCTTATGAGAACAGCAAACCAAAGATTCGTATTTAGGAAAACCATGAACTACGTAAATCTGGAGTTCTAAAGTTCATTTTCTCCTGATCGGGTTGAGTTTGAAAATAATTGGAGGGGAAGTGATTTTTTTTAATTCTTTAGAGAGAGAATAAATAACTATTAGACAGTTTTTGAGAAGATTGAAAGTGACTATTTTTTCTCACCATCTATCTCTGACCCTTTTAAAATCTCTCCAAAGCAAAAGTTGGAGGGACATGTGAACTTTTAGAATGGTGTAGGTCTAATGATTAAAATTTTCAAATTTTCTTTCCCAATATTATTTTCAAACTCAATTTTAGGTTGCCGCACCATCCCTCCCAAAAGTCTGGCGCACTCCCTTCCTTTGTCTATGTTCACTTGAGGTGCTCTCTCTCACATCTACTCATCAATTGCATGCTATGTTTGGTGTGTATTTCATGGAGAGTTTATAACTTTATTTGTTTTTTCCTTTTGAGATATGTCAATCCATATAACAAGAAAATTTAGAAAGCTATAGTATTTTTCAATAATCTAGTATTTACATGCATGTCCAACCCTCGTAGTGATATATAGGCTTACCATTGTTCCAATATTTGAATTGTCACAAAACCTTTTAAGAATGCTAGTGATGTGCATTTGTTCATGGAAAAAAGACCGTTTACGCATGCGCAACAAGGATGTTTTTATTATATTATTAATCGTTTTGCATATTTTTAGTATTTTTACTGACCTTTTTTAGAAGAAATTTATAGTTTTTATCATCACAATCATTTATATAAAAAAAATCTAAGTTTGATTCGTAGATAAGGTGACAAATGTACAAAAAGAAAAAGGAAAAATTACTCTTATACCTTTGAAATCATTCAAAATTATTCCTACATTCATACCTTTATCGTATTTATCATAATATTTCAGAAATCTTTAAGAAAATAGTCATTGTGTCATTTCGTAGGAGTATAGAGATAATTTTCTGTTTTAAGGATGAGGACAAATACGAGCACAATTAATATTCTCTTAAAGATTTCAGGGGTATTATGGTGAATACGATAAATGTAGAGATATAGAGATAATCTTATAATATTTTAAAAGTATAGGGATAATTTTTTCAAATAAAAATATTTAAGGGGGTTATTGGCGATCTCATATTTTCCAAGGAAACGAAAGATCGTGAAAATATTTTTAAATATATTGTAAATTATTTATCAAAAATGGACATTTGTAAATTTCATATATAATAAAATAACTAAAAATTACATGTATGTATTTACATCTCCTCATACATAGAAGGAAGTAAGGAGTCGTAGATGGAGACAAGGATTATAAAGAGTGAGGAGAGAGTAGATATATAGAGACATGATGAGAGAGAGTGAGGAATGGGTATGTTGATATAGGTTTGAGTTGGGTAGAGCTGCCAGTGGATCGGGACAAGTCGACGTGCTCGCAAGCCTATTATGTCATTAGACAGGACTCTCACCTTAGTTTTAAGCCGTGAATTTTTTGTTGGGTCTAAAAATTCTAGCCTGTAAAAGAATTGGATAGGACTCAGAGCTTGAATGAGTACGAGACTTTAAGTTATTATACTGTGATAGTGAATGCTATATTTTACAAGAGATAAATAAAAAATCTCATGCTTTTGCATACTGTCCTATTGTCTGTCGGTTGACTCCTCCTCCTGTTGTTGTCCAGTGCAAGATAGCCTGTGAGTGCTTGAGTTCCCCAACCTCATCACGATGGATCCACTTCAATTCTTTCAATCATCTTATCACGTCGTCATATGTTCCTTATTCTTCTCCTTTTTCCTTCGATTGGAAAGGTTAGTGAGGATTGACAACGGATACAACATGACTGAATGACGAAAAAGGAAGAACTAGACTTGCAGAGAAGAACTAGAGCAAAAATTAGAAGTAAAATTATATTTCAAATTTTTGGTGGATCGGATTAGGGTGAGATTGAGCCTTAAATTTTAATGTAATAGTCGGGTTTAATATGACCTGATAAATTATCACTTGAGTTTGAACCGAATTTGAACTTATAAAATAATTTGTTGGACTTGAGTCAAGTTGTACTGAGTGCAGTTCGGGTCCAACTCATTAAAAACTCTAGAAGTAGATAGATAAGATATGATTTGTCGACTCGTACTGGTTCGAATATGTCAAGTTGGTCTAAGTCACTCCAAGTCATTAAAAGAGAAGTTGGACGACCCAATCTAAGTCGACTCGAATCAGTCCGATTCGAGCTGACCTGTAGAATTTTAGGCTGAACCTGAGACAATTTGACCCACATAGTCGACAAATCTTGGACGTAGGCCGTGTTTGGAGACGAGATGAAAATCCATATACCGTACTAATGCATAGAATGTAAGAGATTATGCATCATTTAAAATTCTCAGAAGCGGCTCTGCTGTTGCTCTGAGAGATTAATAGAACTGGATATTCTTGTGCCTAGTTATCTTTCATCTTCAAATGTTTTTTTACACAGAAGTCAAAAACAATTGTGACCATTTGATAAAAATTAAATATTATCGAAAGATTTCGCCTCTAAATTATGCATTCTCAAACGCGCTCGTAGAGGGTGGGAGGGAGTAAGAAGTGGAAAAAACACCATCCTACTCCTACTTTCTGGTAGAAGGTAAAAGAGTAACAATTGCGATGAAAGAGAAAGTTTCGAGAATGTAATAAATATCTTTTCAACCGTCCTTGCTTTTGTTTGTAACACTAGCAAAAGCACGAGAAACTGGAGGGTTGCCAATGTCCCGTCAGATATATTATCTATTTCAAGATAAGGACAGGCTACTATTGAGGTTAGGGCGCAATGATTGCAACCTGCAGCGAATGGTTGCTGCGACGTAGAGCCCGAACTTGATTAAACAAATCGATCTACGTCTACATGCACGATTCTTCAGATCTTAACGACAATATGTAGACATTTGAAAACATGATATATTTATATATCATATTATATAACGGATCCATCGATATCATTGGAACCTCGGGGTAGGATTCAGGGCCATGACTTTCTGATTTGGGACGGCGATCCATGTTTTTGTAACCTTTCTCTTTCCTTGTGATTATATATTAAATTATTAATCTAGGAAAAGGGTCAAAAGAATATGAAGGGCATCTTCGTTAGGGTTATCAACGGGTCGGGTCCGGGTCAAGTTTAGGTCGGTTCGGCTCAGATCCGACTTATTAAGATTAAGTTCTGAGTCTTGCTCGGGCCCGACCTATGTCTGGCCGGGTCAGGTCGGACCCGACATTATGTAAAAAATATAAAGTTCGACTAAGATCCGGTCCGGCCCGATAACTTAAATAAAATAATAAAAATAATAAATATTAATATATCTAATACTATAAAATTTATAATCTTACTAAATTAATTAAAGTTTTAATATTAATTACATAATTGGTGTGAAAAGAGAGTTTTAAATTTTTAATTAAGTAAAATAACATAATTTTAATTAATTAATTTTTAAATTTTGAAATAAGAATAAAAAAAATGTGTCGGGCCGAACTCAAAACTTGAGCCCGACCTGCGAATCTAATCGGGTCAAGTTTTTAGATCCGATTAAAAATTTATAAATTAAATAAGATCTTACGACCCGACTTGAAATCGGACTAAATCCGCAGACCTATCAGATTGACCTGACTCTAATCTTCGTACGATTTGTCACCGTTCGGCACTGCACCGGCAACCTTCCATAAGGGTAAGGTCTGTTTCAGTGACCATTAACTTGAGAGAGAAGAGAGAGAAAGATCGAACTAGTGAGACCTCGTCGTAAAAGCCGCCTCCTTTCCCATTCCCCAACCTCGATCAGTAGCCTACGGCAGCAGACCATTACACTAACAGATAATGAGGAGGAACTAAAAGACGAACAGAAGAGAAGCAGTTTTGACTCCAATACCCTGCCCACTAGTGCCTATTGGCACGTTGATTCCTCCTTTTTCTGGCGCGTGGCTCCACTCCAGCCATGGTCCAAGAAGCTTTTCCTCGACAAGAACGGTGGGTCACCGCCGGTGTGTGCTTTACAGCCTGCACAGTGGAGCAGCGACCACTGCTGGAGGCCATTTCACCCCTGTGGAGGTACTGTATGCACGGTGCACCCTTGCTAATAGCTATGCATGTATTGCATGGGAGAGGATGTACCTATAGAATTCAGCTGTCCTCGGCAACTTGCAGGGTTCTTTCCCAAGATCTTTCACACTTAATGAAAGGAATGGTATGGCGCCCAAGTGGGAGTACGTGGTTGCATCCCACTACTCTTATTTTTCTTTTCCCTTTTACTTTGGAGAATGATATTGGGGTTATCCGTAGAGTTGTCAACGAGTCAGATCTGCCTAGAGTCTAATTCATTAATTTTAAAACTTAACTCTATTCTAAGCTCGTGCTCGATGAGTTGGGTCGAGTCTGACTATTTTTGATCTGACCCAATTCATCTCAACTCGACCCGACTCGACTCGATAAATTATATAAAAAAATAAAAATTACTCTTATACTTCTAAAATCTTTTGAAATAACCACTATCCATCTACATTTATCATATTTACCATAATATCTTTGAAATCTTTACGAAGGTTGCATTGTACCCTTGCTGCCATCGATCCGTCATAAACTATAACTCTGGGTGAGTTAAGAGGAGTAAAATAACTAGCATACCCTTTTTAATTAAAGTTAACCCTCTCTCTTTCTCCCCCGCTCTTGTCTCTCTCTCTCTCTCTCTCTCTCTTTCTCTCTCATCTTTCTTTCTTTCGGAGGTGTCCGATGGCCTTTCAGATGTCGCTATGAGGAAGAGTGGGATGAGCACGATGGAGGGGGCGCGGGTGGGTAGGTGGTGGGCGACGACACCCACAAGGTTTGGCAGTGATAGGGGTGAACATGGTTCGGTTTGGGACTATTTTTTTTCAAATCAAACCGAACTGAATTTGCTCATCAAATCAAACCGAATCAAATTGAAAAATTCGGTTTGGTTCGGTTTCAAACCAAATTTCCATATTTTATTATAATATATAAATGTAACGACTTATATGTATATAAAATAAAAATAAAAATACTTATATTTTATATGTTTTATATGTATATAGTTAAAACTTTAAATATTATATATATAATATATAATATTAATAAAAATATATAAATAATAAATTTGATTTATTTGATCTGGTTCGATTTCACACATTATGAAACCGAACCGAATTCGACTTCAAATCGCACCAAACCGAACTCATCATCATCATCAGAGCCTTATCCCAATTAATTGGGGTCGGCTACATGAGTCATGTTCCGCCAAAGATTTCTATCAAGTGCAATATTCGTATTTAAACCCAAGAAACTAATGTCCTTCCTAATAACATCGCACCAAACCGAACTAAGGAGGGTAAAATCTACCCGGCCCAATGCGGCCCACTAGCGCCAGGCCTATGTCGGCCCAGGACCCGCTGGGTGCAAAGTAAGTTGTCTGACAACTAGCGGCCCACACCATGCGGCCCAATGGAGATGTGTAGAAGATTCTCCAGCCCATAAGGGACATCGACACGGACATCTCGGGCGTCGGACAAACGTTACTCCCGTCATTGCTGGCCTCTACTCCAGTGGGGACGAGCTCGAGCCTAGAGCGCCATGAGACTCGCCCCAAGGCCGCACAGCCGGGATAAATGGGCGGACAATGAGAAACTCTCCACGATCGCGGAGTCGAGAGGCCATGCATGCATTTGCTCCTAAAGAACATAGGTGTTGATGATGTTGGAAGTGGAAGGAAACCCAAATGGGGAAGAGGTTCTATGGACATCGACCCACCCTGTCCGGCCAAGAGCATAGCGTACATGGTGATGATCTATGGACATCGCAGAGATGCGCATCACTTCAAGGCCGATAGATTCTTCTCGTTCATGAGGGAGTCAGATATGATGCTTGACTTTACAAAGACACGCAACACTTCAAGGCTGGCAGGTGTCCCACACTACACCAATCCACATCATCTTCGGCGCCATCGCCCCATCCTACGATGTCGTTCACACCACCCCCACCATCATCTTCTCCACCGGCGGCTTCGTCGACAACTTCTTCCACAATGTCAATGATGTGCTCATCCCTTTCTTCCTCACCGCTAGCTGCCTTCCCCTAATCCACCTCACCGCCTAGGGCTATTCATAACTCGGTTCAAACAGAAAAATCAAACCGAACCGTACAGTTTGATTCGTGTAGAGGCGGAAAAATGGTCTCCTGGATCTCGTACCACATTTTTAAGATTTGTTTGATCGGGGAAGGAAGCTGTAACGACCCGACAATCCGATTATCGGGGAGGCCCGATAACCCGAGACTCGCACCGCCGCCCACGAGCCGGGAGGGCTCGGAAGGGCTAAAAAGGAGTGTGGAGGCACAAGGAAATATGAAATAAAGCAGGACAACTCAACAATAACAAGCTGAAAGAAAGAACAACAACAGCTACAACCGAGTCCAGTCCAACAGAAAGTACAGTCTAAAGCAGTAGAGCGTACCACATGCCAAGTGAACACTCGGCCCGGCAAGCTGGCAACTGAGAACCTCCGCTCCGCACCCTCGAACCACGAGGAAGAACCGCAACACCTGAAAAGCAGGGAATGAGTCTCCAAAACAGAGACTCAGCAGGGATCCCGCGGAACCCCAACCGGAAACAACGGCGGTAGCGGAAAGGAAGCTACAACTACAGCAGGAACAGCAAACCGGTGGCCGGTCAAAACTCGGCACTACAGCTACTCCTACTGCAAGAAGGCAGACCTCGATCACACAGTCGAAGCTACCGAATCACGCTAGTACCACCTACCGAAGTAAGAACACACGGCAACCACGCCGTAGAGGCCTGTCCCTCGGACACAGCCAACCTGGACACGCTGTCCAAGGTGCAACCCCGACCATCCGATCGCGGGTACCGCACCACAAGACGGAACCTCGGTAAAGCCACTAGCACTAGTCTCACGGCGCCAAAACCAACACACGCGCCACGGTGAAACAACCGAAAACTCAACAGTCGACACGACCGAAAACCCGAAGGTCAAAGACACAGAGACTGACAGTCTGTCACTCCGTACTCGACAGGAGTACCACCCACTAGAAGCACAGCCGGTAGCATCCCCTGACGTCTTACACCGCACCGCAGGTGAACCGCCTGACGTGGTAGGTCCTACCCGAGGCGCGAACACCGTACAAGTAACCACAAACAAGTGACTAGCTGGGGTCACGCCCGTCGACGTGCGTCCACAGTCCCCAACCACGTGTGCACACACAGACCATGCGTCCTAGGTCTGGCCCTCTGACTGGTTTTCCCCCGCAGCCGGACTCTGGCTACGACGAGGGGCCCGACGGAAACCAGTCTAACCGTCCTCAGGGTAAGCCCGTACACCACTCCCTGGTGCGACCAGCACACGCGTACTGGTAGGCTACGACTAGTGGAGGGTCACTGAAGGAGTAGACTCTCAACTCAACGGAAAACAACGTCCGAATCCGATGACGTACGGGGACCACCCCACGTACCGGCATCGTCGCACGGCGACCACAGTCGGAGAAGAAACAGGACTCGTAGTCCACGGTCACGCACGCACCCTGCGCGAGAGTCGAGAAAACCCAAGTGACGCTAAGTCACTAGACTCTGGACAGTCCTCTAGACGCACTACACCCAACGGTCCTTGAGTCGCAGGACTCGGGGTCAAGACCGTTGTACGCAACAGCACAAGGCCGTCAATCTATTCCAATCTCTAGGTCTGAAACCACTGTAGCACGAGTGCCGAGACAACACACGAGTCGCCAAGACCACTCCCTCGGAGAGGGAACGCAAAGGACTAAGGCCACTCACACGGGCCACACGGAAAACGCAGAAGCACGATTCCCAAGGCAGCACACAAGCCGCCACGACGATTTCCCATCTTGAAGCAAGCGGGAAACCTCCAGCCCCAGGCCGGATAACTGGACTCGCAGTCCAAGGCCAAGCACCTGGCCCACACGGGAATCGCCTTCCAAAGAAAACCCACGACACGCGGGGGAGACCCCACCGCACTCACACCGATACACGGTGACTCGATCGAGCGAACCCGAAAGCCCAACACACGAGAAGTCACCCGGGCTCTCAACCCTCTGGGCACGCCAAACGAGGTAACACGGTCCTCCCGACACCCTCAAAACACGGACACAAAATCCCACGGGTGTCTGGGACACTCACGAGACCGCAGGTCGACCACTGGGTCCCAACCGGGTCGACCGGGGATCCACACATCGCGGAGCAAGGCGGAGAACACAGAAACTCGCCTCGGTGCAACACAGAGCCTGACAGTCTAGCCCTAGACCGTCACACGGCTGTAACGGTCTAGGCGGGACCGTCACTTCCACCTGGCGGTCAAACGCAGACCGTCACACGGCCCAAAGAACGCAGGATGTAACGCGCCTGGCCCAGCGCGTTACACGAATGTAACGCGCTCTCCCTGGTGCGTTACATGCCTCACGCGCTCAGCGTGAAAGCAGGATGTAACGCGCCTGCCTCAACGCGTTACACGGATGTAGCGCGTCTGGCCTGGCGCGTCACACACGCTGCCCTTCCAACGGATAAAACGACTCTGACGGCCCACCCTGGGCGCGTTACAAGCAAGTAACGGTCCAGACGGCACCGTCACACCCCCAGCCCTCAGCTGGGTAACAGGGAATATGACGCACCCATCCTGGGGCGTCACAAGGCTGTGACGCGCCAACCCTGGTGCGTCACACGCCTGACCCGAAAACCAACGGTCAGAGACTCTAACGGTCTAGCCCTGGTGCGTCATAGCACCTGGCGGTCTATCGTGGGACCGTCACACCCACAGACCACCAAAGACCAACAGAAGGGGAATGTAACGGCCCTGCCTAGGCGCGTCACACCAAGTGACGGTCACTGGAAGGACCGTCACTTCCTTCTGAGAACGCTACGGCGAGAAACGACCCAAAACTCGTCCCACGCCCCCATACCTCCACAGGAGAGGGGGAAAACAAGGGGGAAGCTCCCCAGAAGCCCCTAGCATGCATCTACGGCCTCGGATCGGCCAAAAACGTAATGAAACGGGAGATCGGCCCACAAGCCCTAAAACATGGATTTTGCCCAAAAACCCCGATTCCACCCGCTCGGCTCACCACGGCCTACGAAACTCGCGGGAAAGGAAGTGCACGAGCTGGGGAACCATCACCCTACCTCCACCGAAGACTTCGCACCCCGAGCTCGCCGATCCGCGAAGAAACGCCGAGAAACCCTCGCCGGCTCGCGACCGCGCCACGAGCTCCCACGCGCCTCCACCGCCTCGATCCTCGCCCATCCTCGCCCGCGTCCTCGCCCGCGCCGCCTCCGCCTCACCCCCGCCACGCTCCGTCGGCCGCCGGAGAAGAGAGGGGAGAAAGAGGGCGTGAGGGAAGAGAGAGAGTGAGAAAGAGAGAATGAGAGGGGGAGAGAGGAAAGGGTTAGTATATATAGGAAAACCCGAAAATTCGATAAATTCAGAAAATTACGAAAAATTACCACTGTGATCCTCGGAAGGAACACAACGCAGTGGTACTGTCCCGGAGTCGTAGAACGCCACGGTTTGCCCTGCAAAGAGTTCCGAAGGCACATCAGGGGAAAACACGTGTAAAGCACAAAATGCACTCCGAGACCCGCTAAAATGATCCGAAAAAAATATCTGAAAAATCCGGGGCATTACAGCCCTCCCCCCTTAAAGGAATTTCGTCCTCGAAATTCAGGACCTAGCACGACGTCCTAGGGGAAGAACACTGAACCAACTGACACGCTGTCAGGGCCCCAGCACAGAAAACCTCGATTCTCACGAAAACACGGATCCTGAGGAACACAGCCAGACTCACAATCACACACAACACCTCGCTCCTCGCGCCGAGCACACAGGCCAACAGAGCAGGCGTATAGCAAGGGACACAGTCCGGCATCACCTCAGACAACGCGAGAATCCACCATGGCGCCGCAGCCACGATCTCGCTCACCGAGGAATCACAACCCTCGACACGAGCAACAACTACTGATCCACCCAATGGTCAGCAGACAAAAAAATACATCAGCTTCGCAACCAGCTGACAGGTCGCACACCCTCCTCAAGGGAGCAACCAAAACTAAGCCTCCACCAGCTCAAGCAGTCATCTCAACAGACCGCAACCAGCACATCGGCTCAACACCAAGAAACACCCCACACATGGCAAGCCGAAAGCCGGACATAACACTGTGCCAACTCTCGTCAGAAGATAAACTCCGACAAAGTCCAGATCCCATCCGGAAAGGCACATCACAGAAACGACCACCAAAGGTCTCGCTGGCACACGGCTCTCGCCACGCTCGAGCCCCAACAACCAGCATCTTCTGTCTCTGAAAAGACCATCCACTGGTCACCAACTGCTCGCCAACTCGACCCTCTCGGGGAGCACGACGAAACACAGAACATGGCGTCTTCAGTCATCACCTCACGGGACTCAGACTTATAGGGAACCACCCCATGCTAGTCACCCAACCAGGGATAACCTTTGCGACACCAACGTCCTATCAAGGACCATCCTCCGACGCCCACCTCACAAAAGGCCTCCGCCCACAGGCGTCACTCATCCATCTGGTCTCATCAAATCCTTCGATCAATCCAAGTGGACACCCGCCAATCCCGATTCCGCCCTTACCACAGAGCCACGGGACACCACCTGAACAGTGCTCACGGGTCCCTAAGCAATAACCATCTCACCATCACAATCCGACAAGACCGTAGAACCAACAGACGTTGCTGTGGTCGGTCACCCGGTTAGGCTCACCAGCCACTCACAGCCGCCAACCGGGACCCATAGTCTGCCAGAGACCACATCCTCAAAGCACGATCTCAACCGAGGATACGATTGGGAACACAAGTCGGGCGCCAAGCCACCGACTCTGACCAACACGTCCTCGACCACCGTCAGGCGACATTCTCAACAACCCCATCCAGGTCCAACATCGACGCCTGACTCGGCTTCCTTCACAGGAACAGGGTACTCATGCGGCGCACTAGTCAGCACTTTTCCCAACACTCCAACTTGCCAGCGCCAACAACCATAATACCCCGAGGAACCCATCCTCCGATGCTGAACGCGAACTCAGGAATCCACCCGTAGCAACCAACGCTACGATCCTGAACCAGTGGGTTATGGGCCCACCACGCTTCCGCTGCGCACTCAAATCCGCGCCCACAGCCAAGAAAGCAAACACCTCCCAACCAGCACTCGTCCTTCTGGAAAAGCGCCAGCACACCCTCACACAACAAGGGAACGGGCACAACTTCTCACAGGCAGCCACCTTGCCAAGACAAGGAGCACGTCTCGCACGGACTTCATGGCACGCAAGGCCAACCAATCCGGGCACGCAATGCAAGATGACGAACCTTAACCCAACACAGTCTCTCCAACCAAAGGGGAGACCAAACGCACTTCCGACCAACGGAAGGACTCCACGCTCGACCTGACCTCAAACCTCGCGCACGCTGGAAACAGCACCATCCAGCACCAAGGAAAACTATCGCTTCCATCAGGTCAGCGCCTTCGACACACTCGACGAGTGTCACGTCGGACCACCATCACAGCATCTCTCGATGCACCACTGCTGCAATTCCTCGAACTGCAACACACCACGCCAAGAGTCGCAACACGAGCCATAACCGACAACCGCCGACGCTCATCCTCGAGTCCCGAACTCACCGCGGAGCCTTCACATCTCAAACCAACTCCAGGGCGAACACAACCCATCCACTGACAGAAGCACAGGAGCAAAGACTTAACGGGACATCTCTGCCAAATCCTGCCTCGAAATCAGCAGAACAATCGGGACCGACACGTCATTTCTGACGCAACAGAGCACGACAAGAACATCAGGCTCGACGAAACAGCAGCTCACCGAGAAGATCCTCCGCTCACCCGAGCACACTTCTCGATCAGAACACCTCAGGAGCTGGACAAACCTCAAGCTGGAGTGACCAAAAACCGACAGCAGCTCCCTCAGAGCACGCTCACGGCCACTAAACCAAGAACAGTCCGCACCAGCCACCTGACCATGCTGCAGGTTCCTCGAACGCAGCACCGCGAACTCACGCCTGCCAGCAACCTCTGTCCAACGCAGCAAAACCAGGGCCACCATCGATGAGGGAGAAGGCTCTCGACCTCGATCCTTAGACCCCATGCTGGCACGAAAGTCGCGGACAGCAACCATCTTCACAGCGCCGCACAACGCACTCAAGCTCTCAAGCGAGAAACAAGGCGGAAAACTAGCACGAAACCCTAAGCCAGCTGCCGACTGTACTGGACCTTACGGACTCTGATCACTGCAATATTTCGAATTCCTATGTACGTCCACAACCTCTGCTCTGATACCAGCTGTAACGACCCGAGAATCCGATTATCGGGGAGGCCCGATAACCCGAGACTCGCACCGCCGCCCACGAGCCGGGAGGGCTCGGAAGGGCTAAAAAGGAGTGTGGAGGCACAAAGAAATATGAAATAAAGCAGGACAACTCAACAATAACAAGCTGAAAGAAAGAACAACAACAGCTACAACAGAGTCCAGTCCAACAGAAAGTACAGTCTAAAGCAGTAGAGCGTACCACATGCCAAGTGAACACTCGGCCCGGCAAGCTGGCAACTGAGAACCTCCGCTCCGCACCCTCGAACCACGAGGAAAAATCGCAACACCTGAAAAGCAGGGAATGAGTCTCCAAAACAGAGACTCAGCAGGGATCCCGCGGAACCCCAACTGGAAACAACGGCGGTAGCGGAAAGGAAGCTACAACTACAGCAGGAACAGCAAACCGGTGGCCGGTCAAAACTTGGCACTACAGCTACTCCTACTGCAAGAAGGTAGACCTCGATCACACAGTCGAAGCTACCGAACCACGCTAGTACCCCCTACCGAAGTAAGAACACACGGCAACCACGCCGTAGAGGCCTGTCCCCCGGACACAGCCAACCTGGACACGCTGTCCAAGGTGCAACCCCGACCATCCGATCGCGGGTACCGCACCACAAGACGGAACCTCGGTAAAGCCACTAGCACTAGTCTCACGGCGCGAAAACCAACACACGCGCCACGGTGAAACAACCGAAAACTCAACGGTCGACACGACCGAAAACCCGAAGGTCAAAGACACAGAGACTGACAGTCTGTCACTCCGTACTCGACAGGAGTACCACCCACTAGAAGCACAGCCGGTAGCGTCCCCTGACGTCTTACACCGCACCGCAGGTGAACCGCCTGACGTGGTAGGTCCTACCCGAGGCGCGAACACCGTACAAGTAACCACAAACAAGTGACTAGCTGGGGTCACGCCCGTCGACGTGCGTCCACAGTCCCCAACCACGTGTGCACATACAGACCACGCGTCCTAGGTCTGGCCCTCTGACTGGTTTTCCCCCGCAGCCGGACTCTGGCTACGACGAGGGGCCCGACGGAAACCAGTCTAACCGTCCTCAGGGTAAGCCCGTACACCACTCCCTGGTGCGACCAGCACACGCGTACTGGTAGGCTACGACTAGTGGAGGGTCACTGCAGGAGTAGACTCTCAACTCAACGGAAAACAACGTCCGAATCCGATGACGTATGGGGACCACCCCACGTACCGACACCGTCGCACGGCGACCACAGTCGGAGAAGAAACAGGGCTCGTAGTCCACGGTCACGCACGCACCCTGCGCGAGAGTCGAGAAAACCCAAGTGACGCTAAGTCACTAGACTCTGGACAGTCCTCTAGACGCACTACACCCAACGGTCCTTGAGTCGCAGGACTTGGGGTCAAGACCGTTGTACGCAACAGCACAAGGCCGTCAATCTATTCCAATCTCTAGGTCTGAAACCACGGTAGCACGAGTGCCGAGACAACACACGAGTCGCCAAGACCACTCCCTCGGAGAGGGAACGCAAAGGACTAAGGCCACTCACACGGGCCACACGGAAAACGCAGAAGCACGATTCCCAAGGCAGCACACAAGCCGCCACGACGATTTCCCATCTTGAAGCAAGCGGGAAACCTCCAGCCCCAGGCCGGATAACTGGACTCGCAGTCCAAGGCCAAGCACCTGGCCCACACGGGAATTGCCTTCCAAAGAAAACCCACAACACGCGGGAGAGACCCCACCGCACTCACACCGATACACGGTGACTCGATCGAGCGAACCCGAAAGCCCAACACACGAGAAGTCACCCGGGCTCTCAACCCTCTGGGCACGCCAAACGAGGTAACACGGTCCTCCCGACACCCTCAAAACACGGACACAGAATCCCACGGGTGTCTGGGACACTCACTAGACCGCAGGTCGACCACTGGGTCCCAACCGGGTCGACCGGGGATCCACACATCGCGGAGCAAGGCGGAGAACACAGAAACTCGCCTCGGTGCAACACAGAGCCTGACGGTCTAGCCCTAGACCGTCACACGGCTGTAACGGTCTAGGCGGGACCGTCACTTCCACCTGGCGGTCGAACGCAGACCGTCACACGGCCCAAAGAACGCAGGATGTAACGCGCCTGGCCCAGCGCGTTACACGAATGTAACGCGCTCTCCCTGGTGCGTTACATGCCTCACGCGCTCAGCGTGAAAGCAGGATGTAACGCGCCTGCCTCAACGCGTTACACGGATGTAGCGCGTCTGGCCTGGCGCGTCACACACGCTGCCCTTCCAACGGATAAAACGACTCTGACGGCCCACCCTGGGCGCGTTACAAGCAAGTAACGGTCCAGACGGCACCGTCACACCCCCAGCCCTCAGCTGGGTAACAGGGAATGTGACGCACCCATCCTGGGGCGTCACAAGGCTGTGACGCGCCAACCCTGGTGCGTCACACGCCTGACCCGAAAACCAACGGTCAGAGACTCTAACGGTCTAGCCCTGGTGCGTCACAGCACCTGGCGGTCTATCGTGGGACCGTCACACCCACAGACCACCAAAGGCCAACAGAAGGGGAATGTAACGGCCCTGCCTAGGCGCGTCACCTTCCGAGAACGCTACGGCGGGAAACGACCCAAAACTCGTCCCACGCCCCCATACCTCCACAGGAGAGGGGGAAAACAAGGGGGAAGCTCCCGAGAAGCCCCTAGCATGCATCTACGGCCTCGGATCAGCCAAAAACGCAATGAAACGGGAGATCAGCCCACAAGCCCTAAAATATGGATTTTGCCCAAAAACCCCGATTCCACCCGCTCGGCTCACCACGGCCTACGAAACTCGCGGGAAAGGAAGTGCACGAGCTGGGGAACCATCACCCTACCTCCACCGAAGACTTCGCGCCCCGAGCTCGCCGATCCGCGAAGAAACGCCGAGAAACCCTCGCCGGCTCGCGACCGCGCCACGAGCTCCCACGCGCCTCCACCGCCTCGATCCTCGCCCATCCTCGCCCACGTCCTCGCCCGCGCCGCCTCCGCCTCACCCCCGCCTCGCTCCGTCGGCCGCCGGAGAAGAGAGGGGAGAAAGAGGGCGTGAGGGAAGAGAGAGAGTGAGAAAGAGAGAATGAGAGGGAGAGAGAGGAAAGGGTTAGTATATATAGGAAAACTCGAAAATTCGATAAATTCAGAAAATTACGAAAAATTACCACTGTGATCCTCGGAAGGAACACAACGCAGTGGTACTGTCCCGGAGTCGTAGAACGCCACGGTTTGCCCTGCAAAGAGTTCCGAAGGCACATCAGGGGAAAACACGTGTAAAGCACAAAATGCACTCCGAGACCCGCTAAAATGATCGGAAAAAAATATCCGAAAAATCCGGGACATTACAGAAATCCAGTCACCCGTGGAAGCTTGCAAACATTAGGAAGATGGCGTCAGAAGGAGCCCTAGATATTACCCCAGGGACAACCCTCTGATGCTTTAGTAAGGACTGTGGTGAGGCGAGGAACAACAGGAGATGATGAAAATGAGAGAGCGTGAGTGAAACAATCAACCCTGGGGCCAAAGTAGAGTCTCTGGAGGTGCTCGCTGTGTCCGACGAGTGCTCGGAGGCTGGCTCCCTCTGGTATCTCTCCCTCCTCCTCGACGTGTTCGAGTGTCTCACTATGTGTGTCTTCCTTCTTGTGTGTATGTCTCTCTTTCTCTCTCTCTGTGAGCACGTGTGTTCGTGTCTTTGCAATCTGATCGGATGTCTATTATACGGGTTGCTTTGACGGTGGAGGTTCATCCCTTAGCAGGGAAAGGCGTGAGTCGTGGCACAACCCATTGACAACAGTATAGAGGTGAACACATTTACTTCTACGCATGCATCTGTCCTGTCGGACTTGACCGGCTACGGAGTTATCCAGTATTTGAACCTCTCCTACAATATGCTCGACAGAGAGATCTCAGCCCGCTTCGCTGTCGAGTATCCTAGGACGATCTTGTTAGTGACACAAGAGTTCTAGTCCAAGTTGAACAGTGAACTCTGCTCATGAAACAAAGTCATGCTCCAACAGGGAACTCTCCAGCTATCGTGGAGTCCTGCAGTGCATCGTCACCTCCCTCATAGTCCTACAGGGAATCGTGTGAGGAGTCAAGCCGTCATGAAGACTGATTACATTAGGTCTCTGTAGTCTATGAGAAATCTCCCAACTTTGTAACATGAACTGTTCATATATATATATATATATATATATATATATATATATATGAGAAGAGCCACCTATAGAAGGAAGGTTGAATTCGTCTATAGAAGGAAGGTTGAATTCGTCCATCTCAAGCCTCCTCTTCCTTCTCCTCTTTCTCTTCTATGTAATTTCCCAGATCTCTCTTTCAACAACCTTACCCAGCAAAGCTAGCTATTTGGGAGCGAGCAAGCAGTCATAGTGGACGTCAATGTCACCGACTGTGACAGAGAATGCCGGCTGGCCACCCCCTCTTCCCCCTTCTCTCTCCACCGCCCACCCCCACTTCAGTCCCCCTCACCCCGCTCTCCCTCCCCCCATCGCCCACCCCTTCTCCCACGTCATTTTACTCGCCATGCATTCACTGCCAGGTTGGCTTCCATTAGGGATGGTGACCAGGGCGATATAGCTGGAGGAGAACGACTACAACACATCGCAAGTGATGGTGAGGTTGCTGGTACACCAGGGGGGATTGCTGGTCTGCTGTCGCGATCGTGTCGTTGAACTTCTACTTGGGGTCGTGGGTGCAGCAGGTGTAGATGGAGGTGCCATTAACATCGTCGGGGAGGGGTGCTAGGGTGCAAGCAGACGTAGCCGGAGTTGTCCAGGGCGAGGGAGGCGGGCATGGGGACACCCATCGGCAACTTTGCCTGGTCTCGCCGGTGCCGAAGAGGGCAGTCGCTACCCGTTCTCTCTCTCTCTCTCTCTCTCTCTCTCTCTCTCTCTATATATATATATATATATATATATATATATATATATATATATATATATATATATATATATACTTTTAATAAAAGTGAGAGCAAAATGATAATCTCACGTGAGTGAGTTGTCTCCTTTTACACATAGTATAATCCTGGGGGACTGGCTACGGTTAAGAGATTTTAGAGATATTAAGGTAAATATGATAAAGGTAGGGATATAGTGATTATTTTAAAAAATTGTAAGAGAGTAAGGATAATTTTTTCAAAATAATACATGTAAGAATATAAAACTTAAGATCTCACGTTATTCGTGAAAACTCGGCCCGACCCAACCCAGTTACCAAGCTGCCCTATTGTGCTCGCTGCCTTGCGCCCTGCTCGCCCGTCATACTCGCTCACCCGTCATGCTCGCATGTCGGGCCGATTCAAAAGTCCAAGTCCAGCCCAATTTATTAATGGGTCCGAGCTGTCAAACCCGTTTGTAAATTTGCAGACTGAAAAAAGATTGACGGCCTGACCGAATGTCGACTCAGGTCCACGGATCCGTCGAGCTGGCTCAACCCACTCACAGCGGTAGCTGAGAGCGTGTGGTGCGGAAGTGCGGTCCTAACATTTGAGCATGCTGCATTCTAAAGCTGATCGGTGGTGGACAGAGTGGTCCAGAGGGGGCGAGCTGCTCGCTGGCAATATAGAAATGATGGGCCGACAGGGGTATTTGTCGGCATCCTTCCCAGTTTCCATCCCGTGTCGACAGTCTCTGGTCAGGGATCGGAAACACACCCTGTCGTCGTCGTCTTCTTCAAATTCTAGGTCTTCAAATCTTGGATCCTGCCTTTGAGTGGAGTTAATGACTACTTCGGTGGTGCGCGTGCAGTGTGGGTGCTTCTTTTCCCAGGAACCATGACTAATGGTTTAATTATGAAAAGCACTAGTGCTGTCCCCACTAGTCTATATGGAACAAACGTATTCTTACGCCATCTTGTTCATCTAGTACCCCTCACATTACATTTTTGGGACAGATGTCCATCTTTCCGATGCCAGTCTTTCTAAAACCTCTTTCTTTTACTTCTTTTTCTTTTGAAGTAGCGTGAACAGCAGTTTTGATGCTCGTCCACGTGACGATAGCATCTTTCTGAAATAAGAAAAAAAAATGGGGCGATCCATGTGAAGGCAATTAATAACAAGGATCTGTCGGCCTCCTGCACCGTTGCGCCTCTTCTTTTGGGTCCTCTTTGACATTTGAACTGGGATACAATGTTCAATCTCAGAGAGTCAAATCCGAGATTGGTTAACAAAAATGTGTGTGATAGGAGAGTGTGGATCTCCCACGTTTCTATCTCATTAATTTGTAAATCTTGCCCGACAATTCTGATAACAAAACGGCCCTTAACGAGTGATGTTTGGTATCCATCCCGACCAGTTACATATCATCTGAGACGAGATTGGCTCATATGGGACGGACGCAATGCACCGCATACCTTTGTACGCCATACAGTAATATAGCTCTTCGAAGAATATGCCCCACCCATCGATCATTTCTTAAACGCCCTCGTCAATGCGCTTACCCCATATTATAAGATTCCTTGCGACAACATCGCACGCGTCATTGGATGCATCTAAGTTTAAAGAACTGTGGTACCTTACAATTCAACTTCACTAACTGCGTAAACAAATAAGTCAATCGAACTACGTGTCTCCGGAACATTTGTTTTTCCATCTCCTTGGAACTACCAGTAGCTGTTCCAAGGACTGAGCAATTATACAAAGACATAAACCCACATCGCTTGCAGCTCTGAAAGGGACACAGAGAACAAAAAAAATACCGCTGGGTTCTCATCATCTAGAGGCCAAGTGGCACGTAAACTTAGTTGTCGACGGAGCTGGAAAGCTCCAGGATATATCGATGAGGACGGATTTTGGTTCATTGGGTATATTCGAGCCCACTGGGCCGGTGGCGGTGGCCAGAGCAATGGACGCGTCCCGACCCCATCCATCCATGAATGGAGTCAATGGACGTGGACGTCTCATGGTGCCGACGTGCTGTTTTTGTGCTTTCCGAGTAAAGAATGGAGACGCGGCCCCGTCGCTAAAAGCTTCCACAAACGCTTGGTACGATCAAACAGCGCACAGCCGTCTGATCAGTGGAGTTTCAGAAAGAGGTAAGACCGAAACGCATACGGCACGCCTGAAGCCGGGCGTTCAAAGTTGCCGCCCGTCCGCCATCTTCAAAGTTGGCACGCCTCCCCCACGTGTGGACGTGGCTGGCCTCCACGGCTCCCACCACTCTACGATTGGATAATTAGGAACTCGAAGGGTCATTTTGATAACAGGTTAAGATAAATTATTTAAGATGAGTTCGCTCTCTTTATTTTTGAGGTGGGATGAGTTATTCGACCCCTATTCTCAAAATTACTTATTTCATCTGGGTTGAAAGGGCATGTGTGTGAGAGAAAATTATGGACCCTAAATTTATTATTCTCTCTATCCTAACTCGAAAATAAAGAGACCCTAAATTTTCTCTTTTTAAATTTGATAATTTATTTTTACCTTAGGAATAACTTATTCCATGTGAAACGGTAGAATAAGTTATTCTTGAAATAAAGACATTAACTTTAATCGACCTCCGATAACTTAATCTTGCTACCAAACTCGGTTAAAGACGAGTAAATAGAATAACTCATCTTATCCGTCTCTTATTATTCTATTATCAAAGTCGTCCGAAAAGATTTCAACTCACGAAGAACGGTCATGTTTTAACCCGAAAAGACATAACTCTGAGTTAAATTTCAAGTTATTCTATCTCACCTCAATAGGTAGATTAAATTACTATTTTTTATTATTAAAATAAAATAAGTTAAATGAAAGATATATTGGCTTGATTAATTTAATCCGAGTTATCCTAACGATGAGATGAAATTAATCACGAGGGTTTAATGTGAGCCATGATCTATGAAAGTGCCACAATTGACCTCAATGTCTTGTCCATAGTTTGCCGACTCGGGTTGACTCGGACGTATCGTATCGTATCGTATCTGGTAAAACTTGATATCCTGCAGATCACCTCCAGCATCGGTCGAGTCGAGTCGAGTCATAGTGTGTGTGAGAGAGAGAGAGAGGAGGGGATGAGTAGGGGAGAGGGAGAGAGAGGGTCGAGTCGGATGCGACTCGGCCGTATCGTACCGAATCAGGAAGATTCTGATCCGATACGATCCAACGAGTCGACGAACCCTGGTCTTGTCTACCTAGAGCATCTCACTTTGATATGATGTTACTTTTAATATCAATATCTATGGGATCCAGGGAAAAAGAAAGAAAGAACCACATAGGAGAGAAGAGGGAATACAGAGACTCATCCCCGTTTTGAAAACGAGTTAGAATTTTGTTGGGTTAGCCCAATGAAGATAGTTAAGTCTGAAGTTAACGTAGTTTTGTTTTGATCTTTGGTCACAACTTTGGTAAAGAGTTAAAAGAAAATCTTGGTTAACTCAATCTAATTAGTTAATTTTCTTCGAATTAATTCACTTTTAATTTGAGATGCACGAGAGGTTAACTTAGTGAGATAGGTAATCCACCTCCAGAGGTAGGATAGGTAACCCGGAGTTAACACAGAATCATCTTTTTTTAACCCGATTAACTAATCTAGCTTATCAAATCAAAATGGAAGTAAAATTTAAATTAATCTTGAGTTAATCCTTTACCAAGGCTGTGCTGGGAGAGTTAACTCAAAGAGTTCCCTCCGTTATCAAACTCGCCCAGTGGGATGCCAAACCGGGAGCTAACTCAGAGTTACCTTCTTTTTAACCCAACTAATCAATCTGTGCTAGCAAAGTGAAAATTGGATTAACCCCGCGTTATTCCCCGGATAACCCATTTTCAAAGCCGGGTTAAAATTCAAACTCTCATTTCTACTATGGCTTTGCACTGTCAATAGATTTATTTTTGACCGTGGATTCTTTTTTAACATATGAATACCAAAATTGATAAATACACCACGAGTATGATGCCCCCTTCCAAGTTCCAATATATGTATATTATGCGGTTCAAATTCGAGAGCCCTTCTCGATTCCAGAGTTCGGGATCCGTCCATCATGATCTGATGCCCCCCTTCCCAGATCCAATTGCAATCTCTCTCTCTCTCTCTCTCTCTCTCTCTCCCCCCTCCAAGAAGAGTATATATATATGGAAGAAGAAGTTTTTTTCTTCACTGCTATCTTGTGTTTGGTGGAGAAAAAAGTTTGCAGGTCAGCAGCTGCTGCAAGTAAAAGCGGTAGCAGCCGAGTGTAGTCGAGATGAAGCGGAGATCAAGGAGACGCTCGGGAGAGGTAAATTTTGCTGCCTCCCTTTCATGGGTTCTGCTGTGTCAGGAAATTGACGGTGTGATGATGCGTAATGATTACCGGTGGCTGTTCGTGTTGTGTGGAAGGGTTCTCTGGGCACCTTCGTCATTTTAACTTTGGGTCATTTTCACAATTTCATCTCCTTCTCCGTCTCCTTCTTCTTCTTCTTCTTCTTGTGTTGTTTTCCTCTGTTTTCGTTCCTTTTTTTGGTTTCGCCATTTCCTCCTGTATTGATGGGGGGTGAATTGCAGCGGAGTTGGGCTGAAATCTGTTGTTTCGGTTGCACCTGCCTGCAGCTGTTCTGGCCCAAGATCGTCCTCCGCAAGTGGCTCAACATCAGCACCCGCGACTCCGACTTCAGCGCCGATGAGAGCAGCGACGTTGAGAGCCAGCTCGACCACGAAGGTAGGCATGAGTGAGGAGGAGTTGGGAGAGGCATTGGGAAGGGAAAAGTTACGATTTTTGATGTCTCTTTTGTTTTCTCTTTTAAAAGTTTCTGTTTCTGGGTTATGAGTTTTGAGGGTGCTTTTGGTCACGCAGAGATGTGTGGGTCGGAGCGCGAGTTGCATGATGAAGAGAGGAAAGTTGGCGGGCGGCGATTGGGCATAAATGGTACCTTTTTTTCTTTATCTGGTCTATTTTTATTGTGAAATTCCGCCCAAATTTATCAGTTTCCTTTTTTTATTTTCGGAAATGCTTTGTTAATTTCATTGACTTTCCTTCGTTTATTTGATCTTATATTTATTAAATTATTTGAAGTTGGCTACTAAAAGAGCTTGGTAAGGATTGTAAGAACTCGAAGATGCAGTCTAATCAAAAATGTTTGATAAGCCTATTTTTCTCCTAAGCTTTGTGGAAAACTGTTTTGACTTTACTCAATTGCTAGTTTCAATCATCAACCGAGAGCGAGGTAAATGTTGTGGAGTAGCTTGTAAATGAACTGTAAAGAGCGTCTTTGCAGTGTAATTAAGACTTTACTCAATTGCTAGTTTCATTCGTCAGCCCAGTATAGTTAAAATCTTTGATGAGCATATTTTTCTTTTAAACTTTTGTGGAAAACTATTTGGGCTTTACTCAATCGCTAGTTTCAATCATCAACCCGGAGCAGGGTAAATGATGTGTAGTAGCTTGTAAACAAACTGTAAAGAGCATCTCCGCAATGTGCTTAAGAGTTAAGACTATGCTTCGCAGACTTTTCAACCAGGAAGTCACTGTGGACTCGGACATCCAACATTAGAAAATTTGGGAAGATGTATATAGCTTACTAAATTGGGATTTTGCACTTGTCAAACCTCTCCTGAATTCCATTTTTCAGACACTGTTTTGCAAAGTAGATTTTGGAGATTGTCTGCTGGACGACAAGAATCAGACAAAATTGCCTGCCACTGGCATCATGCAAGGTTCGATATTCCCACCCAACATAACCAGTTCATCAATCATCAAAAACCAGAATGGTTCCAGTTGGAAGAGCTACTCCATGCTTGCTAGGTCTCGCAACAGAAATGACAGCCTAAGCCCTCCAAAAGTAATTTTTCCTTTGACTATACCTATTGTTCATGCAACAGACCCTTTCAATGTTATGTTACCAACACTTGAGGTTTTATGCCCCATTAAGAGTGTAAGACCATTTTTGTGAGAAGTGCAACTTAGTGATCTTAAATGTCAATCTGGATATCTTTTTGAGTATTGTCAGTTGCTTTCGGTCAGCTATGAATGATTTGTGGGACAGATCCTTTTGAGTGTTATTTACCAAGTGTTAGGCCATTTTCTGTGAGATATGCAACTTAAATGGCTTAAATTCTTCATTATAGCCAAGTTCATGTTAACCTGAATATCCTTGTGGGTACTTTTTGTTGCTGGATTTGTTCTTCTCCTTTGGCAGATAGACTAATTGCGTAGCTCCCAACATGCAGAGAATGCTCCTACATTTCGCAGGCGAAAGTCAGAGACTCTTCGTGCACAATATATAAACACAAAAGAATTAAGGTATGTAAATAATTGTATCAACAATTTAAAGAGTTTTGCGATTGTTTACCCTTTCTTTCTTTCTGTCAACTTGAAATCATGTTCTCAGGTTTATAACTAACTCTTATGCTCTATGTATGATTCCCTTTTCTTTTCCCCTTTTTTTTGAAGTGAACTTTATCTTGTTCCCTGAACTGTGCAGTTCATGGTGTTCTGCAGGATTTGCGTTGGGACATGGAATGTTGGAGGGAAACTTCCACCTGATGATCTAGATATCAAAGAGTGGCTAAATGTGGAGAAGCCCGCTGATATTTATGTACTTGGGTAATTACTTTCAAGCAGAAGTTACAACAATTTTGGAGATCTCTGAATTAGCTGTCTTAACTTTATAGGATTGCATGCTATAATCCTACTTAAGTTGGTGCTGTAGACATCTAGTCATTATATATGCTAAATTAAGACCATGGGTACTGAAATCCTGGGTCAAGAATTTGGTTTTCTTACAATTGTTTTTCATTTCATGGTTGATTCGATCTTTCTAGAAATTTGAGGTAAGATTATGTGGTTCTCTTTTTCTACAAAGTTCTTCAGTGATGTTACGTTTAGTTCTCCTGTTCATTTTTGTTATCATATTTGTTTCTTTTAGTGATAGTGGTTTATTCTTTTTCATTGCAGTCTTCAGGAGATTGTTCCGCTAAGTGCAGGGAATATTTTTGGTGCTGAGGATGGCCGTCCAGTTCCAAGATGGGAATCAATTATTCGTGAGACATTAAATAGGACACAACCTGTTAAGGAAAAGGTCAAATGTTACAGTGATCCTCCTTCTCCATCAAGATTCCAGCCGTCGGATGATTTGCCTGCATTTGAGGATGAAATTTTACCTGGAAGTGACAGTGATAGCAATGAGGAGGAAGTCCATCCAGTTGATGACAGATCATTCCACAGCACAGATGCAGCCATGGCAATCGGAAATAAAAATGAACTTAGTCAAGGCACTAGTTTCTATGATAATTCTGACATGGAGCCGTTAAGAGAGCTGGATAAGCAGAATGTGTCTTCACCTAGGAGACTAGTCAGATTGGATCACTTTAATTTGGCAGATAATGAGTTGAATTTCAAGACATCTGTTACACAACCAAAAAGGAGTCTTTCCAGAACACTGACTAGCTCTGAAAAAATTGGTTTGAGTTGGCCAGAGCAGCCTCTCAACTTGGTATCACAATGTGCTTTGAGCAATTTGGGTTCATTTAAATCAGTTAGTTCTTTCAGAACCTGTAATTCATTCAAACTGGCAAAAGGAGAATCATCAGAGGTAGGCCCAACCTTTGGATTTGATCTGGACACTGTCATTAATAAAAAGAAAAGGTCAGCTTTTGTAAGGATAATTAGCAAGCAAATGGTAGGGATTTATCTGTCAATATGGGTGCGTCGTAGACTAAGGAAGCACATCCAAAACCTGAAGGTATCTACTGTTGGCGTGGGTGTCATGGGTTATATTGGCAACAAGGTTAGATTTCTCTTGCTTATACTTACCCATCTTACAGTTTTCATATATATCTTAGGAAAATTGCACACTGTCTTTTGCTACTATGGTTTGTACATGCTTCCTGCTGTCATCTATCCATAGTCATTCTGGATTTCAGATGGCAGGATGAGCATTTATACAACAGATCTCTGAAATGTGTCATGACATCCAGAGCCATGACCTAGAGGCTGTTTTCGATGTATGTTCAATCCAACCATTTATCTTGAAATTCATCTTTATAACTTCTTTAAAAGTTCTGAGGGAAAGTGATGCGGGACGGACACGGGAGACGACACTATTAGGTGTCACCCTCGGACTCTAGATGAAGGCGCGACCAGCAGCACACACCAGGGAGACACTAAGCCCGACACTACGAGCTCCTAGTGGCAAAACGTCGCTAACAGAAGTGGAAGCTCACTCGTCGTCCCAAGCGAGGGAAAGCGCGGACCGTGCGCGGTTAAGGAACCGGCGGAGGTCAAGGGTAGTCCGACTCAACTTCCGGACTCGGATCGAGTCGCGGGACGGGTCACTCTCACTCTCACAGCGGTGACATGGACACACGGGCTAGTACCTACGCTCTCGGCAGCGGCAAAAGACCGTATACTAGCTAAGCAAATGAACGCCAAGAGGTTCGGACCATTACCTCCACGCACCCGGCGTGGCGAAGACAACCCCGTCGAATCACGGACTCCCGGTTAAACAATATCACAGCAATACAATAATTTGACCCACTCCACGCAGGGAGGTAAAAGGTCACATGTGGAGCCCGGGAATCACGCAACTCGGGTTGACGGGCAGCATCTTGATGTCGCCCGGCGGTGCCGAACTCCGCGTTTTCGTGCTTTCCGAACGGCGGGTTCTGCGGGCCCGCGGGGCCCACGGATGGCGCTGTCCTCCGGATCTGCGGGGGTGGGACCCACTATGATGGGGACCCCTGGTGGCGCGCCTCCACGGACGGCGGTCGGCCGGGAACACCGATCGGGGGTCGATCGGTCCCGATTCCCAAGCTTTGAAGTTGCTGCCCACGGATTTTTAGTTGCTGTTTTCAGGCGCGCGCTCCGGCGAAAACGGCCGCTGCGAGCAATCCCGACGTCGGATCGGGACGCATGAGCTATCGTTGGAAAGCTCTCTTCAAATGCTTCAATCTAGACCCAGAGAGATCTGCTGGATCTGGTCGGATCAGAACTTTAATGAATTTACAAGCCCCTGTTGTACAGTAACCGAAACCTCAGATTTGCAGGGTACTTGTCTGAGAACCACCGTTGACCGCCTAGTAAACCTCCGATTCAGCTCTTGAGCTCTTCTTCAAAGTTGTAGGGGATCAAACCACGGAACTGGGACTATTTTTGGAATTTGATTTGGAGGTGGTGGTGATTTACTATGATTTTTGGGGTGACTGGTGGTCGGATCTGGGAACAGGGGGACAGAACTGTAGCTGGGACTGAGAACGATTTTTAGAAAATATGAAATGGACGAACCAAAAATTGAGAAAAATTGTGGATGAAGGGGTGGATGGGTGGAACCTCCAGTAAAATTGGGCGAACCAAAATAAATCAAAAAGTGGACCTAAGACATGAAACTCAGGGCGGGGATGAATCTGGACAGAACTCTGGCAGAACCGAAATGGAAGAGTGGACGAAAATCAAAAATTATGAAACGAGATCTGAATGGCAAACCAAAATTTGTGGGGTGTCCTTGACACCTCTGGAACATCCACTAAAATCCCCAGATCTATCTGAGCTCGGGGCTGAGACAGGAAATTCGTGGAAGCTTCTGTGGTACTGCGCGGGCAGAACTCCGTTGATGGCGAAGGCGGTGCGGTGGCGGCTCGTGGCGGCGGCGGCGATCGTCGGAACCGATACACGAGGCGTCACACCTCAGAATGGAAGCCTTCACAGCTTCAAGGGGGAGAGGGAGGAGAGAGGAGGGGGGCGCACCAGCCCTTGCTCTTGAATTTCTTTGAATCAAATGGCATTAATTCATGAAAATAGGAAAATACAAGCATATATAGGTCACCCATCTAATCCATCCTCCACCGTTGGATCTAGGGGTTAGGGATGGATGGCTAGGATGAAGTTTGATCAAAACACAACAAAAATAATAAACAAATGGGGAGGGGGGCGCACCTTGACCAAGGGGGGGACATGGTAGGTGGGTTTGGTTGGAATTGTTGACCATTTTGGTCCCTTGTCCCCCATGTGGACAATTGACTAGTCAAGGCTTCTAGATGTCCACCTTGGATGTTGACCAACCCCACAAGGCTGATATGGACCAATGGGAGGGGGCCTGGGGGTCCCATGGGGCCCAGGGGTCCCATTTTACAAATAAGCCCCTCGTACACTCATAATTGCAAACCGTATAAAATGAAATAAACACACCTTACACACAAATAAAGTCTAATTAAATATGAAAAATGGGGAGGCTCAAGGCGGAGTCTCCAGGCTGTCTCCGAGCCAGATGGACGCTGAGGTGGCTCGAGTCGTGCTCCGTGTGCGGTACCGGTGGCTCGGCGTGTCGCGCCGCTCAACTGCTCGGGTGTCCGCACCAATTCTCCCCGGGTGGGAGAAACTCGACCCTGTCGAGTAAGGGTCGGCATCGCTCCTATATCGCTCCAGAAGGTCCGGATCGATCTGCTGCAACTCGCCATGTGTGATCCATGTGTCCTCAGTAGCGGGCCGTCCTCTCCATCGCACTAGGTAGCGCGGGTAAGATCCACTCCTGGTAACTGTCACTTGCTCGTCCAGTATACGATCTATATGCTCACGCTGCCGTGAAAAAGGGGCTGGAGGTGGAAGTGGACACTCAGGTGTGGGATCACTCTCAAGGGGAGGAGATGGCTCAAAAGGCTCACTAGGGATCACCGCTGGGTCCCTATATGCAACAAGATCCGATACATTGAAGGTAGAGCTTATACCATATTCCTCGGGCAAGTCCACAACGTACGCATTGGATCCAACGCGTTTCAACACTCTGAATGGACCGGCTCCGCGAGCTTGCAACTTCTTAACGGTTCCAGAGGGAAACCGTTCAGGTCTTACCCTGATCATGACGTATTCGCCCTCGTGGAACTCTCGGTGGTGTCGGTGGGCATCGGCTAACTCCTTGTACCGTGCATTGCTGGCCTCAATGTGACGACGGATGTCGTCATGCAAACTCCTAACGTGCCTAGCAAACGACTCGGCCGACTCCGACACTCTAGCATGGATAGGCATGGGGACAAGGTCAACGGGTTTCCTAGGCCTACGACCTGTGACAATCTCAAATGGACTCATGCCGGTAGACCTATTCACCGAATCATTGTATGCAAACTCAGCCATAGGTAAAATGAGATCCCAATCCCCAATGCGGTCCTTAACTAGACACCTCAAAAGATCTCCCAGACTCCTATTGACCACCTCGGTCTGACCATCTGTCTGGGGATGATATGCAGTGGAAAACTTGAGGTGAGTACCCATCATATGCCATAGTGTCTTCCAAAAGTAGGAAGTGAATCTAACATCACGGTCAGACACTATAGTGCGAGGCAACCCGAACTTGCACACCACATGCGTAAGAAAAAGGCGGGCTACCCTCGAAGCATCCGAAGTCTTCGAGCAAGGAATAAAGAGGGCCATCTTCGAGAAACGGTCAACCACCACATAGACCGAATCATGCTTCCTGGAGGTACGTGGCAATCCCAAAACAAAGTCCATACTAACATCCTGCCACGGGGCATCAGGCACGGGGAGAGGCGTATAAAGGCCCGAGCTTTGCTTCTTCATCTTGGCCGTAGCACATGTACGGCACTGAGCCACGATGTTAGCAACATCGCGCTTCAAGCTCGGCCAATAAAATCGATGCTCCACTGCCTCAATAGTCTTGTTCCGACCAAAGTGGCCGGCTAGACCTCCCGCATGTAGTTCCCACACTAAGAAATCTCGAACCGAAGTTCGGGGAACACATAGCCTGCTACCTCGAAAGAGGTAACCCTCCTGAAGCACATACTCATCAAGGTCTCTCGAGGGTCCGGCCTGGAGGGTGGTAAAAATCTGACCGAAGTCAGGACAATCAACATAGGCCTCCTTCATCTTCTCTAACCCTATGACCTCGGCACTCATGGTGGTAAGCAAACATGCTCGCCGACTCAAGGCATCAGCCACCTTGTTCTCCACTCCAGCCTTATGTTTCAGCACAAAGGTGAACTGCTGGAGATACTCGACCCAACGACTATGACGCGAGTTAAGCTTCTTTTGCGAATGGAGGTACCTCAATGCTTCGTGGTCGGAGTATAGGACAAACTCCTGATGTAAAAGATAGTGCCTCCAATGCCTAAGAGCCTGAACAACTGCGTAGAATTCTTTATCATATGTGGAATATCGCAGCTTCGCGTCATTCAGCTTCTCGCTGAAATATGCGATCGGGTGGGACTCCTGACTCAAAACTCCTCCAATTCCCACGCCCGACGCATCACAAGAGACCTCAAACACCTTCGAGAAATCAGGCAGTCGAAGGATAGGTGTCTGGGTCATGCGCTCCTTGATGTCCTTGAAGGCGGCAGATGCGGCCTTCGTCCATACAAATGTGCCCTTACGGATGCAATCCGTGATCGGGGCGGTGACGGAGCTAAATCCGCGGATGAAGCGACGGTAGAACGTCGCAAGGCCATGAAAGCTGCGGACATCATGAACGGTACGGGGTTCCGGCCACTCAACAATGGCCCGGACCTTCTCCGGATCGGCGGAGACCCCAGTACTAGACACAATGAAACCCAAGAAGGTAAGCTGAGGTGTCATGAAGGCACACTTCTGTGGGTTCGCAAACAGCTGCTCTCGCCGAAGAAGTAGACAGACCTGCCGAAGGTGGTCTAAGTGGTCCCCTGTGGTGCGGCTATAGATAAGGATATCATCAAAATACACCACTACAAAGACTCCAATGAAAGGTCGAAGGACCTGAGTCATGAGCCGCATGAAAGTGCTAGGGGCATTGGTCAACCCAAAAGGCATGACCAACCACTCATATAGACCGTCCTTGGTCTTAAATGCGGTCTTCCACTCATCACCTGGCCTAATCCTCACCTGATGGTAGCCACTCTTAAGATCGATCTTCGAAAAGATAGTGGCACCTGCCATCATGTCTAGCATGTCATCCAGGCGGGGAATAGGGAACCTGTACTTCACGGTGATCTTGTTGATGGCACGACTATCAATACACATTCTCCATGTGCCATCCTTCTTCGGGGCGAGTAATGCAGGTACAGCACATGGACTCATGCTGTCCCGGACAGATCCTCTCTGCACAAGCTCATCGACCTGCCGTTTAAGCTCGGCATGCTCCGTGGGGCTCATTCGATAATGAGGAAGGTTGGGCAAAGAAGAGCCCGGAACAAGGTCGATGGCATGCTGAATATCCCGCATGGGTGGGAGTCCCTCGGGAAGCTCATCGGGAAAACATCAGCATACTCCTGCAGAATGGAACAACCTCGGGTGGGAGCTCACCCTCGGAGTCCCGCTCCACCTCTCGGACCGTAATGGCAAACACCGGACAGCCCTGACTAAGCTCCTGCTCCATTTCCCGGGAGCTAATCATCATCAATCTCCTCGTCGAGGGCTCTCCTGGGCCAGAGGTAACGGTCATAGTCCGAGCTGGGGATGGGGTACTGGGCCCGGGTACGGAAGGCTTTGGAGTACTAGGGCCAGTAGGACCCCTGACTGATGGGCTCCTGGGCCGAACGGGGTGGAGGGTGACCCGCTGGCCATCGTGGTCGAAGGTACAGGTGTTCGACCGACCATGGAGTGTGGCATCTCGGTCGAATAACCACGGCCTACCAAGAATGATACTTCCCACTTCCATGGGGAGAACATCACACCAGATCTCGTCACGGTAGGAGTGGAGCTGCAGCGGGACCAAGCACCGCAGCCTGACCGAAATGGAAGTGGTATCCACCCATGATACCTGATAGGGACAAGGATGGTCTACGGGTGTGAGACCAAGACGAGCGACAGCGTTCGTGGAGATTGCATTGATACAACTCCCGCTATCGATGACCACCTTGCAAATTTGCTTTCCCAGCCTACAGAATACCTGAAGGATAGTGGTCCGACGCCAGTCATCACTGCCTGTGGCTGGGTGAGGATACATCTGACGACCCCCACGTGGGTATCGTCCGACTGCTGGACATCCTGGGCCTCACCTCCCATCTCATAGTACTCGTCAGCTAACTCTTCATCTGCCTCATAGCTGACTAACTCGAGGCCCGTAGGGGTGGTATCCTCGGCCTGTGTGTCCCCAATGTGAAGAGATGGGCGGGTGGGACACTGGTTGGCGAAATGGCCAAACCCATTGCAGCGATAACACTGCTGCCGTGATCCACTAGGCTCCCCAATCATAGGTCCTTTACCTTTATCCTCCCGACGGATAGGAGGCGTAGGCAACAAAGGACGTGCAGGAGGTGCGGGTGCCGGTGGACGGGCTATGGGTGGGGCCGTAAGATGCTGGGGACGAGGAAGGTCCCTCGGGGGTGGAGGACGAGGCCTAGGAGCAAAGGGCTCGGGGCGAGCGGGCTCCTGAGGTCGTGCCATGGGGGCCCTCGGATACGTGCCAGATGAGCCACGGGACTCGACACTACGAAGGGGAAAGGAGCCCAACCGATGGGGTGACTCAAACTCGGCCTCGAACTGCTCCAATTCGAGAGCAATCTGATATGCCTGCTCCAAAGTGGTGGCATTGCGGCGAAAGAGTTCATATTGATAATTGGGCCGCAAACCTCTCCGAAAGCGGGATATCGTCATGGTGCTCTCTTCCGTGACCCCGCACCGCAAATAATACTCATCGAACTCGGCGGTGTACTCGGTCACGGATCGGTTCCCTTGGGAGATGCTTTGCCACTTGTCTATGAGACGTTGGCGATATGAGGCGGGAAGGTACTTCTCCCTCAACTTGGTTTTCATATCATCCCAAGTACCGATCTGGGGTTGACGTCGCTGGTTGAGCAGGCTCTCCACATTGATCCAATAAGTTTGGGCCTGCCCTTGCAGCTTCATCTTAGCGTATCGGACTCTCGGTGGTCCGTCATCTCAAACCACTCGAAGTATCGGTCCATGCCGGCCTCCCAATCTAAATACACCCTAGGGTCCAAGGACCCGCTAAAAGTGGGAGGGTCCGCACGCACACCCCTAAGAATGCGGTCGTCATCCTCGTCATCACGATTCCGTCGTTGATGACGACGACCGTTACCCCCTTGATCATTATCAGATGCATAATCATCCACCACATGCACCTGTTGAACCCCAACATTCTCCGCCTGAGCCCTTGGCACAGCAGGCTGCTGAACCGGCTCCTGTTGGCCGTTCGTCGGCGCGGGTTGCGCCGCTACTGGGCCCCTCTCTAGGACGGCAATCCTCCCAACAAGGCCTTGAATGGACTGCTCCGAAACCCCGGCCCGATCCTCGAGGACCTTCATCCGCCCTTCTAGACGCGTCCCTATGCCATCCATACGCGTACTAAGACCATCCATACGCGTGTCTAAACGATCCATGATGGCCCGGAACATCTCGGCCGTGGAAGACTCATCGGAACTACGGGCTCGGGACTCCGCCATAGGTGGTGGTGGCGAGTACTGGGTACCTCGACGGGTGGGCATGCAACTGACACACGACCTAGAAGACACCGACTAATGCAAACACACACTAAATGATGCACTTAGACCTAAACCAATATCCGGTACGGGGCGGAGTTAATCGATCCGAAGATCACTCCCGCAAGTGTGCGACCTCCCGGTAGGCGTAGCCTAACGTTCGGACAACACCTTTTAAGATACCGAATAAAGGGTGCAAATGCAATTTAAAACACACTTTTTTTTGTTTTGAAAATAATGATGGTCCTAGACTCGACTTAGACCATGATGCATGCAAGACATATGCAAAGACTACCCTAGACTCGACTGCTCTGATACCAAACTGATGCGGGACGGACACGGGAGACGACACTATTAGGTGCCACCCTCGGACTCTAGATGAAGACGCGACCAGCAGCACACACCAGGGAGACACTAAGCCCGACACTACGAGCTCCTAGTGGCAAAACGTCGCTAACAGAAGTGGAAGCTCACTCGTCGTCCCAAGCGAGGGAAAGCGCGGACCGTGCGCGGTTAAGGAACCGGCGGAGGTCAAGGGTAGTCCGACTCAACTTCCGGACTCGGATCGAGTCACGGGACGGGTCACACTCACTCTCACAGCGGTGACATGGACACACGGGCTAGTACCTACGCTCTCGGCAGCGGCAAAAGACCGTATACTAGCTAAGCAAATGAACGCCAAGAGGTTCGGACCATTACCTCCACGCACCCGGCGTGGCGAAGACAACCCCGGCCGAATCACGGACTCCCGGTTAAACAATATTACAGCAATACAATAATTTGACCCACTCCACGCAGGGAGGTAAAAGGTCACATGTGGAGCCCGGGAATCACGCAACTCGGGTTGACGGGCAGCATCTTGATGTCGCCCGGCGGTGCCGAACTCCGCGTTTTCGTGCTTTCCGAACGGCGGGTTCTGCGGGCCCGCGGGGCCCACGGATGGCGCTGTCCTCCGGATCTGCGGGGGTGGGACCCACTATGATGGGGACCCCTGGTGGCGCGCCTCCACGGACGGCGGTCGGCCGGGAACACCGATCGGGGGTCGATCGGTCCCGATTCCCAAGCTTTGAAGTTGCTGCCCACGGATTTTTAGTTGCTGTTTTCAGGCGCGCGCTCCGGCGAAAACGGCCGCTGCGAGCAATCCCAACGTCGGATCGGGACGCATGAGCTATCGTTGGAAAGCTCTCTTCAAATGCTTCGATCTAGACCCAGAGAGATCTGCTGGATCTGGTCGGATCAGAACTTTAATGAATTTACAAGCCCCTGTTGTACAGTAACCGAAACCTCAGATTTGCAGGGTACTTGTCTGAGAACCACCGTTGACCGCCTAGTAAACCTCCGATTCAGCTCTTGAGCTCTTCTTCAAAGTTGTAGGGGATCAAACCACGGAACTGGGACTATTTTTGGAATTTGATTTGGAGGTGGTGGTGATTTACTATGATTTTTGGGGTGACTGGTGGTCGGATCTGGGAACAGGGGGACAGAACTGTAGCTGGGACTGAGAACGATTTTTAGAAAATATGAAATGGACGAACCAAAAATTGAGAAAAATTGTGGATGAAGGGGTGGATGGGTGGAACCTCCAGTAAAATTGGGCGAACCAAAATAAATCAAAAAGTGGACCTAAGACATGAAACTCAGGGCGGGGATGAATCTGGACAGAACTCTGGCAGAACCAAAATGGAAGAGTGGACGAAAATCAAAAATTATGAAACGAGATCTGAATGGCAAACCAAAATTTGTGGGGTGTCCTTGACACCTCTGGAACATCCACTAAAATCCCCAGATCTATCTGAGCTCGGGGCTGAGACAGGAAATTCGTGGAAGCTCCTGTGGTACTACGCGGGCAGAACTCCGTTGATGGCGATGGTGGTGCGGAGGGTGCTCGTGGCGGCGGCGGCGATCGTCGGAACCGATACACGAGGCGTCACACCTCAGAATGGAAGCCTGCACAGCTTCAAGGGGGAGAGGGAGGAGAGAGGAGGGGGGCGCACCAGCCCTTGCTCTTGAATTTCTTTGAATCAAATGGCATTAATTCATGAAAATAGGAAAATACAAGCATATATAGGTCACCCATCTAATCCATCCTCCACCGTTGGATCTAGGGGTTAGGGATGGATGGCTAGGATGAAGTTTGATCAAAACACAACAAAAATAATAAACAAATGGGGAGGGGGGCGCACCTTGACCAAGGGGGGGACATGGTAGGTGGGTTTGGTTGGAATTGTTGACCATTTTGGTCCCTTGTCCCCCATGTGGACAATTGACTAGTCAAGGCTTCTAGATGTCCACCTTGGATGTTGACCAACCCCACAAGGCTGATATGGACCAATGGGAGGGGGCCTGGGGTCCCATGGGGCCCAGGGGTCCCATTTTACAAATAAGCCCCTCGTACACTCATAATTGCAAACCGTATAAAATGAAATAAACACACCTTACACACAAATAAAGTATAATTAAATATGAAAAATGGGGAGGCTCAAGGCAGAGTCTCCAGGCTGTCTCCGAGCCAGATGGACGCTGAGGTGGCTCGAGTCGTGCTCCGTGTGCGGTACCGGTGGCTCGGCGTGTCGCGCCGCTCAACTGCTCGGGTGTCCGCACCAGAAAGTAATACAGAGATGCCTCTCTAATAACCATGAGCCTGCAGAATCATTTCCTGTGAGAAATTGGCATCCATGGGGTACCCATTTATACCCTCTTCATGATCCTGTAATCTGTATGCCTGGCTTTGACAAATGGGTTATGAACCATCTAATTGTCTTTAATTTAATAGATCAATTATTAGAAACAGACAGGTTTGTACTGGAGATTATTGACTGCTCTAAAATAATTTACTTCTCTGCCTCATAAATTGTCACGTGGTTCCTTGATGTCAGATCTTGCTCAGATCTCTTCTACTGTTTAAGATTTTGTCAGGATTTCTAAATTCATCTAATTCTTCAAACCTGAAAGCTTATTTGATCCATGTAGCCAATAGTTCTTTTGGTCGATATCGTTTACAAACACAAAAATTATATTTTAACAATTTTCAAATTTTTTTCAGGGATCAATATCTGTAAGCATGTCTATATATCAAACACTTTTTTGCTTCGTCTGTTGTCACCTGACTTCAGGTGAAAAGGAAGGTGATGAACTTCGAAGGAATGCTGATGTGCAAGAAATTCACCGCAGAACAATCTTCAATCCAGTTCCTAGCATCAGCTTACCAAGAACTATCCATGACCATGAGTAAGATACCACTATTTCTTTCTGAAATCTTAAGTTTTTTTAGTTAACCACTCTGGGAGATCACTGGAAGAATCCTTCTTTTGTGAAGTCACCATCTTGCTGTTTTTCAACTATTCTTTCTTGACATCTATCCTATATTCATTTTCAATCATCATCATCATCATCATCATCAGAGCCTTATCCCAATTAAATATATTCATTTTCAATAAGGATGTATAAATTATGAACTGAGATGTTGACCCCTGTTTGCAAACTTATAGGCACCTTCAGAACTTCCATAATGTTTGAGGTAATGAAGATACAAGTGTATACAGCATGCAGTGAATGGTCATTTTTCCATCTTTCGTGGAAGCAGTTACTTTTTGGTTAGAAGAGTAACTAAGGCCCTCTTTGAAAATGGAGTGGGGTGGCATATTTGATGGGCTGGGCGTGAATACGCCACCCTACCCCGGTTAGCGCCTTTCCTTTGTGAGAAGCACACAGTGGGGCCCACACTTCTCTCACATCAGTTAGCTATTCCCCTTTATCCTATTGCTAAATCAAAGAGGCCCTAAAAGTGCATATAATTTACAATAATACAATAACCTGAGTGATAAGTGATGCCAAATTTGAAGAATAATTGGCAAAAAGAGTAGCATAGTTTTTCCTTTTTTGTAATGTATCATTCCAATACATCTTTTTCTTTCCCTGGTGCTTTGACATGTGTAAAATCAGCAGGAGGCACAGCATGGATTTGGTGTATTGAACGTTGAGATTAATCATGTTAACTGTGATACCATTTCGAGTTGTCAAGGCCTACATGGAGATATGTGTGGCATCTTTAACATTCCATGAGCTTTTATTATGATATTTATAATACATGACACCAATAAGATTTTACTTGTTATGAGAATCCAAGTGCAGTGCAAACCAATATTCTGCTTTCCCATCAGAGTGTTCTAATAAAGTACTCCCTGAACAATAGAAGGCATGATGGGCCACTTGGCCTCTTTCAGGTTGGGAGCTTAAGAATGTGAACTCAATTTGGAATGGCGTCCAATGCAGGAAAAATGGATATCATGCATCATCATTGAGGCTGGAAAAATAATATCACTAGTTAGTGCATTCTAGTCATATTCAGACAAGTTGCATTTGTATTCCATGCCCTGTTAACACATTTTCTGATACAACAGGCACTATTACCCATTATTCTCTTTAGTATTAATTGTTTCAATAAAGCAGCAAAAACCTTATTTCCATTAAATTTCTGTTCTATTTTATTATGTATTCTCTCAGATATGTAATTTTAGTGGTGGATTATCTGTCCACAGAAGAATTATATGGCTGGGAGATCTGAACTATCGTATCAACTTATCATATGAGAAAGCACGAGAGCATATTTCCAGAGAAGAATGGTCAGAGTTGGTTGAGATGGATCAGGTAACTTCAAATAATTATATCACCTGTACGAGGGGCATTTTGATTCCCATGAAGAAAAACCTGCTTAAAGATTCTGTCTGCAGATAAATGTTTAGAAGATGTACAATAATCATACTCGTCATGTATCAACTGAATCCAGCTCATGAGCAAACATGTTACATCTCCTCTAAAAAAGGGCATGGGGTTGTTTCCCCTTGTGAAACTAAATAAAAATTGTAAATTACGTAAATTACGTGTAGAGAAATTTTAATTAGTCAAACATTCAAGTACAGCTATTTTTGCTTTTTCAAAATTTTGACAAGTATCTGTTTGGCTTTAAAGTTTTTTTTTCTATGGAATTTTCTAGTTTCAAATTTGAAAGATAATGATCTTTCATTTTTATGTTTCCAAAGCATGCAAATGGAAAGATAATGGATATAAACCTGGTTCATCTCTTTTCTGTTTACATGCATGATTGTTATGATGCATATATATATGCATATATGAGAGAGAGAGAGAGGCTCATCTTATTTATTTTGTCCCCTCCAGTTCTTGATAATATATATATATATGTGTGTGTGTGTGTGTGTGTGTGTGTGTGTGTGAGGGAGGCTCGTCTTATTTATTTTGTCCCCTCCAGTTCTTGATATCTATTATTTTCTTTGGACCAGCTCCTGCTGATCCTGCTATGGTTTAGATGATAGCCCTGCAAAAATGTCAAAAATGCTTTGTATTTATCTTGAAAGTAAGATTCATTGACCATTCTCTGGCTGATACAACGACCACTAAGGGATTCTCCTACTGTAATTGTTTTGAGATATAAAAGTCATTTTTATGGAAACTGTATTTATGACTCAGCGAAACATGCTTCTGTACACATCACTGGCATAACTATTGACTTAAATTGCACTCTTCCACCTAGAAGATGCTGAGAAGCTGGAAAACTTGTAAAGTTCATTCATAAAGGGGGCAATACAAAGCAGGAAGAAAATCTTTAGGAGTCTCCCTAATCCTAACTCATTCCCTCCTTCCCAAATGTCCAGAGCATTTATTCACTTGTCATATGTTCTGTAAGTTTTTATCGGTTTGTGCTAACTGCATTTGCATCTTGTCAGTTAAAGCGAGGGCTAAAGAAAGGCTGTGTCTTTGATGGGTGGTCAGAAGGTGTTCTAAATTTTCCACCAACATATAAATATGAACCTAATTCAGAAGAGTACTTCGGTGAGGATCCGAAGTTGGGCAGGAGAACTCCAGCATGGTAAACATTTACTAGTCTTTGCAGTTATTGCATCATAGCTTTACGTTATAGAATAATTTTCAATGGTTCATACCCTTCTTTCAATTCTCTACGTGGTTTGTTTTCATTTAATGCTAGCTCCTACCATAAGATTTCATGTTCATTTTGTGTTTGATGGGTTTAGAGGTAATAGGGGAGTTATCGACATCTGAGAGAGACAATTTATTATTTTGGGATAATTTTTTTAGGTATAAGGTTAAGTCAGTCTAGGTTATATCCTTAATCCAGTGTTACTAGATACCATGATAACTTAAGCGTGGCTGCATTGGCTTAGGGCACAGGGATAGGTTATTCCACCTAATATATGGAATGATTTATCCCCATATTTAACCCCCAAAATAGGGATAACCTTAACTTGATTTAACCTCGACATATTCTGATACGAAATGAAGATTTTCCCCAAATATGGGTCTGAATTGAGGATAAGCTCATTTTTTTGAGCATACCAAATTGAGATTATGGGATAAGTTGGGAATATCTCCATTTAACCATAAATAATTAGTAGATCTATCAATGCCCAACAATGGCCTATGCAAAGTTGATCTTGATCTAACCCTGAAATACTCCAAGGTAGATAGCTAATGAACAGTTCAATTCTTTTGAAATGCTAGAAAATATTGTCTATAGATAAACCTTACATTACTTGGGTACAAAAAATCCTCTATCAAGTAAACTATGCATGTAGAATCCACCTCTTTGGTTATGTGCTTAATGTCAACAGCAAATTAGCTAATACATGTAAGTCTACTACTCCCTTGAAATCCCATGTTTATTTGTAGTTAGTAAGCATTGAACTTTTACGGCACTAACAGGAAAGCTAGCCCATGTTCATGCCATGTTCCTCTTCACAAGAGAAAGGGGGGAAAAAGAAAAAAATAAGAAAATAGAGAGAGAGACCTAGAATTGGCACCATTTCATCATGTTTAACATGGATTTTTGTAGCCAATGTAATCTTTTGAATCAATATCCGGATGCTACTGTACAGTCTTCATCATACCATCTACATCGTAAATTTCACTTATAAATTGTAGTTAATATTTTAGTAAAGGTGCAGTGAATTTTCCTTTTTTCAGGTGTGACCGCATTATCTCATTTGGAAAGGGCATGCAGCTTTTGCATTACAACAGATCAGAGTTGAAACTTTCAGATCATCGTCCAGTTACTGCTGTTTTCATGGCTGAGGTTGAGGTTTTCTGCCATAGAAAGCTGCAGAGGGCTCTAACCTTCACAGACACAGAGATAGAAGAGGGTGATATAATACCCGATGTTGACGTAGACATTGGACTGAGCCGCCTAAGATTTGGAGAGGTCAGTTTTCTACTTACCTATTAGTATTATGACGTTTTGATGTTTATGATGCTTTGATGTATTAGTAAATTGCTGCATATGTTTTCTGACTTTCATGGTTATGGCGATGATTGCACTAAAAAGCTTGACTAGTAAGATTTGTATGTTCATCAGTGCTGTCATCTGTTTATCCTTATGGGGTGCAGATGAGAACAGAAAACACGGTTTGAGCTCATTATCCACTTTAAATTCTAAATACAGTGGCAAAAACAAAGTTTAGAGGAAACTGGAACTCATACATATGAAACCAATTTCAGTTTTATTTTTGCTTTGCACAAAATCAGAGTAACTGTCATGTCAGAAGTCTGCATAGTCCAGAAGAAATATCATTGGCCTGTTCTGCATTTTGGGTGGCACTGTGAAACCTCAATTTCCAGTTGACAGCCATGAAGCTCTGTGACCGCTCGTGGGCTTGAATCGACACGGAATTAACATAACACTCCGATGCTCTTGTTTGGGCTCTTAGTAACCTTCGACATATGTTAGCACAAGCAGCTGCTAATCATAATTTTGTTCATGCTGCTCTTTATACAAATTTTCCATACGTTTTATTTACATGTCTGTCAAAGCACCATCGCGTCAACATTTTCTGCGATCTTGATGAGTTTTTTCTTTTAATCCTGAAGCAGGAAATTTCGGGGTGGGAGCGTTGAAGCACAACCCAGTTGAAACAGATGGGCAGAAATTGAGCGTCTGTCTTGAAGAATTTCTGCGAAAAGGCAAATTGCCTTTCAATGGGTTTTGCCGATTTGCTGATCCATTCAATTTTTCCTTTCCAGGCTTAGAAAGTATTGTTCAGTTGTATATAATATCCTGTAAATTGTAGTTCACACGGGCAATGTCTTTACAGAAAGCATCATGCTTTGCTTTTTAAATCTGTTTCATGTCTCAATGTTTTTAACTTTGCTGCAATAATTTAATTCGTCTCAAGATCTGTTGCGTGCCAAGATGGCTGGTCGACTTCATCAATGAGTACAACATTTGTTATTTCTGGTTCTCTTTAGTGATTGTTCGATCATTTGGCGAAGAGGGGGGGAAAAGAAGGATGGATCCAAGAGAGAAGGGAAGTTAAAAGTAATACGTGTGTAGTTAAGAAATTTTTAAGGTAGAGATATGAACGTTGGAGAAGAGGAGCTATGGTCTCTCTAAGTAGAGGAGAGACTCTCTAAGTAGGAGAGAAGGCAGATTACATGTACTAAGATGCTGTAAACAAATCAACAGCTGCAGTCATCATGCTTCAAATCCCACTGGGGTGTAACAGTAAAAGTTAGTAATTACATTTTTGAGCTTTTGAATGTCACAATCCGCTCATATCATCTTATCTACAAGTGATCAGATGATAAAGAGTACCGAGCTTAAGTTCGGTATTTTAAAAGGCAGGGCAACATGTAGGCATTCTTCTTTGTACTAAAATAATTCTTTTTTGAGTATTCTGAATTTGCATTCCCGGATACAATCTTGTATCCCACTGGCATATATATTCTTGATGTACTACGCTTTCTTTTGCTGTCAGTTTTTCCTTGTCATCAATTTTATTCTCAAGCAAACTACGGACAGCTAAGGTCCGGCTTCTCTTAAACCCTTGCTCTTCTCTTCAATGAAACAAAGGCTCAAAGAGTTTATTTCTGCTGGGAGTGAGTGAGCAACTTAAAACGAGTATTATTGTATAATTAAAAATCCTGCGGATCATTTTCTCAAAACAGCACCAGTGGTCTAGTGGTAGAATAGTACCCTGCCACGGTACAGACCCGGGTTCGATTCCCGGCTGGTGCAGCAGCAGCTTTTACAATTTTTTGCTTTGGCGTGCATTTTTTAAAACATTCTAAGGAATTTTTGCCGAATGAGTAGACTGTCACAAAATAATCTTTAACTCTAGCGCAGCAGTTGACGCAGAGTTGATCGTGAATTCTCTCTCCATTGTTGTTGTCCATCTCCTCGAAGATGTTGCTATATATGCCCGGCCCCCTGCCTCCTATTTGAAACTCGCACGTGTATGTATGTATGTATATATAGCATCATCCAACAAAACCATCCCCACCCTAATCGACCTACCTGACTCGGTGGGGGTGTCCGAAGGAACGTCCCTCATCTTACTAATTTTTTGCTTTGGCGTGCATTTTTTAAAACATTCTAAGGAATTTTTGCCGAATGAGTAGACTGTCACAAAATAATCTTTAACTCTAGCGCAGCAGTTGACGCAGAGTTGATCGTGAATTCTCTCTCCATTGTTGTTGTCCATCTCCTCGAAGATGTTGCTATATATGCCCGGCCCCCTGCCTCCTATTTGAAACTCGCACGTGTATGTATGTATGTATATATAGCATCATCCAACAAAACCATCCCCACCCTAATCGACCTACCTGACTCGGTGGGGGTGTCCGAAGGAACGTCCCTCATCTTACTAATTTGTAGGACGGTGATATAATCTCAACCCTTTCGATGATGGTGTGTTTACTAATTTGGCATGATGTCACAAGTATTTGGTTCAAAAGACAAGTCATGTTTCATCTATATGCACATGCACACATTATGAAAGATAGAGATAGTGATGTATGTATAGTATGAATTGTCATATTATTGCTGTTCACCCATCAATAACTCTTCGTGTTATCTAAATGGACCTAAACATATTCATATGTGGACATGCTTCATGCAAAACTCAGAGACGAAGCGGTGCTCTCTCTTCATGACTTTCAGATTCTTGGATATGTTTTAAATAACACTAATTATAACTCTAATTATTCATCAAGATTTTATGCCCCATTCATGCATTCTTCTCGTAAGAATTGTCGACATGATTTGTGAATTGTGTGGCTGGCTATGGAGGCAGCTGGTACCAGAGAACAACACTAGAAGCGGCCATTGTGGGGACTTCGGGTTCCGCTGGGGGGAGAGAGAGAGAGAGAGAGAGAGGGGAGCCGAGGGGGGCTTCTGGTTCCGCCACCCCGCCAGTGTCGTCCCTGTTACGGCTCTACCCTCCCCTGCTGCAAACCCACCTCTGCAACGCCCTCGTCCTGCTTTCTACCAATGCCGGCGCCTTCGCCCTCCTCTTCGTCGCCTTCGACGCCGCGGGCGGGCTCGGCCTCGATCATGTTGGAGGGGGCCGTCCTCTACCTCTTCGCCACGGGGGTCGTCGCCTACTCTGTCGCCCTCACCAACGCCGTGGCCGTCGTCATGCCCGAGGTGGAGGGCTCCGGCCGGTGCCTCCCCATCCTCCAGGCCTGCGTGCTCGTCAGGGGCAGGGCCGCGAGGGCGCTCTCCCTGGCACTGCCCACCAACCACTTCATGGCCGCTGCCGAGGCACTGTTCCGACTCTAGGTAGTGAAGTCGTATCGGGCCGCCCGCAGGTGGAGCCCATCGGTGGTGTGGGAGGGCACCGTGATTGTCTACATGTACTCCCTCATCGTCGTCCTCGACATTGTGGTGAGCTGCAAGTTCTTCAAGAGGAAGAAGCGGATGCTCTTGATACGATCATCTGGTTCCGCCGGTGGGGGCTTCTAGTCCCGCAGGGAAGAGAGAGAAGGAGGAGACAGCAGAGAGATAAAGGGGAGCCCGTGGGGGTTTCTTGTTTCACCGGGAAGAGAGAGAGAGAGGGCCGGGAGAGAGCAAAGAGAGAAAGGAGAGCCGGTGGGGGCCCGGCCCTCTCCTACCACCACCTCTCCACCCTCCCCGACACCGCTGCAAACCCTAAAAGCCACCGCAAGCGTCGGTCCCGGCGACCGCCGCCTTCCCCGTCACCCCGACCCATCGCTCCTCCACGGCTTCATCTTCTCTTCCGATGACCCCTCCCGCCTGCTGGAGCTCCAGCGTGACCCCTCCTCTACCTCCAGCTCTTCCACTGGGCCTCCCAGCTGCCCCGCTTCCGCCACGACGCCGGCACCTACCTCGTCACCATCAAGAAGTTGGGCGTTGTCCGGCTCTACCTGCAGGAGATGGACATTGTCGCCACCCAGGCTGGTGCCAAAGAAGGCGGCCTGCCTCTCCGGGCTGTTCCAGAAGAGGAGCCCCGCCAGGCGCCGGGACCAGGGTCGAACCTGTCCCGCCCAGATCTGGCCACCGGCCCTCTCTTCCTCGCTCCTGTCAGGTGGGTGATCTGGTCGGGCCAGAGCAGACAGACATGGCGCTACGTGGATTCCGGAGGACCATGGCACCTCACTTGCAAATAGTCCAACCAAGGGTATTTTCTTATTTTATAAGTTAACCCGGGTTCGATTTCCGGACGGATTGAACGGTGGGAACTATTAATTAAGTACAACAACGAAGATTGTACTATATAGAGATTAAAAAAATAAAATTTTTTACATAAAGTCCCTAAAATTTAGGGAATTGTCCATTAATCTTTAAATTTCAACTATTATTCTTTAAACCCCTACAATCTTCATCTTATATATATAAGTCTCCGTTGTCAATTCATTCCGTCGGACAAAAGTTAATCAAATTATAACCTAAACTCAAGGTGAGCAAAAGACTAATTAATTTACCCCTAGTTAGTTGTGTGTGAGAGAGAGAGAGAGGGAGACCTCTGGTGGCTCTCTTCCCCCTCCATCCCGGCGACCAACTTCCCCATCTCCCTACACCTCGGCCGGTAGCCATAGAGAGAGAGAGACGCGATGACATTAGAGATAGAAAGAGAGGGAGAGAGAAAGAGGGAGGGGAGGGGACAAGAGAGAAAGAGTGTGTGCAGGGAGGGGGGCGCCAAAGGCATCTCCCCCTCTAGTATCCCCCCTCTGATCGTGGCAAACACACACACACAGAGTATAGGAGGGGGATGCCGAAGACGTCTCCTCTCTGACGTCCCCCCTCCGATCGTGAGAGAGAAAGACCCCTCCGACCGTGAGAGAGAAAGAGATAGTGCAGGGGGATGCTGGAGACGTCTCCCCCTCTAATGTGCCTGCTCTGACCATGACACATAGGGAGGGGGGCGTTGGAGGCATCCCCCCTGTGTGAGAGAGAGAGAGAGTATTTTGATATTTTTCTTATTCTATCCTTTCTTAGAAAGAGAGAAAGAGAGACATGGACTTCTTAATAATAATTAGAAGATTATAAGAATGTTTAAGATAATAGTCAGATTTGAAAAATTAATCGATAATTTGTTAAATTTGTAAGAATTAATATGTAAAAAACTCAAAAAATTAATAGTTGTGTTCGAGGAACTAATAAGAAACTACGTTTATTTGTAGGGATTAAAAAATAAAAATTCGTATATATTTTTTGCTCCCACCAAATTAAAGTCTCTAAACTTGTGCTTTTAATTCTAAATTAATCTAAAAAGGAGTCTGTTAGAAAACTTGTATAATTACCATTCAAAATTAACTATATATAACTATATATATATATTCACACTAAATAAAAGCATACTACATGCAAGGGACACAGATTTCTTGAGCCGAGGTTGCTATTGTATAGTGGTGCGTTTGCTATTGAGCAGGGTAGACTGATCGCTTATTCCTCCTCATGTTACTCGTAAAGTAGGATCATTTAAATGTGTTCACAAGTGAAATACGAGATAACTATATATTTTAGCAGCCTGTATAATGTTGCATCGTATTCACGGCGCTCCTCCAAATCGATACGTAGAGGGCTCCGCTCATATGAGGATGGCAAGCTCTTCTTCTCTGTTTTTCTTTTTTTTTTGTGATATCTTAACATGATGCATGATACAAAAGTCATATATAGTTGACATTTTAATGTAGAAGTCATAATCAGGTAAACAACTAAAATCACTACTGAAATTATTCACATTCGACATATATATATGTATATAGATAGATAGATAGACATATTATCCATCTCCGGAAGGGACGCGTTGACTAATTTCCAGCTTCATGATCAAGAGAACAACTCAAGGCTGCATGCAAATTTGACGGAATGTCAAGAGAGAGGGTATCATATATAGAAGTACTACCCTTCCAAAACATTCAAGCTCTTAAATTAATGAATTCTCTGTCACAAAAATACAAACTTGGCTACAAATTAATTCATGTTGCAGATACCAACTACGTCAGAACAAAATTTGGTTCTGAATGAATTGTAGTTTATTACTGTACAAAGAGGAGTACACCCTGTGCTGTTTGCAGCTGAACATATATGCATGTAAATGGGAACATGCATGTGTATATACTGCAGGTAGTCGATTCATCTGCTTCATCCGCACGTCCTGATGATATGCATGGAGCTGGTGATGCTGCAGTACTAATGCTTGCGCCTGCTGCGGTGGTGGGCGAAGGCACGGTGCTAAAAGAAACAAATGAACTAGACAAAATAGAGGAAAAGGATGTGATCATTCTCACCCAACCTGTTACGTATATATACACCATGAGAGATGCATGGCCAACCACTCGATGACGTGGAGGTATATCAAAAGTACAGGTACAACAATAAACAACAACTATATATAGCTGGGAAGATAAATCTGAACTGCTGTGATGATTATCCGATGGTGGAATATAAGTATCACGTACGTTTTTTTCCAGTGAAAGATAATACTTGCAAGGTTCGAAATAAAGAAGTCTGTTCATCCCTTCATTGCGAAAGGGACAGGACGTGTCACCTCGGCCATCAGACAAGCGATTTTCCATTAAGAAGTGCAGAAAGAAAACGAACATAACATGGAGGGATAGAAGGGACGAGAAAGGTCCGGGGGAGGGGGAACACCATGTCAAGGATGACAAGAGGGCCAATACAACACAACGGCGAAGCCCAAAATAAAAGAGACAAAGGGCAAGATACAACAAGAAGGGGCACGACCGAACATGCCCAACAGTGAACGAAGCATAAACGAAAAGCGAGCAAGCCGGCCAAGCCACGCAGCCCGCGAACGAAGCGACAAGTAGAACTGAAGTGAGGGCAGTCATCAGACATCACGATCCCGAGAAGAGCTAGTAGGCCTGTGGGAACGCCGGGGAGCCCCGCCTTCGGTCCGAATGATCCTAATGACGGGGACTCCCGAAATCGCTGAAGCGATTAGGCTGTCGGCGATTCCTACGGTTGCTTCGGCGGGCAGGCTGGAAGCCAAAGTCATCGGACTCCACATTCGGCTCATCAACCAAACCATGAAGAGCGTCAACTTGGCTGACGAGCACGGTGCCCTGCACCCTAATCGGAACAACAAGTGCAGGCTGGAAGGAAGCAACAGTAGGGATGGACCGCGGGGGCCCAACAGCAGCAGGAGGAGGAGGATCTGCTCCTCGGCAATCGGCGCGCAAGGCCAGGACGGCGTGGTGGGACTCCAGCTCGACCGAAGGTGGGGCAGAGATGCAAGCGACGCTCGCGGGGCATGCCGGGCGACCCACCAGACTTGGGGAAGCAGCAGGAGTAGGGTGCGGTGAAGGCACGCGGACCTTTGGACGGGATATCGAGCGGGGAACAATAACCTCGACAGGGAGGAAAGGTGGAGCCAACATTCCCACCACGAGCCGAATGCAAGGTCGAAGCAGAGCCTGCTCGGAGGGGCGAGGAGCCGCTGCAAGCACGACCAAAGAGGGCTTGCGAACACCCGCAGCTTCGGCCACACCAGTGAACGCCAACGAGCCAGGAGGGCAAAGACCTCGAGGGGGGGCTGAACGGCCGGGCTCCACCGCCGCTGCAGTGCTACCAGCAGGAGGGGTAGCTTCAAGCGAACCAGCAGGTCCAGGCCAGGAGGCTGCAGCAGAGGGTGGGGAAGCTAGGCCACCAACGTCGACACTAGCCTCCTCCAAGGCGGAAACAGCGGGACACTGAGCCAGGGAGGATGGCGAGGACGCGGGGGACGGCACACGCGCAGGGGAGCAGACCGGGACCACCGTAGAGGTAGATGGGGCCGGGGCTGGGAGGCTACTAGCACCAAGCAGTTGAGAGGCGCCAAGTTCCGCAGGGGAGAGGCCAACATGCTGTGGATGGTGCTCATCAATGAAGCCAAGAGGTTGAGACATATAAATAGTTTCCTGTAAATGACCATGGAGAAAGACATTGGAGATATCTAATTGACGAATGGACCATTGACGTGAGACGGCGATGGAAAGAATAGAATGATGGTGAGTTTCACCACCGGACTAAATGTCTCGATGTAATCAACACCGGTTTGCTGAGTGTATCCTTTGGCGACGAGGTGAGTCTTAAAACGATCAATGGTACCATCTGGTCGTCTCTTAATTTGGAAGACCCATTTACTGCCGATTATGTTGGTATGTGGTGGAGGTGGGACAAGCTCCCATGTCCCATTTCTTAGTAGAGCCGAGACCTCATCAGCCATGGCAGCATGCCATTCTGGGTACTTTGAGGCCCTAGTGAATGAGGTTGGCTCAACAGCAAGAGCCGCCATGGTGAGAAGCGCCGCAGGCGGTGGATGCTTACTGCTCCGTTTGCCTAGCTGCATGGAATGTGTGCGCTTAACGTGGGTTGAGCAGAAGTCGATGACGGCCGAGAAGGCAACTGCATGATGTCCTTGCCAAGATCGACCACAAGTGGGACACCATCCATGTTGGTAGTAGTAATGGTTTGGCGTAAGGGGTTTGGTGGAGAAGCAGATGGTGGTTCCACGGAAGGCGTGGTGGTGTGGGATGGAGAACTAGTAGGAACCAGATTAGGAGATGTGCGTACTTCTAGGGTAGCTTCCTCTGGTAAGGTTTTTTGGTTGGTGCTTGAAGCTTAAGGTGTGGAGGATGCATCATCTTGAATGATGATACCTGCAGGAGTAGCATGACAGGGGTTCTGCAAAATAAGAGTAGAAGAAGATGGGCGGCTCATAGTTTCATGAGAGGACATACCTGAAGCACCAAAGTCGCAGGGCACAGCTGGTGTATACGTAACAGAGAGCCAGGGAGAGGGAAGTAGTGCTGTTGGAGTAGAGGGTGAGGAATTTGCAAAAGGAAAACTAGCTTCATTAAAGGAGATATGACGAGCATAATAATAACGACCAATTTCTTTGTCAAAGCATCTATAGCCACGGTGGTGCATGCTATAGCCAAGAAAGACACATAACTTTGTATGAAATTCGAATTTGGTTGAATCATATGCTCGTAAAAATGGAAGTGCAGCACATCCAAATACTCTTAGGAACAAGTAGTCGATGAAATAAATTTAAAATGGGTGATTGACCATAGAGTACATTTAATAACATGTGTAACAGTTTTGAAGGCAAAATTCTAGAATTTCTTTGGAGCAATTTCATGAGCAAGAAGTGATAACCCACAATCGACAATATGTCAAATTTTGCGTTCAACAGTCCCGTTTTGCTGATGAGTATGGGGAAAGACTACGTTATGTTAAATGCCAAACTGTTTGAGGTAAGAGGTAAGTTTTTGAAACTCTCCACCTCAATCAGATTGTAGAGCAATGAGCTTGGTAGAGGAATGGCATTCAACAAACACATGAAATTGCTGAAAAATAGAAGAAACTTGGGAACGCGCAGTCATAGGATATATCCATGTATATTTGGAATGATCGTCAACAAAAAGAATAAAGTACTTGTCTCCGTTAACTTAAAGATTAGGGGCCGGATCCCATACATCTATGTAGAAAAGTTCAAGAGGTTTGATACTAATAGAAGGAGAAGCCTGCAAAGGAAATTTAGAAGCCTTGCCAAGTTGACAGGCCTAATAATGACTGAAAGAAAACTTTATTTGCAGAACTAGATAAATTAGGGAAACGGATAATTGAAGATACAGTGCGAAAATGATTGTGGCTATCAGCACATATTTATCTTCTTGTAACAAACACTGCGGGGATTATTATTATCCCCTGTAAACAAACCCCAGACTTTATCATGTATCCTCATCCTCGGCGACTATATCTCGCTGCTGTTGTAATCTATAACAAACAAAACTCATTCTATAAAAGGATACATCGGTATCTCACACAGTAAGTGAGACAACCTTTTCATCAACTACGTTTTCATGGTATCAGAGCTCCAGGTTGCAACCATGGCGTCATCCTCCAATGCTATCTCCACCACCCCTCCTTCTGTTGCTATTCCTTTTTCACCGCCTAATGTCAGTCATTTCCTTTCCACAAAGTTAACACCTACCAACTATGTCATTTGGAAAAACCAATTTGTTCCCCTCCTTCATAGCCAAAAACTCATGGGCCTCATCGATGGAACAGATTCTGCACCCCCCAAATTTCTTCAAGGAAAAGAGCCCAACGAGAAGTTATCAAATCCTGCTTATGAAGGTTGGTTTCTTCGGGATCAACTTCTTCTAAGCTAGATCAACTCCTCTCTCCACTGAAGTTGCTCCTCTCGTTGTTGGTGTGAAACACACGAAAGAAGCTTGGGATAATCTCTCTACAGCCTTCGGCTCCTTCTCTCAAGCTCGTATACTCCAACTCAATATCCATCTCCAAAGTCTACCAATGGGTTCTCTTTCTATTTCACAATTCCTCAACAATGCCAAATTTCTGTCCGATCAGCTGGCAGAAGCTGGGCAACCTCTCTCTAATGCCCAGTTCATGGCAATTATTTCCCGTAACTTTGGGCTGGACTACAGCAATATTCTATCTGCTCTTGCTATTCGAGACCAAGCACCTACATTCCATGAGCTTCACAGCCTGCTCACAACCATGGAAATCAATCTATCTGTTGTCACTCCTGCTGTCTCTGAAGACGTTTCACCTACTGTTCATGCTACTCAATGCTCTTCCAAGCCTGGTAACAACACAAATCGACAGCAGTCTCGTGGACACCCTCGTGGACGTGGACGTGGGCGTTGTCGTTTTCCTCCATGTTCTCACTGTCACAGGACAAATCACACTGAAGATCGCTGCTACTACCGTCCACAGCCTACTGCACCGGCTCAAGGAGGAACATTTGCTCCAGCAACTTATCAACCGACTGCAAACATCGTAACTCCTGCTGCAACTTCGGCGCATCCCTTTTATGATTGGTATCCCGATACTGGCGCTTCTCATCACGTCACTGCAGATCTTTCTCGCCTTTCCATTGCAAATGACTACAAAGGTACAGATCAAGTTCATGTTGGTAATGGTTCTGGTCTGCCAATCACCCATACCGGTTCTACCACTTACAACTCCGGTAATCGCCTGCTCTCCTTTACCAATATTCTTCGCATATCTCACATCACTAAAAATCTTCTCTCTGTTAATCGCTTCACCAAATACAATCACTATTTCTTTGAATTTCACCCTGATTCATTTCTTGTGAAGGACAAGGCCACGGGGATCACTTTACTCGCGGCAGCTGTGAGAATGGGCTATATCACTTGCGATCTGGCAGACAACTATCCCCGTCTTCGTCTACTCCCTTATGCTTCATCGGTGAGAAGGCCTCCCGTGACGTCTGGCATGCGCGGCTTGGTCACAGCCAGTTCCGCACTGTGTCATCTGTCCTCGGTGCCTTCAATCTTCCCACCACTAGTACTAAAAATTCTACAATAAATGTACTGCCTGCCAACTTGGAAAGGCATCCAAGTTTCCTCTGTTACCAGCACCTTCTACTAGCAATACACCTCTTCAGCTTGTTTATTCGGATGTATGGGGGCCCTCCCCTGTTGTTTTAATGGTGATCAATATCTTGTCATCTTTGTTGATGATTTTACAAAATTTACTTGGTGCTATCCTATGTCTCATCGATCACAATTAATTTCAATTTTTAAAAGATTTCATGCCCTTGTTGAACGCCAATTTTCAACCAAACTCATTGCCCTTCAGTCTGACTGGGGTGGTGAGTATCGCGCGGTGGCCTCGTTTCTTGCTGAACATGGTATTCAACATCGTCTAGCATGCCCTTATACACATGAACAAAACGGCGCTGCTGAAATAAAAATCTGCCATATTGTCGACTGCGCCTTATGTCTTCTTGCCCATGCCTCTGTTCCCAAGAAATTCTGGAATTTTGCCTTTGAAAGTGATGTTTATACCATCAATCTTCTCCCTACATCAGTGTTACAGGGGCTTTCTCCTTTTCAAAAACTAACTGGAAAGAACCCCGATTACTCATTTCTTCGTGTCTTTGGTTGTGCCGTCTTCCCTCTCCTTCGTGCCTATAATCACACAAAATTTGAGTTTCGCACCAAACTATGTGTTTTTCTTGGTTATAGTCCACGACATAAAGGATATCGGTGCCTTGATAACGAGACGGGTCGCTACTACTATGCTCGACATGCCACATTTCATGAATGCCATTTTCCCTTTTCTCTTGCTAATACTACAGATCAACCTCCCTTACTCCCCTCCCCATGGATGTCTGTCAACAGTTCCTCTGCTGCACTGCTGCGTGAAGAGTCCCTGACAGACCATTCTGCCACTACAATTTCACATTTGCCTCTTCCTCAAGAGGTGCCCACTGTTCAGGATACCTCTCCCGTTGCACCTCTCTCATCTCCTCCACATCCCAATAGCCCCTCTACACAAAATATCTCCCCTTCTTTACCAAGCAACCCGCTGGCCGACAAAACCATTTCCATTACCAACATGGCTGGTCTACCTCTTGTAGTTGATATCACACTAGTCTCCACACCAGTACAACAACAGGCCCCCTCCACTGCTGATGAGCCATTGCAGCGCACCCATCACATGCAGCTTCGGTCGCAGACCATCAAACATCCACCCACTGCCTTACATACTACAGCTGTCGGTGATCTTGAGCCCACCTCCTTTACAGTGGCATCCAAATCGCCGCACTGGCGTGCTGCCATGGCTGAGGAGTTCAATGCCCTGCTCAAAAATGGCACTTGGGAGCTAGTGCCTCCGCCACCCCATGCTAACATTGTGGGCAGCAAATGGGTTTTTCATATCAAACGAAAGCCGCATGGTTCCGTTGACATGTTTAAAGCGTGCCTTGTTGCCAAGGGATACACTCAGCAAGAGGGTGTTGATTATATTGAATCATTTATCCCGGTGGTGAAGCCCACAACCATTCGTGCGATTCTCACCATCGCTGTATCCCAAAATTGGCCTACTAGACAGCTGGATGTCTCCAACGCATTCCTCCATGGCCATCTACAAGAGCAAATTTATATGTCTCATCCACCTGGTTTTGTGAATGACAATCATCCTAATAATGTCTGCAAGCTTCACAAATCTCTATATGGTCTCAAACAAGCACCGCGCGCCTGGTTTCATCGTCCCAGCACCTTCCTTTGGCAGCTCGGCTTTCAGGACTCCAAGACCGACGCGTCTCTGTTTTACTACAAGCAGCACGATATCTTCATCGCTCTCCTTGTCTATGTCGACGACATCATCGTCACTGGCACACATCCAACAGCCATATTCTCTATAATCAGCAAGCTTGGTGGGGAGTTTTCACTTAAGGATCTTGGCCACATTCACTATTTCCTTGGTGTGGAAGTCACAAAGTCGCCATCTGGCCTTCTTCTGTCTCAAAGATGGTATATTTCAGACTTACTTCAGCGACATGCCTTCACGGAGATCAAGCCTGTAAAGACTCCCATGAGCTCCTCTGCTTCTTTATCTCTTCATTCCGCTCAGCCAGAAGTTGACGCTGTCAAATATCGCAGCATTGTGGGTGCCCTTCTATATGTCACTATGACTAGGCCTGACATTACATTTGCTGTCAACAAAGCCTGTCAATTCATGCAATCTCCACGGGAAGATCATTGGCAGGCCGTTAAGCGCATTCTCCGCTACCTCAAGCACACTGCTGACCTGGGTCTCCTCATCCGCCCATCCTCCAATCTTCAGTTCCATGCATTCTCCGACGCAGATTGTGCCGGATGTCCAGATGATCGTCGATCTACTAGCGGCTATGCCATCTACATGGGCTCTTCTCTCATCTCCTGGTTAGCACGCAAGCAACGCACTATCGCAAGATCTTCCACTGAAGTTGAATATCGAGCATTAGCCAATGCTACGACCGAGCTCATCTGGCTTCAGTCCCTACTTCAAGAAATTGGCTTCTTACCATCATCCTCTCCTGTTCTATGGTGTGATAATCTTGGTGCCACCTACCTCACTACCAACCCTATATTCCACGCACGCACCAAGCACATTGAAATTGACTTTCATTTTGTTAGAGACAAAGTATCTCGACAGCTACTCCAAGTCAAATTCATTTCCACCAAGGATCAGATTGCGGATATCCTCACCAAGCCTTTATCAACTCAACGGTTTACTCTACTTTGCAGCAAGCTGAACCTCTACTCCGCAGCGGCTTCCGCTTGAGGGGGCGTATCGGCACATATTTATCTTAAGCACATATTTATCTTCTCGTAACAAACACTGCGGGGATTATTATTATCCCATGTAAACAAACCCCAGACTTTATCATGTACCCTCATCCTCGGCGACTATATCTCGCTGCTGTTGTAATATGTAACAAACAAAACTCATTCTATAAAAGGATACATCGGTATCTCACGCAGTAAGTGAGACAACCTTTTCATCAACTACGTTTTCAGTGGCTAAGCCTTGCAAGCTAGACATCTGGAGTAGCAAGGTCACCAAGAAAACAGACTGGAGTAGTGGAGGATGTCTCTCTGGTAGTCTGTAGATGATACAAACCACATTCACTGCACCCTTTGATTAGAGGTGCTCCTGTAGCCTTGTCATTCACAAAAAAAAAAAAGTTAGGATGAAACTCAAAGAAACATTGGTTGTCATGAGAAAAATGTTGGACAGACAATAAATTCTTTCTGATGCTGGGAACATATAGAATATGTGAAAGAGAAAATGTACGATTGCCAGAAGAAATGTTGGAGGAACCAGTGTGAGCAATGGAAAGACCATTACCATTCCCAACTAATTAGAGTTGATCACGGCCATTGTAGTCATTGGGAATAGAGTGACGTGAGATATCAACAGTCACGTATGATGGGTAGCCCCAGTATCAGGGTACCAATCATCAAACGGGCTTGAGGCGCCGTCGTAGGTCGCCACATGTGCCGCTGGCGCAGTAGGAAGAGACAAATGCGGTGCTGGTGCTGGAGCTATGCATGACGATTCTCTCATCGTTGAGTTGGCATTGGGACGACGACAACACCGGTCAGATGTGTGATTGGTTTTCCCGCAATGAGTGCATGGAGGAAACCGTCCCTTGCCACGTTCCCGCTGTGGACCACGTCCACGTTGCTGGCCTGATGACGACCGTTGGGCTATATTTGCAATAGGTGCCACAGCTTCTACCGTTGTGCAAGATTATACTCCATGCATGGTAGTCAAAATGGGGTGCAGCTCATGGAAAGATGGTGCATGGTCTCAAGCAGAGATGGTAGAGAGAATGACGCTGAACTCAAGACCAAGATTTTGAGATACAACAACAGTGAACTGAGCAGGAAAGATAGGTTGACCAGCTTCGGCGAGTTGGTCTGCCAAAAACTTCACTTGATGCAGAAATTGAGTGACGAAGAAGGATCCTTTTTTCAGGTTTTCTAGTTGAATATTGAGCTGCAGAATTCTGCAACGAGAAAAGGATCCAAAGGCGGTAGCCAATAAGGCTTCCCATACCTCACGTGCATATGGGTAATTCTAATCAGATGAGAGGCAACCTCCTCAGTCAGGAAGTAATTAATCCAGGTAAGAACTAATTGGTCTCGAACGAACCAAGAAGCATGTGCAGGGTTTGCGATGGGATCATCAGTACCATGGGTTTTGATGGTATACGGGGAGGTTCAGGATCATATCCATCTACCATTCCCATCAAACCTTGGCTATGAAGTGGCGGAATGAATTGTGCTTTCCAAATGACATATATAGTTGGTGGGTGATGGTTTGATGGAAAGGAAATGACTTACATTGAAGTTGGCAGGGCCGGGGGTTAGTATTGAGAGATGTAGGAACGATGCATGGCACTGCTGCTTGAAGATCCCATGATATCGGTAAGCTCTGATACCATAAATAAAGAAATAAATGAACGAGACAAAATAGAGAAAAAAGATGTGCTTCTCATGATGATTACGAGAGCCACTGATCAATGCAATATATATATATATATATATATATATATATATATATATATATATATAGTCCTGTTACGTATATATACAACAATCATGAGAGATGCATGGCCAACCACCTGATGACGTGGAGGTATATCAAAAGTACAGGTACAGCAATAAACAACAACTATATATATATCTGGGAATATAAATCTGGACAGCTGGGATGATTATCCGATGATGGAAAGGTAAGTGTCGCGTTGGATTTATCTCTAATAGGTGCAACGCCGGCCGGCGACGTGTGTTCCTTCTTTACTGCTGCGTGATTAGGCCCCTCAAGATGTCCGGCCCTCACGTCCCTGGTGGCCGGAGGAACGCCCTCGAAGAACACTCTGCTAGGGGTGGGCACGGTTTGGTTTGGTTTGGTTTGAAGAGAACTTTTCTCAAACCAAACCGAACCGAATTAAGGCTTCAACCCGAACCAAACCAAACTAGTTTGAAACCAAACCAAACCAAACCGAATTAATTCGGTTTGGTTCGGTTTGGTTCGGTTTGAACCATATTCATCTCCCATTTTATAAATTAGATTGGATTCAAACAACATTAGAGAAAGGTAGGGTAAAAGAATTTCTACCAAATAAAGTAAATATAAAAAAAATAACATATAAAGTTGTAACTTGTAAGAGCAAGCTCCATAATATTTTCACATAAGAAATTAAGAAGTTCGGTTACAGTAAAATAGAAGGTGATTTGAAACCTATTTCATAAAGTTGGAAACCCCATTAGAATGGTAAGAATTGGACTTTTTAAATTCGGATTTATAGTTACATATACATTTATATTAATTTGATAAAAATATTCTTAAATTCAGGTTATTCGGTTCGGTTTGGTTTTGTTCGATTTCTTGAACTTCAAAACCAAACCAAACCAAATTTTTTAATACGGTTCGGTTTGAACCCAAACCAAAATTTTTTAAATTTCAACCCAAACCAAACCGAACCAAATCGTTCGGTTCGGTTTAGTTTTCGGGTTGAACCCGAATAATGCTCACCCCTACACTCTGCATGTGAATACACCGCAGGACATGGAGTGCATAGGCAAGCGCACCCGTCAACTCGTCCTCATCTCGATCCCGGCCCTCAGCTCCGCCCACGACGGCCCCGTGAAGCCGAGCCTGCGCCTGGTGTCTGCGAAGTACGTAGTACGTGGTGCCCCGGCATGCAGATGAGACTGGCCGAGTGCTTGTCCCACACGTGGGGCGTGTCGTCGAGGATGACGGTGCACTTGGTACAAGATAGGGCATCGGCGACCCTACTTTTACAACCGGTCGACGCTTTCATAAAAAGCCCGACTGTTTTATCCGTCGACCACTTGGAACGCTCCCAAAATAAAATTCCTACAAGAAGCCATCGATTTTGGGTAACCTGACCGTCGAAGAAGCCGAACCGTCGTGCCAAAAAAAATCCTAACTCTAATTGCTTTGCCCTACCCTGCCAACGTCGCTTGGGTTCCCTCGCTGCCTCACTTCGCCGTGGGACGCCGCGCTCCGCTTGACTTTGCCAACACCGCGAGGGTGGTGCCGCGCTCAACGCCGTGAGGGCTCCTGCAACGCCGCGAGCTGCTGCTCAACACGTTGACGCCGCTCTGCTTTTGGACTTTGCCAACCCCGCGCCGCGAGGGTTCCTGCTGCTGCACCGCACGCCTCCCCCATCTGCTGCATACTTCGTCGCGTCCCCATATCACTGCGTGCACAAGTAGAAGCTGCCGTCGCCACCGTGGGACGTCGACTTCTCCCACAAGATTAGCAGCCCCTTCCCACCACCGCGGCACATCTCTCTCTCTCTCTCCGCCGTGGGACGTAGATCGACTTCTCCCACAAGGTAAGCCGCCTCTTCCAACTGCCGTGGCAACTCTCTCTCTCTCTCTCTCCCCCTCTCTCTATCTACATGTCTCTTATGTTTTTAGATCGTAGTCTTCTAAATATTTATTTATGACACCTTTCTCTCTCACAGAGTAGGGAGCATGTACTCATAATTAATTGGTGGTTTGATTTATGACAGTTTCTATATATATATATATATATATATATATATATATATATATATATATATATATATATATATATATATATATATATATATATATATATATATATATATATATATGAGAACATGTATATATGAAGTTGTTTGCTGCATGCAGTACTAGCTAAATAGAGAGAGGGGGGGAGAGAGAGAGAACTGTACTTCTAAATATTCATCAATCTACATCTCTCTTATGCAGTACTAGCTAAATTGATTTATGGCAGTTTGATCGTAGTCTTCTAAACATTCAAGAACTGGTATATAACATGCAGTACTAGCTAAATAGAGGCTCTGATCGATGAAGGCTCCTCTTAACATATATACGGCATCTTCTAAATCACTTTCACTCTCATGCGCAGTCTTCTAAGAATGCTTTGGTCATGTTGTATATGTCTCCTTCCATTTGAGTCGTATTTCTCCTATTTTATAATATAATTATTTTTATATTAATATTTTTTATTTTTTTATAGATGGAGCCTAATTATCTTGTTGATAAGAGTTGGATGTATAAATATAAGACCAAACATGATCTAGTGAATCCACACTTTTTGTCTGGAGTTGAATATTTCGTGCAGTTTACATTAAGAGATATGAATGTTAATGACAGCTTGGAGATGAAATGATGTATGAAGTGTGAAAATAAATTTTATCATGACAAAGAAACTATTCATTTCCATATTATTATAGAGAGATTTACTCAGGGATATATTTGTGGACGCACTTTAATTCGCTCATTCATGATATTCGTTTATTTAAGTGCCTGGGCGTGTCAGTCACATGGGTGACAGTTTATTTGGACTTCGAGGAAGCCCTTAGTGCAGGTCGTCTGACTGATCAGACGATTGTGTGTATCGTGTCGGGGTAAAAACCCGCCGCGCCACAAGGGTCACGACGTTAATTACATCCCCTCGGAGAGGAGAAAACTCTTGATTAATCGCCAGGAAGAAGAGCCCTACGGCCATGAAATTAACATTAATGAAACAGAGTATCAAAATTCGCAGGTTGCGTGAAAATGCCCCTTCATGGGGTAAGAAAAAATGTTCAAATCATGTCAGTCGTTTACCGACCATTTCGTATTCGAACGAAGGTCCGTGTTGGAAGCGTGATGATGACGGATACAAAACCTGTGTAAATGTATGCCAAGTTTACGACAATTTTAATAAAAGAGCGGGGCCAACTTTCACCGGAAATGAATCCGATTTGACAAATTATCGGCCCAAGGCAATGTCGAATCACGGCCATGTTGAGATGGTTCCCAAAGTCCGGATCCGATTTAGAGGGGCGACTTTGATATTATTTTCACCGGATTCGAGGAAGCAAGAGCCCCGGAGCGGATATTATTTGATCGATTATTATTATTATTATTTATTTTTTGAAACATGAGTTTATCTTATTCTTCATTTTTTTTGTGAAAATAAGGGGTTCGGTCGACCAAACTGGCAGACAAGGCTGGATTTCATTCAATAACGAACTTCTGGATTTTTTTAATGCAAGTGGGACTTCAACGTACAAGTGCCTTTTGATATGCGATTCTGAACCTGTATGCAATGTGTAGTGCGTAGTCATGAACCTATATGCAATTATGAGCTTATGTGCAGTTTGGAACTTATATGCAATTCGCACATGGGTAAGGGAGCTTTCTTCCGGTTTCACCCTTTTGTCTTTTCCATTTGAACTGGAAGTCATTTGAGATGCCTGTTCTTCGCGATGAGAACTTTTGGCTACGGACTTTGCTTGCCCACCAGCCTTTATTTTACCATCAGACCTACCCCGATCCTTGTGTTTCGCATGGGATTCTGTGAAGAACACCATCCATGGACAGTATATGTTGCCCCTTTCCATTGTCTCCAATGGCATGTTTCAATCTTCTTTTTAAAAAAATGGGAGGCAACTCTTCCCTTCTCTGTTTCAGCTTTCAAATTATCGCTAGACTGAGAATTTTGACCTCTCGGAGGTGTGGGCTTCAACACAACTATTTTGCTTAATGGCTGTGCACCATCATTTTCCATTCAACACCTTGGCTTCCTGTAATCTGTCTTTCTTTCAAAAAAATTTATGCATGTTCTGTTTCTGAGACATTTTTATGACTGATTGGCTCTTCAAATTGTTTTGAACTCACATTTGGTTCTTCTAGCAATTTACATGATTCTGGCTTAGATGATTTCCCTTCGCGATCATTCTTAATCTGTTCGACATGTTTGACCAGATGTGAACATAGATCCTGAAGAAGCTTCAGTAATAACTCCTTTGAATTCAATATCTCCAAAGCATTGACGAGTTCCTCTGACTGATGAGATGTTTCACACAAAATTGCCTTCAGATCTTGATTCCTTATGGCTTCTGCTGTTTCAATCATCATTTTATGAATAGTGGACTGGTCTTGACCTAGCTGTGTATCAGGGTGATCAAGCAAATCACACGGCACTTTGTCAGCACTTTCTTGGGAAGGACAGGAATCAATGATCCTCTTAAAATTCATGAGCATCTTTTGGCACTTATGTTTGTCACCACAGATCTCTTCCAGAAATGCCGCTAGATGGATGTTAAAGAAAAGCCGCTCGGTCTTGTTTATATTATTTGACTTATCAGGTATTGCTCTAGTTTCAGCATTGAGATGTGGATCACAGGATACCACAGACGTCTCACTTACTTCCCCATGCCTCTTTTCATAACTAACCTCAATAGGTTCAGGCTGTTCAGTATCAGCTTTTGAATTCTTTTTGGGCTGTTGCACTCTGGACATCTCTTCTTCCATCAGTATCTTGACACTTGTACTAACATCAACTTTTCCTTCGTTCCCATCAACATTATTTATGCTTTTGGGTTTATCCTCTAGAGAATGCAGAGTAGTAGTCATTTCTTCATTTTCATCCTTCTGGCTCTGTTCGAGAGATGTCAACTCCTGTAACAAATGCATATCCAATAATAAGCCTTGGGTTACTTCGTCCTTCCCAACTAGCTCAGACTGAAGATACAAGTTCTCAGACAGCATCCTTTCAAGAACTCCAACTTCACTCTCTTCACATTCACAAAAAAAAATATTGCAGCATTTTATCAACCAGAATCACAATGTTTCCTTCATGGACATGGGATATTGCATTCAAAATCATATCCACACACTGCAGTAGGTCAGAATAGTGTTTCTGACACATTAAGCAAGGTAAGCCTTGCCCCTTTCTTTTGGCCCGCAGACAAAACCTCATTTCTCAAATTTTTATCCTCTTGTTTCAAGGCAATGTTTTTCATGGTTAGAACTTCTTGGTGTCAATTCAAAAGTCCACAATTCATGAATTTTACCCCTCACCCACACATGGTGGTGCATGATTTGCATATGTCAATGTATGAGGGTGTGAATGCTAATGCCCCTTCTTGGTTTTTTAATCCACCTACACACATGCAAGCTTTGATCCTCACACAAATTGAAATGTGCATGACACGAAGGGAGTTTCAGACACTCAACGAGTACATGCTGTGACAGTGAAGGTTAATGAATCATGGAAACCCCAAGCACATGGTACAATGCAAGATTAGGGGAAGGTGCAATGCATGTATGCAATATGTTAATGCCTTGGGATGGGGAATTCGGCTGCCATGCCAGGGATGCAAATATTGAGATGAAAATGCAATGGAGATTACCCTATCATGCTGACAGAAGGTAGATTTACAGTGATTATTATGCTATTTGAAAGAAGGACTGGAAGCCTCTGAACATGAGATGCTGGGCAGAAGGAGAGGCCGACCCCTTTACTTTCTCCTCTTCATTCATTTTTATTTAAACCTCAGCCTTTACCTGCTTCAGTTTTCAATGATCTTTAGAATCACAGCTGGCCATTATGCTTCTTGAATCCCAGTATACAGCAATTAGTGCACACTCCTTGACACATGTATTGGTTTGACTGAATTTCAGTGTTTTAGATTTAGGCATCATGAGCGACATTTCAGTGTTCTCTTTGTTCAGGCAGCTTTCGGAATGCAATTCAACTGCTGCACTCTCCATGGGTTCAGTTTTGTATAAAGATTTTGTTTGGACAATCCATCTGCTCTTCCTTGATTGGTAGTTGGCCTTCTTAATTCAGCATACCCAGCACTTGTTATTTTTTTGTTATTTGAATGTTGTTATCACCCCAATTTACCCGGTAAAAAATTTGACAGCATCTCCCCTTAACCCAAGGTGTTTGGGGGATAAATGGGGGACACCATCCACGGAGAGGACTCCGAGTTGACCCCGAAACACAGAGGGTGTGCCCGAAAGCAACGACCCCGTAAACCCGAGCCGACTATAGAGGAATCCCGAGGACGAGCCTACTAGGGATCCTATCGACCGGGGATGCCACAATTCCGTTTCCGGAGCGTGGTCTTGGAGATCTTTTGCCGAAGCATAAACCGTCCATGTTCACTCATTAAAGAGAGTCCCCGAGGTCCATATCATAAGAGGGGTAAGCCCCCGGGGATCCAAGAGTGATCAAAAATTTGAGGGGCAGCAAGAAGAGATTTATGAGGAAACTCGACTCGGGAATCCAATGTGTCTCATCCCATCGGTGACATGGTGGTGAGAGTCAGCCAGACACCGAGATGGGATTTTGAGGATGTACATAAAGAAAGAAATATTATGAAGAAGAATTTTAAGGAGGACAAAATCCCAGTGGTTACCATAAGGGACGAGCAAAGCTGCAGCAAGCATAAAGGTGTGGGGGGTATGAATATACACATGTATCATATATATATATATATATATATGCATATCTATGCCACGTGTATATCTATACCATACACACATATATACTTATACATCTGCGGCATGGGCAAACAGAGGCAAAGAACAGGGAGCACAACGGCCATGGACACATGCCACACGTATATGCATACACCATAAGGAAATAAAACACCATGTTCACAGAGCAGACTAGGGATCAGAGCCCGACATCTCATTTCCTCTTGAAGGGAGCTTACATCAAAAGAAAAAAAAATGGAAACACCATGCACCATGGATGAAAGGGGGGGGTGGAGCAAAGGATGAGGTAAAACAAAACAACAACAAAAAGACAGAGTATCTACCCACCCTTTTACAAGGAGTTTCGCACACCTCTCCTCTTCCTCCCTAAACTCTCAGCGCTCAGGACTGGAGGCAAGGATGAAGGGCCGGGCTCTTCTCTCCAACTCTTCAGCCCTTCCAACTTTGCAACCCTTCAACAGCTGCGCAGGGCCCGTTCTTATAGTGACGGACGGTCCCGTTGAAGCCTCCCCCTGCTGCTCCCCTCTTCGCTGTTCCAGCCGCGGCCCTCCTCGCCTTCTATTGGTCGGTTGCTGCTATAGCCGGCTTCGCAGGGAACATCAGCAGATGATTTCCGTCTTTGGGAGGAGCCGTATGCCTGCCCTCGTTGTTGACGATCAGGAGCTTTTCCTGGATGAGCTGTGCGCCGCTGCCACCTCGGAGAAGAAGACTCTTGAAGCTGGAGGGGCCGCTGGGTGCGGCTGTTGCCTGCTGGTCCACGCCATGGGCGTCCGCCATTTTTCCATCGGACAACGAGGCAAGGAGGAGGTCGCAGGCAGCCATCTTCCGTGAAGGAGAAGGAAAAGGGGAGCTTCGTGGGTTTCTTTTTCCCATTATATTTCCTTCTTGTTCCATTGTTTTTTTTTATGAAAATCCTTCCTCCTTTACTATTGGCCCCCTCCTTCTTCATGTATTTGTATATATACACCCTGCGCCCCCTCCTCTTCTTTGTGTGTTTCTTTTTGTGTCCACGATACTACATGGCATTTTCATTGTGAATCTCGTAAGAGACATCGAGAGGAAGATAATCTAGTTATTGGCTCAGTAGATGACATGGTTGGAATGTTGAATGATGTTTTTATATGGCAACATGTTAATGATGATGTACAAAGACGAGAACAAAATGAAGAGGTAGACAAATTCAATCAACTTATGGAGGAAGCCAAAAAACATCTTTATCCATGTTGCAATAGATATTCCAAGCTTTCTTTCATAGTGCGTTTACTTCAGTTGAAATGTCTACACAAATGGAGCAACAAGTTTTTTTCTACTATGCTTGCATTGTTTAAAGATGCATTACCTGATGGCAACACACTTCCCAATAGTTGGTATGAATCTAAAAAAATGATGTCTGAGTTGGACTTAAATTGTAAAAAAATATATGCATGTCCGAATGATTGTGTGTTATTTCGAAATGAGTATAAGAATCTAAGCTAATGCCCAAGGTGCAATGCTTCAATATGGAAGGAGAGAGGAAGCAAAATAGGAGGAACGAAGAATGTGCCTGTAAAAATTCTTTGTCATGTCCCATTGATACCAAGGCTTCAAAGGTTATTCATGTCTGATAAAATTGCAGATTTGATGGCATGGCATCATACTGCTCTAAGAGATGAAGATGGAAAAATGAGTCATCCTAGAGACTCTGAGACTTGGAAAGACTTTGATAATAAACACCCAATCTTTAGCAGAGATCCTCGTAAGATTAGACTTAGACTTGCTAGTGATGGTTTCAGCCCATTTAAAATAGCGACAGGTACTAGCCGAAGCACATGGCCTATCATCATAATTACTTATAACTTACCTCCATAGTTGGCTATGAAGCAGTCATACTTCATGATGTCTCTTCTCATTGATGGTCCAAAATCCCCTGGTAACGACATTGATGTATTTCTTCAACCGTTGATTGATGAGTTGAAAATTTTATGGGAATATGGAGTACAGACATATGATGCAAATAGAAAAGAAATTTTCCAGATGCGTGTTGCTATTTTGTGGACTATCAATGACTTTCCTGCATATGGTATGTTGTCAGGTTGGAGCACTAAAGGATATATGGCGTGTCCTATTTGTCATATTCACCACGGATCTATACATCTCCCTTTTAGTCGTAAATGCGTGTATATGAAACATCGTCGTTTTTTGTCACTTGGCCATCCATCGAGAAATGACATCCGAACATTTAATGGCAAAGTTGAATATGAGTTGGCACCAATTCCCTTATCTGGAGAGGATGTGTTGAGGAGATGGGAAGGTTACAATAATGTCATATTTGGACAGGTTCCTAATGTTGTACGCCAAGCTAATAAGAATCAAGTACAACAATTACCAGCTGGTTGGAATAAGATGAGTATCTTTTTTGAGCTCCCATATTGGAAAACTTTATTGGTGAGGCACAATCTAGATGTCATGCATATTGAGAAAAATACTTGTGATAAAATTTTGCATACAATTCTAGAAAAGGATGGGAAAAGTAAGGATAACATCAAAGCACGTCTTGATATGTAAAAGTTGAAAATAAGAAAGTCTTTACATCCACGGCCTTCTAAGAAGTATATTGGAAAATTTATACTGCCTCATGTCGTATATAATATGAGTAATGCAGAGAAGGAGAGATTCTTAGAAGTACTTAAAAATTTGAAATTATCAGATCGATTTTCCTCAAATATTTCTCAACAAGTGCGGGTTCAAGAACGAAAAATTGTGGGAATGAAGAGTCATGATTATCATGTTGTAATACAAGAACTCCTTCCATTGGCCATGAGAACTACACTTTCAAAATCAGTGGCTCTTGTTTTGAATGAGTATTGCATTTTTTTTTAAACAGCTGTGTGCTAAAGTTATTGATGTTAAGACATTGGAGAAACTTGAAAATTCAATCCTTGAAATGCTGTGTAAGTTGGAGAGGATATTTCCTCCTGCATTCTTCGACATCATGGTGCACTTAACTATCCATCTTGCAACAGATGCTAAACTTGATGGGCCGGTACAATGTCGGTGGATGTATCCAATAGAGAGATACTTGCTTACACTTAAAAAGTATATACGGAATAGAAATCGGCCTGAGGGTTCTATTGCTGAAAGATATCGTATGGAAGAAGCAACAATCTTTTGTGCACGTTATTTGAATGATGCAGAGACCAAATTGAATAGGTTAGTGAGATTTGAAGAAGGTCCAAATTGGAGCTGGGGTCACAAGATTTATAGTTAATGAGGATGCTTATCAAGCACATCGTTTTCGTTTATTTAATACGACAACAATCCAACCATATTTATTGTAAGTTTGTTGTTTAATTTTGTGTATCATCTTTTCTTACAAGATTTGAATATTTATCATTTAATAATAATAGTTAATAGCCATGCGTAGGATGCATAAAGACATCGTGAAAAGTCAACATCCTACATGGAGTGATGACCAGATCCAATTAGAACAACACAATAAATTTGTTTGGTGGTTTAGAGATTATGTAAGTTTACTAGCATTTACTTATTTCTTTATTTTGAAAGATATAAAATTAGTACTATTTTAACATATTCGTGTCTCTTATGTTTTTAGATTGATGAATTAAGAGGTCAAATGGTTCTACTCGAAGAAATTGTAAGTTTGGCTCGAGGTCCAAAATATAGCATTATGTCACATCAAGATTTTTTTATAAATAGGTATAAAAATTTGAAATCAATTCAGTAGACAATACAAGTGTTACTCAGAATAGTGGCATTGTAACAGTTGGTGACTATGCAAATACCTTTTATGGTGTTTTGAAAAATATAATAGAGCTTTACTTTGAGATTATGCCACCTATATTTTTGTTCAAGTGTATTCGATATGATATGAATGAGGGATCAGATCTTGTAGTGGATGAGTTCAAACTCATTACTGTGAATACAACACAGTTTACTTTTGAAGATGAGTCATTTATTTTTCCATCACAAGCACAACAATATTATTACTCCAATGATCCTGTAAGGGAAGGATGGAGTGTAGTTTGTCGATGAAAGTCAAGAGATACTTATGAAGTGCCTATAATTGAAATTGAAGAAGAGGAAAATGAGGATGACACATTCTTGAGAAATATGGAGCCAATAATTTCAAATGACACTCTGATGTCTAGTGACAATGAAGTTTCTTGGGTGAGAAGGGAACTTGTAATTGGTACGCAAATAGATAAAAAAGAATTGACAGAAGTACGAAAAAAAATAAAGAATAAACATAACACAGGTAATGACATTGTTATAATTTAAACATGCACTTTTGAATATAATTGTAATACATATTTTTTATTCATTTAAAATATAATTTTGCATAGACATGCCTCCAAAAATAAAGTTCAAATTTATGACAAACGATATGCATAATAATGAGACAATATATTCAACTACTATACCTCAAAATAGACATACCTCTAGTCCTCTATCAGGTAACTTATATTATAATTTTTTATTTTAGATGTGTAAATAGTTGTTGGTAAATAATTTCTTTATTCTTTTTAGATATATAGTCTCTTATAGATACTACTCTTTATTTTAGATGTTCCAGCCAAATATTGCATAGGAATATCCTCTCAAACTAAGTTTAAGCCAATGACAAATTTCATGCAAAATGAAACTGTCTCAATTCTAGGAACTATCTCCCAAAATAAAGGTGCTTTGGATCCTCTTTCACGTAACTTATATTATAATTTTTATTTTAGATATGCAAGTAGTTGTTGATAAATGATTTCTTTATTATTTTTAGATATTTACTCTCTTATAGATACTTCTCTTTATTTTAGATGTTCTAACCAAATATTGCATAGAAATATCCCCTCAAACTAAGTTTAAATCAATGACAAATGTCATGCATAATGAAAGTGCCTCAACTCCAGCAACTCTCTCTCAAAATAAGAGTGTTTTGGGTCTTCTTTCAGATAACTTATATTGTAATTTTTTATTTTAGATATATAAGCAATTATTGGTAAATAATTTTTTTATTCTGCTTAGATATATAGTCTCTTATAGATATTCTCCTTTATCTCAGATGTTCAAGTTAAATATTGCACAAGAATGCCCCCTCAAACCAAGTTTACATCAATGACAAATTTCATTCAAAATGAAACTATCTCAATTTCAACAACTATCTCCCAAAGTAGAGATCTTTAGGTCCTCTTTCAGGTAACTTATATTATATTTTTTTTATTTTAGATATGCAAGTAGTTGGTAAATGATTTCTTTATTCTTTTTAAATATATGGTCTCTTATAGATATTTTTCTTTATTTTAGATACTCCAGCTAAATATTGCACAGGAATATCTCCTCAAACTAAGTTTAAGTCAATGATAAATTTCATGCAAAATAAAACTATCTCAATTCCAAAAACTATCTCCCAAAATAGAGATACTTTAGGCCCTCTTTCAGGTAAGTCATATTCCAAAAACTATCTCCCAAAAACTATCTCCAAAAACTATCTCAAGTACCATGACATTATTTCCTTCATGACATCATTAAAACTTTGCATGGATTGTTGCTTCCATATTTTGTAGGGAGAGAAATAACTCTCATTTCGTGCATACAATCCAAGTGTTCCAGCAAGTTTTGATACTGGTTCTCCAACTGGCTAGCTTCTAATGAACATGCTTCTAATGTCATGCTACTTGAGATAGTTTTTGGAGATAGTTTTTGGAATATGACTTACCTGAAAGAGGGCCTAAAGTATCTCTATTTTGGGAGATAGTTTTTGGAATTGAGATAATTTTATTTTGCATGAAATTTGTCATTGACTTAAACTTAGTTTGAGGAGGTATTCCTGTGCAATATTTAGCTGGAGTATTTAAAATAAAGAAAAATATCTATAAGAGATCATATATTTAAAAAGAATAAAGAAATCATTTACCAACAACTACTTGCATATCTAAAATAAAAAAATATAATATAAGTTACCTGAAAGAGGACCTAAAGATCTCTACTTTGGGAGATAGTTGCTGAAATTGAGACAGTTTCATTTTGCATGAAATTTGTCATTGATGTAAACTTGGTTTGAGGGGGCATTCTTGTGCAATATTTAACTTGAACATCTGAGATAAAGGAGAATATCTATAAGAGACTATATATCTAAACAGAATAAAAAATTTATTTACCAACAATTGCTTCTATATCTAAAATAAAAAATTACAATATAAGTTATCTAAAAGAAGACCCAAAACACTCTTATTTTGAGAGAGAGTTGCTGGAGTTGAGGCACTTTCATTATGCATGACATTTGTCATTGATTTAAACTTAGTTTAAGGGGATATTTCTATGCAATATTTGGTTAGAACATCTAAAATAAAGAGAAGTATCTATAAGAGAGCAAATATCTAAAAATAATAAAGAAATCATTTATCAACTACTACTTGCATATCTAAAATAAAAAATTATAATATAAGTTACGTGAAAGAGGATCCAAAGCACCTTTATTTTGGGAGATAGTTCCTAGAATTGAGACAGTTTCATTTTGCATGAAATTTGTCATTGACTTAAACTTAGTTTGAGAGGATATTCCTATGCAATATTTGGCTGGAACATCTAAAATAAAGAATAGTATCTATAAGAGACTATATATCTAAAAAGAATAAAGAAATTATTTACCAACAACTATTTACACATCTAAAATAAAAAATTATAATATAAGTTACCTGATAGAGGACTAGAGGCATGTCTATTTTGAGGTATAGTAGTTGAATATGTTGTCTCATCATTATGCATATCGTTTGTCATAAACTTGAACTTTATTTTTGGAGGCATGTCTCTGCAAAATTATATTTTAAACGAATAAAAAATATGTATTGCAATTATATTCAAAAGTGCATGTTTAAATTATAACAATGTCATTACCTGTGTTATGTTTATTCTTTATTTTTTTTCGTACTTCTGCAATTCTTTTTTATCTATTTGCGTACCAATTACAAGTTCCCTTCTCACCCAAGAAACTTCATTGTCACTAGACATCAGAGTGTCATTTGAAATTATTGGCTCCATATTTCTCAAGAATGTCTCATCCTTATTTTCCTCTTCTTCAATTTCAATTATAGGCACTTCATAAGTATCTCTTGACTTTCATCGACAAACTACACTCCATCCTTCCCTTACAGGATCCTTGGAGTAATAAACTTGTTGCGCTTGTGATGGAAAAATAAATGACTCATCTTCAAAAGTAAACTGTATTGTATTCACAGTAATGAGTTTGAACTCATCCACTACAAGATCTGATCCCTCATTCATATCATATCAAATACACTTGAACAAAAATATAGGTAGCATAATCTCAAAGTAAAGCTCTATTATATTTTTCAAAACACCATAAAAGGTATTTGCATAGTCACCAACTGTTACAATGCCACTATTCTGAGTAACACTTGCATTGTCTATTGAATTGATTTCAAATTTTTATACCCATTTATAAAAAAATCTTGATGTGACACAATGCTATGTTTTGGACCTCGAACCAAACTTACAATTTCTTCGGGTAGAACTATTTGACCTCTTAATTCATCAATCTAAAAACATAAGAGACACGAATATGTTAAAATAGTACTAATTTTATATCTTTCAAAATAAAGAAATAAGTAAATGCTAGTAAACTTACATAATCTCTAAACCACCAAACAAATTTATTGTGTTGTTCTAATTGGATCTGGTCATCACTCCATGTAGGATGTTGACTTTTCACGATGTCTTTATGCATCCTACGCATGGCCATTAACTATTATTATTAAATGATAAATATTCAAATCTTGTAAGAAAAGATGATACACAAAATTAGACAACAAACTTACAATAAATATGGTTGGATTATTGTCGTATTGAATAAAAGAAAATGATGTGTTTGATAAGCATCCTCAGTAACTATAAATCTTGTGACCCCAGCTCCAATTTGGACCTTCTTCAAATCTCACTAACCTATTCAATTTGGTCTCTGCATCATTCAAATAACGTGCACAAAAGATTGTTGCTTCTTCCATACGATATCTTTCAGCAATAGAACCCTCAGGCCGATTTCTATTCCGTATATAATTTTTAAGTGTAAGCAAGTATCTCTCTATTGGATACATCCACCGATATTGTACCGGCCCATCAAGTTTAGCATCTGTTGCAAGATGGACAGTTAAGTGCGCCATGATGTCGAAGAATGCAGGAGGAAATATCCTCTCCAACTTACACAGAATTTCAGGGATTGAATTTTCAAGTTTCTCCAATGTCTTAACATCAATAACTTTAGCACACAACTGTTTAAAAAAAATGTAATACTCGTTCAAAACAAGAGCCACTGATTTTGAAAGTGTAGTTCTCATGGCTAATGGAAGGAGTTCTTGCATTACAACATGATAATCATGACTCTTCATTCCCACAATTTTTCGTTCTTGAACCCGCACTTGTTGAGAAATATTTGAGGAAAATCGATCTGATAATTTCAAATTTTTAAGTACTTCTAAGAATCTCTCCTTCTCTCCATTACTCATATTATATACGACATGAGGCAGTATAAATTTTCCAATATACTTCTTAGAAGGCCGTGGATGTAAAGACTTTCTTATTTTCAACTTTTACATATCAAGACGTGCTTTGATGTTATCCTTACTTTTCCCATCCTTTTCTAGAATTGTATGCAAAATTTTATCACAAGCATTTTTCTCAATATGCATGACATCTAGATTGTGCCTCACCAATAAAGTTTTCCAATATGGGAGCTCAAAAAAGATACTCATCTTATTCCAACCAACTGGTAATTATTGTACTTGATTCTTATTAGCTTGGCGTACAACATTAGGAACCTTTCCAAATATGACATTATTGTAACCTTCCCATCTCCTCAACACATCCTCTCCAGATAAGGGAATTGGTGCCAACTCATATTCAACTTTGCCATTAAATGTTTGGATGTCATTTCTCGATGGATGGCCAAGTGACAAAAAACGACGATGTTTCATATACACGCATTTACTACTAAAAGGGAGATGTATAGATCCATGGTGAACATGACAAATAGGACATGCCATATATCTTTTAGTGCTCCAACCTGACAACATACCATATACAGGAAAGTCATTGATAGTCCAAAAAATAGCAACACGCATCTGGAAAATTTCTTTTCTATTTGCATCATATGTCTCTACTCCATATTCCCATAAAATTTTCAACTCATCAATCAACGGTTGAAGAAATACATCAATGTCGTTACCAGGGGATTTTGGACCATCAATGAGAAGAGACATCATGAAGTATGACTGCTTCATAGTCAACTATGGAGGTAAGTTATAAGTAATTATGATGACAGGCCATGTGCTTCGGCTAGTACCTGCCGCTATTTTAAATGGGCTGAAACCATCACTAGCAAGTCTAAGTCTAATCTTACGAGGATCTCTGCTAAAGATTGGGTGTTTATTATCAAAGTCTTTCCAAGCCTCAGAGTCTCTAGGATGACTCATTTTTCCATCTTCATCTCTTAGAGCAGTATGATGCCATGCCATCAAATCTGCAATTTTATCAGACATGAATAACCTTTGAAGCCTTGGTATCAATGGGAAATGACAAAGAATTTTTACAGGCACATTCTTCGTTCCTCCTATTTTGCTTCCTCTCTCCTTCCATATTGAAGCATTGCACCTTGGGCATTAGCTTAGATTCTTATACTCATTTCGAAATAACACACAATCATTCGGACATGCATATATTTTTTTACAATTTAAGCCCAACTCAGACATCATTTTTTTAGATTCATACCAACTATTGGGAAGTGTGTTGCCATCAGGTAATGCATCTTTAAACAATGCAAGCATAGTAGAAAAAGACTTGTTGCTCCATTTGTGTAAACATTTCAACTGAAGTAAACGCACTATGAAAGAAAGCTTGGAATATCTATTGCAACCTGGATAAAGATGTTTTTTGGCTTCCTCCATAAGTTGATTGAATTTGTCTACCTCTTCATTTTGTTCTCGTCTGTGTACATCATCATTAACATGTTGCCATATAAAAGCATCATTCAACATTCCAACCATGTCATCTACTGAGCCAATAACTAGATTATCTTCCTCTCGATGTCTCTTACGAGATTCACCATGAAAATGCCATGTAGTATATCCCTGAGTAAATCCCTCCCTAATAATATGGAAATGAATAGTTTCTTTGTCATGATAAAATTTATTTTCACACTTCATACATGAGCATTTCATCTCCAAGCTGTCATTAACATTCATATCTCTTAATGCAAACTGCATGAAATATTCAACTCCAGACAAAAAGTGTGGATTCACTTGATCATGTTTGGTCTTGTATTTATACATCCAACTCTTATCAACAAGATAATTAAGCTCCATCTATAAAAAAAAATTGTTAATATAATAAATAATTATATTATAAAATAGGAGAAATATGACTCAAATGGAAGGAGACATATACAACATGACCAAAGCATTCTTAGAAGACTGCGCATGAGAGTGAAAGTGATTTAGAAGATGCTGTATATATGTTAAGAGGAGCCTTCATCGATCAGAGCCTCTATTTAGCTAGTACTGCATGCAACAAACAACTTCATATATACCAGTTCTTGAATATTTACAAGATTACGATCAAACTGCCATAAATCAATTTAGCTAGTACTGTAGAAGAGAGATGTAGATTGATGAATATTTAGAAGTACAGTTCTCTCTCTCTCTCTCCCCCCCCCCTCTCTCTATTTAGCTAGTACTGCATGCAGCAAACAACTTCATATATACATGTTCTCATATATATATATAGAAACTGCCATAAATCAAACCACCAATTAATTATGAGTACATGCTCCCTACTCTGTGAGAGAGAAAGGTGCCATAAATCAATATTTAGAAGACTACGATCTAAAAACATAAGAGACATGTAGATAGAGAGAGGGGGAGAGAGAGAGAGAGTTGCCACGACAGTTGGAAGAGGCGGCTTACCTTGTGGGAGAAGTCGATCGACGTCCCATGGCGGAGAGAGAGAGAGAGAGATGTGCCGCGGCGGTGGGAAGGGGCTGCTAATCTTGTGGGAGAAGTCGACGTCCCACGGTGGCGACGACAGCTTCTACTTGTGCACGCAGTGATATGGGGACGCGACGAAGTATGCAACAGATGGGGAGGCGCGCGGTGCAGCAGCAGGAACCCTCGCGGCACGGCGTTGGCAAAGTCCAAAAGCAGAGCGACGTCCGCGGTGCAACAACAGCTCGCGGCGTTGACATCGGCGTTCATTGTGCAGTAGACCGCGGTGCAGCAACCCGCGGCGTCCGCGGTGCAGAGCAGCCCGCCACGTTGAGCGCAGCGTCTGCGGTGCAGCAGCCCGCCGTGCAACAGCAGCTCGCGACGTTGCAGGAGCCTTCACGGCGTTGAGCGCGACACCACCCTCGCGGTGTTGGCAAAGTCAAGCGGAGCGCGGCGTCCCACGGCGAAGTGAGGCAGCAGGGGAACCCAAGCGACGTTGGTAGGGTAGGGCAAAGAAAATAGACTTAGGGTTTTTTTTGGCATGACGGTTCGGCTTCTTCGACGGTCAATTACCCAAAACCGATGGCCTTTTGCAGGAATTTTATTTTGGGAGAGTTCCACGTGGTCGACGGATAAAATAGTCGGGCTTTTTATGAAAGAGTCGACGGTTGTAAAAATAGGGTCGCCGATGCCCTGTCTTGTACCAGTGAGTGCAACCCGAGTCTCACGAATAAACTACACCCCCAACTCGCAAACCGCATTCGTCTAACTCCCATAATCTTTCTTCTCCCACCGTCGTCACCCAACCGAGCCTCCTCACATTCCACCGTCTACAGCCGTGGAAAGTGGGGGGAAACGGGAGAGAACAGAAGACAAAATGGGAAAGAAGGAAGGGGTGCACAGAATTTCACAGGATGAAGATTTTTGGGTTTCCCCGGAACCTCAAAAATTTTAAGATTGCTCCAATGTCCTTTAATGTTTTTTCTTTTCATTTCTATTTATCATTTATTATATTTTTAAAAAAATAGATAAAATCTCAATTAATCTAAAATATCACTAACTCTAGAAATATTTTGATATTTATTATTTAGGGATTTGAAGGTTCGATATTCACAAATTCGAACACGTGAATACCCGATCCAAAATCCTAAGATGTTACAATCTTTAGGAGCAAATCCGCTTTGGCAGTATTAAACACCTTCGACGCTCTGCAGGACATGCATAGATGATAATGACAATGTTAGGGCTACTCCTCATGCCCCGCTGGTGACGCACTTTTTAAAGCTTAAGCTTATTCATTTTATTTATTATTTGACGTGTCAGTCACCGAAGTGACAAATTTATTGTGCGATCGATCTGACTCGGTCAGACGAATGTGAAGTTCGTGTCGAGACCAGAAGTCCGTCATACCATAAAGACTATGACGTTAATTACATCCTTCCAGAAGAAGAAAAACCCTTGATTAATCACCAGAGATTGAGGGGCCGAGGAAAAATATATGACAACAATGTTCATCGTGCAAAGCAGGTTATAACACATACGAGCACGGGGGATCGAATTTAAGAAGAATTCAAGTTCATGCATCAATATAATTTTGAGAAAAGAGATACTTTCAATCCCGAGCAGACTGGGTCATTGCCATGATGGGGGCGACCCCTGAATCCAGACATGGCTACTGAGACTTCAAATGTGTATTTCCCTTGTGGGGTCCGAGGGAGATGAGATGTCCGTAAAATTCACCAGAATGTATGGCTTATTACGTTTTCTTTTCTTTTATTATTATTTTTTATTTTTTTATTTACTTTATTTATTTTATTTATTTATATATTTATTATTTACTATTATTATTATTTTTAATGGATTATGGTCCACATGGAAATGATAGGTGGAAAGAGCTCGACTCATGGTTGGCCAAGTGGATTAAGTCGGGAAAGGATTTATTCGGAAGGGCATATGGAAATGATAGCATCGGAGGGAAGTTCATGAACAGATGTTACAAAGAGGATCAGATGTTCAGGTAGAAGTGGATTTGGCAGGGACAGAACGCCCAAGGGTCGAAGGATCAGGAAGATTGCTAATTTCAAGGTTTTTCTTCAACCGCATCGACCTGTCCTGGCTGTTTTCTCTCAACTGCATTGACTCATCCTTGGCAGTGCATCGACCTTGCCATTAACATATCATATACATGATCTCCCTCTTTATATTTTAACTGCAGGCTTCTCAGGCAGGTCTGGTTGGTAGAAAGAGTACTTCGGAAATATTTCTTCAAATGCAGATAAACAGTTGTTTTCTGACTGCGATTACCCTTGCTATCATTTTCGGAGTTATCTTTGACATGTGAAAAGTCACAACTGACAACAACCTCAAGGAACGAGAAAGAGATGCCAGCCTTGATTCATTGTGTGAAAAAATCACCATATTTCAATTGCTGACAATGCCTGCTCGATATGTCTTCTAGAACTGAAATGGGTTTGCCCAAGATAGACCCGGCAGCTGTTGAAGCTCCTGTTTGTCTACCAGTGGGAGAAGACTCCTTTGAGGGAGGTTTCATTCTTTCAGAATCTAAAATATGTGGCTGAGAAGCACGTGACACCATGTGGAAATCCATCTATTGGATGCAAAGGAAGTTGTGTCAGAAGGATGGCGACCTAATGAAGACCATCTTCCACTGTTTTCAACTTCTGCTAACATCATGATCTTAGAACATGGTACATCATACAGTTCAACAAGAAGTGCATTACCCAAAATGGTACATGGAAATCTTGCACATGATAGTTCAGTATCAACCTCTTCCACCAGGCATTCAGCATCGAGACCAGATTTTTCCCTTCAGTTCCTTTTTGCTCAAAGAATTTCAATACAATTATAACCCATGAAAACAGGAACATGGTTGAGGAATTTTGACTGATTCTTCGTGCCTCTTATGCCATAATGCCCTTCCTCAAATACTTCCAAACAGAGATGTGACTAGATTGAGACCTCCATTTCTGAAAACTGAGGATAGAGAGTGTTACAGCCTCTCATATTCTTACCACACACATATTGGCATCCTCTCTCAACCTCAATAGATGTAGCACTTATCGAGTGACCCATTAGAAGCCTGTGACTGAAAATCAGAAATATGCATCCAAGATTGGGAGGATGCAGGAGATAAGCCAAGTGGGAAGGGAAGGATTTACAAGGGTTTTGAATTTTCCCAGCATCAGAAAGTTTGAAAGGCTGACGAACTTCGGTCGGCCTGAAATAGGGGGAAAGTCGACTCTTTGCCATGCTGCCAGATTACCAAGCTTGGGTTGGAGCTCCCTTCTGAAGTTGTTGGCTTGAACTAAGGACTTTAGGAAGTCTTTTGTCTTGAACTATTGGCCTGATCATATGTGCATGGGACGCTGAGACTGGCCTCTCATATAACTTGACATGCCAATTCAGTCACGGGAGAATTGGGACAAGCAAGATGGAATTGCATAAAACGTCGGACCGGCTGAAAAGTCATTCAGCTGAATCTCACTTGAAATCATTTGAATTTCCACCCATTACGGAATCTCCAGCTGAAACTGTAAGAACAAATTTACTCATGACCTTTCTACACTGGACTAGGGTCTTGACCTCCATTAGTGTTGAATGAGCAGTGGGCCCTCAAGGTCTCCTAATTTTCTGACCAAGCTGCAGACAAAGATCTGCTGAGCTGAACTGAGGACGGGTCTGCTGGCCCAAGCTACAGGCAAGGGCCCACTGAACTGGACCGCAGACTGATCTTCTAGAATAAATGGCAGACATAGGTCTGCCGAACTGAGCTGTGGGCTGGTCTGCTGAAATAAGCTGCACACAATGGTCTACGGATTTTCCTGGGGCTGCAGATTTGGGTATGCTGAACATATAGGCGATCTGCTAATTAGTCAGGCTATACCTAGTCATATTGATTCCGGCGAAGCTGTAACATTCTGAGGGACTTTGGCTGCCTTTGTTTAGCCCTCGAGCTTGTTTCATACTGGCCTTTAAGGAGCTTCTGAGAACAACCTTCTGAAATGCCATTTTTTTTATTGAGCCTGAAGATCTAAATTTTTGAACTTGAAGAAGTGGGGCTGTAATTGTGACTTTTCATGATTTCTGAAGGCTTCTGAACTTTTCTTAAATAACTGAGTTTCAGAGGATTAGATTTCTGCACAAATTGGGCTACAGTGATCCCCTGAACAACTGATTTCCAGGGGCTCTTGACCCTTAGCTTGATCTCCCAAACAATGTGGCTTTTCTAGACCCTGTCGTTCTGCTCTTTGTGGAATACTCTAATCTTCACAGAATTGATAAGATATTCGTACGACAACATCAAGGAGAATCAATTTCCTAATTCCGAACCATGCGGGAATACATCAGAATGGAGTGTTAACCAAATGCATTGGGTATGCCCCAAATGTGGGGAAACAAGCTTCACACATGCATGGGCTCAGCTGGGAAATTGCAGAACACTTAGGATTCTGATCTTCGGTCATCAGATCATCAAGAACTTGATCATATAAAGGTTATGCAATAGGTGCTTTGATGAGATGTCAACCTACAGCAGCCACCCAAGATTTATATAGGAGATGTTTGGTGAAATGCCATCGAACACCAAGCTCATTATTTCTGAGAGAGACATCATCAAAAGAGAAGCTCAGATGGATACATATGTTTGCACGGATGTTGGGATCCCAAAGGGAGCCTTAAACAAGGTGCCAGGGTTCATGAGTCATCAGTGATACAGGACTGAACTCAGCTGAATTGAGAAAGATGGGAGTGCATTTAGGAGAAATTGAGCATCCAAAGTGCATTTAAACCCTGAACTTAGAAATACAAGGGTTCTTTGACAGGTTCAGATGCACATTTGGTTTTAAGAATGGCAGGAAGGCACTGCCTGTGTTCGAATCCCCCCCTCTGTTCTGAAAGTTCAGTTCGGGTCATAGTGCAGTCTCATCAACCCCTCTCTTCAGAGCAATTCTTTTTATTAATGCCGAACAGTAAGCTTAGTTCAAACACCTCCCCATTACAGCATCATTCTTTTGCTAGATTCATGTTATCACAGTGGGTTTTCATCTTTTTTTTAAGTGCCAAATTCTAATAAAATTTTGGCAACATCTCCCCCGGACCGAGCATTTGCCAGGGCGAAGCGGAGACTCACCCACAGGGTTATCGGGGCAAATTCCTAAAAAATCGGGAGGCCGTCGCGACGACCGGTGAACCCAAATGGACGGAGACCCCAAGGGTTAGCCTACGAGGGGGTACCGATACTCCATGGGTTGTAAACATAATTCCAACCAAATAACCCAAATTGGGTAGAGAGTCCCCAAGGCTAGCCTACGAGGGGAGCTCCACATACTCGGGGTTGATCCTTCCATTTCTCAAGAGAGTAAGCCATGAATGGCTACTCCAAGACCCCGAATTGGGTAGGGAGGCATCCCGAGGGCTAGCCTACAAGGGAGCTCCACATACCCGGGGTTTATTCATCAATTCCATCCCTCAATGTGCAGCCCAAGACTGCTGGCCCTTGGGCCATCAATATTAGCATTTTGAAGAGCATTCCTCCAGAGCTCCCATCATGGAGAGGTGGGCTCCAAGGATATGAAAACATCTAAGAGGGTGTTTCGACTGCACACAAAGATGGAAATAATGTGCCTCCTTCTCAGAAATAGGCCCGGAATAGCAGAGAACATACACAGCGAGAGAAGGTAGAGTTATGTTCACTAGCTACACGGAAACCACCTGGTTGGAAAGCGACGATTCAGATCTATCGGGCACATCTGGAGAGGAGACTAAGCGACGATTCAGATCTATCGGGCACATCTGGAGAGGAGACTTGTATGCTTAATCTAAACTATGAGGGCATTGCTGCTCATCTGGCAGACCAGGTTGGGCAGAGCTGGGGACCTGCTCACAATAATGGAGCGGCCCTGGACTGCTTCCTCATGGCACAGCATTGCAATATCAGAGAGAGAACGGTAGCATTGGAATAGTAGAATAGCATTCCGGGGATGGAAATTGGGAAATAAAATGGCAAGCCACAGAGAGAAATATTTATCCATAACTGAGTAACAGAGGAGCATTCATCTATGATTGACCGCAACAAAATACAAACAGTTTCGTTCATCTCTTTTGAATAGAAGAGGGGAATACACATCAAGACTATTACATTAGGAGGAGTAACGACCTGAGCAACTCGGAAAGAAAAAGAAAAAGAAAAAGAAGGAAACGATGAAGGGGGAGGGAGGGGCATTGACCCCGTTCCCTCCCCAAACACACCTTCACTCAGGCTCTTCCCTTCACGAAAGTAATCACACAGGGAGACTGGGGGTTCCTCACAGGGGCTCGCTCACTCAGGGCGCTCGTAGGCTCAGGGATCCAGCAGCCGGAAGAGAGGATGGAGTCCGCGCGAGGTCGGAGTGAAGTTCGGACGAGACCGCTCGTTCGCAGCTGGGGTTGGCTTTATAGCCGCTGAAGGGGCTTCCTCGCACGGGGAAGCTTCGCCTGGCGCATGCTCCGCTCGTCCCTCGCGCGTGTGGGGGCTGCCGAGCGGCGAGGCTTTGGTGCGATCGACGGCACAGGAGGGAGAGTTCGCGCCTCGCCCTGATGGTCCAATGCGCAGGAACCTCTCCTGCGGGTGGAGCTGCCGCACGGTTGGACTGGTGCCTGCCGGATCACAGTGCCAGGAGCTCGCTGGTGAAGGCTGCCGCGTGCATTCGCTGGCTCGCAATGCCAGGAGCTCACCGGAGGGGTATGCTGCGTGCGATTAAGGAGAGAGAGTGAGAGAGCGTGGGGTTTTCCCTCTTCCCATTGGTCCGGGCGCGAAGAAGGCCGTGGCTGCCCCTCCGTGTGTGTGAGGAGAGGGAGTGAGAGAGAGAGGGAGTGAGAGGCTAGTCGCTCCCCCATTGGCCCCGCGTGAGGAAGGCGTGAGCCTCCTCACGCCCCTGTTCGCCCATCTTTTTTTTTGTCATTTCTTTTATTTCCTTTTTTGTTCGTTTATTTAGTTTCTTTTGTGTGTGTGTTTTTTTAATCTGTTTATTTTATAATCTCTTTATTTGTTACCCTTTATATATATATATTATTTTTTTATCTTTCTTTGGCTTCCCTTTTTTTATCATTTCACCATTTTTGTTTATAATTAATTTTTTCTCTTTTTTTGTTATCTTATTTTTTATTTATTAGATGTGTATTTATTATATATATATATATATATATATATATATTAGGTGCCAACACCCGCCGACATCTCCTCTAATCCCAATGGTTTCAGAGCAGCATTTATATCTTGCTAACGTCGAGAACATAGTGCCCCTGACGATTGAGAACTCTAATGTCCTCCCCTTACTCCAAGATGAGGGCGATTAGACTCTTTCTATTGTTGGTGGTCAGGCGGCCCTGGTATGGCCGGCTGCAAATGCTACGCTGCCCTCTTCGTCTTTGTAAGTTGGGCAGTCGACAAACATGGGTGTTGCTATTGAGAAGACTTATTGTCCGACCACCACTTATGGCGTTTCTCGAGCAACCTGCCAAGCCTAAATAGGGTAGCGTGATAACAATGTGCATGTTGTTCTTCCCCATATGGTTCCTCTGGTTTCCACGGAGGTAGATCTATATGCATCGGTGATAGATCTGGATCCTCCAGATCCCATGGAGTTGATATTTGCCGCTTCTAGCCCTTGCATCTCTAGGGAACTCGATCCCGATCTAACACCAACGGATCTACCCTTGATTCCCTCCAATCTTCTAGGCGGTGTAGCCGTGGCCCATGCTTCCGGTGGTTATGCAGTGACGGCCTCCGATTCTCCTGGCGATTGCAATTCTCTTACCGATCGCTCAGTAGTAGGTTGTGATTCTCCTGCCCAACAACAATAGATTGACCCCGGCCCGATGGTTATGATTTGCATCCCCCCGACCATCACTGTAACGACCCGAGAATCCGGTTACCGGGAAGGCCCGATAACCCGAGACTCGCACCGCCACCCACGAGTTCGAAGACTCGGAAGGGTTAGAATGATGGTGTGGAGACTACACAAGTATCACAAATAATTGTAGAAATTAAACAGTTATATAATTAAGTAGGAAATAAATAACATTTTAATTAATACATGGTCCACAAGATAACAATAAAATAACAACAGTAGTCTACAACTAGTACAGAGACAAGAGAGAAAAGTACAGCTACACGGGACATATCTCGGCTCTGACCTCTAGCACTAACGCTGGGCACCCGAACCACGCTGAGCCTCAGACGCAGTCCCCTGAAGTCGCGCCTCGCCCGAAACACGGTGAATACACGCAGGGAATGAGTCTCAGTATAAGACTCAGTAGGGATCACTCGAACCCTACCTCGCACACGGAGAAACCGCTACGCTAGCAGTAAGCGAGTACCTCAGAAAGAGAAGTCTTGCCCTCTACAAAACACCGATTTCACGGCACGAAAACCGACACACGTGCCACAGTGAAACGACCGGAACACCACGGCCAGCACGATAAAACTCGAAGGTCGAAGTCACAAGATTGACAGTCTGCCACTCCCGACTCAACAGGAGTACCTCCCACTAGAATCACAGTCGGTAGCGTCCCCTGACGTCTTACACCGCACCGCAGGTGAACTGCCTAGCGTGGTAGCTCCTACCAGAGGCACGGACACCGAACAAGAACAACAACGAGTGACTAGCTGGGGTCACGCCCGTCGGCGTGGGTCCAACCGCCCCCAACTACATGTGCACACACAGACCATGCGTCCTAGGTCTAGCCCTCTGACCGGTTTTCCCCCGTAGCCGGACTCTGGCTAACGACGAGGGGCCCGACGGAAACCAGTCCAAAACTGTCCTCAGGGTAGCCTCTCCACCACTCCCTGGTGGGACCACACGTGTGTAAGCAGGCTACGACTAGTGGAGGGTCACTGACGGAGTAGACTCTCAAGTCAACGGAAAACAACGTCCGTATCCGACAACGTACGGGGACCGCCTGTAACGACCCGAGAATCCGATTACCGGGAAGGCCCGATAACCCGAGACTCGCACCGCCACCCACGAGCCCGAAGACTCGGAAGGGTTAAAAGGATGGTGTGGAAACTACACAAGCATCACAAATAATTGCAGAAATTAAACAGTTATGATATTAAGCAGGAAATGAATTAACATTTTACATGGTCCACAATAAAATAACAACAACAGCAACAGTAGTCCACGACTAGTACAGTGACAAGAAAGAAAAGTACAGCTACACGGGGCATCCCCCGGCTCTGACCTCTGGCACTACCTCTGGGCACCCGCACCACGCTTCCGCTGCGCTCCTGACACGCTCCCCGAAGGTGGCGCCTCACCTGAAACACGGTGAAAACACGCAGGGAATGAGTCTCGGAACAAGACTCAGTAGGGATCACTCGAACCCTACCTCGTAAAACGAGAAACCACTACCCTAGCGGTAGGAAGGTACCTCGGAAAGGAAAGCCCTGTACTCTACAGAACTAGACCCTAACGGCACGCAAACCGACACACGTGCCACGGTACGAGAAGACCGAAACTCAACGGTCGAACCGTCAAAACCCGAAGGTCGGAAACACACGACTGACAGTCTGACACTCCGTACTCGACAGGAGTACCACCCACTAGAAGCACAGCCGGTAGCGTCCCCTGACGTCTTACACCGCACCGCAGGTGAACCGCCTGACATGGTAGGTCCTACCCGAGGCGCAAACACCGTACAAGTAACTACAACAAGTGACTAGCTGGGGTCACGCCCGTCGACGTGGGTCCAACCGCCCCCAACCACGTGTGCACACACAGACCGCGCGTCCCTGGTCTGGCCCTCTGACCGGTTTTCCCCTCAGCCGGACTCTGGCTGCAAGACGTGGGGCCCAACGGTAACCGGTCCACAAACCGTCTCTAAAGGTCAGCCCGTACACCACTCCCTGGTGCGACTAGCACACGCGTACTAGTAGGCTACGACTAGTGGAGGGTCACTGAAGGAGTAGACTCTCAAGTTACGGAAAACAACGCCCAAGCCCGACAACGTGTGGGAATCACCCCACGCACTAGTCCCGTCGCACGGAGACCACGGTCGGAGAAAAGCGAGGTTGCCACCCTCATGGGGCAACACAGGAAGTGGCGGTCCGACCCTGGACCGTCACAGCCAAATGGCGGTCCACTCTAGGGCCGTCACTTACAAATGGCGGTCTAAGGCAGACCGTCACACGGCCAGAGGGGTAGGGGAAGTGACGCGCCTGCTCCAGTGCGTCGCTTGAAAGTAACGCGCCTGAGACAGGCCGTCACACGGCGCCCCACACCCTCCAAAACCACAGGGAAAGTAACGCGCTTACCCTGGCGCGTCGCTTGCAAGCAACGCGTCGGGCTCAGTGCGTTACTCGCATGTGACGCACCTAGACCAGCGCGTCGCATGGCCCTCACGCTCGGGATGGAAAGGGAAGTGACGCGCCTGCCCCAGCGCGTCGCTTGGCCCATCCACATGGGGGACAGCAGGAAGTAACGCTCCTGCCCCAGTGCGTTACACGCAAGTAACGCGCCTATCTCGGTGCGTTACATGGCCTGACCCCCAACGGTCAAAACCCAACGGTCGAAACGCATGTGACGGCCCAGCCCAGGGGCGTCACTAGCAAACGGCGGCCAGTCGCAGGACCGTTACAGCCCTCGACCCCAAAGGCCAACACCCAGGGAAGTAACGCACCCCTCTAAGGGCGTTACAAGCATGTGACGGTCACTGGAGTGACCGTCGCTTGCCCCAGAGCACGCTACGGCGGGAAAACCCCAAAAACACCAACCACGCCCCCGTACCTCCACCGGAGAGGGGGAAAACAAGGGGGGAGACCCCTGGGGACCCCTAGCATGCATCTAAGCCACCAAAACATAGAATCATGGGCTAAAACCATAGATCGGGCGGCTCACCCCAAAACATGGAAAAACCCCAAAAACGCCCAAACATGCCTCTCTCGGCCTCCCCGCGGCCTACAAACCACGGAAAAGAACGGCGAAGAGCTAGGGAACGTCACCCTACCTCAATGGAGCGAATGCTCCGCCGGATCGTCCACGAATCGCGAAGAACGCTTGAAAACCCTCGTTCTTCCTTAAGCTTCCCACGCTCGCCGCACGCCCCCACGACCGCCTCGCCGCCGCCCACGTCACCGCGCCGTCGCCCCGCCGCCGTCTGCAGCCGAAGGGGAGCTCGCCGTGGCCAACCGGGAGGAAGAGAGGGAGAGGGAGGGAGACACGGTGGAGGAGGAAGGAGGAAGAAGAAGAGAGGAAGAAGAAGATGGTGGGGGAGAGAGAAAAGAAAAAGGGTTTTATAGAAAAACCCGGAAAATCCGTAAAATTCCAAAAATTAGGAAATCACACCCCCGCGATCCTCGGAACGCACCGATCGCAACGGTACCACTCGTGTCCGTGTGAACAGCCCGGTTCACCCGCAACGAGCGTCCGAAGAGAAAAGCCGAAACACACACCGGGAATCGGAAAACACACGCGGAAAAAGCCGCGGAACGCCTCCGGGCCTCCGAAACGACTCCGGATCGCGCCGATCCGAACACGAAAGATGTCCGAAACGAAATTTCGGACACAACGGAGCCGGACACTCCGAAAACTAGATCCGGGACCCATGAAGAAGGATCCGAAAGGTCCGGGATATTACAGCCCTCCCCCCTTAAGGAATTTCGTCCTCGAAATTGAGAACAACCCAAGGGGAAAGAAGAGGAAGACTCACTCAAACAGGTACGGGAACTGCTGACGCATCTCGTCCTCACGTTCCCACGAAGCCTCACCACCAGAGTGTCGTTGCCACACGACCTTTACCAAGGGAATGACCTTGTTCCGCAGGCGCTGCTCTCGCCTATCCTCCACGCGGATCGGAAACTCTGGGAGAGAAAGATCTGGAGTCACCTCAGGCCAAACGGAAAACTCGAGCACATGAGAGTCATCGGGCATATACTTCCGCAACATAGAGACGTGGAACACGTCATGCACCGACGCCAACTCAGAGGGTAACTGCAACCGGTAAGCAACCTCACCGATGCGCTCCACAATCGCGAAAGGACCAATATAGCGGGGACTCAGCTTCCCACGCCGTCCAAACCGCATCACCCCCTTCATCGGAGAAACTCTCAAGAACACATGATCGCCCACGGCGAACTCGAGGGGCTGCCGCCTACGGTCAGCATAGCTCTTCTGCCGACTCTGGGCCGCCAACATGTTCTGACGAACCAGGTGCACAACATCCACACATTGCTGCACCAATTCCGGTCCCGTCAAAACACGCTCACCCACCTCAAACCAATCAAGTGGAGTCCGACAAGGACGCCCATACAATGCCTCATAAGGAGCCATGCCGATGCTCGAATGAAAGCTGTTGTTATAGGCAAACTCCACTAACGGTAGGTGATGAATCCAACTCCCCTGCCACTCCAGGCAGCAGGATCTCAGCATGTCCTCCAAAGTCTGAATGGTCCTCTCAGACTGACCATCTGACTGTGGATGATACGCCGAGCTAAATGCCAACTCCGTGCCAAGAGCTCGCTGGAAACTCCTCCAGAATCCAGAAGTGAAGCGCGGATCCCGATCCGACACGATCGAAATGGGAACCCCATGCAACGGCACGATCCGCTCCACATAAAGACGAGCCAACTTAGGCACGCTCCAGCTGACCTTGACCGGTAGCAATCGAGTCACCTTCGTCAGCCGATCCACCAGCAACCAAATACTGTCCTGCCCAGTCGGGGTTCTGGGCAACCCCACCACAAAATCCGTGGTCACATGGTCCCACTTCCAAGCAGGAACATCCAAGGGCTGGAGAGTACCGCCTGGTCGCTGATGCTCTGCCTTCACTTGCTGACAGATCAGGCACCTGGCCACAAACTCGGCCACATCTCTCTTCATGCCAGGCCACCAGAACTGCCTCCGCAAGTTCCGATACATCTTCGTCGCACCCGGGTGCACAGTGTACCTGCTCCCATGAGCCTCGCGTAACACCGCAGGACGAACCTGCTCCTCCGCTGGGACGTACAGCCTGCCACGAAACCTCGCAGCACCGTCCTCGCCGAGCTCCACATCAGCCATCGCAAGAATCCGGGGCAACTCAGGGTCCGCATGCTGAGCCTCTGTCACCTGACGACGAATAGCAGGAGTGACAGTCAGACTCGCAAGCACTGCCAACCCTGGCTCCTGGGGAATCTTGAGCCTGAAAGATACTTCGGGCACCTGTTCCCAGAGCCTCCACTTCCTCAGCATCAAGGTACTGACCGCAACCTTCCTACTCAAGGCATCGGCGACGACATTCATCCTGCCCGGCTGATAAGACAGGGTGAAGTCATAGTCCTTCATGAACTCCATCCAACCCTCTGTCTGAGGTTCAGATCTCTCTGCGAGAACACATACCTCAAACTCTGATGGTCAGTGAACACCTCGAACTTCTCACCGTACAGATAATGCCTCCAGATCTTCAGCGCGAAGATCACTGCCGCCAACTCAAGGTCATGGGTAGGGTAGTTCTCCTCATGGGGCTTTAGCTGCCGAGATGCATAAGCCACCACTCTACCATGCTGCATCAGAACAGCACCCAATCCGACGCCGGAAGCATCTGTACACACCACAAAACCTCCCGATCCAGAAGGCAAAACCAACACCGGAGCCGAGGTGAGCAATCTCTTCAGTTCCCTAAAGCTCTGCTCACACTCCTCGGACCAGACGAAAGGCACATCCTTCCGCGTGAGCCTCGTCATCGGGGTCGCAATGCGGGAAAAATCCTGGATAAACCGGCGATAATAACCCGCAAGCCCCAAGAAACTCCGGATCTCCGTCACCGACCTCGGCCTCGGCCATTGCATCACAGCCTCGACCTTGGCGGGATCCACGGAAATGCCATCACCAGAAATCACGTGCCCCAGAAAGTGCACCTCACTGAGCCAAAACTCGCACTTGCTGAGCTTCGCAAACAACTGGTGATCTCGCAACGTCTGCAGCACCACACCCAAATGGTACGCATGCTCCTCAGCAGACCGCGAATAAACAAGGATGTCATCCACGAAAATGACCACGAACTGGTCCAAATACGGGTGGAACACCCTCTGCATCAAGTCCATGAAGGCTGCTGGGGCATTGGTGAGCCCAAACGGCATCACCAGAAACTCATAATGCCCGTACCTCGTACTGAACGCAGTCTTCTCCACATCGGACTCGCGAATTCTCAGCTGATAGTAACCGGACCGCAAATCAATCCGCGAGAACACTCGCGCGGACTGCAGCTGGTCGAACAAATCATCAATCCGCGGCAATGGATACTTGTTCTTAATGGTCACTTCATTCAGCTGCCGATAGTCAATGCACAACCGCAGACTACCGTCCTTCTTCTTCACAAACAACACGGGCGCACCCCAAGGGGAAAAGCTCGGACGAATGTACCCCTTGGCCAACAGTTCTGCAACTGCGCCCTCAACTCCCTCAACTCCGCGGGGGCCATACGGTAGGGAGCCTTCGCCAAAGGTCCCGTACCAGGTACAACCTCGATCACGAAATCGATCTCCCGCTGGGGAGGTAATCCAGGCAACTCCTCAGGAAAAACATCGGGAAACTCGCACACCACCGCAATGTCCTCGACATTCGGCTCCATCCGGTCAGACACAACCACAGACGCGAGAAAACCCTGACAACCTGAATCAAGCAATCGACGGGCTCGAATAGCAGAGATAAGAAATCGAGAAGAGGCGGAACGGATACCTTGGAAATAGAAGGTCCTCTTGCTCGGATGTTGGAAGTAGACCCTCTTCATCCCACAATCCACCACCGCTCCATGAGTCTCGAGCCAATCCATGCCTAGAATCACGTCGTAATCCCGAAGCTGCAACGCATACAACCTGCCTGGCATACTCCGCCCATCGATCCACACCGGAACCTGGTCGAAGCAATACGGAGTGACCATAAAGTCACCCGAAGGCAACTCCACAGCCAAATCACAGGACAACTGGGTCACCGGCTCCTCGACGCTCGACGCGAAATCCTCCGAAATGAACGAATGAGACGCGCCAGAATCAAATAAAACCCGAGCCGCACAACCCAAAATCTGAACGGTACCTTCCACGAGCTGCGACGCCATTGCCTCTGCCCTGGTCAAGTGCGTGATCTGGCCACGAGCTCTCTGCCTGCCTCCCACACTAGCTGACCTGGGTAGCGGCGGATACTGTCCCTGCTGCTGCTGCTGCTGGGAAACCTGCTGCTGCGGCGGCCTCTGAGGACAGTCGCGCGCCATGTGCCCTGGCTGGTCACACCGAAAACAGATGATCGGCGCCGTGCACTGCCTGCCTGGGTGGGTCCCACTACACCGTGGACAAGGTCCTCGCGATCCACCCACCGATCCCTGTCGCTGCAAAGGAAACGGCTGCTGCACACTGCCCGATGAAGCCTGCCCCTGATCCCTGGACTTCTTCTTGCCGAACCCTCTCTTGAAGAACTTTTTGACCTTCGTGCCAAAGGACGCAGATCCTGTCACCGAAGCTGCCGATGCCGGTACTCCTGAACCACCCGACGCAGACTGAAAGAAACCCTGCTGCTGAGTAGCCGACTGCTGGCTGCGACCTGACACAGACTGCCCCTGGCTGATCGGTCCTCGAGTCCTCTGCATATCCATCTCCAAGGAAATCGCAACACGAGACGCCGTCTCGAGATCAGTGGCCCCATTCGCGATCAGATGGTGCCTCAGCTCCAGCCTCAAGCCCTGCACAAACTGCGTCGTCCTCACCCTCTCATGCTCCATGATATGAGGTGCGTACCGACCCAGCTCGACAAATCGGGCCCTGTACTGCAACACGGACATGTCACCCTGCACCAGCTCCAGAAACTCCCGCATCCGCTGCGTAGCAACAATATCTGGACAGTACGTACGCTCGAAAGCACTGACAAAGTCATCCCACTCGATCTGCTCAAGCGGACGAAGCTGAAAGGACGTCTTCCACTCGGAAGACCACCACCTCCGAGCCGTACCCTGCAACTGGTTGTAGGCCAACACCACTCTGTCCTCGACAGCACTCTTCGCAGAACTGAACACCCGCTCCATCTCATCAAGCCAATCACGAGCCGCATCAGGGTCTGCCTGGCCGCTAAAGTAAGGTGGATGAACTGCATGAAATCCCTCACTGCTCGGCCTGGCCCACCCCTGACTGACGAGCCCTCACCGGCCTCTCCGCCGAACTGCTGAGCCATGAGATGGTACATGCCACGGAGAAAACCCTCGGCCCCCGGAGCCCTCGCAGCATCCGCGGCCTCGGTAGCTCCCGGAACTCTGCTATGCTCCTCCTGGTCCCTCTGGACCCCCTGCTGGATCTCCTGACCTCCAGCCGACTGCCCCTGCTGAGAGCGAGAACTCCTCCTCGGCGCCATCCTCGCTCCTTAAGCACAAGACAGAAAACTCAGAAACGGAAGGTCAGAATAAAACACGCGGTGCCCCATGCCAGCGTCACATGTACATCATCGTTGTGGACTAGTGGACCAATACAATTACCTATGATTCCCATGTAATTCCACAACCGCGCTCTGATACCAGCTGTAACGACCCGAGAATCCGATTACCGGGAAGGCCCGATAACCCGAGACTCGCACCGCCACCCACGAGCCCGAAGACTCGGAAGGGTTAAAAGGATGGTGTGGAAACTACACAAGCATCACAAATAATTGCAGAAATTAAACAGTTATGATATTAAGCAGGAAATGAATTAACATTTTACATGGTCCACAATAAAATAACAACAACAGCAACAGTAGTCCACGACTAGTACAGTGACAAGAAAGAAAAGTACAGCTACACGGGGCATCCCCCGGCTCTGACCTCTGGCACTACCTCTGGGCACCCGCACCACGCTTCCGCTGCGCTCCTGACACGCTCCCCGAAGGTGGCGCCTCACCTGAAACACGGTGAAAACACGCAGGGAATGAGTCTCGGAACAAGACTCAGTAGGGATCACTCGAACCCTACCTCGTAAAACGAGAAACCACTACCCTAGCGGTAGGAAGGTACCTCGGAAAGGAAAGCCCTGTACTCTACAGAACTAGACCCTAACGGCACGCAAACCGACACACGTGCCACGGTACGAGAAGACCGAAACTCAACGGTCGAACCGTCAAAACCCGAAGGTCGGAAACACACGACTGACAGTCTGACACTCCGTACTCGACAGGAGTACCACCCACTAGAAGCACAGCCGGTAGCGTCCCCTGACGTCTTACACCGCACCGCAGGTGAACCGCCTGACATGGTAGGTCCTACCCGAGGCGCAAACACCGTACAAGTAACTACAACAAGTGACTAGCTGGGGTCACGCCCGTCGACGTGGGTCCAACCGCCCCCAACCACGTGTGCACACACAGACCGCGCGTCCCTGGTCTGGCCCTCTGACCGGTTTTCCCCTCAGCCGGACTCTGGCTGCAAGACGTGGGGCCCAACGGTAACCGGTCCACAAACCGTCTCTAAAGGTCAGCCCGTACACCACTCCCTGGTGCGACTAGCACACGCGTACTAGTAGGCTACGACTAGTGGAGGGTCACTGAAGGAGTAGACTCTCAAGTTACGGAAAACAACGCCCAAGCCCGACAACGTGTGGGAATCACCCCACGCACTAGTCCCGTCGCACGGAGACCACGGTCGGAGAAAAGCGAGGTTGCCACCCTCATGGGGCAACACAGGAAGTGGCGGTCCGACCCTGGACCGTCACAGCCAAATGGCGGTCCACTCTAGGGCCGTCACTTACAAATGGCGGTCTAAGGCAGACCGTCACACGGCCAGAGGGGTAGGGGAAGTGACGCGCCTGCTCCAGTGCGTCGCTTGAAAGTAACGCGCCTGAGACAGGCCGTCACACGGCGCCCCACACCCTCCAAAACCACAGGGAAAGTAACGCGCTTACCCTGGCGCGTCGCTTGCAAGCAACGCGTCGGGCTCAGTGCGTTACTCGCATGTGACGCACCTAGACCAGCGCGTCGCATGGCCCTCACGCTCGGGATGGAAAGGGAAGTGACGCGCCTGCCCCAGCGCGTCGCTTGGCCCATCCACATGGGGGACAGCAGGAAGTAACGCTCCTGCCCCAGTGCGTTACACGCAAGTAACGCGCCTATCTCGGTGCGTTACATGGCCTGACCCCCAACGGTCAAAACCCAACGGTCGAAACGCATGTGACGGCCCAGCCCAGGGGCGTCACTAGCAAACGGCGGCCAGTCGCAGGACCGTTACAGCCCTCGACCCCAAAGGCCAACACCCAGGGAAGTAACGCACCCCTCTAAGGGCGTTACAAGCATGTGACGGTCACTGGAGTGACCGTCGCTTGCCCCAGAGCACGCTACGGCGGGAAAACCCCAAAAACACCAACCACGCCCCCGTACCTCCACCGGAGAGGGGGAAAACAAGGGGGGAGACCCCTGGGGACCCCTAGCATGCATCTAAGCCACCAAAACATAGAATCATGGGCTAAAACCATAGATCGGGCGGCTCACCCCAAAACATGGAAAAACCCCAAAAACGCCCAAACATGCCTCTCTCGGCCTCCCCGCGGCCTACAAACCACGGAAAAGAACGGCGAAGAGCTAGGGAACGTCACCCTACCTCAATGGAGCGAATGCTCCGCCGGATCGTCCACGAATCGCGAAGAACGCTTGAAAACCCTCGTTCTTCCTTAAGCTTCCCACGCTCGCCGCACGCCCCCACGACCGCCTCGCCGCCGCCCACGTCACCGCGCCGTCGCCCCGCCGCCGTCTGCAGCCGAAGGGGAGCTCGCCGTGGCCAACCGGGAGGAAGAGAGGGAGAGGGAGGGAGACACGGTGGAGGAGGAAGGAGGAAGAAGAAGAGAGGAAGAAGAAGATGGTGGGGGAGAGAGAAAAGAAAAAGGGTTTTATAGAAAAACCCGGAAAATCCGTAAAATTCCAAAAATTAGGAAATCACACCCCCGCGATCCTCGGAACGCACCGATCGCAACGGTACCACTCGTGTCCGTGTGAACAGCCCGGTTCACCCGCAACGAGCGTCCGAAGAGAAAAGCCGAAACACACACCGGGAATCGGAAAACACACGCGGAAAAAGCCGCGGAACGCCTCCGGGCCTCCGAAACGACTCCGGATCGCGCCGATCCGAACACGAAAGATGTCCGAAACGAAATTTCGGACACAACGGAGCCGGACACTCCGAAAACTAGATCCGGGACCCATGAAGAAGGATCCGAAAGGTCCGGGATATTACACCGCCCCACGTATCAGCACTGTCGCACGGTGACCACGGTCGGAACAGAAACGGGGTTGCAAACCACCCGGGGCAACCCAGAGACTGACGGTCTACCCTAGACGCATCACAGGCTCTGACGGTCTAGGCATGACCGTCACAATCACTTGACGGCCCAACGCAGGGGCGTCACACGCTCGGTGCAAAACAGGGTGTAACGCACCTGCCATGGTGCGTTAGAGTCTGTGACACGTCTACCCTGGTGCGTCACAAGACAACAGAGAACAGCTGTGACGCGTGTCACTCGGTGCGTCACAGCGTGTAACGGACCAACCCTGGTGCGTCACAACGTGGGAATGCGTCTGCTCTAACGCACCCACAGAGGGGTGTCACACGGCTGTGACGCGCCAAGCCAGGTGCATCACATGCCTTGACCCCCAACGGTCAAAAACCAACGGTCGGCAGCCAACGGTCGAACACCCCTGACGGTCCAACCTAGGTGCGTCACAGCACTGTGGCGGTCTATCGTGGGACCGTCACAGCCCACAGACCCCACTTGGCTGCACTCAGGGCTGTAACGCACCCATCTGGGCGCATTACATAGTGTGACGGTCACTAGAAGGACCGTCACACCCGCCCGACGGCGAAACGGCACGAAACGCCCAAAAATTTCAACCACGTCCCCATGCCTTCATAGGAGAGGGGGAAATCAAAGGAGAAGACCCCTGGGGACCCCTAGCATGCTTCTAAGTCATCAAAACGTGAAATCATGGCCTAAAACCATAGATCGGGCGAACTCTCCCAAAATTATGCTTTTGTCCAAACCCGCTCAAAGACACCCCTCTCGGCTCCCATTAAGCTTACAAAACGCGGGGGAGGATGGGATGAGCATAGGGATTCGTCCCCCTACCTCAATGGAGCGAAAGCTCTGTCGAATCAAGCTCAAATCACGAAGAATGCTTTAAGAACCCTCGTTCCTCCACGCTTCCCACGAACACCGCACGCCCACGAGCTCGCCTCACCGCCGCCCACACAACCGCGCCGTCGCCCCACCGCCGTCTGTAGCCGGAGAGAGGCCCGCCGTGATCGAATGGGCGAGAGAGGGGGAGGAGAGGATGCTCACGGTGGGAGGAAGAAGAAGGAGGAAGAAGAAGAAGAAGAAAAGGTTGGGGAGAGAGAAAAAGGGGTCGGGTATTTATAGAAAATCCAGAAAATTTGAAAAATACCACAAAATCAAAAATTACATTTCCGGGATCCTCGGAACGCACCAATCGCAACGGTACCACTCGTGCCCAGGTGAACGACCCGGTTCACCCGCAACGAGGTTCCGAAGGAATTGTCGAAACACACACCGGAAATCGGAAAACACACGCCGAAAAATCGCGGAACGCTTCCGGGCCTCCGAAACAACTCCGGATCTCGCCGATCCGAACACGAAAGATGTCTGAAATAAAATTTCGGACACAACGGAGCTGGACACTCCGAGAAAACAGATCCGCGATTCACGAAGAAGAATCTGAAATAAGGAGAGGATCGACATAGCTGGGACTCAGCTTCCCACGCCGTCCAAAACGCATCAACCCCTTCATCGGAGAAACTCTCAAAAATACACGATTGACAATGGCAAACGTGAGAGGCTGCCGCCTACGGTCAGCATAGCTCTTCTGCCGACACTGGGCCGCCAACATGTTCTGACGAATCAGGTGCACAACATCCACACACTACTGCACCAACTCCGGTCCCGTCAAAACACGCTCACCAACCTCGAACCAATCGAGTGGAGTCCGACACGGACGCCCATACAACGCCTCATAAGGAGCCATGCCGATGCTCGAATGATAGCTGTTGTTGTAGGTAAACTCCACCAATGGCAGGTGGTGAATCCAACTCCCCTGCCACTCCAGGCAGCAGGATCTCAACATATCCTCCAAAGTTTGAATAGTCCTCTCTGACTGACCATCGGATTGAGGATGATACGCTGAGCTAAACGCCAATTCCGTGCCAAGAGCTCGCTGGAAACTCCTCCAGAATCTAGACGTGAAGCGCGGATCCCGATCCGACACAATGGAGATGAGAACCCCATGCAACGAGACGATCCGCTCCACATAAAAACGAGCTAACTTGGACACACTCCAGCTGACTTTGATCGGTAACAACCGAGCCACTTTCGTCAGCCTATCCACCAGCAACCAAATATTGTCCTGCCCACTCGGAGACCTCGGCAATCCCACCACGAAATCCGTGGTCACGTGGTCCCATTTCCACGCGGGAACATCCAATGGCTGAAGAGTACCTCCTAGTCGCTGATGCTCCGCCTTCACCTGCTGACAGGTCAGGCACCTGGCCACAAATTCGGCAACATCTCTCTTCATGCCAGGTCATGAGAACTGTCTCCGCAAGTTCTGACACATCTTCGTCGCACCCGGGTGTACGGTGTACCTGCTCCCATGAGCCTCGCGCAACACCGCACGACGAATCTGCTCATCGGCTGGGACGTACAGCCTACCACGAAATCTCGCAGCACCGTCCTCGCTGAGCTCCACATCTGCCAAGGCCAAAATCCAGGGCAACTCAGGGTCTGCATGCTAAGCCTCTGTCACTTGACGGTGGATAGCAGGCGTGACAGTCAGACTCCCAAGCACCGCTAACCCTGGCTCTTGGGGAATCTTGAGCCTGAAAGACACTCCGGACACTTGTTCCCAGAGCCTCCACTTCCTCAACATTAAGGCACTGACCGCGACCTTCCGACTCAAAGCATCGGTGACGACGTTCATCCTGCCCGGCTGATAAGGCAGGATGAAGTCATAATCCTTCATAAACTCCATCCAACGCCGCTGCTTGAGGTTAAGGTCCCTCTGCGTGAACACATACCTCAAACTCTGATGGTCAGTGAACACCTCGAACTTCTCACCGTACATATAATGCCTCTAGATCTTCAGCGCGAAGATCACAGCCGCCAACTCCAGGTCATGGGTAGGGTAATTCTCCTCGTGGGACTTCAGCTGCCGAGATGCATAAGCCACCACTCTACCATGCTGCATGAACACAACACCCAATCCGACCCCGGAAGCATCTGTATACACCACAAAACCTCCCGATCCAGAAGGCAAAACCAACACCGGAGCCGAGGTGAGCAATCTCTTCAGTTCCCTGAAACTCTGCTCACACTCATCAGTCCAGACAAAAGGCACATCTTTTCACGTAAGTCTGGTCATCGGGGCCGCAATGCGAGAATAATCCTAGATAAATCGGCGATAATAACCCGCAAGCCCCAAGAAACTCCGGATCTCCGTCACCGACCTCGACCTCGGCCACTGCATTACTGCCTCGACCTTAGCGGGGTCCACGGAAATACCATCACCAAAGATCACGTGCCCTAAAAAGTGCACCTCACGAAGCCAGAACTCGCACTTACTGAGCTTCGCATACAACTGGTGATCTCGCATCGTCTGCAGCACCACACCCAAATGGTGCGCGTGCTCCTCGGCAGACCGCAAATAAATAAGGATGTCGTCCACAAATACGACCACGAACTGGTCCAAGTACGGACGAAACACCCTCTGCATCAAGTCCATGAAGGCTGCGGGGGCATTGGTGAGCCCGAACGACATCACCAAGAACTCATAATGCCCATATCTTGAGCTGAACGCAGTCTTCTCCACATCGGACTCGCGAATCCTCAGCTGATAGTAATCGGACAGTAAATCAATCCACGAGAGCACTCGGGCTGACTGAAGCTGGTCGAACAAATCATCGATCCGCGGCAGCGAATACTTGTTCTTAATGGTCACCTCATTCAGCTGCCGGTATTCAATGCACAACCGCAAGCTACCGTCCTTCTTCTTCACGAACAACACTAGCGCACCCCAAGGGGAAAAATTAGGACGAATGTACCCCCTGGCCAGCAACTCATGCAACTGCGCCCTCAACTCCCTCAACTCAGCGGGGGCCATACGGTAGGGAGCCTTCGCCAAAGGTCCCGTATCCGGCACAACCTCGATCACAAAATTGATCTTTCGCTGGGGAGACAATCCAGGTAAGTCCTCCGGAAAAACATCGGGAAACTCACACACCACCGAAATGTCCTCGACATCCGGACACGGCTGGTCTACCAAGACCACATAAGCGAGAAAATCCCGACAACTCGCGTCAAGCAAACGACGAGCTCGAATCGCCGAAATAAGGAAACGGGAAGAGGAAGACCTGATACCTTGGAAATAGAAGGTGGGTCCACAAAGTCGCCGAAAATAAATCCTCTTCGAGCCGCAATCCACCAACGCATGATGTGTCTCGAGCCAATCCATGTCCAAAATCACATCAAAGTTCTGAAGCGGCAACGCATAGAGCCTAGTCAACAAACTCCACCCTTCCACCCACACCGGAACCCCATCAAAATAGTACGGAGTGATCATAAAATCACCCGAAGATAACTCCACTGTCAAATCACAGGACAACTGGGTCACCGGCTCCTCAATACTCAGCGTGAAATCCTCTGAAATAAACGAATGAGACGCGCCAGAATCAAACAAAACCCGAGCCGTACAACCTAAAATCTGAACGGTACCTTCCACGAGGTGCGATGCCACTGCCTCTGCCCTGGTCATGTGTGTAATCTGGCCTCGAGCTCTCTACCTACCTCCCACACTCGCTGACCTAGGTAGCGGTGGATACTGTCCCTGCTGCTGCTGCTGCTGAGGAAACTACTGCTGCTGCCTCTGAGGATAATCGTGCGCCATATGCCCCGGATGGTCACACCGGAAATAAACTATCGGCGACGTGCACTGTCTGCTTGGATGGAACTCGCTACACCGTGGGCACGGTCCTCGCGATCCACCCACTGATCTCAGACGCTGAAAAAGAATCGGCTGCTATACACTGCCCGATGAAGCCTGCTGCTCACGGCCTCCCTTCTTCTTCTTTCGAAAATTCTTTACGAAGAACTTCTTAACCTTCGAGCCAAAAGACACTGATCCTGTCACTGACGTTGCCGGCACCGGCACTCCTGAACCCCCCGACGCATGCTGGAAGGAACCCTACTGCTGGGTAGCCGACGTCTAGTTACGACCTGACAAAGACTGCCCCTGGCTAATCGGTCCTCGAGTCCTCTGCATATCCATCTCTAAGGAAGCCGCGACACGAGACGCTGTCTCCAGATCAATGGCAGCGTTCGTGATCAAATGGTGTCTCAACTCCTGCCTCAAGCCCTGTACGAACTGTGCGGTCTTCACCCTCTCATGCTCCATGATATGAGGTGCATACCGACCCAGCTCAACAAATCGGACCCTGTACTGCAACACAGACATGTCGCCCTGGACCAGCTCCAAAAACTCACGCATCCTCTGCGTAGCAATATACTCTGGACAGTAGGCACGCTCGAAAGTACTAACAAAGTCACTCCACGCAATCTGCTCAAGGGGACGTGACTGAAAAGACTTCTTCCACTCAGAAGACCACCACGCTCGAGCCGTACCCTGCAACTGGCTATAGGCCAACATCACCCTGTCCTCTGTAGTACATCGCACGGAACTGAACACCCGCTCCATCTCGTCGAGCCAATCTCGAGTCAAATCAGGGTCTGGCTGACCGCCATAGTAAGGTGGATGAAACTGCAAGAAATCCCTCACTGCTCGGCCTGGCCCACCCCTGGTCGACGAGCCCTCACCAGCTTCTCCGCCGAACTACTGCGACATAAGCTGGTACATGCCATGAAAGAAATCCTCGGCCCCCGAAAACCTCGCAGTATCCACTGCCTCGGTGGTCGCAAGTGGCACTCTACTCTGCTCCTCCTGCTCCTGCTGAACCTCCTGCTGGATCTCCTGACCTCCAGCCGACTGCCCCTGCTGAGAGCGAGTCGCTCGCCTCGGCGCCATGCTTGCTCCTGAAGCAAAAGATAAGAAACACGGAACAGCAAGGTTAAGAAAAACACACGATGCCCGATGCCAGCGTCAACTGTACATCATTGTTGTGGACTAGTGGACCACTACAATTACCTATGATTCTCGTATAACTCCACAACCGCGCTCTGATACCAGCTGTAACAACCCGAGAATCTGGTTACCGGGAAGGCCCGATAACCCGAGATTCGCACCGTCACCCACGAGTCCGAAGACTCGGAAGGGTTAAAAGGATGGCGTGGAGACTACACAAGTTCACAAATAATTACAGAAATTAAACAGTTATATAATTAAGCAGGAAATAAATAACATTTTAATTAATACATGGTCCACAAGATAACAATAAAATAACAACAGTAGTCCACAACTAGTACAGAGACAAGAAAGAAAAGTACAGCTGCACGGGACAAACCCCGGCTCTGACCTCTGGCACTAACGCTGGGCACCCGAACCACGCCGAGCCTCAGACGCACTCCCCTGAAGCCGCGCCTCGCCTGAAAAACGGTGAAAATACGCACGGAATGAGTCTCAGGACAAGACTCAGTAGGGATCACTCGAACCCTACCTCGCACACGGAGAAACCGCTACGCTAGTAGTAAGCGAGTACCTCAGAAAGAGAAGCCCTGCCCTCTACAAAACACCAGTTTCACGGCACGAAAATCGACACACGTGCCACAGTGAAACGACCGGAACACCACGGTCAGCACGACAAAACCCGAAGGTCGAAGTCACAAGACTGACAGTCTGTCACTCCCGACTCAACATGAGTACCTCCCACTAGAAGCACAGTCGATAGCGTCCCCTGACATCTTACACCGCACCACAGGTGAACTGCCTAGCGTGGTAGCTCCTACCAGAGGCACGGACACCGAACAAGAACCACAACGAGTGACTAACTGGGGTCACGCCCGTCGGCATGGGTCCAACCGCCCCTAACTACGTGTGCACACACAAACCATGCGTCCTAGGTCTGGCCCTCTGACCGGTTTTCCCCCGTAGCCGGACTCTGGCTAACGACGAGGGGCCCGACGGAAACCAGTCCAAAATCATCCTCAGGGTAGCCTCTCCACCGCTCCCTGGTGGGACCACACGCGTGTAAGCAGGCTACGACTAGTGGAGGGTCACTGACGGAGTAGACTCTCAAGTCAACGGAAAATAACATCCGCATCCGACAACGTACGGGGACCGCCCCACGTACCAGCACTGTCGCTCGGTGACCACGGTCAGAACAGAAATGTGGTTGCAAACCACCCGGGGCAACCCAGAGACTGACGGTCTACCCTAGACGCGTCACAGGCTCTGACGGTCTAGGCATGACCATCACAATCACCTGACGGCCCAACGCAGGGGCGTCACACGCTCGGTGTAAAATAGGGTGTAACGCACCTGCCATGGTGCGTTAGAGTCTATGACGCGCCTACCCTGGTGCGTCACAAGACAACAGAGAACAGCTGTGACGCGTGCCACTCGGTGCGTCACAGCGTGTAACGGACCAACCCTGGTGCGTCACAGCGTGTAACGGACCAACCCTGGTGAAACGCACCCACAGAGGGGCGTCACACGGCTGTGACGCGCCAAGCCAAGTGCGTCACATGCCTTGACCCCCAACGGTCAAAAAGCAACGGTCGGCAGCAAACGGTCGAACGCCCCTGACGGTCCAACCTAGGTGCGTCACAGCACTGTGGCGGTCTATCATGGGACCGTCACAGCCCACAGACCCCACTTGGCTGCACTCAGGGCTGTAACGCACCCATCTGGGCGCGTTACATAGTGTGACGGTCACTGGAAGGACCGTCACACCCGCCCGACGGTGAAACGGCGGGAAACGCCCAAAAATTCCAACCACGCCCCCATGCCTCCATAGGAGAGGGGGAAATCAAAGGGGAAGACCCCTGGGGACCCCTAGCATGCTTCTAAGCCATCCAAACGTGAAATCATGGCCTAAAACCATATATCGGGCGAACTCTCCCAAAATCATGCTTTTGCCCAAACCCGCTCAAAGACACCCCTCTCGGCTCCCATTAAGCTTACAAAACGTGGGGGAGGATGGGATGAGCATAGGGATTCATCCCCCTACCTCAATGGAGCGAAAGCTCCGCTGAATCAAGCTCAAATCACGAAGAATGCTTTAAAAACCCTCGTTCATCCATGCTTCTCACGAACACCGCACGCCCACGAGCTCGCCTCACCGCCGCCCACGCAACCACCCCGTCGCCCCGCCACCGTCTGCAGCCGGAGAGAGGCCCGCCGCGATCGAATGGGAGAGAGAGGGGGAGGAGGGGATGCTCACGGTGGGAGGAAGAAGAAGGAGGAAGAAGAAGAAGAAGAAAATGTGGGGGAGAGAGAAAAAGGGGTTGGGTATTTATAGAAAATCTGGAAAATCAGGAAAATATCAAAAAATCAAAAATTACATTTCCGGGATCCTCGGAACGCACCGATCGTAACGGTACCACTCGTGCCCAGGTGAACGACCCGGTTCACCCGCAACGAGGTTCCGAAGGAATTGTCGAAACACACATCGGAAATCGGAAAACACACGCGAAAAAGCCGTGAAACGTTTCCGGGCCTCCGAAACAACTCCGGATCGCGCCGATCTGAACACGAAAGATGTCTGAAACAAAATTTCGGACACAACGAAGCCGGACACTCTGAGAAACCAGATCCGGGACCCATGAAGAAGGATCCGAAAGGTCTAGGATATTACAATCACGGTGAGGGTGAAATGGCAAGAGGTGCAAGTTTATCTTATGTTCCACTTCATGGCCAGTGGGCCGTCTCTCCCAGCCCATCTTAGAGAAGAAAGAGGTCCATCCAAACTTAAATGCGATCGGAGCTTTGAGTCCACTGCTTTCCTCCTCTCCATCGATCAATTCTTCCTTAGCTTCTTCAGGCCATCGGAAGTTCATCTTTCATCCAAGCCATAAAGGCGGTGTTTGAATCTGCTTATCGATCCCCTAGGCTCATTCTCCAAGCCCTCCTCGTAATATTCCTCCTCAAGTTGCTGCTACTGATTGTCCGATTGAGGACTCGACTTCAGCAACTTTTTTGTAAAATTCGTGGAGTCAAATGTTAAGGGGTTCAATTGGCATCCATATTGCTACTTTAAATGTTAATACTCTCTCATTTATCCCCCAAGAGGCTGAAGCATAAATTCCGTTGAACAGTGAAACTTTCCTTGCTGCCCACAAGGCATGGATCGCCGGCCATTATCCGCCACAGGAGTCAGATCATAAAGAAGATGATGAAGAAGAAGATCGTTGCCCCCGTTGCCCAAGTCTTCATCCATGATCCCTATACTTCGATGTACCTTTTCTTGGGATCGTTCACCTTTGTAATTTTTAGAGAATCCTTTCCCTGACTTGGGTTTTTATTTGCTTTTGTTGTATAGTCCCTTAACTTAGTTTTTCTTCTATTTTTGGGTTAGCCTTCTGGCTAAAGCCCCTTACCCATTGTAGGTGCCGGAAGGTGGCGTCCGCGTACGGCGTGCGCGTGTCCTCCTGAACTTGTGCTACCGCTACCTACATTGCACAGGTTAGAAATGAAGAAATGATGTGATCGCCAGAGACTTATACCTGAGCCTCACAGGGGTAGAGTGATCGTGAACGCCTTAGGAACAGGAGAATGTGGGTTATTGTCCTCGACCGGCCAAGAGCAAGGAGCCCTGCGAGTCGATGACGAAGTCCCTGCAAATTAGACTGTGGAAGTGCAGAATATGCTTAGAGAAGTAAAGAAAGCATGCAAATGGGATCTATCGTGCCGGGAAGGGGTGTGGAAAGGGGGATGGCCGAGACTTTCGACCATCCGCCTTCCCTATATTTTGGGTTGAAAAACCTCTTTAAAATAGGGAACTAGGAAGATCTAACATGTATGAATGCAGTGAAATGAAGTAAAACATAGCAAACTAGAGAACAGAGAAGGGAGGACGGGGTTTGCCTGACGCGGCGGCGACGTGGAAATGGATCGACGGCACTCCGATATCACGAACAGGACGGGAACGGATAACTTGCTATCTCACACAGCTCGGCCTCACACCGGACGGTCTCACACCGGGCGACACACTCAAATCTCACAAATGGAGAAAGGAGGGAAGGGAATAGCACAAGAGAGGAGCTCTCTCACGTACAACAAACTTTCTTTTCAATTCATAATATGGAAACAATACATGAGCCTCCTTTATATGGGAGGGGGCTATAGCAAACACACCCACAATCTTTTACAAATAGCACATATGTCCTTAGCCCAATAAAACAAGCTTACCTACCTAACTTTTGACTTGGGGGTTTTAACCAAATAAAATACACAAAACACACATGTTTATTGACTATGACTTAGCCTAATAAGACGAAAGTAAAAATACATGTAGGAATACATGTATACATACACACATAAATACATATACTCAATACGCAATATACTACCGTAGCCATAAGCCGAGTCTTCAGGAAGGATCTCCGAGCCATAAGCTCGGTGCAGTTGCGGTGCGGCGTCGGCTCCAAGCATTGGGCCCGGTAGTGGACCCGGTGTCCCCACCAACCCTCCCGGGGCCGCTGGAACTCGACTCGGTCGAGTAAGGGGGGACACTGCTGTGCTAGTGCTCCAGCAGATCTGGATCGAGGCGCTGGAGATCTTTCCGGCTGATCCAGGAATCATCAGAAGGTGGACGGTCCCGCCAGCGGACAAGGTAGCGCTGGTACTCCCTATTCCGTGTAGTGGTCACCTGCTCATCCAGTATCCTCTCAATATGCTCGCGCGGTGCTCTCAAGGATGTGGGACGCACAGGGGTGGGCTCACTCTCAAGGGGAGGAGAAGGCTCGAAAAGGTCACTAGGAATCGCTGTGGGTTCCTTGTAGGCCACTAGGTCGGTCACATTAAAGGTCGAGCTAATCCCCTCTTCGGGAGGTAAATCCACAACATAGGCATTGGCGCCAATCTTCCGCAGGATTGGGAAGGGACCATCACTACATGCTTGTAACTTTTTAACTGCTCCCGAGGGGAGTCGTTTGGGCCGGACCCGTACCATAACCAAGTCACCTTCTTGAGATTCATGGTGACGCCTATGCGAATCAGCTGACTCATGCAGACTAATGACGTGATGTGCAAACTCTTCGGCTGACTTGGACAGTCTAGACTCGAGGGGAAGGTTGGGTAGGGTGGACCCAGGGGCAAGCTCAATAGCGTGTTGTACATCACACATGGGAGGGAGTCGAGAAGGCAAGTCATCGGGGACGATGCCTTGGAAGTCCTGCAGTATTGTCGGGACATCAGTTGGAATTGAGACTCGGGATTTCTTGGGTGTGATGGTGACGTAAACAGCCAAAATAGGGGCACCCTCAACAACCTCTATGTCTAGCTCACCAACATTCATGGAGTCAAGGCACCTAACTAGGTCATGACTAACCTTAGGGACCTCAGAAACGGGTGTGATAGATGTAGGAGAAGAGGGAAGGAGAGGTTTCCCTTCAGTGGGAGTTTGGGGATTCTCCTGAATTTTGGGAGTTCCGGTGGGGGTGGAGGTGGAACTCTTTCCCGGGGTAACCTTTGGGGGTACCGGGTACAACTGAATCTTCTTCCCGTTGTAGGAGAAGGAACACTGATTGGACCGACCAAAGGTAGCGAGGTCGACATCATAGATCCATGGTCGTCCTAAGATGACGCTCCCGGCCTTCATAGGCATTACATCACATAAGATTTATCCTTGGTAGGACTGGAATTGGATGGGAATGACACATGTGGTGGTGATTGGGATAGAAGTGGCATCGACCCAAGCCACGTTGTATGGCCTTGGATGAGGGTGCGTGTAATATCCCAGACCTTTTGGATCCTTCTTCGTGGGTCCCGGATCTGGTTTTCGGAGCGTCCGGCTCTGTTGTGTCCGAAATTTCGTTTCAGACATCTTTCGTGTTCGGATCGGCACGATCCGGAGTCGTTTTGGAGGCCCGGAGGCGTTCCGAGACTTTTCCGCGCGTGTTTTCCGATTCCCGGCGCGGGATTCGGCTTTCTCTTCGGAAGCTCGCTGCGGGCGAATCGGGCGGTTCCCCCAGGCACGAGTGGTACCATTGCGATCGGTGCGTTCCGAGGATTCCGGAAATGTATTTTTCTATTTTTTGGTATTTTCCTGAAAAATCAGATTTTCTATATAGCCCTAATTCTTTTTCTTTTTCTTTTCCTCTTTCTCTTTCTTCTTCTTCTTTCTCCTTCCTTCCCCAACCGTGACCGCACCCCTCTCTCTCCCTCTCTCCCATTCGGGTGCGGCGGACCCCTCCCCGGCTGTTGACGGCGGCAAGGCGACGGCGCGGATGCGTGGGCGACGACGAGACGATCTCGTGGGTGTGTGGCGAGCGTGGGAAGCGTGGGGAGGCGAGGTTTCTAAAAGCGTTCTTCGTGGTTCGTGAGTGATTCGGCGGAGCATTCGCTCCATTGAGGTAGGGTGACGTTTCTTAGCCTCTTGCCGTTCATTCCCGTGATTTGTAGGCCGCGGGGAGGCCGAGAGGGGCTCGTTTGAGCATTTTGGGGTTTTTCCATGATTTGGGGAGAGCTCGCCCGATCTATGGATTTGATGCATGATTTCGTGTTTTAGTGGCCTAGAATCATGCTAAGGGTCCCCAGGGGTCTTCCCCTTTGATTTCCCCCTCTCCTGTGGAGGCATGGGGGCGTGGTTAGAATTTTTGGGCGTTTCTACCGTTTTCGGGCGCGGACTGAGAACGCGCTATACTCCAGTAGCGCGTTCTTGAGTGTCGCGCTGCCCCGACGGGGCGCGTTCATCGGAGAAGATGAACAGTAGGGCGGTTCGTGTCGCGCTATGGGTCCTAGCGCGATTAGCCTTGTCGCGCTAGGAGGACCTAGCGTGATGGTCCTTGTCGCGCTAGGGAGTCCTAGCGCGATCTTCCAAGTCGCGCTAGGGGACCCTAGCGCGTTCTTCCTTGTCGCGCTAGGTGTCCCTAGCGCAATCTTTTCCATTGTCGGGTGTTCCCCTTGGGCCGTGTGTGTGTCGTGGGCACCCCGTGGAGTTCCGTGACCGTGTCTTCGGGCGTTCGGAGATTTCGGTTGCCTTGGTCATGTGTTTGGCCATGGACAGTGTGTCCGTTTTCTTCCGACTGCGGTCACCGTGCGATGGTGATGGTACGTGGGACGGCCCCCGTACTTTGTCAGGTTCGGACATCGTTTTCCGTTGGTTTGAGAGTCTACTCCTTCAGTGACCCTCCACTAGTCGTAGCCTACTAGTACGCGTGTGCTAGTCGCACCAGGGAGTGGTGTACGGGCTGACCTTTAGAGACGATTTGTGGACCGGTTACCGTTGGGCCCCACGTCTTGCAGCCAGAGTCCGGCTGAGGGGAAAACCGGTCAGAGGGCCAGACCAGGGACGCGCGGTCTGTGTGTGCACACGTGGTTGGGGGCGGTTGGACCCACGTCGACGGGCATGACCCCAGCTAGTCACTTGTTTGTGTTTACTTGTACGGTGTTTGCGTCTCGGGTAGGACCTACAACGTCAGGCGGTTCACCTGTGGCGCGGTGTAAGACGTCGGGGGACGCTACCGGCTGTGCTTCTAGTGGGTGGTACTCCTGTCGAGTACGGAGTGACAGACTGTCAGTCGTGTGTTTCCCACCTTCGGGTTTTGGCGGTTCGACCGTTGAGTTTCGGTCTTCTCGTACCGTGGCACGTGTGTCGGTTTACGTGCCGTAGGGTCTAGTTCTGTAGAGTACATGGCTTTCCTTTCCGAGGTACTTTCCTACCGCTAGAGTAGTGGTTTCTCGTTTTGCAAGGTAGGGTTCGAGTGATCCCTACTGAGTCTTGTTCAGAGACTCATTCCCTGCGTGTTTTCACCGTGTTTTAGGTGAGGCGCCACCTTCGGGGAGCGCGTCAGGAGTGCAGCGTGGTGCGGGTGCCCAGAGGTAGTGCCAGAGGTCAGAGCCGGGGTATGTCCCGTGTAGCTGTACTTTTCTTTCTTGTCACTGTATTAGTCGTGGACTACTGTTGCTGCTGTTGTTATTTCCATTGTGGACCATGTAAAATGTTAATTTATTTCCTGCTTAATATTATAACTGTTTAATTTCTGTAATTACTTGCGATACTTGTGTAGTTTCCACACCATCCTTTTAACCCTTCCGAGTCTTCGGGCTCGTGGGTGGCGGTGCGAGTCTCGGGTTATCGGGCCTTCCCAATAATCGGATTCTCGAGTCGTTACAGCGCGTAGGTATGGCTAAACAGGAGACAAAGTCTGAAGAGACTGTATTGATACAGCTCCCGTTGTCAAGGATTACCTTGCAGGGATGAAAGTTCACCATGATGTAGGTTTGAAAGATAGAGGTTCGACGTCAATCGTCCTCCTGGGGTGTTGAGATACAGCGAACTACACCCAATCTTTTCTGGCTAGAACTCTCGAAAATGTCTCCTATCTGCATGTACTCGATATGCGTGCCATCAAATATTACGTCCATTCCCTCAAACTGGGCGATGAGGTCAGGATCGGTCATATATCTGTCCTGTTCCATACGTTCTAGACGGCCTGAGGAATTCTTAGACCGACGTGGCATGCACGAGCTCGGACCTAGATGATGCAATCCTGGGACCGACAATTAGCAAGGTGTGGACCCATCCGATATGCAAAGGGTCAATTTGAAGGGATCGGTCAGGGAAAAGTTGCTCGCCCGTAGGCGAAGTAGTTGTGGAATTACCTCCTGACAATTAGGGTGCCCTAATGCGGCAGTCTAGGGCCTATAGGATAGGCTCAAGCAAGCTCTCGCTTTCCGTCCACAACGATACACTCAGGAGACAGGCTGCATGGATCGGGCTCTCGCTCACCTCGCCGCGCGGCAAATGATAAGGATACTAAATGAGTAAGTGAGTGGAGCACGTACCTAGCTAGACTGAAAAGTCTAACTCCGACCGGAGACGAAGGCGAGCGGGGACGTGCGGGCCCGCACGGCGTCGACGAAGCTTGAGCGGTTATAAAGCATTCACTCCACGCAGGGAGGATTTAATTATTACAAAGTGCTTAAAATTTCCCGTGCAGGGGAACAAATCAGTCCAAATTCTCCGCGCAGGGAGACTCAGAGGTACCCTCGTCCCGTAAATTACGGCCTGTGTGTCAGCTACCCGGCGACTCGGGTACCGGACAACCGTTGTTGCGGACTTCGGATGCCACGATCAATAAGTCAAAAAGATATAAATATAAAAATATATATATATATATATATATATAGGATTTATATATATCTCAAATATATATATATGTTATATATCTAACTTTTTTTAAACCACTTTTTTAATCAAATAATATATATAGATATATATACAGATATATATAATATTATATATATTCCACATATATATTATATATATTTAACATGTATTTTTTTTCAAATCTCCATTTTTTTTTCAAACTTCACCTACTTTTTTTTTCTTTTCACACTTTTTCAAACTTCACTTTTTTTTCAAATCTTTACGAACTCCTTCTGCGCAAATCACGCACGGGAGGTTGGCTGTGGGTGCGGTCAACGCATGAGACGTTGGGGCGCCGGCAGATGCGACCGGGCCGCTGGGCGGCCGACCGTGGGCATGAGAGGGCCCGTGGAGGGGGGGGGGGGCAGGAGGGCCCCTTGAGCGCGGGCGGCCGACTTCGCGGGTGGCCGAGGCGACGCGGCAGCGGGTGTGCTGGTGGTGAAGTGGACGACGGTGGGCTGTCGTGGGGGTGGTTACAGCAGAGGGTGGCTGTCGGCGAGAGAGACGCGGGCGGGAGGTGAGGGCCGTGGGTGACGCGGTGGGACTCCTTCTCGTTGCCGGTGAAGAAGACGTGGGGGTGCTGAACGCGAGGGCAACCGGTGCTGAGCCGCGACGAGGTGGACGGGAGCAGTCCGGGCGGCTGGCTGAGCCGCGACGGGGCTGCTGGAGATGCCTGGGGCGGTGGTGAAGGCGGCTGTGGCCGGTAGCGGGCGGCTGTCGCGGCGGGGCGGGCGCCGGGCTGGCCTTGGGAGCGGGCGGCCGCGGGCCGCTGCGGACGCGGTGGCGGGGTCGCCGGTGACGGGGACGGTGACCGGCGGTGGTGCCGTGGGCCGTCGGTGGAGGAGGGGGGGCCGGTCGCGGCGGGCTCGCCGTAGCCGCGGGGGGGGGGGGGAGAAGAAGTTGCAGGGGGGGAGAGAGACGCAGGGGCGTCGTGGAGAGAGAGAGAAAGAGAGAGAGAGAGGGACAGAGATTACAGGAGAGAGAGAGAAACGCTGGAGGGAGAGAGAGAACCGAGAGAGGGAGAGAGAAAAACAGTGAGGAGAGAGAGACAGAACTGAGAGAGATTGAGCGCGGGAGAGAGGGAGACAGAGAAACACACATAGAGAGAGAAAAAAACGTAGGTGATGAATCTTTTTTTTCTCTATATTTTTTTTTCTGCTTTTCTTCTTTCAACCGTAATTTACTATATATATTTTTTCTCTTTTTTTTTTCACTCCTTTCTCCCAACCAGCAGAACTCAACTATTCTTTTTTTTTTGTTTCTTTTTTTTTCACTTCTAGCAACCTAGAGAGAGAAAGAGAGACGACGTCGGGGACGTCGGGTCGTCGGAGACACCGTTGTTGGGCTCTGATACCAAATCTGACGTGGCGGCGACGTGGAAATGGATCGACGGCACTCCGATATCACGAACAGGACGGGAACGGATAACTTGCTATCTCACACAGCTCGGCCTCACGCCGGACGGTCTCACACCGGGTGACACACTCAAATCTCACAAATGGAGAAAGGAGGGAAGGGAATAGCATAAGAGAGGAGCTCTCTCACGTACAACAAACTTTCTTTTCAATTCATCATATGGAAACAATACATGAGCCTCCTTTATATAGGAGGGGGCTATAGCAAGCACACCCACAATCTTTTACAAATAGCACATATGTCCTTAGCCTAATAAAACAAGCTTACCTACCTAACTTTTGACTTGGGGGTTTTAACCAAATAAAATACATAAAATACACATGTTTATTGACTATGACTTAGCCTAATAAGACGAAAGTAAAAATACATGTAGGAATACATGTATACATACACACATAAATACATATACTCAATACACAATATACTACCGTAGCCATAAGCCGAGTCTTCAGGAAAGATCTCCGAGCCATAAGCTCGGTGCAGTGGCGGTGCGGCGTCGGCTCCGAGCATTGGGCCCGGTAGTGGACACGGTGTCTCCACCATTGTCGGTCAACCAACAGAGGGCAGCCAGCATTGTGGTCGCTCAGAGGGGGTGGGCGGCCATGTCGATGGCCGCCCCCTGCAACTGGGGCTCGTCCACGGCGGAGCTCTCCGACGGTGGGTTCTGCTGCTAGGGGAAGGTCGGGAAGAGTAACTCTAGTGCTCACAGCCCTCTCTCCCTCGAACTAACAACCCCTCCTACACTCTCCAACCCCTCGTGAGAAAATGTCAAACTCCCCCTCCCACCAAGTCTCCCCGTGAGATGATTCGGAACGGAGTTTTGTATGTGGGGCAATCTCTCCCCAAAATCATTCGAAAATAGAGTGCGTGTGAGGCTACGTGGGTCTCGAACACCCCGGAGTGGGGATGGTACCCCCAACATTACGGGTAGGGGTGGCAACTTATCGCGAAATTAGATCCATGAAGGGATAGGGTGGAGCCTACCTAAACAAGGATGAGACTCCACACTCACAATCAACCAAGAAGAAGGATCACTTCAATGATGACTAAGTAAGGTCCGCGGGATGTCCGAAATTAAGCGTCTACACCCATGTATGAGGCTTTTAGCCCGCCGTTTATTTTTTCTTAATAAATTTTTTATTTCCAAAAATAATAATGTCTAAAATAACTATATTCTCTTCTAAATTTTTTCTCTTTCCACATCTATATATCTTCTTTATCTCTTTTTTTTGGTAATCCATTAGTTTATAAGGCTACCTTGGCCACCTGGCACCCCAAATCCAAAGATTAGTAGGGCTATCATCTACATGTGTTTTCATAAAAAAAAGTTGATTTTATTGATGAAAACACAATATTCATTAAATCTTAAGGAGAGGTTAACCACAAGACTATTTTTTACTCTTTTTCAGCAAAAGAAGGCCATAAAAAATAATGTCAAATTAAGATAGACATTTCTATAAATTTGTAAGAAGATATTTTTGTAAAAAAAAATTCTTGTAGAATTAATATTGAAATTCATATTAGAAAATATAAAGAAAGAAAGATAGAGAGTTGAAGGGGAAAGAAAAGACATGTGGTTAGAAAAGAGAAAAGACATAGTCTTTATATTCTCAAAAACTAAATCCTGACATTTTTAGTACTCAGTTCAGAGTCTTCAGAGCATAGTTATGTTTGTTACTTATGACAATCAATATTCTTCACTAAAATATTAATATCAAATTTGATAGGGTATTCAGATGGAACCACCGGCACCAATGCCGACCCCTCCTCTTCTTCCTCTCCGCCCTGGTGCTGCTGCTGCCTGCGCCTCCACTCCGCTCGTTCTCGCCACCGAGCACACCGTCTCCCATCTGCCGGGCTTCCATGGCCCCCTCCCCTTCCATTTGGAGACTGGATAGGTGATCGAAGATCCATCTCTCTTTCTCCCTCCCTCCCTCCCTCCCCTTCTTCCTCTGGTATATATATATGGAGTGGAAGAAGTGTGTGAAGGCGCGTTCGCTCTCCTTTGGTTTCTGCTGCGGGTGGGTTGGGGTGGACGACCGGGGTGGCATGCAGCTGTTCTACCACTTCATGCAGTCGGAGAAACAAGAGTCTGAGAACCTCGAGAGAGCACCTACTGGAAACCATGTCTCGTGAAGCTCCTGAAGCCAATGATCTGAAAAACTGCTGTCCTCCATGCCTGTAAATTTGAAATGGGTGAGTTGTGAAAGAACTATACATAGAAGGATTCGCAGAGGCACTGAAATCTGGAAGAAGAAGAAGACGACGATGGTAAAGAGGGGAAAAAACCACCTGCACCAGAAACACGACGAATGGCGGTGTTGGCGTGGTCGATGTGAAGAATTTGCAGAGAGAGAACTGTAGAGAGGATTTCTAGAAATGCAGACAGTGTCACGGAGTGTAACCAGGAATGAAGAAAGAGCTGATTTCCAGAGAACCTGCGTTGGAACAGACGCGAGTACAAGAATAAGCACTTTTTTTTAGGGCAAATGAGAGTTAACTCTGTCACACCTTTTGAGGTAGAATAATTTATCTGAATTATGAGAGTTATGTCTCAATGTGACTCGATTAACTTTTTTTGGACTATCGAACTATAAAGGAGATAAATTGGAGATTATCCCTGAGATCAACGGGGGATAATTAACCCCCAGTCAAAGTGGGGCATAAAGGTTATTTATAAAAATTTCAGAGGTACAGGAGTAATTAACCTTAGTTTGTTTCTATTTCATATTCAGATTTGACGGCTTAATCGTATCGATCGTATCGATATTTTATTGATACTATACGATATAACACCGAACCATATTGTATTGCAATATATCAACTATATAATAAATATTTTATGGAATAAATTATGTGTTGAAATCATTTGCAGTTTAGTTGGTTAGAGAGTCGCGTGTCTCAACATGAGATTTATGGTTTGAATCTCACAACTAACATCTATTTTTTGCTCTTTTTTTAAGAAAAAATAAAAATTAAAAAAAACGTGCTCTTGCTACATTTCAAACCTAAGATCAATCGCTACAAAGAAATGCCTCCAACCAATTTAACTATCAAAGTCAATTGAGCACAAAATAAAGCATATGATATTTAAACAGATATAAATATCGTACCAACTGTGTACCACACGTTGATCGTATTAATCTTCAACTGATACGATTCGATATTTGCGATACATAATATATCATACCGATACGTCAAACTTTGTTTCACACTACTCAACAACAATAGGTGATGCTTTTTTCAGGATAGTTACACATGTAGCTTTAGAATTTTAAGTATTCTATTTTATATTATCATATTCTTTATATTATCGTCTACGCTCATATTATTGTAATTTTACCTCGTGTTCTAATTATAGGGCACAAATTTAACCAAATATCCTGTTGAGTGAGTAAAAATATAATATTTTAGACCAACACAAAAGAGAATATATATATATATATATATATTAATATTTGAAAATTTTGCATATATACCCTTGTAAAGTTCAATTTTGTCAAATATACCTTTCATCGAAATATATTATAATGAATATCTTTAAAAATATGAGTAATGTCACGATTATATCCTCGCCGTAACTCTTGTGTGTTTAACTCGAGTTAAATGTGAGGTAAAGGGTAAGATTTTTGTATATATATCCCTATAAAATTTGATTTTGTCAAATATATCTAAATCTAACGATCATAGATGACATATTTCACGAAATATTCGGTTCCGTCGGCGGCAATAAACTAAAAGAGTATAACCACAATATTTCTATCATTTCTATCTAAATGAAGGATATTCATGATTACTCATATGAAAAATATATTTGACAAAACTGAACTCTACGGGAGTATACATGTAAAAATCCCTTAATATTTTAATCATAAGAGAAGATCAGATAAGGATATATTAATCTTCTTTTTCTGATGTAATCTACATAAACCTAAGATGAACGATAGATGATGGTAGAAGTACGTACGATCAAAAATGATTTGTTACGAACATAGTTTACCGTCTCGATCGACTCGCCCGTCTCGATCACGGGTCAAGACAAGTCGGATCGGGTCAATCCCGACTCGATCCGTCTCGATCTATCTCGTTTCATGTTAAAATAAAAAAATTATATATATATAATATATATATATAATAATAGAATAAAATAGAAAAAGATACTATATATATATAATATAATATAATATTAAATTAATGAGACGACTCGATGATGACCCACGACCCGGGCATCCCGCCCACAACCTGGGTTAGGTCGGGTAGTGCGGGTCGGGACAACCCGCACCGGGTCGACAAACCCTGGTTACGAGAATTTTAAGATATCGATATTTACATCTATTCGTTTTATAGAATCGACACAAAACATACGCGTATTTCGAACATAAATCACAAAAACAGGTGGGCATGCATGCATTCTCTTGCTTCCTCTGTTCCAATAATTCTAATTCATCGACTTCATGCACCATTAATCTGCGCGACGTTAGCATGGCCCGTGGCTATGGAGGCAGGTTGCAGAGAGAGGCGAGGGCATCGACGACGGAGGCGATGTTGGCATGCGAACCTGCGGTTCCGGAGAGCAGCAAGTGCTTGGGCGCCACCGCCCGATCAAAATAGAAACCGCCCGGCACCAGCTTTTCCTTGGGCTGCAAGGCCAGCCAGATAACAGTGTCGGCTCCCTCCTCTTTCGTCCTAAGCCTCCCCGAGAGCCTGCAAAGATCACTCCGAGGCTAATAATAAACCATGGTAGAAGGTCGGCGACTTGTATCTGTTAAGCATACTTTGACATACCTCTCGGAGAAGCTTGGTATGCTCTTGGAGACACCAGGCGTATCAGCCCAGCCTGGGTGCATGGAGTAGAATCCAACCCCTTCCCCGCCGTGGATTTCTGCCCACTTCTCGGTCAATGCTACCTGAAAAAGGTTCAAGACTAGAGAGTCTCATTCAATCAAAAACACAGCATTTGGCTGAGTTCTTCTGTACGAAGAAGCAACCCATCTTCTATCATATACCTCCAAGGAAAAAAGGGAAGAAGAAAATATGTTGTGACTTAATAGTGTGTTTGGGGTCACTTTTTTTTTCCTGAGACTATTTTGCACTTGACTTTGTTTTACTTGAAGTTTTGTCCCAATCTTTAAAAATACCGTTTACTGATCACTGACTTGTTCGGTAAAACTATAATAATCTTTAAAAATTGCAAAACCCTGTTTGGCACACATATGTGAGAGAGAGAGAGAGAGAGAGAGAGAGAGATGGTGCTAGATGGCCAAGTAGTTATAGAAGAGAGCAGCGAGATTTGTTCTCCAAGAGCCCATGGCTTGTCATGGTGATCTCACCACCTCCCCCCTTTGGGAGAGATCTCGAGTTCGATTCCAGATTCCTCCCTTCCCATAAACAAACAAAAAAAGTACCTATAGAAAAAAAGATTTGTTTTCTAGGTTAAAAAAAAAAGGAAAAAAACAACTAGGGTATGGGAAAGTTAATGAAAGGTTGACATCCTCCCTAAAAAGTAGGCAACGTGGCTTTCAACAGGATTTAACCTCCTTCCTCTCGTTAAAAAAATTAAGAGAGAAAATGGTCAAAAAAATGCAACCAGACACCCTATAAATATTGGTCCTCTCTCTCTCTCTCTCTCTCTCTTTCTCTCTCTTACACACAAGATTACCACATATGGGATCCAAAATCTCTGCAGACAAATTTGTCATAGAAGTTTGAAGAACAATTTGGAGAATATTTGTACAGTACATCTTTACGGGTGGTGTTTCTGGACAATAGTTACTGTTTCTTTTTCCCTTTTTTTCTAATCTCACTAGAGACTAATGTAACTGGCAAAATATTTTCCTCGTTGAGCAAGGAAAAAATTATAAATGGCACCCCAATCTCTTTTTGCATTCTTTCTTAATAGTTTGATTAAGTAAAATGCTCTTTCCATGGAAAGAACAACAATTTGAGGTTTTAACAAGCTGGGGGAAAATTCCACAGTGGGAGGGGACGTAGTAACCTGGAATAAAATAATGAATAAATCGATATTATTACCTTCTCAAATTTGAAGTGAAAAAATATAGTAAAAATATGAAAAATATGTAATTCCTGCATAAAAGAAAATTTTAACTTAATTACTGAAGTGGAAACCCAAAAGAAAATTTGTAATGGAATTATTGGGCTAAGAAATTAGGACTTATTGGGTTAACTCGGAGTTTAAGGAAAACCCACCCATAACTAGGCTAATTGGACCTTAACCCTTGACCTAATGGGCTCAAATCGAAACCTAAACCCTATCCCATTATTGATGGCCGATCTTACCCCAAAAACCCTAACCCTAGAAGCCCCAATTTTGGTTGGTGGCACTAGATAAGGTTAACCCCGAGAATTTGGCAAAACTTTCTCCCTTGATAAACCTTGGTCGAATTGGGATTCTAGAGGGCACCCTAACCCTATAAATAGAGTGCCATGCCTCCTAGCAAACTCTATTTGCTCTAGAGGATGACGGCGTGCGTGATCGAGGGAGGATTCAGCGGTGGAGGCGAGGTCATCTAGGGTTTCACAAGTTCATCTTCTTCCTCTTCTTAGATCGTAAAAGGTAGGTGTTCTCTCAAGTCTAACCCTTAATTCCATACATCAAAATGTGCGTTTATAAATCTTCTTTCATTTGATATCATTTTTCCCAAATTCTATTGACTGTATCGATCATGGTTGATGTTTGAATTGAGATGTGTCGAGTTTCGTCGGAAGATGAGTTACTGTTTCAAATCGCGGTGCTAACAGGGGCCACGTCCCTGAATGTGGTGCCCCGATAGACCGCGTTCTTGTAGGCCTTTTGCTTTTCAAATTTTTTTTTTTGAATGAACGCGGCCTCCAGATAGACCGCGCCTATCTGGATCGCGGCCCAGGAGAGGACCGCGTTCTGGCTTGGGTTTTCCAACAAACCCTAACTTTTCCAGTGCTTGATCTCTGTTGTTTAAGGTTAGACAGCATGTTCATAGGTTGTAAATGATTTCTGAACGCACTATATGACTGGGGCTCATGAAATAATGCTTAATCCTTAATAAGTTGATTAAGATCCATGTTTCACTCGTTCTTCTTGATGTTTATATCATCTCCATGTTATCTTGTGCAGTAAAAGAGTAGAGTATCATGTTGAATCTACTTGTTAGATGTATCAATCTTCTGTGCTTTCATGACATGCTAGCCTAATTGATTCTTCGGTGTTTTCCATAGAGTAGAATTGAAGAAGTTTTGTTTGAGAGTCGTGCCACCTCGGTGGCATTGACTCACCGTTATTACTGGTTTCCGTGTTACTGTACACACTTAATTCTTGGTGTAGCTAGAACCCTCCGCTGGATATTCCTTCCGTCGGACTGGAATTACTACATCAAGGCCTTCGTAAGTCTCCGCGAGCCTAAGATTCCCACTAGGACGCCGAGTAGGTTGTACCCCAAAAATCTTGAAAATCACTGGAATCCACGTCCTACTGTGTAGGATAGGGTTCAACTGGCCTTTGGAAGGGTAGAACGGGGTTCTATCCAAGTTCTGCCATGACTGCTCTGAACGCGGCCTGAACAGGGACCGTGTTCAGCCTTCTGTTTAAGAAGGTGGTGGATCGCTAGACCGCGTTCTCTTGTGCCTTAGCCCTATTGACTCTGATCGCGGCCGTCATGCTGGACGCATTCAGATCGCGGTCACGGGCTAAACCGCGTTCAAGCCCAGTTTTCCCGGACTCCTGTTTCCTTCGTTTGTATTATGGGTATCCGAGTCTAGTCCAGATTTTAGCCTTTCAGGGCTATCTTCTTTGACATTCTTGACCTTTTTAAGGTTATATTTCATAACCTCATTATTGGAATGAACTTGATTCCTATTCCTAAGTCATTTCCCTAACAACTTATCCCTTGACATAATGAGCTTGAATTATTGAAATTCATCTAAGGAATTCTTATCTCAACTCTTGATGTCCTTGATTATATGAGCTTGTCCTTGGAATTCTTGGCCATTCAATAATGAATGTCTAGATTGTTACTTGGATCTTGAATCCACCACTCAATGCCAACGCACCATTAAGGGCGCGGTCTGATCCTGAGAGGAGCACCCGAAAGTTCTAGTTGCCCATGGGAGCTGTAATGACAAGGTGTGACATTACACCGAAGTACTTACTTGCGTGATAAGCCTATGACATTCAATCTCTCTTGAATTACATGACTCTACATGAGTTGAATACATGATTATACATGCGTGCTTGATATGGCCAATCACATGATAGTTCTTGTTACATGCACTTGTTCTAGTTTCCGTTATTATCCCTATTTTGAGATTATTAATATTCTCAGTCAATTCTCATCTCATCATCTTACTTAATTTAGTTACATGCTTCTCTATTGAATCAGTCGTTACTTTATTCATGTTTTTCTCGTTAGCACATAGAAATCTTATTAAAGATGTTAATCACTTAAAGTTTACTTGGCACAAAGATGTAATTCCTACTGAGCTTTCGCTCACCCAATTTTCTCAACATTTTTCAGGTAGCTCGGATGAGGACCTTCAATCGGACGAGGAAGGGTGAGCGTGATCTTGGAGTGTACCTGCTTAGATGTCTTATCGTGTCTTTATCTTTTCTTGATGTCTTGGGTTGATTGTCATTGTGGAATCGAGTTGTTGTTAAAGCGGTCAAATGAAGGTGTTATGTCATTTGTTTTAGATCAATGGTTTAGTTAGAGTCAATGGTTACCGATGTAATTAACCTTTGATTATCAATAAAGTGACTCAAATGTGTTCCTTTATGGCTTGGCCTCTTGTGGCCATTGTCGTGCTCTGATTAACATGAATGATATAACTGCTACATTCCGATTTTCCGCATCGAGGCGTGACAGGGGGCTCCGACATGGAGATCTAATATCACTTCTCCTCTTTATGCTTGTGGCTCATGTTCTCAGCAGGGTGTGGCTAAGAGGAAAGTACTCGGGTCTGATCAAGGGGTTCCAGATTGGTAGAGGAGGGCCTTCTGTCACTCACTTGCAGTATGCTGATGATACTATCTTGTTCCTAGCAGAAGATGAGCAACAGTTTGCAGGGCTAGACTTTTGTTGGAGCTGCTGGAAGAGGTCACTGGTCTGAAAGTTAACTTCAACAAGAGTATGTTGGTTGGAGTTAACATGGAAGATATCCCACTCAAGAGGGCGGCTTGCATTTTGGGCTGTCAGTTAGGGCTTTCCCTATCTCTTATTTGAGACTCCCTCTTACCCCAGGTGCTTTTTGGTGTGCAGATTGGCTTCCCATTATTCAGAAATATAAGTCCAAGTTGACTGGTTAAAAAGATAGATTGTTTTCTTATGGGGGAAAATTAATACTATGCATATCAGTTTTGGATAGCTTATCTATTTATTTTCTCTCTATATTCCGGATCCCGAAAACTTGGGTGAAGAAGATTGAGTCCATTCAGGAGAGATTCTTTTGGCATAGGAGTGGGGGGCAAATGCAGCGGTTGGCATGATATCAAATTGAGAATTGTGGCAGATAACAAGGAAGTGGGGGCTCTGGGGATCAAAGATGTTAGAGATTTTAATCTAACCCTCTTGTGCAAGTGGATGTGGAGGTTGGGGGCGGGAGATGATGGATTGTAAGTGCAGGTTATCAAGCAGAGATACTATGACAAGAGGAGAGTTTGAAATTTGGCTTCACCAGCTCAGTACCAAACCTCGCCTCTTTGGCGTAGCATTTTGACTTGTAGGGATGTTATGTTCTCTTGTGTGTGGGTCCAACTTGGGAAAGACGATCAGTGCCTTTTTTGGAAGGATAGATGGTGTGGCGACTTCACTTTGGAGGCTTCTTTCTCGAGCCTCTTCACTGCTTTGGCTGACCAGTTGTGGTCGGTCTCCAGGGCTTTCGACGCCAAATTTTCAGGAGGGACCTGGGCACTGACCTTCAGGAGGGATCTCACGACCTTCAAGATGGAGCATCTCCCAACCCTTTTACTCCTCCTCCTCGGCTACACCCCGAACGCCGATAGGGAGGATACGTGGACCTAGAGGTGGGGGAAGGAGGCATTCTCAGTTAGGTATGTCTACACCATTATCTCAAATAGTGGGGTGCGCTACAATCTCGCCCCTCAGGTTTGGAGGCCGAGGAGTCCACTGAAGGTGAAGATTCTCACTTGGAGGATCTCCCATGGCAGATTACTCACCCGAGACAAGCTACTACAGTTCATTCTGGACACCCAACCGACCTACTATTTATGTGGACAGGAGGACGAGTCTATAGACAACTTGTTTGTAAGTTGTTCCTACTCACAGGCGGTGTGGGAGGGGCTTGCTATCAAAACCGGCTGTGCCATTGATCGGCAGAGACAAGTGTTTCATATCATTCAGCTTTGGGGCAGAAGGTGGCCGAATAGAGGGGATAGCATAGTGTGGTGGCTGATCTTGTATGCCACTCTTTGGTCTCTATGGGGAGAACAAAACAATAGAATTTTAAGGAGGGAGGCTAAAGCTGAGGAGTCTATGGCTTCTTTCATTTGTGATAGAGTGTGGGAATGGGCGGAGTTGCTTTCTAATATGAATTCCCTCAACTCCCAGCTTTTTGTCATGCCGGGGGATTAGTGAGTGCCACATTGTCTTGGTGTGGCCTTTTGTATAGGGATTTTTTGAGAGCTTATTGTTTATACTTGTACATCTCTTTTTTCATTTAATACAATAATGGTCCTACCCACTTTCAAAAAAAAAACCAGCCTGGGGGCAAAAACATCCATGTTGTTCTCTAGATGACAAAATGTCTACCATTTTTCACATCTTTCTCAGGAAAATAAGAATCACCATTTATATATAACTTGCATGATCATGGGTTCATAAGGCTTCTAAAACCATTCGTGTTTCAAGTTCCAGAAACCAACACTGTTTCTAAAGAAAAAGGAATTTGGGATTGAACAAAATAACATGCATGAAGACATCAATTTGTTAAGCTAAGAGTATCGATTTGTCAACAAGACATTGATTATTCAAAAAAAAAATTCCCACGAAACATCTCCATGCATCCAGTGACTGAGGTTTACAGACCTGAACTCTCTTGTTTTGAGCATATTGCTGTATGCCATTGAAGTTAGTTTCACTGAACTGCAATGAAACAATTAAATCGGATTACTTATGTGCCACCCTTTAAATGAATACAACATCTTCTTTTTAACCACGTAAACTAATAAACTGAGACAGAAGTTATAGAAGTAGAAAACGTCGCAAATCGCTAAGGTTGTGAAAGAACAAACAACTCAACATTCTCAGTAGGATCTTCAAGGAGGGCCATTCTGCTGACACATTGCACTGACTACCGTTGATAGTTAAATATGTCAAACATGCAAAGAAGAATCTACCTGAAATTCCTTGGGTAGAGGTGCTGTGTACATCCCACCTGAAGAGACTGTAATTACTCGGGCATCGGGTGCTGCTTTCTTTAGTAATGGCAACATCATTTCTGTCATAGCATAAGTTCCTGCTACATTAACAGCAAAGTTTAGCTCCAACCTGGCAAAAATTAAGAATAGCATAGTTATTAGCTATCTGAGCAGTCCAGTATAATAAATGAAGTATCAATACAATTCACCATTTAGAAAAGAATCTATATACTGATGTAGCAACTTACCCTTCAGATGTAGTAACATATTTTTGCTCCAGTACGCCAGCATTATTGACCTAAACACAGAATTTAGTCAGCATTCTGTTTTCAATTCTGTTGTAGATGAATGTTTCAAGGTGCAGGAACTTAAACAAAATACTGATTTTTTTAAGTTAATTTTCTTTTGAAAGTAACTTAAACAGAATCCCGATGAATCCACAAAAGAACGAAGCATGTGACAACAATCACTGACCAGATATCTGTTGCTTTCTCACTGCAATAGATATAACAATGAATGAATAAAAAACTTCAGATGCTACTGATGACATTGATAAAAAAATTATGTCACTAAATTGGCCATCCCTAATGTTTTGAGAAAGCAAAAACTTACCATACATATTTACAAAAAATTATTCTTTGAAGTGATCTCATAGGAACAGACCAGAATCATACATAACAGCATGGATGCATTAGAGATATCCCAAGATGTGGTTAATAATGCAGTTGACTGAGCAGGGACATGAATGTAATACCTACCCTTATGGAAAGAACCAGGGATGGCAGTACCGGTTTCGGTACCCGTTTCGACTGGGTCCGAAACCGAAATTGTTTTGGTTTCGGATTCGGTTTCGGTCCGAAACCAATTAAATTATTATTTTTTTCTTAAAACCCTACATTTGGTTTCGGCCCAGTTTCGGCCTTGGGTGTCGTTTCGTTTCGGTCCGAAACCGAAACGTTTCGGCCGAAACTGCCATCTATGGAAAGAACGTAAATGACATTTCACCTCATTTATGATCCAGTGCCATGTAAGCCAACCATCAACATTTACGGTCTTCCGCAAACACATGAAGGACAAAAATAAGATAGCTTCCTGATTTAGCAAGAAAATAATCTCAGCTTCAAGAATTCAAAGTGCTCGGTCCCTTGATGTTGTGATGTGCATTTTAAAATTATAACTATTTTTTCCAACAACAACAGCTAAGAAAGAGATAAATGGGTTATGGCATGATTAGGTATATTTCTGGCTATTATTGCAGTCTAAAAGCATAGCCTCATATTATGTCTTTCAAGAGTTTGTAGTTTACACTTTGTTCACTTCTCTTTGGCCTGAGCTAAACCCCAAAGCGAAGAAACTATGAACTGTAACAAGTAGACACGCTACATTTGATATGTAGTATACAAAAATAATTTAATCAACGAAAAATAGGCATTAATATAAAGTGCAAATTTATAAATTTTTATTAACCTTTATATGCCAGATTGTATCGCTTGAGTTTAGCTGGAATATCATTTAACGGTTCACCGGAGGCAACTCTGGAAGAAAGACTAAAACTAAGAGGTTGTCAGCCCATGCTGGCAGTGACTCCACTGGCAGCTAATATTCTATAAAAGAATCAGAAAGCAGTAAAAAATCAAGATTTCCTCTTCACTGGGGAGAAGCAGTGCTCAACCTTCCAACTACATGCTGGTGCTTAGACTAGATTCTAGCAAAATTGGGGAACTGCCATCATTGTACAAGTCAAATACATAGCAGAGACATTCATTGACTAGTCGTGCTTTCTCCTTCAACAGAATCAAAGAACTTGTTGTGAAAGCTCAGTTTCTAAATATGTTCCCTATTTTCTGAAATGCCATGGATATTGTCTCAGATAACCACCTTTGGCAGCAATGCTCATCCTACATAGATGGGAACAAAATTTCCATCATTTGTTTTGCTCCACAAAGTGTGACAAGCAATCAAAATTCACATTCACATATTGGTATAATATCCAAGAGTAGGGAACTCTGCGACCCTGAAGGTGAACATGAATAAAACATTGGCAGCTTTTATGACCATACGTAGGTAAGGAAATGTAATTTCCTTCCAAAGGCTCCAAGCATTCAAACCACACAATAGTACTCCTCATAGAATAAGTCTCATAAGATAACAACAATATGCATAGAGGGGCACCATACCAGTACATGAATTGGCTTATCCATTGAAGAAATTCTTGATGCAAAGGACTTGATCTCACTCATGGAAGAAAGATCACACACCTGGCATGATTAAGTAAGAAAGAAAAGTTCAAATAACTCATCACGAATGATTCGCATATAAAAGATGAATATTTTGTATTTCTTGCTTCTTGGAAAGAATACAAGCAATTCCTCTGTAAACACGATAAGCATATTTAACAATAAAGTATTATGAAGCAGGTTGACAGACAGCTAAGCATACCTCCATGTGTACATTTGGGTTGCCTGTAGATGACTGAATTTTTGACAAGGCAGCTTCTCCCCTTTCCTTACTACGACAGACCATGTATACAGTTGCACCACTGAAAAGGTTGGAAGAGGAAAAAGATGCTGATAAAAGTTTAACCTGAGAGAATAACTATCTGAGGTTCTGAACAGAATATGAATCTATGGCACAGAAAGCGCAATAAAGTTGGCACCGTGAAGCAAGACCCTCAGCAGTTGCATAGCCGATGCCAGAATTTGCTCCAGTGACAATGCAATTCTTTCCCTCCATTTGCATTTGCATGTCCTCTTCTCTAAATTTTTTTGAGTGTTCCCTGAAGACATTGATATTCTAGGATTAGCCGCTCGTGCACGAAGATCAGGTAGGTGGTCTTAATAAACATCCCCTGCAGTTAAAACAGAATTATAGAGGCCATAACCAGCATCTTAAGCGGTGCTTTAAGGTATTCTTCATGATCCAAGAATATAACCTGTTTTCAACAATCAATCCTGTCTCTGGTCCAAAATTCCTGAAAGCATACAATTTTTTTGAATGGAGATAGACCTGCAGCATGTCCAAGTATACTTGGCAACTATTGAACCTACATTTTCGATTCTACAGTTCAAATCAGTCCATCCCTGAATAAGAGGGAAGAGATCAAGAGAGCAGCCCTGAATGAAGAATAGACAGAGAGAAGGAACAAGAAATCGACAGCCAAATGGCAAACTGAAATACCATCACCATAATGTTAAGACTTAGGTGTGACATAGGAAGAAAACAGAAATACAAAGTGCTCAAGTTAAATCTAGGAAGGTCAAATCCTCCCCTACTATGCCCAACCACCTTATTTTAGGACTTCCCCAATTTCTTTTGCCCCCCTCCATTTGACATTGATCACATGTTCTAACAGGCACCACATTTGAATGCAAATGCATGTGACCAAACTATCTAAGCAAATTTCACTTAAGCATAGCGTATACGTGTTATAGCCAAGTTTCCGCACACATATTCATTCAGAATCTCGTCCTTGATAGTCGATCATATAATAAAAAAATGTCTGAAGTAGATAGTACTTCAAAGCCATTGGTTCTGGCCAAGGAATAATCAAAACCCTCCGAAAACATTATTCTTGAACTAAAATGATTTTATATGACCTACAAGCAAAAGAAAGTGTATTGCCAACCCAAACTGAAAAGAAAAATAAAAAGAAGAAGAAGAAGGCTCTTAGGACACAAACGGAATACCGTTTTGCATATTAACTTTCTAAAGGTACCTAAAAATTTGGCAAAAGCCTCCTTTAAAACGAAATATCATCTTCCACACTACGCTAGCCTGTGTGCCTCTATTTTTCTGCCTCCAACAGATTCTACCCTCAACACGTTACTTAGCCTGATGACTTCAGCTATGCTCTAGACAACATACTCTGCATGTCAGATGGGTACATATCAAGTTTTCATCTCCTACTAAAGTCTGCTTCCCCATCAACTGGAGCTATTTCTGACATATGTTAAGCAACTGGAAACCATCCTGAGCGGTTTGTTTTTCTAATTTTGTCCCTAGGAAGTGCAACTCATGTATGTTTCCTAATAAGTTGACGATAGGTTTCACCTTAAAGATTTATCCATTGGCATCCTCATCCTGGCGTAGTTCTGACACTGACCTACTAGACAAACTCAGATGCTCCTCCAATTATGCGTTAGTAGTTTTTTCTCCCTTTTGTGTTTAATTTCTTTCACATTATCCGGCATTCTCAGCACAACTTCACCTTCTACTAAAATCCGCTTCCTCTAGTTTTTCGCCCTGAAGGCTCCCAGATGTATCCATCCCCATCGTCGCCTGGTGACCGCATATCCACCTACTTTACAATCTCGGTTGCTCAACCCATTATGTGATAGTTGCTTTCTCCCATTACTTTCACCAATACCCTGAAATCTCAACCCAACGTAGTCGTGTCCAAAATCCCCCCTCTCCCCGCCCACAGCAAGATGAATTCGGAAACATAAAGAAAAGATTTTGGATTTTCTCAACTAGAAAAAGGGATTGGCTACAACTTATGAATTATGATCGCCCACAACTTTCGACTTGATAGTTGGAACTTAAAAGAAAGGCACTCGTCCGGCGATGTCAGTTAAGATGCGGCCTCACTCACAGGCGCTGGCACAGAACCAAGGCATGTTGCTCCTTGTATGATTGGACTAAAACATTCATAATTTACGCAAAAGCTAAAATCAAGGGAGTCTACTAATAAAGAGGATTCGGACAAAAAAAAAGGACAAGAACACCTACTGGAAACCATGTTTCGTAAAGTTCTTGAAGCCATAGATGCCAAAAGTTGCCGACCTCCATGCCTGAAAATTTTCCATTTCTCGTGAAGAAGAAGGTGGGGGAGAGAGGTAGAAAAAGAAACGAAAACGAAAAGTTTGGAATTCTCCGAGACGAGCACCTTGAGCAGAAACATGAGGAGTGGGGATGTTGGGTTGGTCGACTTTGAACAATTTGCAGAGTGAGGAGTACAGGGGACGACTCCCTCCTGGATAATGGAAATGGAAATGGGGGAGTATGGAATGAAAGAGAGCTGGGTTTGCTAGCAAGAACATTACTGCTGCCGTGCGAGTCGCCGCCCCCCTGCGCCCACACCCCACCCCCGCCTCACCAACGCGTCCGCACGCAGCACCGTACATTTTTGCGGGACGCCCCCGACGAGCACGTTACCTTTGCCGGTTGAAAATCTTATTACCGGCCTGTCTGTAAGCAAGGCTCGCCTCGTACCGAATCCTACGAGTTACCCCGACACGGTAAAGTTGAACATTCTTTTAATTATTTGTCTTTATAAAAATAAAATTTATTACAATGTTTAGATTGTTTATCTAAAACTATTATTTCCTGCATTATTTACTCTATTTTATTTATTTTTAACCCGATTTTGAACATTATATCATTATTGAAATTATTAAATAATCAACAAATAAATAATTTGACAGTAAAATTTAATATTCTTCTTCGTCTAAGATCTATCATTCATGTTATATTATTATATAATTATTATAACCTTTTCAAACTTTACAAAAATTTAGATTAATTTTTAAATATTATATTATTCTTTAAATAATTTATAACTTTTATATTATTCTTAACAAATATATCAAGATGCGATCTAAGTCACCAGAGTAAGTTCGAGTCCACAAACCATATCTATAAACCCTTGCACATCACAGAGGATTTGAAGAGTGTTCGCAGCGAAAGGTCTTAATCAATTGAGCCACTCTTTAGTTATGAGGAGCAAGCCACCTACCTGATCGAGGACCCCCAGCTGTGGAAGCTTTAATATGAAAACGGGATGAGTTTTTGGCACAATTGAGTTTTGACACAGGTCTTAAAAACAATCAAATACTTTACTATTACAGTAGAGCTAAAAAGTCTTCACGGTTGAATTCACCTCAACCCGACTGTTTAATCAAATACTTTTCATCAGACGATTTTGATGAAGAGTAATTTTTTCTTTCTTTTCTTTACGACGAAGATGAAATTTTAAATTGGAATGCTATCGTTGCATTACTCATTATCAGGATCATTAGAATGTCACATCCTTTTTATCTTCGTTTACCACCTTGGAACCTGATATAACTTTTGACAGTGCAAAAATCAGAATCCGGAAACAAACAGTAGGGCGAAGAACATCGCCACACAGAGACGGTAGGTTCGAAACTGCCCTGAATTTGAACATCAAACTTTTGCCTTTACAAGCAGAGGGCGGCTGTTCGATCCTTCTTTGAGTGAGTGGATTTTCTCCCTTATTTATGGGGTTTTACTGGGGCTAATCTCCCCCCACTTGGGTGGGAGACCTCTGGTTTTTACCTGTCTACCACTACGTTATTTCACCAAAAGAAAATACTACAATTCCATGAGTATTGCACGCGCACCATATAGACGATTCTAATTTGTACTTCAATGTCCATTACATTAATAAATTCCCCTCACTTGAGGTTTGAGCCACCTAAAGCAGAAAATCACGAGCTACAAATAGCCCGGTTACAATGATAATGAATGCGGTCCAGGCAAAATCGGCCTCCTTCCTGACTAATAAATCTTGGCATATATTTCACAGTACGTGAAAACAGTATAACATTCCACGAGAATACAAGATACACCGATTCCATTTGGTATATACAGAACATGACGACAAAGTCTAGTTACAATGCAGGGGCACACATGCGTCACAAAAACCAATTAGTTACCGGCTTGAGGAAACACTACACCCAGATGGTGTACAGAGCTTCATCAACCAGTACTGTTGAAACCTTTGTCTTGCACACTTAATGGCACAGTTACGGTTTACTGCGAAGGATCCTTGTGTTCGTGTATTGTAGGGCCAATTTAGACGCAGGTTTCAGGACCCCCAAGTCCAAAGATCATAGGCTTCCTCAACCAGTACTGTTGGAGCCTTTGCCTTGCATACTCCATGTAGTCAAAGTCGATGTCATTAACATGCTCCTGCAGATGCAAGAGATGCAGAAACCAGAGTCAGGGAAAAGAACAGCGGGGGGGGGGGGGGGGGGAACATACTACAGTAGTGAATCAAGAGTATTGAAGGTTTTGGACTCGTTTCGAAGGAGGAAAAAAAAAAGGGTTTTGGGCTCACTGAAATTATCCCCCATAACCCCCAGAGTAAATGACTTGCTAGAGTGTACTTCTCGATATCTTCAAGTAGATTCTCTAGTTCAACTCCATCGGGTTCATCACCTGAGAGAAAAGACACAACGTGCCTGACATTTTTCCAGACAACAGTAGTTCTAGCAAATAGATGCAAGTATCATGGAACCCCAAGGCAGCCACCTAAGAATTTAATTAAGAATGCAGTGACACGCACATCTAGTAATTTAATTAAGAACGTCCTAGAAAATTTAGAAGAGCATAAAATGTAGTTGAACGAGTAAAGTATTCATCAATCAAAATATACAGATGCATTACTTATCGGAATTCCTAACCACATTTTGTTTGCCACAAGCGGATTGACTTTCAAACATCAAAAATATAGCGTGAACATGATTCTTGGCAGTCAAAAAACTTAATCTTTGGAGGTCTAGTCATAACAATGCTTGGGGTCATCGCAGTAAAAGGAGAGTTGAATATCATAACATGATTAGAACATGAATGAGGTGAGACCGGGCCTGTTCAGTAGCACAAGGAGTGGCCAATGCGTGAGCACCCTTAGTGACAAGCTGCTAGTTGGTGGCTCTCCACCATGAAAACGATCTCAGTAAAAATACAGTTTGATGACACATATATCAATAGCTGATATGAACGAATTATATGTTTGATCTTAGCCGAGGAACACATCCCACAAGAGGAAGGTATCAACGTATGAATCAACTTGCTCTTTCATGTGGTAACAGGTACACCACTCGAGAGCGGTGCTACATGATCCACATTGCCGGTTCTTTCTGGTGGATGCAGTTAACATTAATAAAACCAAAGAAATAGGCAGGACAAATGATCCACTTTTCACGGAGTACATTGTGATCCTAAAACAAAGCCAGAAAAGTAAACTTCCAATTCTCGATCTTCTGCTCCAACAGTTATATTATCAGGATCTCTCTGCACAACTAATTTCTTAAACTTTGACACTGATGTGCCAAGGTGCACAAATAATGAGCTTTGTCAAATATAGACAAAGAAAATTGTTTCCCATGCCATTGAAATTATAACCGCTTTCCAGATTCAAAACATCCCAACCAGTCAGCAAAACAAATCACATCACCATTGCCTTTTCTTTATTCATGAGCAGTGAACACGAACCCCACCCGGTTGTAATTGTTTGGGGCCAACGATGGGGGAAAAGGGATTAGACAGAACAAAACTGGACCAGACTACTCCAGAATGCAGCAAATCACATCACAACTTACCTGAGCTTAGATAAGTATGCACAAATCTTTTCCGCTCCTCAACATCTGTGCAAAAAATCCAAGATAGGCCAAGTATGATACTACGTCAATCTGCACAGTTACTTTTCCCTGAGCTAAATGAAACATGCAACTCAAACTGAAAATCACTAACTTACCTGGGTATTTACTGAAATCCAAAATGTGTGGAGTTTCTGTATGATAATCAGCTGCCATTTCACAAAAATGATTGGCGAAGTCATATGCAACAGGGTTGTAGCTAGCATATTCATAGTCCTTGTGAGAAGAAAACAGAAGAAAGAATGAGTAATGTATATTGCACACAAATATAATTAATACTCGGGAGTCATATAAAATAATATTGGAGAACACCAAAAGAGTCTGTTGACTGGAACTTAGAGTCGAATTATACTAGTTATGATTTCTAACCATAAAAGGACCCAGAAAAAGGAAGACCTTGGGAAACAAGATGGTACATAATTTGCAAGAGCATGCTTATCAGCAGTTGACTTTGAAAGCTACCAAAATAGCACAGTACATTGAAATACATTAATAAAGTCAAAAGCTCCAGTCAAGGAATGCTGGAGTATCTGAAGTGAATTGGTGACTCTTGACAGCCTCCAGAAATAGATAACATCACAAGCCGTTTCCCTAGGTGCACAAAGCAATGAGCCATGAACTGGTCGTAAGAAAACCATTAAACACATGTCGGCAAGCACCAGTTTGTAAATGGACAGAAAGGAGCTCCATCCTAGATTCCCCTATGCATGCTACTAGAACAAGGATAATGTGACAATGGAGGGCGAACAAAAGAGTGTACACATGGGCATAGTCCAAATAAAAGCCCTCTATTCACATATATGACAAAGAATAAATTCTAGGAACCCGATTTCGTTCTCTTTTCTGGTAAGAAACTTAAAGTATTTCCTTCTTTTGTTGAACAACAGAAAATGTGATCCTTTTTTCAATTTGATCAATTATATCTTCTCAATTGCTTAGAGAAGATGACAACAAGCCTTGAAGCCATAGCAAACGGGTAGATGCTTATTCAGTGACAAGTGGAACATTAAACAAACACAAACAATTTGACAGCATATAGAAGTGGAACAAAGCTTAATCACACAACACAATTATAGACGCAGGCAACTTACAATTATGGTCAATGATCTACTCTCTTCATCAATCATTATGTTACCATATTGAAGATCATTGTGACAGAACCCTATCTTCTGACTCTCGACAGACAATTCTGTTTCCAAAAAGGTGATCTCATCCTCAATTTTGTCCAAGCAAAACTCTGTCAATTCTTCAGGGGATGCTAAATTCTTGGCTGCCTTAAGCCAGCTCCTACAAAGCAAAATAAACTAAGCATTATCTTCGCAGTTCATCTTACAACCCAATGCCCATTAAACACATGTTTTATCTATATGAATCAAGAGAAGATGGCAAATCCTACACATGTTTTATCTATATGAATCAAGAGAAGATGGCAAATCCTACCAACACACTGTCATGAAAAAGATGAATAAAGTCTTAAACTTATTGTAGCATGGAAATATACCTTAGCCTGTCCCAGAGGAGGACATTCTTTGGACCAGGCATGCCAAGATTATGAAACTCTCTCAGCTTTGCAGCAATAAGTGCAGAAATTTCAGGATCACACAGATCGGCTGCTGAGAGCGTCTGAAATTCAACATCACAAACATAAAATCAGCAAACAACTTTAATCAGCTAAAAGGAATTGTTTACCATCGACACTAGAAAAGTCATGCTTTGAAGTCTTTTGTTCATTGCTGATGTTCAGTGGTAACACCATCTTCCAAAAAACAGGACAGTACTAAGCCATTGCATACCTTTATTCATGTTTTTTTGTTTTGAAAGTACATACCCTTCTTCATGTTACAGTGCTTAGGTTAAAGGTCAAGGAAAGGGATAAAGCAGTTTGCTCCTCGGCTGTAATTGAAGTCTGAGAAGAATGCAACTGATATATTACCCTCTATTAATCTACTCGACAGGTCTATTTTCTGTGTACTATAGCAGGAAGTGGAATAGTTTTTGCAATGTTCATCAGCCAAAAAGACTCGTCATATTGATAAATGAAACTCAAACCCACAAAACCAAATTCATCTAAGAGTCAATTTATCATGGTATAATGATGGAATAAAGTAGAATGCAACCAAAATCCTATTTATTAATCTATTTGCAGGCAATATAGAATTATACTAAAAAATGAAATTTTCTTTGGTGATGATTTCCTAGATGCATTACTTCTCCATGGTGACAAACTCCACTTCATGAGACCATACTCCATCTCATGCATTGAACTAGTTGCGCATCATTTACAAGCATGCATCAAGTGTAGGAAAAAAACATGCTTATGTCTAGCATATCTTTACCCAATTTCTTGAATTAACAAATTTACAACCTCCCCATCATCATAATCATGAAGACTTTTTCCAGAAAAGGAGATAATCTTGAGACTTTGATGTAGAATGCTGTAGACTAGATATAAATACAAGCTCCAAAAGGAAACAGAAAGGATGCTTCAATCACCAAGTCCTTTCTGACGATGCCTCAACTTCAATTTGCAATAAGAATGTGCTTCAATTACAGAATTTCAATAGAATTTTGCATCACAAGTTAGAAGGAGGGTTTTACTTTTAAAAAGCTGATCAGGATATCAACAAAAGTGAGCCTCTATGAGAGTTTCAACCTTGGAATTCAGATCAGACACAGCAAATACAAAAAACCTCTTGAGGGGACGGCAGATAAAGCTTATAACAGCTCGTGCGAGAAAACATAAAAACTCGGGTTGAGAAATGACATTATTGACGTGTTGCCTTCTAATAATAGCTTCTCAATTACGAATCAACTATTTGCACACAGTGGCAGGGGTCCCCAAAAAAGAAAGAAAGAAAGTGTACGGTAGATCATGATATTGTAAGGACAAAAGTAGTATCCTACAACGCTACTGTTCAACCCCAAGAAACGACAGAGATTGACCACCATTACGGGGTAATCAGGAGTCCAAATTAATATCTTTACAAAGAAGTGGAAAAAAAGAAGTGTAAGCTTTTGCAGTTGGTGTCCTCCATTGCTCAACTGAAACAATACTCTCGTTATGTTCTGTCACTCTTCGGGAAGTCTTAGATGCCTTCGCTAATCTTTATTCCATATACAGGTTTTCTTTCTCTGCCCATGTCTAAAAGATGAGATATGGTTGTCTATTGTGTTTGTTTCCTGTTTCTTTACTCGAGATGATAAGAGCGATTTGGTCAACCAGGAGAAAAGAAAGCAACACGGCGCAACAACCGTGCTTTTACACTGCAGACCAGTGGCCCAGGATGAGGACGAAACACACGATCAAAGCAGTATGATACTCCAAAAGTCATAGTAGAAATCATGTGTCCTCTTAGAAAATTTCAAGAAAGGAACTGTTATAGTCTGAGTGGTCCCCACTTCCCCACCTATGTCCGACTGGGGGGACATTAATCAAAAGAATCTAGCATGATAAAGCAAAGGGCAACCACCATGAGGGCCCCCAGAGATTCTCGTGGATACTTTTCACACCGACCATTCTGGCTTACCCCGAAAAGACAGCATTTGGGCAAAATGTTACAGCAAAACAAACACCTTTAACTGCAGTTTCCCGGCACATGGAGAGACACCGGACTAGAAAAATCTGGAATTTTTGTCTCCCAGAGATCCCAATATGATGTTTGAAGGTTCATACAAGCTCCCTATCCTAGTCGATTAAATAATAAATACTAAAGGATGAAGACTAGGCAAGATCACAATATGTTATTTATAACCTTATCAGACGCGCATGACAAGGTCGCCCAATTCACAATTGCCGGACAGGAGGAAACAACAACGGATGGCAGGAACTGAAGTGGCGGATGTAAGAAAATGGGAAAACCCATTTAGCGAGCAACTCACCCGAGCGTGGATGAACTCCTCCACTCGACCATTGGAGAAGCGGCCGAGCAGGCGGGGGCCCTGGCCGTGGTGGGACATGCACTCGAAGGTTCGGATCTCGGCGTTGCGGTCAAAGAAGACGTCGACGCCCTCGCCGTAGATCCGGACGAGCACCTTTCGCGGAGGAGCCCCGAGCTCGCCGGCGGGCCAGTTGATCTGGTACACTTCGTTCGTCATCGCCCCCTTCAGCGGGACCACCTCCAGCGCCTTGCAGTCCGCAACATCGCTCCAGCTGGAGGCCAGGCTGTGTAGCATCTTCTTCGCGTCCTTTGGGAGCTGGGCCGCGTTGTCGATTGCAACATCGATCGATTCCATCCCCATCTCCACGGCCACCATCTTCTCTTTGAAACAAAGCAGAGAAATCAGGTAGATAAGCCTCCTCTTCGGCTCGATCCAAATCTTCCTTGCTGAAACCTGAAAGCACTCGAAGTGGTAAATATAAAAACCCAAAAACGATCTCAGCGAAGATAAAGAGTGGGATAAAAAGGAGGGGGGAGGAAATCTCGAACGACGAAATCACAAGCAAAAGCTGCTGGCTATGAATTCCCCAATTCCCTTTCAAGAATCGTGTACAATTAACAGTGATATTTCCGAGGGCAAACCAAAAGAACCTTCCAATTATTGGAACTGCCAACCAGAAGGATCGCAAGAAAATATGCGAAAGAATCTTCCACCGTTCCGAGACCTTGTGAATTCCTTTGCGCCTAAGAAAAATCCGCTTACGAACACAAGACGACGAATAAGCAGAGGAGAAGAGAATAAGATCCCCCCCCCGGGAAACCAGAAAAACCCTAGAATTCAAGAGAATGCCTTCTCCCATTTCTCGACGACGCGACGGGATTTATCTACCAGGTCGCGGGGGTGGGAAATGGGACCACACGCGACCTGCCGGATTCGGTCGCCGCCCTCGTTTGAAAACACGACTACGCGGCAGACCAGGTGGCCTCGGCGGAGGGATTCCGTCGCAGGAAGGAACGAAGGAGCACCTCCCCTTCCGCCACACCCCACCCCCGCCACGGTGATCGGAGAGGGAGAACCACGGTCGGAAGAAGCGGAAGCCGCAGCAGAAGAGAATACTACTACTACTAATGTGGAGTGCCGGCGACGAGGACCAGCGGCTTCCCTCCCCCTCTGGAGGCGGCGATCTCCTGCTCAAGCGAGGTTGGGAGAAGGGGGATGGGAGAGAGAATGGGAGAGATGCCTCACAACAACAGTCCGTGTCCTCCCCAACGGCCTCCTATTCGTCGTCCCCCACGAGACGATTCCGAGGAAGTCTTCTCTTCCCGGGAGCCGGTTTGTACTTTATATAGAACCGCATAGGTGGCGGGGGAGGAGGGCGGGATTAAAAAAAAAAAATCTGTACTCGTGGACAACTGAACACTTGCCACGTGGTGATAACGACGACACCTCGCGTTCTACGCTTCTTGCCCCTGCAATCCTAATATGGCACTCTCTTTCTCCTATTGGTTGTTACGGCAATTCCTGACGCGAGCATGCGAAATTTTACCCGTCGGCCACGCGGTTGGGGTGTTGTGGTCGGCCGGTACGAAATTTCGACGGTGATAGGCGGTGGTGCTCCTCCGCTTGGGGGTGGGGCCGTGGTGGAAGAAGGGGAAGAAGGCAACCCCGTTACGAGATTGATCCAAGGTTACGATTCTTATAAGATGGAACCGGGGGAACACAGTAACCCAAGGCAGCACGGTCCCGATGGATCCGCGTGATTTGTCAAAATTTAGCTTCATCTCTTGTATTCAAAAATTCGAACGTACAATGAAAAATTGTGACATTCTGAAAAAAATAGATGTTCTAATGAGACGTACGAGTATCAATTAGAAGATTAGATTTCTATTGATACATATTGAGGAAGATAAATCTAGCTCGACTCATAGTCGACCTGTCAACGGCGAGTTCAATTTGACTTCCTGTAATGTCTCGGATTTTTTCGGATATTTTTCGGATCATTGTAGTGAGTCTCGGAGTGTATTTTGTGCTTTGCACGTGTTTTTTCCTAATGTGTCTTCGGAACTCTTTGCAGGGCAAACCGTAGCGTTCTACGACTCCGGGACAGTACCACTGCATTGTGTTCCTTCCGAGGATCGCGGAGGTAATTTTTCATAATTTTCTGAATTTATCAAATTTTCAGATTTTCCTATATATACTAACCCTTTTCTCTCTCCCCCTCTCATTTCTCTCTTCCCTCCCTCTCTCTTCTCTCACGCTCTCTTTCTCCCCTCTCTTCTCCGGCGGCCGACGGAGCGAGGCGGGGGCGAGGTGGAGGTGGCGCGGGCGAGGATGCGGGCGAGGACAGGTGAGGATCGAGGCGGAGGAGGCGCGTGGAAGCTTGGTGGCGCGATCGCGAGCCGACGAGGGTTTCGCGGCGTTTTCTTCGTGGATCAGCGTCCACGGTGCGCGAAATCTTCGGTGGAGGTAGGGTGATGAACCCTCAGCCCGTGTACTTCCTTTCCCGCAAGTTTCGTAGGCCGTGGTGAGCCGAGCGGGCTAAACGGGGCATTTTGGGGAAAATGTGTGTTTTTAGGGTGTGAGCCGGATCTCCCGTTTTATGGTGTTTTTGGGCGATCCAGGGGTTTAGATGCATGCCTAGGGGCTTGGGGAAGGTTTCCCCTTTTGTTTCCCCTTCACCTGGGGGTGAACGGGGCGTGGCATGGCTTTTCCCGCGGTTTCTACCGTTTTCGGGCGCGGACTGAGAACGCGCTATACTCCAGTAGCGCGTTCTTGAAGGTCGCGCTGCCCCGATAGGGCGCGTTCATCGGAGAAGATGAACAGTAAGGGGGTTCGGGTCGCGCCTTACGGCCCCAGCGCGTTCTGGTTGTCGCGCTATAGGATCATAGCGCGACCTGGCCTGGTCGCGCTATGGTCATGTAGCGCGTTCGTGTTGAACGCGCTAGGCGTGTATAGTGCGTTCTGGCTGAACGCGCTATGCACGTGTAGCGCGTTCTTGGAGGGACCAGCCGGGCTGCCCGGGGCGGGCGGTCTGCGGCTGATCGTGCTCCTCGCGGGCCGTGTGTGCTTTGGACACCCAGTGGAGTTCCGTGACCGTGTTTTGGGGTGTCTGGAGGTTCTGCTTACCTCGTTTTACGTGCCCGTGAGCTTAAGGGTCCGGGTGACCTTTAGCGTTCCGTTCGCATTGTGTTGGTCTCCGGTCGACCCGGTTGGGACCCAGTGGTCGACCTATGGCCTTGTGAGTATCCCGGACACCCCATGGGTTCTGTGTCTGTGTTTTTTTTGGGGTGTCAGGAGGGACCGTGTTACCTCGATTAGCGTGCCCGTAGGTGTGGTGGGTCCGGGTGACCCCACGTGTTCCGGGCTCTTGTGTTATGCTTGATCGAGTCACCGTGTGTCGGTGTGTGTGCGGTGGGGTCTCCCCCGCATATCGTGGGTTCCTTTGGAAGGCGATTCCCGTGTGGGCCATGTGTTTGGCCTTGGACTGTGAGTCCAGTTATCCGGCCTGGGGCTGGAGGTTTCCCGCTTGCTACAAGATGGGAAATCGTCGTGGTGGCTTGTGTGCTGCCCTGGGAATCGTGCTTCTGTGTTTTCCGTGTGACCCGTGTGGGTGGCCTTGGTCCCTTGCGTTCCCTTCCCGAGGGGGTGGTCTTGGCGACTCGTGAGCTATCTCGGTACTCGTGCTACCGTGGTTTTAAACCTAGAGATTGGACTAGATTGACGGCCTTGTGCTGTTGCGTACAACTGTCTTGACCCCGAGTCTTGTGACTCAAGGACTGTTGGGTGTAGTGCGTCTAGAGGATTGTCCAGAGTCCAGTGGCTTAGTGCCACTTGAGTTTTCTCGACTCTAGCGCACGGTGCGTGCGTGGCCGTGGACTGTGAGTCCCGTTTCTTCTCCGACTGTGGTCACCGTGCGATGGGACCGGTACGTGGGGTGGTCCCCGTACGTCGTCGGATTCGGACGTTGTTTTCCGTTGAGTTGAGAGTCTACTCCTTCAGTGACCCTTCACTAGTCGTAGCCTACCAGTACGCGGTGCTGGTCGCACCAGGGAGTGGTGTACGGGCTTACCTTTGAGACGGTTTGTGGACCGGTTACCGTAGGCCCCTCGTCGGTAGCCAGAGTCCGGCTACGGGGGAAAACCGGTCAGAGGACCAGACCTAGTGACGCAAGGTCTGTGTGTGCACACGTGGTTGGGGGCGGTTGGACCCACGTCGACGGGCGTGACCCCAGCTAGTTACTTGTTTGTGGTTACTTGTACGGTGTTCGCGCCTCGGGTAGGACCTACCACGTCAGGCGGTTCACCTGCGGTGCGGTGTAAGATGTCAGGGGACGCTACCGGCTGTGCTTCTAGTGGGTGGTACTCCTGTCGAGTACGGAGTGACAGACTGTCAGTCTCTGTGTCTTTGACCTTCGGGTTTTCGGTCGTGTTGACCGTTGAGTTTCGGTTGGTTCGCCGTGATGCGTGTGTTGGTTTTCGCGTCATGAGATTAGTGCTAGTGGCCTTACCGAGGTTGGGTCTTGTTGTGCGGTACCCGCGATCGGATGGTCGGGGTTGCACCTTGGACAGCGTGTCCTGGTTGACTGTCTGGGGGACAGGCCTCTACGGCGTGGTTGCCGTGTGTTCTTGCTTCGGTAGGTGGTACTAGCGTGGTTCGGTAGCTTCGACTGCGTGATCGAGGTCTGCCTTCTGGCAGTAGGAGTAGCTGTAGTGCCGAGTTTTGACCGGCCACCGGTTTGCTGTTCCTGCTGTAGTTGTAGCTTCATTTCCGCTACCGCCGTTGTTTCCGGTTGGGGTTCCGCGGGATCTCTGCTGAGTCTCTGTTTTGGAGACTCATTCCCTACTTTTCAGGTGTGGGGGTTCTTCCTCGAGGTTCGAGGGTGCAGAGCGGAGGTTCTCAGTTGCCAGCTTGCCGGGCCGAGTGTTCACTTGGCATGTGGTACGTTTTACTACTTTAGATTGTACTTTCTGTTGGACTGGACTCTGTTGTAGTTGTTTATTTATTTCTGTTATTTGTTGAGTTGTCCTGCTTTATTTCCTATTTCTTTGTGCCTCCACACTCCTTTTAGCCCTTCCGAGTCCTCCCGGCTCGTGGGCGGCGGTGCGAGTCTCGGGTTATCGGGCCTTCCCGGTAATCGGATTCTCGGGTCGTTACACTTCCGGTCTACAACGCGCCCATGGGCCCGCGACATCCGCGGCTCACTTCGACTCAGCATCAGATTCGACAGCGCAGGAAGGGTTTTGGCCCAGGTGTAATGACCGTCAGATGACCTTTCGGCGACTGGCGGTTATCTCCTACGACGTTGGCCTACACCCCACTAAGAGCGAGCACATCCCACGGGTTCCGTAAGACTCGTCTAGAGATCGGCCGACTCCAGGGTAATCGCTCTTCAACGGGAAACACCCGCCACGATCGCGGAAAGCGTTACTCCATGACTCACGTCCTTCCCTGCTAAGGGATCGGCCACCTCCACCAAGATAACTCCCTATAAAAGGGACCTTGACGGAGAGGAGAGGACACGGTGAATCTCACCAACAAAACGCCTACAGAGAAGCCAACTAGAGAACTATACGTTCTGCTATAAAAGAGAGGTCACGACTGCTCATTCCCTGAGAGAGAATTCCCTCCTGAACAATCTTATCACTCAGCGAGCACTCTTTGAGTGACCGTTGGGACCGGCGATCACTCGTCCAGAGAGTCTACATGTCTCTCAGATCTTCTACAGCGACCTCCCTCTCTCCTTCCTCTCATACTCTTCTATGTTCCTTACTTACAACCGTTGTTGACTTAAGTATCGGAAGATTGTCCCTTGGAGAAGTATCGAGGACTCCTTATGATGCTTTTACTTCTGGTGATTACAGGTTTCCACGGATGCTGGATGACTTTTCCAACAAATATATAGAAAAATGTGATACGAGGTCTAGAGACTAATTTTCTACCTCTATATATGTATATATTTCAAAATTTTGACTCTAAATTTTAATCATATATTTTATTTTTTAATCTAGCAGATAAGTTTGAATCTATGGCAAATCATACACGTTTAAGATATATTTGATAACGGGTTAGAGTGAGAGAGCATACGAGAGAGAGTCACTGGACCTCGTCACCTCCATCACTCTCCTCCCCCACAGGGAGACTAATCAAAATCGATTAACGCAGCTGACACTCAAAGAGCGTTAATCTTGCCCAGTTAACAAAGCAGCCCTTGTTGACCACCATTTTCACATCCCACCCACCGCAGAACCCAATAAGAAAACGACCGCCAATATGATTAAAAGATTTTCTCCAACTTGACATCGCGTTACTGCAGCAGCAAGTAAACACTTTGACATCTTCTTCCCGAAGAAGAAAAGGATATGGATGAAGACATCCCCTGGAAGATGGCACATCCATCGCCACCATAGCCTATGGATCAGTGTAGATATATACATATATTTTTTTTCTTCTGTATAGAGACGAGAAAAGGATGACTATTCACGTCCCACCGAAAGAGAGAAGCATTGGTTCGTCGGATCCTTGTGTGAGTCGCATCGAGTTCGACTATATCGTATCCTATTATTAGGTCAGATCAAGATGATTGACTCGATTCTACATAGCCTGCAAGTCCATTTGAGTCAGATCTCAATTTATATAAAGTAAATTATATAATGTTATTTTTGATCAGATCAAATAGATGCGAATAGCTGGTACAATTATGATCCGTCGACTCGATCTAAGTCAGGGTGATTTGGACGGATCTACTCGGATCCTCAAAAATTTGAGACATGATACAGACGACTAGGACCGAGTTATTTCTCTCTCCCTCTCTACCTTTCTCTGCGACCTTCTAAACATACTTCGACGAGGATCCGACGGTGGCGACAAAGATCTAGCGATGGTAGACGAGACCCAACAGTGACGACGATGATCCGTCCAAAAGGGACATTGTCAGCCGCGGTGGAGGACCGTTGAGGGTGGGGCAGGGGTGTCGGGGTGAGCTACCAGGGTGGAGGCCTTAGGTGTGGGGGAAGAAATCAATGTCAGGGTGAGAGGGCATCTAAATGAGAGAAGAAAGGTCTGCCGATCCGACATGGATCATAGACTCGATAAATCTTAGGTATAATAAAATTACAACTCGGATATGTCATATCAGATCACAGCGATTCCAATCAAGTATGAATCATCGAGCCGACAAATCTTAAAAAGTACCACAAAACTTTGAAGAGGAGTCCCATCTCGTTGAACGAACTGTTCGGCGGCAAGGAGGGCTCAGAGGAGCACCACCGGAAGTGCGCAGTGCTTGTGACAGCACAGCGGCAGCGATCGCCTCCGCCGCTCCTTTGTGCTAATTCTGTGCGCAAGGGAGTGCGTGGGTGAGAGAACAAAGTTTCCCGAGCTTTATTCCACTAATAAGTATCAAAGTATATATGAAGGCATGCTTTATTCCACTAAGTAAAAGTATATTTATTGTCAAATATCAATCCTTCTTGCATGTTCCCAGTTTTCAAATTTTTCAGTTTGATGTTTTCAGTTAAAGGTCATTTTGGCAAAAAAAAAATATCTTCCAAAATCTAAGACGTCTTTGTTTGGTGCAATGTTTGACTGTTTAAGTCCCTTGAACTTCCAAGATTATCAGACCAGTTAGTTCGTTGAAATAACAGTAGATCTCGATTTACTTTTAAGAGCCGTTTGGTTCGGCCCACGAGTGAGTTATGTTTGAAAAAATACTCATTCGTACGGGTAATTAATGTGTCATAAATTTTTTAAAATGAATAATTTCATTTGGTAGGGTTGTCAATTGGTCATGACTCGGGCCCGACTCATCAATATTAAAGTCCAAGTTCGACCCGGGTCTGAGTTATGTCGGGCAGGACCGAGTCGAATCTGAGACTAATAAAAAAATGTAAAATCCGACTAAAACTCGAGTCAACCCGAAAATTTAAATAAAAAATAAAATAAAATATTATTAATATAAAAACCATAATATCACTTAATTAATTAGAGTTTTGATGTTGATTATTTAATTTATTTAAAAAGAAAATTTTTAATTTTATAATTAAGTAAAATAACATAATTTTGACTAAATAATTTTTAAATTTTGAATAGAGAAAAAAAAAGAGAACAGGTCAGGTCGACCTGTAGGTCGAACTCAAAGTCGGAGCTTGATCCGTGGACTTTATCGGGTTGACCTTTTAGATCCGACTAAGAGAGTGCGGGTCGAAAAAACTCTTGTAGGCCGACCCAAAATGTAATTAGGTCTACGGACTTATCAAGTCGACCCGATCTATTGACACTCGTAACGACATTGTGATAAACAATGACACGTGGAGGAGTTAATGTCGTAAATGAGGGCGGGGGGTCATTGCTCATAATGGGGGATTGTCTCGTGCAGAATCCCCAAAAAGCTCCCCAAAGGGAGTTTATGAGGATTACAAGGAATCGTGACTCTTTGAGTTTAGTTTCTCTCTCCTCTTGAATGAAATTCACGAGGCATGAAAATGTAGATGATTTTGACTCGTTTGGTTGTGACGATAGTCGTGCCAAATATCTGAATTATTGGAATCCTCTGCTCATCCCAACCAAACGCTGACTTAGATAAGTGGGTCCGTGATTTTTGTTTTATCTGTACAGACAACTATTTCAAATTCGAAGATCTCAATAATTACCGAAGATGAGACTTGCACACATAATCTCCCTCGCCACAGTGAACTGTCGGCATCATCGAACCATAGACTCTTTGGTGAAATGTTTTCCTTCTTACATTAGGATAGAAACCATAGTGACATTATTTCTCATTCTTGACTGAGAAAGCAGCTTGCGCCTTACGCCACTTCATTGTTTTCTTCCACTTCCAGCGAATACTTCCAAAGTGGGAAAGGCCTATTCGACTTTAGAACCAGTAGAAATAATGTTGTCTCTGTCCCCCCGGGGATGCCCCTCTGCCATCCCTCTTTTTGTAACAACGATATTCGTTCAGAGCAAACGATAGTTACAGGACATAGACAACATTGACAATCGACCGTACATAAACAGCCACGGTTGGCCCATACCATCGTCATCCCGACCAAGAAATAGAAAGAGAAAGTAAGAATAGTAGAGATCACAAACTCCCCTCAAGGATGGGGGCTCATGGAGACGTCGAGGAAGAGACAGTCGTTTCTGAAAGTGACGGGATCCTTCCTCGAGGAGCATAAGACTGTCGAACCGTTCAGGAGTCACAACCTAGCTGTCGGGAAAAGCATGACCTCGACCGTCAGGAGGAGTATGACCTCACTGTTGGAAAACTACACCCTCATCCGTCGGGAGAAACTACGTCTCGGGTGACAGGAGAACTGCCCACTAGAAGCAAGACCGGATGCGTCCACTGACGTCTTACACTGCGCCTCAGGTGTCTCCCGCTCAGCCTCAACGCAGCAACTTAAGCACACTAACACTGCTCACCACTCACAAGGACTAGCTGGGGTCGTACTCGTCAGCATGCGTCTGAAGCTCCCAACCACGTGTGCACAAACAGACTGATTGATCATCGTCAAGTTCTCTAATTGGTTTTCCCCTTGGCTCAAACTCAGGTCGCAATAGTAAGGGGCCCACGGGAACCAGCCTACAAATCATCTCAACAGAGAAAGCCCTCGACCTCCTCGAGTCGGTCAGCTCCCGCGCGTCGTAACAAGGCTACGACTAGACGTAATAGGTCACTCAAGATAAGAACTCACAATCGGGACGGAAACCACCAAAGTACCACCGGCTCACACACACGCACAGACACAAACGGAAGACATGACACAACTCCACATCGTCAAACCACCAGAACCCAATGTCGGACAGCAAATCAACGGTCGCCAGCCTATACAGGTCACATAGGAACAACCTTCTGCGGAACACAAGACTACACAGGAATAACCCTCAGCGGAAACACACGATTACACAACAAGAAGTCTCCTCAGAACATGAGATCATGAAGGACACTCGACACTCTAAATCGGGGCTACCACAAGTCCAGCTGCCAAAACTGCATGGGCGGCCACCTCCCTGGCCGCCCAGCACACTGGGACAAAGGCACACTATGCGGCCAGCTCCCTAGCCGTCCAACATCTGGGCGGCCAGAGGGCTGGCCGTCTAGATGACCCAACCCCTGGGAGGCCATTGGCTGCCTAGTGCTTCACTGGGCGGCCAAGGGTCTGTCCGCCCACCATACTGGGCGACCACACCCCTGGCATGGCCGCCCAACTGGGCACCAACCCCGAGAGGCCAGATACCTGGTCGCCCAACTGGGCAAGGCTTCCAACCCCAATGGACATCGATCTGGCCGCCCACTGTGGGATTTTTTCGAACAAAACCTCAATCGGAGGTTCGATTCTACGCCCCACTCGTCTCCTACGAGGGGGAAAACATTGGAGAAAGACTCCCCGCTATCCAAAGCACAAAATGAAAGAAATCTAACTATGAATTGTGACTTGAATCAATCACAGTCCGCCTCTCAAGTCCCAAGCATGATTTTTTCCCAAACGATAATTAAACCTTCTCTCGGGCTCGAATCGGCACAGAAACATCAAAAAATACACAAAGACGGGCCGGGATCCATCCCCCTACCTCTCAAGAAGTTTTCCAACACCAAAACGTTGAATCCAGGACAAAATGTCGAATCCCCCGCGGCCGGTCCTCCATTTCCGCTAACGAGCAGTCGCCGCTCCGTTGCACGATCCCGTTCCCATGCTCGCCGCCTGCCGTCACCCAGCCTCCTCGCCCTCCACGATCTCCGTCGGCCGCCCGGAGGATGGCGGAGTGGGAGGAGGAAATGGAGGAAGAGAGGGAGAGAATGAGGAGAGAGAAGGGGTGGGGGTTTATATATATTTTTATATTTTAGTTATTTCCTTTTTGAAGTTTAAAATTTATCAAAAAAATAGAAATTAATCTAATTTAAGTCAGATGACCTCGAGAATCATGTAACTCATCTGATATGTCCCGACAACTCCAAATGACTTAACATTTATTATTTGGGGGATCTGAAGATCCAACATTCATTATCCACACATCCACTGGGCACAATTCAATAACTGTGGAAACACAATCCAATACTCGTGGGAACACAATTCGAAATCCGGGGACACTATAAAACCCATGCTCATTAGGAGGCTCACCTCAGTCAACCACCTCCACCCCTCATGGAACCGCCTCCGTCTTATCCTTATCCTAGAGAGATTCTTTCCCAAATCGGTTGGCTTGACCCATTCAAGATATTCCGGGATTCCGAGATTGTTGTCCATATCTCAACCAGTTCTACTATCCAATCCTTTTCTAGCGATAGCGCATGGGGGGATGCATTGCATGGGATAGCCAATGACAAGTTGGGATGCAGCCACAGATGTGCGCAAGTGCCGATGCTCGTGCAGACTGTCAGATTACTCGAGAATCGAGAGCAGGGTTCATTGTATCGTCATTTACTACTCAATTCGATTCAATCAAAATACGATGCAATATGATTTAATTTACATATACTTGAATTTGACCCGGAAAGACTTAGATTATCTCGAATCGAGTTGGTTGTATTGATTCGACCCAAATACGATATTATAAGAGCGACTCGATGCGAATGGCACTGATACATCAAACCATGGTCGAGAGTCATAGTTGCAGCTATGAGAAGAGTTCACTGTATGTTTGTAGACATGGATTTCATATACATTTCGTGCGATGAGAATTTGCCTTCTTCGACGATGTAGATGGTGCACTTAAGGCTCGTCCCTTAATATCTTCGTTACATTTCCTTATATCTTGTAAACAAGAATTTTGGAATAAACTTAGTTAAATTGCGAGAAAATCAGATAGGAAAATTTTGTGTATGGTATTACTGAAGGAGATTTTAGTATAACAACATCCTAATTAAGCATCTTCCCCGGAGTTTGTATGCAGATGTGGTGTCGACTCGTGCACATACGTACGCTCTTACACAAGCACGCCAATTTTTTAGTATCTTTTTGTTCCCTCTAGTTAGAGAATGTTGGCTTCTCCTTTCTTTTCTTTTCATTTTTTTTGTTTTGATTTCCAACGGAACCTAAAAATAGTTAAAGCCGACTGGCATTTATGCCAAACACTTCACGACATGTCATATCATACATGACCTTCTCCCAATGATCACACACTTCATAATCATCGAGGAGGGGGAAATTCGTCAGGTCTGTTGCGGCCCATCATCGACCGACCCACAGTCCAGCATGTCATCTACGAAGGCCCACTCAAAACTGGCTCAACATCCAGGCACGTGCTCTGCGCACGTTCATGCCCCACGTTCCTTCTGGCACTCAATCAGGTAGCCATTACTATGATAATAGCAGGAGTTATCCCAAGAAATGAACAAGCATCGGGTAATCACCCACGTCTCCAGGTTACCCGCCAGCAACTCCACCCTTATAGCTCTCAGAGAACGGGTGAACGGATAACCGACGATACCACGATTAAGAAACCCATTACTTCACAACCACATCTCTGCTAAGTTAGGAAGCAATGGAAACAGACGAACTCAAGGTAAACCCTATAAAACCCTAGACAGACAGCCAGGGATGGTACATAACCTGCTCACAGAGATCCACATGTTGCACGATCTAGGGGCCATTATTGCAATGATGACAAAGTAATGGACATCAAGGGGCGACCCACGTACCCTCGCCTTTTGTTGAATAGAAGGTCGAGTGCCACACGATCTCACAATCTTGGACAATCTGATGCGGGACGAGACCACGGACACGACAAGTTCACGGTTGTCCCTTAACGAGGGAAGCATCGGACGTGCGCGGTTGAGAAACCGGCAATGAGCTAGGGTGATCGGCTCTCTCGTGTGCCCGGATCGGGTCACCGGACGGTCTCGCACTCTCTCGCAGCAGCGGTAATAAATAGATAAAGCGAGCTAGATATCCCTACACATGCTCTCTAGCAGCGGCATAAACAAGCATATATGAAATTAAGCAAATGCCAAGTAAGGAGCGAGGACGATACCTCCACGCGCTCGGCGTGGGGACGACGGACCCGGCCGAAACTCGTACTCCCGGGACAATTAATACACCATATTACAGCAAATGAATTACTGCCCACTCCACGCAGGGAGGTAAAGGGCTACACAAACGGGCCCGGGAGGACCGAATTCGGGTTGACGGGCGGCTTCTCGCGTCTCTTCGGCAGCACCCGAACTAGTGACGTTGGGACCCACGTGCTGTCCGGAGGGACCGTGCGGGACCCGGTGTCACCACTATGGTGGGGACACTTGTGGAAGTGTTCCCTGGGCTGGCGGAATGCTGGTTCGCCGGCCGGAGGCCGGACGGCTCCGTTCAGCACCGGTCGGAATGACCGGCCACGGACCTGCCAGTTCTATTTTCCGGCGCGCGCTCCGGCGAGAACGGACGCTGCGATCAGCCCCGACGTCGGAATGCGACGAAACTGGCGCCGTTGGAAAGATGCTTCGAAGGGCTTCAACCCAACGTGATTACAGAAAAATAATCAAGCCTGTACTTCTGATTGGCGAATTTTGAAGTTTGCTGTTGTACAGTTCCTGAAATCTCAGGTCAGCAGAGAACTTTCCTGTAGATTGCCTTTGACCGCGAGGTAGACGTCCGAATCTTGGGTTGTGTTCTTCATAAACGTTGTGGGAAATCAAGTTAAAAAATCAGGACTATTTTTGGATCTGGATTTGGAGGTGGTGGTGATTTTTTCTGATTTTGGAAGTGTAGGGTGGTCGGATCTGGGATCTGACTGACAACACTGTAGCTGAGGAAGAACACGAATTTCTAAAAATAGATAGAATGTTGATAAAAAATTAAGAAAATTTGTGGAGGTAGGGAATGATGGACAGAACTCTCAGTAAAATTGGGAGGGTTTGGACAAATCAAAAAGATGGTCGGAGGGGGAGAACTCAGAGGTTCTGTCACTGTAGACAGAAACCTGGCAGATCTGGGATGACAGGTTGGACGAAAATGTAAAAATACTAAACGATGGAATCGTGGTGTGAAAATTTAGGTGGATCTTGGGATGCAAGGGTAGAGCACACCATAAAAATATTTCAGCTTGAGATCTTTACGTGGAGGAGAGAAGATATTCGGACAACAAGCCTCTGTCCAGGATGGACAGAACACCGAAGGCGGCTCCGCGGCGGCGTGATGGCGGCACGGACGGCGGCGGCGGCGGCACAGATGATCACCGGAGATAGAGGGGAGGGGATAGAAGATAGAAATCACTATAGAACTGGAGGTTGGAGGAGAGAAACCAGAGGGAGAGAGGAGGGGCTCAAGAACACTCTTGATTTTCCAACAATTTTCTCTTCATTTCTTCATTAATCTCTAATGACACTATACATAGGCTTATATAGAAAATGACAAGGGGTGGGGGGCTGGGAATTTCGTGGGAAATAAGTCATTTTCTTCCCCCATGTGGTCAAAACTCAAAAAAAATAAATTACATATGAATGGAGCACTCCTTTGACTAGGTAGGTAAGGTAGGTGGCCAACCTTTGAAATTTTAACCCCTTTGTCTCCCATGTGGTCAATTAGCATTCAAACCTTCTAGATGGCCACCTAGGATGGTTGACCAGCCCCACATGGATGAGGTGGACCAATGGGGAAGGGGAGGGGGCCCCCTAACTGGACCTACTACATATTTGCATAAAAACCCACACAATCCTAGGGAATGACACATTGGCTTACAAAGCCTTACAATTGTACATATACTTTCCCAAGGATATAAAAGTAAATAAAAGGACTCAAATGTAAAAATAAAAGTTAATGCTCGGCGTCGATTCCCATCAACTCTCCCCGGGTGGGAGGAACTCGACCCCGTCGAGTAGGGGTATGGATGCTCGAGTACTCCGGCGGATCCGTCACCGTGCCGAGTAGCGCGGGTATGCTCCACTCCAAGTGACCGTCACCTGCTCAATCCATATATACTCGATATGCACAAGCTGCTACGGGCTAGAGGTGGACACTCCGGGAGGGGCACTCTCAAAAGGGAAGGAAGCAGCTCGAAGACTCACTAGAATCACCGCTGAGTCCCTGTAGGTGACAGATCCGGGTATAGATGTAGAACCGATCCCATACTCATCGAGTGAGTCTACTCGCTTTCACACTCATAAGGGACTGACATCGACGAGCTTGCACAAGACTCATGCAGACTTACCATGCAATACACACAACAATCGACTCGAGACACACCACACAAACAAACCACACAAGAAAAACACATCGACTCATATATGACTCTAGACACACCTATTGTTAGTCCGACCCGTACATAGGTGACGGCAGACCAGGACACCCGAATGTGTGCCATGCATGCATGTTATGTAACCGGAGATGGGTGGTATGGGGAACACCTAAACATCCAAGTATGACCCAGTCATGCATGGACGGCCCTTTAGGTTTAGGAGACTTGAGTGGGCTAGGAAATCCGGGTGTGGAAGAGCCGGGTGTAGGTGTATCGTGGACGGGCTTGGTTGATGTAGATGACCCGACCGGTGGGAAAGGGGTGTGAAAGTGGACTTCCCCGATAAGGTATGAAGGAAGTGATGGGTCATGGGGCCCACTAGAGTAGGGGTCGAATGGGTCAAAGAAAGCGTGACCCCTCGGTTCCTCCGTTACATAGTCCCATGTTTGGAATTCATGAAGGTGAGGGTCACCTCCATCCATCGTGATAGATGGGACCGTGTATAGGAGATATTGTTGTGCCCCTGTGGTTTTGATGATGGTTTTGATGATTGGTTGTTGATGTGAGTTTATCAAATGTTCAGTCATCTTGCTGCTCAGTTTAGATTAACATATTTGATGTTCAGTCTTGTTACATGTTAAACTGATGCATAAAGCATTCATTCATTGCTGTGGTTTTGATGATTGATATTGTATTTTGATGATAGCAATGATATAGTGTTTTCATGACATTGTGCCTTGATGATTGCATCATGACTGTGACTGGTACAACTGATATATTGTTTATGTTGGACTTATGTTATGTGCATAGTCTATACAGTGCTTCGTGGGGTTTATGCCTTAAGTCTATTCACTGCACAGCAAGCTCAAAGTCGATACATTGAGCGTCTCATGCATCATTCGTCTAAGTCTATACATCGGACTGGTTTGCATTGGCTAAGTATATACAACGTCAGCTCATGCCTTGTCTTAGACAAAGTCTATACAATGGCTTTGGGTCTCCAAGTCTATACAGCCTTTTGCTTTGCCAAAGTCTGTACATTGGTCTGCATAGGCTAAGTGTTTACATCGTCTGCTGTGAGGACAGCAAGTCTGTACACTGGCCTTCTTTCATGATAAACTACAAGTCTACACATTCAACACTGGTCTTCCAAGTCTGTACAGCGTGAAGTCTATACTTTGGACTACTCTTCAAAGTCTGTACATTAGACTGTACATCTTCTTCGTGCTGTTTCTGTACTTGAGTTTTCGTGTTGTTTCCCCTCACTAACACGAAAAGATCTCGTGTCGTATGAGCTTACAACACCTCGTGTTGATTTCCATGCGTAACAGGAAAGCTTGTATGAGGTTAGACTTCGTATCGTTTCCATTGTCTTCATCTTCGTGTTGTTTTATTGTCTACGTCGTCGTGTTACCCCGTGTCAATTACTGTTCTAGACTTCGTGTCGTTTCATTTCTCGACATTTTGACTTCGTGTCAAATCACTGTTCTGTCTTCGTGTTGTTCCTACACTCCGTGTCGATTTCATCTTTTGTCTTTGTCTTGTGTTTTCATGACCTCGTATCGTTTTTCCTCTCATAACTTCGTACTGTTGTTTCTGTGACTTCGTGTCATGTTTCCAGACCTTGTGTCGTTTTCGTGTCATGATTTCCACACTTCGTGTCGTTCATGTTTCGTAACCACACTTCGTGTTGGTTACTGTCGTTCTTGTGTCTTTGAGTCGTGTCTCCCAGACTTCGTGTCGTTTTCACTCCGTGTCAACTTCGCCTTAAGTGTTGTTTTCGTCTTTGTGTCGTTCTCTGTGTAGTGTGTGTTTTTGTCACCACTATACTTCGTGTCGTTGTTCTTCACTTCGTGCTGTTTTCACCGTCTTCGTGCTGGTCTTTCTCATTAGACCTCGTGTCGTTCTCGCTTTGACCACACTTCGTGTTGCTTTACGAAGACCTTGTGTCTTACTTGTTTGCAACCACTTCGTGTCGGTTTCTGCTGTCAGCCCGTGTTGTCCTCGTGTTGTTTTTCACCTCGCGTCGGTTATTGTTTTCATCTTCTGCGTGTAGTTCTCTTTGTAGTGTTATCTCTGTCACAAGTTGCATCTCGTGTTATCGTTTATGTCTGTATGGTTTTACTTCGTGTTACTTACTGTTGTACATCGAGTCTTTACTGACTTCGTGTCGTTTTCTCTATTGTGTCCTCGTGTTGTCTCCGAATCGTTGCTATTTGTTACTTCGTGTTGTTTCGTTTTAACCTCGTTCAGGTTTCTTCTAAAGTGCTGTTCTTCTGATAATCTATACAGAGTTGCTCTCTAAATTGATGACTTATCCGATACTCTATTTTACAGGTGCCTTGATCGTGAAGCTTAAGGCAGCACGTGATCCGAGGTTGGAATGAAGCCTGCTGAGAGACTGCCACGTGGTCCGAATAATTAGGGCTGGAAATGTGGAGGTCACACGTCGTGGCTGATGCTGCTGCTGCTGCTGCTATATATATGAGACCTTCGTCCACAGATGAAGGTGATCGAGTTGGCAAGAAGAAAAGCTCATACAGAGAGCCCCGATCCAGAAAAAGGAAGAGAAGAAAGAAAAGAAGAGAGCAGAGAAGAGAGTGAGAGTAAGAGCAGAAGAAGAAAAAGAGAGAGAAGAGAGCTGAGAAGAAGAAGAAGAGAAGTAGCAGAAGAAGCTCATAGGAGAGTAGAAGAGAAAGAAAAGAGAGATAGAAAGTGAGCGAGAGAGCTCGTGGAGAACAAGGAAGAAGTTACCTGAAGATCTGTCTACTGGACCGTGGATCAAATCCAGGCCAGTCAGCTCCATGCGAGCCACATTTGTGTTATTTGTCTTTACAGCTTTCTGATCGCTGTGTATTTTTCTTTTCTTATTTTCCCTGTTTCATTTGGTTATCTGTGTCCTTCCGATCCTCAGTAGTGAGGTCGGGGTTCCTCCTGTTAGTTCAGGAGAAGGGAGATTGCTATCTCCGGTTGCAAGTAGCTGGGTGCTACTTGTGGTGTCCCTCCGGTTTGGAGGAAGGGAGATCTGATCTCCGGTTCTGGGCTTGTGGATTCAAGTCCAGGGGTTCCCTCCGGGTCTGGAGGAAGAGAGACCGTGTGTCTCTGGTTTGCTAGTGACTGGTGTCACTAGTGGTTCCCTCCGGTTGGGAGGAAGAGGGGAGCCTGTTCCCCTGGTCAAGCTGTGTGGCAGCACCTGTTGCAGACTGAGTCTGCTGTTTCTAGCGTGAGTTAGTTGAAGCCACACTCGGTTTGAGTGTGGGGTGGATGTAGGTCTGGAGGACCGAACCACCTAAAAACCCCTCTTGCATTGTGGTTTGATTGCTTATGATTTGCTTCCGCTAGATGAATGCATAGGGGCGCTCCATGCGTTTGGCTTCGGGTTGAGAAGAAGAGTTAATTAGTCTTCTTAGAATGTTTTAATTTGTCAAGCGAGCGAAATTCTAGTTGAGCGACTCCTTGTCAAATTCAGCCAAGTTAGCATCCTAGTGATCTCACTGTATGCTTGTTTGGTTCTGCAACTGATTATTAGCTTTTAAGCTTATCCAGTTTATGACAGTTCTAACCTTGATAATTGGCTAGGAGGCCTATGTGTGTACGTAGATTCCATAGATCCCAAACTATGGAGCCTACTATCTAAAGGCCCACACAAACTGCCTCATGATGAGACCAAGTGGTCTAAAGAGGACAGTATAAAGAACCGTGACAATGTCATAATCCTTAACATCTTAAGAGCTGCAATCAATATTGATATGTGCCCCTTTGCTCTCAGGTGCACATCTGGAAAGGAGATATATGACGGAGTCATTTCTGCGCATAATCAACAAGGTGATAGCTGCTTGATGGCCAATCGGGATGATGAAAATGAGATCTCATCTCAGGTAAGCTCTGAATCAGATGGATACTCCTTTGATGAATTGATAGTGATGTATGTAGATTTGTTCAAAGTATCCAAGAAATTAAAATCTGAAAATAGAAGGTTGAAAAAGAGATGTGAACAGATTAACTCTAATGTTCTCTGTGAAAACTGTCAAAGATTAAAAACATCTCATGATATGTGCTTAGCTGATCTGAATATGAGTAAGGAACAAATCTCTTCTTTGGAAAATAAAAATGAAGAATTGAGATTGCTAAATTCTGCCATGTCTGAGAGACTCTTAACGCTTGAAAAAGGGAAGAATTTAGTTGAAAATGAATGTGAGAGAGTGAGCACATTGATAGAAGAGATTGATAGTTACAAAGCCATTAATGTCTTACTTAATGAAAAGATCACAGATTCTGAAATGCTCATTTCTTCTCTCAAAAATGAAATCACTGAACTAAACAATTCCCTGTTTAAGTCTCTTAAAAATAAAGAAAATCCAAAGGATGTTTCTAAGAAGAAAGTCTCTGATGGAGGCAGTAATCAGGAAAATAAGAAAACAAAGGAGAAAATAAAAGTTTTGAAAAAGAATGATAACGATCAGCATGCTAAGAAAGCTCAGGTCAAACATTCTAGTGTCAAAAATGTCAAAGGTTTTTACTGTGGAAAGTTTGGCCATGAGATGGCTGATTGTTTTGTGATAAAGAAGGATGAATTGAAGTATGATAGAACTCATGCTAGGAAGCCTACTGTGAGTAAACCTTCTTCTGCTCACGCCAAAAGGAATCAATGTTTTTATTGTCATAAAATAGGTCATCTCATGCATGATTGTAGACAAATGAAATTAGATGATCTATATACTGTTAGAATGCATGATAAACTGTTCCATGCTAAAAATCATGCATCTCATAAAGAGAACACTCAATGTTCTCATTGTGGCAAATTGGGTCACATGGTTGAAAATTGCTGGCATGCTCAGGGAAATAGATTGAATTCTAAATTTGTAAAATTCCCTGCTTTCTATGATTCTGGTAGAAATAATTTAATTGATAAAAAGAAAAACTCTTCATGCTTCATCTGTGGAAAGCCAGGCCACAGAGCTGCAAACTGTTGGCATGCTAAGGGAAGAACAATTAACTCCAAAACTGCTATAATCCCTGTAAAAAGGCATGCACTCTATAAGAATCTTGACAGAATGAATTCTTCATGTTTTAATTGTGGAAAACCTGGCCACAAAGCCTCTGAGTGCTGGGTGGCAGAGTTCAGAAAACAAAATGCCCATGCACACAACAGAAATTTTGATGTTCATGCACATGAATTTAATGCTTACAATAAGGTGCAAAAAAGGAACTCAAATTCTGTTAGTTATCATGGTAAGTCTGGTCAATTTGGTTATTCCTTGTCCAGCTATAAGTTGATGGGCTATGTTGATAATTCTGTTAAGAGATCAGTTAGAACACCTGATAGGGGTAATTCAGGACCCAAGACTTCTTGAGTTCCTGCAAAATCACATTGATTGACTTGCTGCAGGTAGGGCCTTGGAAGGAGAAATAAAAGGGGTTAACCAAGGCACTCAAAAAGAAAACCCCATGATTCAATTCAGGTCAGTTCTGAAATCTGTTTTAAATTCATTATCTGAATTTGTGAGTATGAAAAATGAGAATTCCATGCTGATTTACTTGTTTGTTGTATGATCTTCTCTTGTCTAGTTGATCAGTCTGCATTCCAGACTCAGCTATTGAATTCAACTCTGCATATCTGATGCTCTTCTCGTACTATATGTTGAACTGAATTTGAATGCTTCTTTAGTATATACGGTTGATGCACTATACAGACTCTGCGTCCATGCATGTGTTTTGTGTTAATGCATTGCATGCTTGTTATTGAATGCACACTTGGACTGATTGTGTATAGACTGATTGTCATTACATGTGTCAATGATGCTGATTCAATGCATGAAGGACTGCTTTATGTTGCATAGCAAGTTAATTCTGTGTTTGCATAATCATTCCTCATCAGCATTGTCTGAATTGATACCTCTGAACTCTACTCATCTGAAGTGCATATATGTGATTTGCATGTATGTTTAAATGCATATTGTAAGGGGGAGTCAATGCATTGCATATAGGTTGTCAAATGCATACATTTGTCAGATTTCATAGCATATCCCTTCTTATTGATTTTGTTGACAAACCTTGATCATATTCTGAAAACTTTATGCTTCAAAATCTCTCTTAACAATTGGTAATTCTCCTATCAATTGGTATCATTTGGCTTCAGAATTCTATCAGTCTTTCATGAAGATTTCAATGGGCTATCTCGATCATAAATCTGAAAATCTTGAACTAGAAATCTTCTATTATACGTTTTTATGAATGACTGAAATAACTCATGTAGTTTAAGTATAATGTATTCAATGAGTTTGGCTTTAAAATCTCTTAAAAAATATCTGAAGCATGTTTAATAAACCTTAACCATCTGTTTCATGCGATGTCTTGTGAAAACTCCTGAAATCTGCACTTTTGAATACATAACTTTAATTGGTTAAGTACATGAGATTAATATTGTTTTGAAGCAAATGAATGTTTCTGAAATGTCTAAAGGGTAATATCTGTCAGAGCAATGACATTGGTCACTGAGAAACACAAGTCCAAAGGACTGTGTCATGAGGTGCCTTAGTTAACTCTGTAAAATGAGAATTCATTAAAAATCAGACAGAGCAATGGCATGCACACTGAGAAATACAACTCACTCATCCAGAAATGATTTCAAGTGTGTCATGATGTGTAAATGCTATCTCTGTTCATATATATATAGCATGACAGTCAGTCACACTAAGTGCTTTGGGATATTGGCCTCTGATCAAGGTATATCCTCTAGTTACAAGGTGTGAACTGAACTAGAGTGCTCGTAAAATTTGTAGCATGGAAAATTGTTGAACAAATTGAAATATCTGAATATTAATGCTAAAATCATTTTGCTACCACCCTAGACAAAATCATATGACTTCATAATTGCTTGATTTCAATACTAGTACATGTAATTCTGAAAGAAGTCAATAGATTTGATTGTGTAAGACAAAGGGAGGATAATCAAGATAAATATGAGGGCTTGGTTCATTTTTATTAAACCATGGTTTTAGATATCATTACAGAATTTTATTGATAAACTCTGCATACATCACGTTTAAACCATGATATTCAATAAATGTCATTCATAAGCCCTTATGATAGAAGACTTTGAAAACTTATGCTTTAGATTTATGAGATTGATATCTCTTTGAAAATCAGGCTGAACTTCTTGTGTTTGGAACATCCTTGAAAAATCTGTTAATTGAAACTCTTCTGCTCATGGTATTGACTCATTAACCTGAACCTCTTCTTGTTTGCCCCTGTGGTCTCCTTCTCATAAGAGTCCACTTATTGAGGGGGAGCTTCCATGTCATGCATCACTTGCATATCAATTGGCATCTCTTCAGGGGGAGCATTCCTTGTCATGCTGAATCATGCTCATATCATTTGTGACCTTGCATTCATATACTCAGGGGGAGTATTGCAAAGGGGAGAATTTGTCTGAACTTTTATGCATGCTTTAACTTCTTAAATTATATTCTTTTTGATGAAGTCAAAGGGGGAGAATAATTTGAGTCTTCAGAATGCCTCACATCATCAGAATGACTCAATGTATTGAAATGACTAAATGTATTGAAAGTGTTGCCATCATCAAAAAGGGGGAGATTGTTGTGCCCCTGTGGTTTTGATGATGGTTTTGATGATTGGTTGTTGATGTGAGTTTATCAAATGTTCAGTCATCTTGCTGCTCAGTTTAGATTAACATATTTGATGTTCAGTCTTGTTACATGTTAAACTGATGCATAAAGCATTCATTCATTGCTGTGGTTTTGATGATTGATATTGTATTTTGATGATAGCAATGATATAGTGTTTTCATGACATTGTGCCTTGATGATTGCATCATGACTGTGACTGGTACAACTGATATATTATTTATGTTGGACTTATGTTATGTGCATAGTCTATACAGTGCTTCGTGGGGTTTATGCCTTAAGTCTATTCACTGCACAGCAAGCTCAAAGTCGATACATTGAGCGTCTCATGCATCATTCGTCTAAGTCTATACATCGGACTGGTTTGCATTGGCTAAGTATATACAACGTCAGCTCATGCCTTGTCTTAGACAAAGTCTATACAATGGCTTTGGGTCTCCAAGTCTATACAGCCTTTTGCTTTGCCAAAGTCTGTACATTGGTCTGCATAGGCTAAGTGTTTACATCGTCTGCTGTGAGGACAGCAAGTCTGTACACTGGCCTTCTTTCATGATAAACTACAAGTCTACACATTCAACACTGGTCTTCCAAGTCTGTACAGCGTGAAGTCTATACTTTGGACTACTCTTCAAAGTCTGTACATCAGACTGTACATCTTCTTCGTGCTGTTTCTGTACTTGAGTTTTCGTGTTGTTTCCCCTCACTAACACGAAAAGATCTCGTGTCGTATGAGCTTACAACACCTCGTGTTGATTTCCATGCGTAACAGGAAAGCTTGTATGAGGTTAGACTTCGTGTCGTTTCCCTTGTCTTCATCTTCGTGTTGTTTTATTGTCTACGTCGTCGTGTTACCCCGTGTCAATTACTGTTCTAGACTTCGTGTCGTTTCATTTCTCGACATTTTGACTTCGTGTCAAATCACTGTTTTGTCTTCGTGTTGTTCCTACACTCCGTGTCGATTTCATCTTTTGTCTTTGTCTTGTGTTTTCATGACCTCGTATCGTTTTTCCTCTCATAACTTCGTACTGTTGTTTCTGTGACTTCGTGTCATGTTTCCAGACCTTGTGTCGTTTTCGTGTCATGATTTCCACACTTCGTGTCGTTCATGTTTCGTAACCACACTTCGTGTTGGTTACTGTCGTTCTTGTGTCTTTGAGTCGTGTCTCCCAGACTTCGTGTCGTTTTCACTCCGTGTCAACTTCGCCTTAAGTGTTGTTTTCGTCTTTGTGTCGTTCTCTGTGTAGTGTGTGTTTTTGTCACCACTATACTTCGTGTCGTTGTTCTTCACTTCGTGCTGTTTTCACCGTCTTCGTGCTGGTCTTTCTCATTAGACCTCGTGTCGTTCTCGCTTTGACCACACTTCGTGTTGCTTTACGAAGACCTTGTGTCTTACTTGTTTGCAACCACTTCGTGTCGGTTTCTGCTGTCAGCCCGTGTTATCCTCGTGTTGTTTTTCACCTCGCGTCGGTTATTGTTTTCATCTTCTGCGTGTAGTTCTCTTTGTAGTGTTATCTCTGTCACAAGTTGCATCTCGTGTTATCGTTTATGTCTGTATGGTTTTACTTCGTGTTACTTACTGTTGTACATCGAGTCTTTACTGACTTCGTGTCGTTTTCTCTATTGTGTCCTCGTGTTGTCTCCGAATCGTTGCTATTTGTTACTTCGTGTTGTTTCGTTTTAACCTCGTTCAGGTTTCTTCTAAAGTGCTGTTCTTCTGATAATCTATACAGAGTTGCTCTCTAAATTGATGACTTATCCGATACTCTGTTTTACAGGTGCCTTGATCGTGAAGCTTAAGGCAGCACGTGATCCGAGGTTGGAATGAAGCCTGCTGAGAGACTGCCACGTGGTCCCAATAATTAGGGCTGGAAATGTGGAGGTCACACGTCGTGGCTGATGCTGCTGCTGCTGCTGCTATATATATGAGACCTTCGTCCACAGATGAAGGTGATCGAGTTGGCAAGAAGAAAAGCTCATACAGAGAGCCCCGATCCAGAAAAAGGAAGAGAAGAAAGAAAAGAAGAGAGCAGAGAAGAGAGTGAGAGTAAGAGCAGAAGAAGAAAAAGAGAGAGAAGAGAGCTGAGAAGAAGAAGAAGAGAAGTAGTAGAAGAAGCTCCTAGGAGAGTAGAAGAGAAAGAAAAGAGAGATAGAAAGTGAGCGAGAGAGCTCGTGGAGAACAAGGAAGAAGTTACCTGAAGATCTGTCTACTGGACCGTGGATCAAATCCAGGCCAGTCAGCTCCATGCGAGCCACATTTGTGTTATTTGTCTTTACAGCTTTCTGATCGCTGTGTATTTTTCTTTTCTTATTTTCCCTGTTTCATTTGGTTATCTGTGTCCTTCCGATCCTCAGTAGTGAGGTCGGGGTTCCTCCTGTTAGTTCAAGAGAAGGGAGATTGCTATCTCCGGTTGCAAGTAGCTGGGTGCTACTTGTGGTGTCCCTCCGGTTTGGAGGAAGGGAGATCTGATCTCCGGTTCTGGGCTTGTGGATTCAAGTCCAGGGGTTCCCTCCGGGTCTGGAGGAAGAGAGACCGTGTGTCTCTGGTTTGCTAGTGACTGGTGTCACTAGTGGTTCCCTCCGGTTGGGAGGAAGAGGGGAGGCTGTTCCCCTGGTCAAGCTGTGTGGCAGCACCTGTTGCAGACTGAGTCTGCTGTTTCTAGCGTGAGCTAGTTGAAGCCACACTCGGTTTGAGTGTGGGGTGGATGTAGGTCTGGAGGACCGAACCACCTAAAAACCCCTCTTGCATTGTGGTTTGATTGCTTATGATTTGCTTCCGCTAGATGAATGCATAGGGGCGCTCCATGCGTTTGGCTTCGGGTTGAGAAGAAGAGTTAATTAATCTTCTTAGAATGTTTTAATTTGTCAAGCGAGCGAAATTCTAGTTGAGCGACTCCTTGTCAAATTCAGCCAAGTTAGCATCCTAGTGATCTCACTGTATGCTTGTTTGGTTCTGCAACTGATTATTAGCTTTTAAGCTTATCTAGTTTGCGAACTAGTAATTCTAGTGAGCATCATATTTTAACTAGGCGAAAGTTTTTTAAAGGGTTATATTCATTCACCCCCCCCTCTGAATACTGCACCGAAACCAACAGATATGACTCCTCCCTTGGAAGAAAAGTAATGAAGTCGGGCTCATCCGGTAGCGGGAGAAGTAGAAGAACCTCCGTGGTAACACAACCCGCGGTACATACGGAGGTAATGGACCCTATGGCCGGATGGGTGAAGCTACGACTAGTGGGTTGATCGAAGCCTTGGGCCAATAAATGTGTAAAGGTCAACTGCCGGTCTAACCCTTTAAGAAGGTCGTCCAATGTGTCCACATAGTGACGAGACCGGAAGGTGGTATGAAATGAGTTACTTGACACTAGTGATAGTGTGGGGTCCATTGATGGGAAGGGAGGTGGGATCAAGCCATCCTTGAGCCAACTAAGAAGCGGCTCGGCTATGAAAAGCGTACCCGTTAGAAATACGGGTGGCTCAGGCCTTGGTGGTTCCAAATGAGAGGATTCCGAATCAAATTCAGAAATAGAGATGGATGACATTAGAACTCTCTCGAGTGGTGAAGGCCATGGTGTAGGCGGCTGGGAGGTAGATGCTTGTCTAAAGCCACCATACCGAGAGAAGTGTGACTCAAATGGTTCGACCACTAGAGCGACCGTATAGGATTCCGCTAGAGAGAATGCATTGCAGATAAGACATTCCAATTGGAAGTGAAGGCGCAAACCTCTCCGGAACTGAAATGCGGCCGTGTTGCTCTCCTCTCCCAAGCCATGTTCCAACCAATACTTATGATATGCCCGAAGGTACTCGGACACGGACCTATCACCTTGGACGGGTCGACATGGGTGGGCCATAGTTGCCAAAATACGGGAATGGATCCCTAGGAATGAATATGCAAGGCCATTTGGGCAAGACACTAGACACGACCCTAAGTAATGCAAAGTTGGAATGCATGCACACTAAGGACCCTAGACGTAAACCAAGACTTGGTACGTGGCGGAGATAATTGACCCAAAGGTCACTCGCGCAAGTGTACGGCCTTCCCGATAGGCGTAGCCTAACGTTCGGACAACACCTTTTGATATACCGAGTAAAGGGATGTAAATGCAAAAAGACACTTTTTTTGTGTGTTTTAGAAAGATGATGATCCTAGACTCGACTTAAACCGACTAATGACTAGACGTAAATGACACTCTTTTTTTTTCTTTTGGACACCCTAGACTCAACTCGCTCTGATACCAAATTGATGCGGGACGAGACCACAGACACGACAAGCTCGCGGTTGTCCCTTAACGAGGGAAGCGTCGGACGTGCGCGGTTGAGAAACCGGCAATGAGCTAGGGTGATCGGCTCTCTCGTGTGCCCGGATCGGGTCACCGGACGGTCTCGCACTCTCTCGCAGCAGCGGAAATAAATAGATAAAGCGAGCTAGATATCCCTACACATGCTCTCTAGCAGTGGCATAAACAAGCATATATGAAATTAAGCAAATGCCAAGTAAGGAGCGAGGACGATACCTCCACGCGCTCGGCGTGGGGACGACGGACCCGGCCGAAACTCGTACTCCCGGGATAATTAATACACCATATTACAGCAAATGAATTACTGCCCACTCCACGCAAGGAGGTAAAGGGCTACACAAACGGGCCCGGGAGGATCGAATTCGGGTTGACGGGCGGCTTCTCGCGTCTCTTCGGCAGCACCCGAACTAGTGACGTTGGGACCCACGTGCTGTCCGGAGGGACCGTGCGGGACCCGGTGTCACCACTGTGGTGGGGACACTTGTGGAAGTGTTCCCTGGGCTGGCGGCACGCTGGTTCGCCGGCCGGAGGCCGGGCGGCTCCGTTCGGCACCAGTCGGAATGACCGGCCACGGACCTGCCAGTTCTGTTTTCCGGCGCGCGCTCCGGCGAGAACGGACGTGCGATCAGCTCCAACGTCGTAATGCGACGAAACTGGCGCCGTTGGAAAGATGCTTCGAAGGGCTTCAACCCAATATGATTACAGAAAAATAATCAAGCCTGTACTTCTGATTGGCGAATTTGGAAGGTTGCTATTGTACAGTTCCTGAAATCTCAGGTCAGCAGAGAACTTTCCTGTAGATTGCCTTTGACCGTGAGGTAGACGTCCGAATCTGGGGTTGTGTTCTTCATAAACATTGTGAGAAATCAAGTTAAGAAATCAGGATTATTTTTGGATTTGGATTTGGAGGTGGTGGTGATTTTTTCTGATTTTGGAAGTGGAGGGTGGTCAGATCTGGGATCTGACTAACAACACTGTAGCTGAGGAAGAACACGAATTTCTAAAAATAGATAGAAGGCTGATAAAAAATTAAGAAAATTTGTGGAGGTAGGGGGTGATGGACAGAACTTTCAGTAAAATTGGGAGGGTTTGGACAAATCAAAAAGATGGTCGGAGGGGGAGAACTCAGAGGTTCTATCACTGTAGATAGAAACCTGGCAGATCTGGGATGACAGGTTGGACGAAAATTTAAAAATACTAAACGATGGAATCGTGGTGTGAAAATTTAGGTGGATCTTGGGATGCAAGGGTAGAACACACCATAAAAATTTCAGCTTGAGATATTTACGTGGAGGAGAGAAGATATTCGGACAAGAAGCCTATGTCCAGGATGGACAGAACACCGAAGGCGGCTCCGCGGCGGCGTGATGGCGGCACGGACGGCGGCGGCACAGATGATCACCGGAGATAGAGAGGAGGGGATAGAAGATAGAAATCACTCTAGAACTAGAGGTTGGAGGAGAGAAACCAGAGGGAGAGAGGGGGGGCTCAAGAACACTCTTGATTTTCCAACAATTTTCTCTTCATTTCTTCATTAATCTCTAATGACACTATACATAGGCTTATATAGAAAATGGCAAGGGGTGGGCGGCTGGGAGTTTCATGGGAAATAAGTCATTTTCTTCCCCCATGTGGTCAAAACTCAAAAAAAAATAAATTACATATGAATGGAGCACTCCTTTGACTAGGTAGGTAAGGTAGGTGGCCAACCTTTGAAATTTTAACCCCTTTGTCTCCCATGTGGTCAATTAGCATTCAAACCTTCTAGATGGCCACCTAGGATGGTTGACCAGCCCCACATGGATGAGGTGGACCAATGGGGAAGGGGAGGGGGCCCCCTGTCACGCCCCGAGCCGATAGCAGCGGAACGTATCGTTTGCTCGGAACGTGGCAGTTAAACAGTCGTGAACGATCAAGAGCAATGGCATGAGACCAAATAATTTTTGAACAACAATAGAAATTTTATTTCTAATATAAATCTCTTACAAGAACTTGTTTTCCAACTTAGAGACTCAATCACAATGGCAAGGAAGAAAATGACATGCTAACAGACTTAGACAAAATAACTGAATGAGACGATAAGCTAACTTAGCCAGACATTGCTATCTAGACTCAAGAAAACCAAAAAGACACAGGTTCACTAGTTTCCGAAGCTCGCTTGCACACTTGTCCCGCCCGTGTGAGTCTCGGTCTTGCTAGCCACCTGATTACCTGAAAATGTTGGAATGACAAGGAGTGAGCGAACGCTCAGTAGGAAATTATATCTCAAGAACTAGCAATGGGTTTAAGTAGTTACAATTTTTCACATGTAAATGCAATATGACTATGCATGTAGAAAGAACTGAGCAAGTAAAACTAATCAATAGAATAACACGTCATACAAAACATCCAAGTGAGTCTTAAACAAGAGATATTCATGAGAGGCTTTATAGATTATTGGCTATTTCACGCAAGTACTTTGCCCGTGTCGGGCCACGCTAGTAAAGTCACGCAAGTCGAGTCATGCACGCAAGAAAGAGAGAGAGTGTGGAATGCCAATTAGATCAAGAGAAAGAGTACTTCGGTGCAATGCTAGACACCGGTATCATTACAACTCCCATGGGCACTAGTACTTTTGGGTGCTCCTCCCAGGACCAGATCGGGCCCTTATATGCACAGCATTCACGATAGATCTAGACATCCACGATAGTTTATAGCCAATAAGGAGTTCCAAGAACAAACTTTAATAGGATGATAAGATAAGATTTTCATGGAATTCAAGGGCAAGGCCCTTGAGTAAGGACATACTGGCGATAAAATTCACGCAAAGCATATAAACCATGACATGTCGATAAACTGGGTGGAATTGGTTCCCTAACCGGGTACCACAACAAATAAGTGCCCATATGTAGATGGTCACTCTTTTTATATAGAATTGAGGTCCACAAGAACAACACATTAATGGCATGATATCCTCATCCCATTAAGAAAGTTCTCATGATATTCACTTAGCATAACATGAGGGCCGGTATACCATGTTTCTATAGAGTGACATGGCAAAGATTGTGTAATAGGTTTTTATGGTACAACCAGCTCAGTCGGCCTTGAGGGAATCTAAGGCTCGAGGAGTCTTACGGAGGTCTCCATGACTAACTCACTAGTCCAAAGGAACGGAACGTCCAATGGAGAGCTTGTATGTCACCGAGAGTTGAGGGGTAAACGGTAAAACATCGTGAAACGTGGGACTATATTCACGGAGTGGAAATATAGTGACAACTATATTATTATATATACATATATCAAATCCTCGGTTAACAACATAACATTATATAATGTAAACCCACAGTTAATCAGCAACAGTGAAAATTTCTACTCAGGAAAATAGCGACTTTATCAAAGTCGTAAATTATCAAATTCACGCCTTCATCAGGGGCGTTTATCTACAATTCGACGGCTACAGTAGAAGGCATTCAATTTAGTTAAAAATTCACGCCCCGGTTCAGGGCGCTACTTCTGTAAGAGACGACTTTGGCCAGGTCGTTAATTTCATTAACATTAGAATAGCATTCGTGAACAGTATGATTTTCCACATAATAAAATTTAGGAAAATAGGGTCACATGATTGTAGACACGCCATTTCTGACGTTACGATGAGTAAATCCCATGTTATACCATAATGCCCTGAAGTGGCCTACATGTTATTTTATTTGAGTGATTTCCGTAATTGTGGTTAAATTGTATTATTTTGTGAAAGGGAGAAAATTAAAATATGTGTACATATAAAATAAATAAAAAGAGAAAAAATAAAATTCTAAAAAAATGTGTGTATAATTATGTTTCCCAAAAAAAATGTAATTGATTTTTTTAATAATACATTTATTTTTATAAATATATATATAAGTGATTACTATATGTATAAAATAAATATATTTATTAGAAAGTAAATGATATGATAAAAAAATAAACAAAATAATAATAAATAAAATAATTTATTTATCTCACCCCACGTCCCTTTCTCTCCCCCTATTTTCTTCCCTATCTCTCACGTAGTCCCCTCTCGGCATACACGCACACACCCACACGCACTCTTCCTTACGTTCTGTCCCTTTCTTTCCTCTCACTCTCACTGTTCTTACCCTCCCCACCAAGGCACACACATACGCACACACTTCTCTCTCCCTCTTCTCTATTCTCTCCCAGCCGCAATCTCTCCTGGCACTGGCTCCCCATTCGTCCTCTCTCTTCCCATCCATCTCTCCATTTCTCTCCCTCTCCCACTGTCCCTCACGCGACTACCCCCTCTCTCTCTCACTCCCCCACTCTCTTTTCCTCTGCCCACGCACTCCACCTCTGTGCCAACCACCCCGGCCGCGCCCCAGACGCAGCACCCTGCACCGACCTCCGCCGTGCCACCGTCCGCAACCTGCCGTCGCCCGACCGTGACCCCCCCCTCTGTCTACGGCAACGATGCCGTCTCACTAGCCGCCCCTCGCCGCCGTCTGAGCGTCCACCGTTGCCGCAGCCACCTTCCCACGACGCCGTAGCCGTCTACCGCCGTGAAGCCCGCTGGCAACCCAGCTCACCCCCGCCACCGACGTCCACCCCGCGGCCTGCTGACGCACCGCCCACACCCTTGCACCGCACGTCGCCACCGGCCGCAGCCATCGTCGTCGAGCCTCCCCCACGCTGCACCGACTGCCGCGAGTCCCCGTTGCCGTGAAGCACCACCGACGTCATCTGTCTCCCGTGACCACCGCCGCTATCGCGTTGACGATCACCCTGCCGCAAGCCCCCCGTCATGTACGTCGTCCTCGCCGTCGTCGTCCGTCTGCACCCACCGGCGTTGCCTGCACAGCTCCCACACCACCGTCGAACGCGCCCCCTGCATGCAAGCCCGTCGCCGAGCTCACCGGCCTCGTCGCCCCCGTGCCCCCCGTCTGAACAGAGGACCGTTGCGGCCCTTCTTCTCCGACCGCGCCAGCGCCTCCAGCCGTCCGAGCGCTCCACGTCGCTGTCGGCCACCTCCGGACAGCCCTCCACACCGCCGCCGTCGTTCCCGGCCGTTGAAGCCCTCCACCGGGCGCCCGTCCGCCGTTCGCCGCGAAGCCCCCCCCAGCCCGCCGGCTCTCCCTCTCCCTCTCCCGTTTCTCTTCCTCCCGCCTGCTCTCCCTCTCCCCCTCCGTTTCTCTTCCTCCCGCCTGCTCTCCCTCTCCCCCTCCGTTTCTCTCTTCCTCCCGCGGCTAGCTCGCCGCGGCGAGCTCCTCTCTCTCCCTCTCGTCTATCTCTCTCTCTCAGTCCACCACGTGACGCGTTCACATCTCTGGCGATCACGGTGGGACCTGCTTTTTGCTTTTCTGGTTACCCACAAGCTTTCGGCACCCACGTGTGCCCCTCCTTTTGACACCCACGTGTGTCCCTCTTTTCGGCACCCACGTGTGCCCTTCCCTACTACACCCAAGTGCGCTCACTCCCCTCGTGCACCTCGTGCACTCCCCCGGTCCTTTGTGCTTACTTGAGAGGATAACGTTGTCTCGTGCACCACGTGTATTTCCCCTACCATTCGGCACCCACGTGTGCCCTCCCTAGCATTCGGCACCCACGTGTGCCCCTACCATTCGGCACCCACGTGTGCCCCTTCCCCTACCATTCGGCACCCACGTGTGCCCCTTCTCCTCCATTCGGCACCCTCGTGTGCACCGCCTCCTTGTTCCCCTCTATTTGGCATCCTCGTGCCCCACCTCCTTATTGCGCCCACGTGCGCTACGTCATTCCCCTTGTGCACTACGTGCACCCTTAGAGCCCCTTTCTCTTTTTCCAAGTGATCTACGTGTCTCGGAAAGAGGAACGGTTGTATCCTACTCCATCTGTTTATTACTTTTATATCTCTGTTATATCATTGTGATTATCTCTGTTCTATTTGTGTGTTTATCTCTGGTATTTGTGTGTTATACATCTTTTATTCAGCACTGCATTTCGTGCATTTACCCCTTTTCTTTTCTTTCTTTTACTTATTTAAGGATTAACCTCTCTCGGTGAAGGAAGGACTCTCCGTCGGGAATTCCTCTCGACGGACTAGGATCTCCTCCATTGAGACCTCCGTAAGTCCCCGACAGCGAAGGATTCCCTCTTCGTTCGCTGGGCTGGTTGTACCACTGAAGTACCCCGGAGTTAGTTACCTATTCGTGGTGAGATGAGTGCCCCTAGCTGACACGGCGGTAAAACAAAGTGCAATTAGGGTCCTTCCTACTAAGTGTGAATTTTATATTTGTTAAAATCAAAAAAAAAGAGAAAAAAGAAAAATAAAAAAAATTAAGTAAATCAAAACACAAAAAAGGGTTAAAACAAGAACAAAAAAAATGGCGTAAGATCATCCACTTGTCTGTTAATCTTTGATACTTGTTTGCTAGTGTATGTATTTACGCTCTGGTAAAATTACAGGAATGGCTCACGACTCTTCCGAAGAGAATCAATTAGGTCGTGGTCAGTCAGCTGACCCACGGGTCCACGCAATGGACTCAGGCCCCTCCCGCAACACCTCACAAGAGGTCCCCGTTGTTCCACGGGAGGTAGCTCCACCCCAGGATATCTTTTCCCTTTTGGGTGTCCTCGCTAGTACACAGCTCAGCCCTGAGCAACTTCTGGCCTTTCAGGCCATTTTAAAGGGGAAGTCTGTTTCTCCCCCTCCTCAGGAGTCAACTCCGGCTCCCACGTCCTACCAACAGCCGCTCCAGACTACTACATCTCCATCACATGTATATGTCGCTCCTTCTTCTTCATTTCAAGGACAGGCGAGCCAACAGCCCGCCTCTCACCAATTCCCCCCTCTACAGTCTCAAACCCATGCAATCCCTCATACGGTACCCCAAGCGGGTCCGTCCACTGGTGGGCCACCATACCCATCTGGTTCAGGGTTCCCTTCTCAGGTCCCTATAAGGCCTTCTCAGCCTCAATGGCAGGCCCCACTTTCACCTGTCGAGGAGCTCACTCAGTCCCTCCTCAACAAATACACTGAAATGAACGAGGAGTTTCGAAATTTCAAGAAAGAGGCACATGGGAAGTCTGTCCCTGACATTTCCCTGCCAAATCTCCCCATATTTCATCTTCCTCCCTCCGAAATGCCTACATACTGTAGGTATAACGGCACGAGAAATCCTTATATTCACATCAAGGATTTTCTGTATGAATCTTCCTCATGGCAGAACGATCCAAAATCCCTGGCTTACCTTTTTCGGAAATCATTGGATGGTCCCGCCCTAGAATGGTTCTATTCCCTAGAGCCGAGTGAGGCTGGAGATTTTGAAATTGTCAAAGCCAAATTCATACAGAAGTACCGGGATAGGGTCGGTCCCTCCCTTTCTATCACCGACCTAGTTGCTGAGAAAATGAGGTCAGATGAGGATTTTGTCTAGTATGCTGATAGGTGGAGGTCTCTGGCCGATAAAATAAAGGATACCCTTTCAGAACCCGAGCAAGTCAAGATGATTGTGTCTAATGCAACCCCACAGTTTAGACACATTTTAGCCATGAATAAGCTTACCACGATGGAGGAACTTTATGAGAGGGCTCGGTATATCCAGACCCAATTAAAAGATTTCCCCATCATGCATATGTTTGAACCCCCAAAGCCAAGGGTGTTTAAGAAGACGGGCACTGGTGTCCAAGGAGGAACAACTGAGGGAGTCGTCATAAATGAGTAAGTGAGTGTGCTTGGCAGCCCCAACCAACCAGTTAACCCGAGGCCTCCTCAGGTTTCGCGACCACCCTTTCAGCAGGGTCCACCACCCTTTCAACAGGGTCCACCTCTTTATCGTCCTCCACCCCAAAATAACCCCCTTCAAAACCACATACCTCAACCCTTTCATCCCCAACAACAACAACAACCACAGCCTCAGTATCACCAAGTTCCACCCCCGGGAAATTACGGCCCACCACAACAACGGATGAGGCCCATTGGACCCAAAAGAGCCCATTATCCACCATTGCCCGAGGCATTGTCGGACATTTTTAATGCCCTCATGGCTGCCAACCTACTTACTTTGCCCAAAGAAAAGTTTGCATGGCCCCCAAATGCTGATACATCCAGGTACTGTGTCTATCACAGACAACCGGATCATACGGTGGAGAATTGTTTCAACTTCAAAGATTACATTTACGACATGAATGATCTCGGTGAAATCGATTGGGATGAAATGAGGCGATGTATCGCCACCCTAAAGGCCAGGAGACCTCCGCCTAGGCCACAGTTACCACAACAACCACATCAACAACAACAGCCTCAGCAGGCCCCACAACAGCAGCCTAATATGGGCATCATCCATAACCCGCTTCCGGAGCACCAACAGCCCAACTACCAGGTTAATCCGATTTCCTCCTTCTCGGAAGTTGGAAGAGAGCGAACCTGTCATTTAGAAAGCACCTCTGTCCTTGCTACCAGTCATACCACCAATCAACCTCCTCGTCTCCTTCGAACAGCATCTTCTTACCATTCAACCCCCTCACAACCCCTATTTGGTCCTTCTCCCGTTCCACAGCTATCACGCCCTCTTATTCGTACCCCTATCGTCAATTCACCGTTAGTCCATCACCAAATGCCATCTCACACTCCTTTTTTACCCCGAAGTCCCTTGATCACTTCTTATTCCTCTAATTTACCATCTACCTCTGTCGCGCCTTTACCCCCGCCTTCTAACCTTTTTACCGCCCATTACCCGTATGACACACCATCCACCTCTACCCCTATTGAACCTCCTCCTCCACCATATAAACCCCTTATCGTCCATCATCCACCCCAAGTCACCTCTGTTTATAATCTACCTCAACCTTCCAAACCCCTTATCATCCACCATTCACCCGAGATTCCCTCTACTTCCCCTATTCTTTCACATTCTAAACCACTCATCATCCATCATACATCCAAGATTCTTTCTACCTCTACTATACCTCCGCCAAGCAAACCCCTAATCAAAACCCCTACACCCATCATAACCCCTATCCCACCAACCATTCCTCCACTACTACCCCTCAAACCCTTGTTAAAGTCCACACCCAATACCATAGAGGTGCAACGAGAGCCACAAGCAATGGTGCTCCGGAGTGGAAGGATGTTCCACCGGGTGTTTCCCCAGAATAGTCAGGCCCCTGAGCAATCTCAGCCCCAGAAAGATAAGGAAGAGCAGTTAGAAGAGTCTATCCCTGGGACCCAGTATGATTTACTAAAACATCTGGATAAGACGCCCGCCCGTATCTCCATCCTTGAGTTGATCAAAAGATCCCCATCTCACCAAGAAGCTTTGAAAGACTATCTTCAAAAGGTTATGGTGAACAAGGATCTCCCTGTGGAGAAAATCTCGACAGTCCTGACGCCCACCGATACACAACCGCCCATCATGTTCCATAATCACGAGCTTGCCCCCAAGGAAGCTCGAAAATATGCGTTGTGTATTGCGGTGAAAATCAATCGCGTATCAGTGGATCCGTGCCTGGTAGACACGGGCGCGTCTATAAATGTGATTTCTCCGAGTACTCTTCAAGCATGTGGGGTTGATGAAGAACAACTCATGCCCTCCTCAATCACAGTCACGGCCTATGATAATAGTAAAAGACCGCCAATGGGGATGATTACCCTCAATGTAGAACTAGGCCCTGTATCAGTCTTCACGGAATTCCATATCCTTGATATGGATCCCACTTTCAAGGCTATACTAGGCCGTACCTACATTGAAGCCATGAATGCTGTACCATCCACCAATCATCAGTGCTTGAAATTTCCATACAAAGGATGGGTTATTAAGGTAATGAGCATGCCTCTCTGTTCTACGGTGGATGCCATCAACACCTCTTTACCTTCGGTCTGGCCGATGGGAGATTATGAGAAATATTGGCTACCAAGATGGCAAAGGTTTAGGGGCACAACTGCAAGGAAGGCTGAGACCACTCCAAAAGATAAAGCCAATCCATAGAGCTGGCTTGGGTTTTAAGGGGCCATTCGAATCAGATGGCAAACCCATCACTTAGACTTTGTCCTCACATTTCAAAAAGGGGTCCATCGTCCAGATGGGAGATCCTCCACCGGAATCACCTGGGGGGTCACGGGATGTGTTTTTAGCTCAAGGATGTTCAAGGATCCCTAAGAGAGAAAAGATTATCCACCTGGATTGTGAATGGTATAAATGGTTTGACATACCACATATATCCATTGCACTGGAAAGAATGTTCTCGCCTCCACATCTAGAAGGGTCGTCTTTGATCTCCGAAATGCCAGGGGACACCACCACACTTGCCAGAATGACAAACCCTCCTCACCAAGAGGATGTTGTCATCGACGGGTCATCACCCGCCACCAATATTGTCACCGACGGCTCGCTGGCCGTCATTTTCTCTACCCATCTATCACAGCCTCTGTTGCTGTCTCCTTCCTGGGCCAGACAGTTGTCTGATGATCTTCCCAGGTCCCCTTCTTTACTCATATACCTACGTGGGTTTCTTAACTCACGCCAGGTTTTCAATCACGATCTGCTCTACGAGCTACACAACCCTCTAGCTTTAGTTCCATTTTCACCTCCTCTAATTTCTTTTCACTGTTTTGTTATTAAAAATGAAAATGAAAAAAAAACGCGAATTCCACAACTCCTCAACAGCGCATTGTCTTTGAGGAAACCTCCTATATCTCCCACGAGTGTGCCCCGACTCACGGGCCACTCATTCAAGGTCCCCTGAGCGACCTTCTTTTCCCCTCATCTAAGGGGTCGTTCCCTGTACATTCTTCATCATCCTCTCTAGCTTCTTCTTCTTCTGTAAATAATGTGTGTCAGGTTAGGAATAAGTCAAGGGTAGTGCCCAAGAAGAAATCCAAGGGTAAGCAGATCCCTCGGCGGTTCCTTTTAGATTTAGCCGATAGGTGTCAAGCCCTTCTAGCCATTCCTCAATTGCTAGAAAATCCTATCCAATTGCCGGAGTTAGAATGTGAAAATGATGGTATGATTGATGAAGGGTACGGGGTTTATGAAATCACCGATGATGAGTACCCCGTTGAAGAAGATGACGAAGAATATGAGGATGCGGTCGACGCATATGCTAGTGGAATGAGCAGATTTGACGAGCCGTCGGCCGCTGTAGAAGAGTCTACCAAAGAGATTAACCTAGGAACTGAGGAAGACCCTAGGATGGTCCTCATAAGTGATAATTTACCATCATCTGACGAAGAGGTATTAATTAAGGTTCTCGAGGATTATAAGGACACGTTTGCATGGAGCTATGAAGATATGCCAGGATTGGATTCTACTCTGGTCGAGCATCGTCTCACTCTCAAACCAGGATCCATCTCGGTAAAGCAACGGTTAAGACGTTTTCGCCCACAAATGGCTTTAAAAATGAAGGAAGAGGTCGACAAGCTCCACAAAGCTAGGTTCATAAGAGTCGTCCTTTATCCTCAGTGGGTCGCAAACATTATCCCGGTCATGAAGAAAGATGGAAAAGTGAGAATTTGTATTGACTTCCGGGACCTTAACCGTGCGTGTCCGAAGGATGATTTCCCTTTGCCTCATATTGATGTGTTGATTGATAACACGGCAGGATATGAAACCCTTTCATTCATGGATGGATTTTCTGGATATAATCAAATTCGTCTGGCAGAAGAAGATCAGGAGAAAACCTCATTCACTACTCCCTGGGGAACTTACTGTTATGTAGTCATGCCATTTGGACTGAAGAACGCTGGAGCCACTTACCAAAGGGCTATGATGGCAATATTCCATGACATGATGCACATATATTTGGTGGTATATGTGGATGATTTGTTGGTAAAATCCAAAACTAGGGCGGAACATCCCGAGGTCCTTGCAAAGGTGTTGCAAAGATCGCGTGAATTCAATTTGAAAATGAATCCAAAGAAATGTGTGTTTGGTGTATCATCGGGTAAGTTATTAGGCTTCCTTGTGAGCAAAAGGGGTATTGAGATAGATCCCAACAAGGCTAAGGCAATTAGAGATATGCCACCCCCAAAAAATCTGAGAGAAGTTCGAGGATTAATCGGGAGATTGCAGTTTATCCGTCGCTTTGTGTTTCAACACTCGCAAAGGTGTCGGCCCTTCTACGAGTTGACCAAAGCAGGGACCAAATTTTGTTGGGATTTCAAGTGTCAGAATGCTTTTGACGGATTAAAGGAATATCTGGCCAACCCGCCTGTTCTCACTCCACCTATTCCAGATAAGCCTTTGATCCTATATATCTCGGTCCTAGACGACTCTGTGGGAGCCGTCCTGGCACAAATCAATGAGGAAGGCAAGGAACGGGTAACCTATTACTTGTTCAAACTCCTCAACCCCTGTGAGCGAAAGTATACTACCATGGAAAGGACCTGTGCCGCCCTTATGTGGGTGGTACAGAAATTGAAACATTACTTTCTGGCTCACGAAGTCCACTTGATTGCTCGGATGAATCCTATCAAATTTCTCTTGGAAAAGTTTGTCCTTACTGATAGGCTAGCACGTTGGCATAGCTTTCTATCTCAGTTTGACATCACCTATATTCAACAAAAGACAATCAAATGCTATGCTATAGCCGAGCATCTCGCTCATCACCCTCTCCCCAAGTTTGACCCTGTTCAATCAGAGTTTCCAGATGAGGAACTAATGTCCATTACCCAGTCTGATGATCCCATGTGGACATTATATTTTGATGGAGCTTTAAATTCCCAGGGGAGAGGTATTGGCATTGTCCTTTTGTCACCTGAAGGTGTCGCTATCCCAGATGCATTCCAGCTCTCATTTCCAGTCACCAACAACGTGGCTGAATACGAGGCTCTTCTGGCAGGTCTGAACCTTGCCTATTCCTTCTGGGTCACTGAATTACGAGTCATAGGTGATAGTCAACTTATCCTTCGCCAAGTGCTCACCAAATATCGCACTCGTGATCCCAAGCTCAAGCCATACCAAGAGCTTATTGTTGCTTTCGCTAAACTGTTCACCAAGTTAGTCTTTGTTCATGTCCCTCGCAATCAGAACATTTTGGCCGACACTCTTGCTTCGTTGGCATCATCATTAAGGTTTCCTCTGGGCAGAAGGGCTCTGTCCGTTTCTATCCACAAGCTTCTCTTCCCTGCTATTCACAACCCTTCCTATTTAAGGGTTCAGGAGGAAATGTCAAAGATGGCTCAGGATAGAGAAGTTGTTGAAAAGAGGGAAATTATGTTGGTCGAATTGGAAGAAGAATTGGCTGATGAGGAGAAGCCATGGTTCTATGAGATTGTTAAATATTGCAAAGACCAGTCTTACCCTACAGAAGCAACAGCAGAAGATAAGAGGGCCATAAGAAGAGTAGCCCAGAGGTACACATTGGTTGGAGGATTGCTATACAAGAGAAGCCTCACTGGTGTTCTTCTGAGGTGTCTTGATAATGATGAGTCCTGGAAGTGTGTAGAGGAAGCACACTCAGGCGTGTGCGGTGGCCATGTGAACAGCCAAATGCTTGCTAAGAAGATCATTCGGCAAGGCTTTTACTGGCCCACCATGGAAGAAGACTGTGCTGTCTATGTCCGTAGGTGTGTCAAGTGTCAACTTCACGCCGATAAGATCCATTCCCCATCTTCCTCTCTCCATCCAGTGTCCTCCCCATGGCCTTTCTCCATGTGGGCATTCGACATCATTGGTCCTCTTGGTGATCCTAACTCCCTCACCAAGCAAAAATCATTCATCCTCACTGCAACGGAGTACTTCACCAAATGGGCTGAAGCCGAAGCCTATGCAGAAGTCAAGGCATCCACAGTCTGCAAGTTCATCATGAAGAACATCATCGCCAGGTGTGGACGCACTTTTCGTTTGTTTATTAAGCTCGTCTATTCGGGAATGGTTGATTCGTCTATTAAGTGCGTGGGCGTGCCAGTCACGAAGTGACAATTTATTTGGGCTCCGAAGAGCCCACGGTGCGCTCGATCTGACTCGGTCAGACGATTGTGTGGTTCGTGTCGGGACCAAACCCGCCGCGCCATAAAGGTCACGGCGTCATTTACATCCCCCATACGAGGGAACACCCTTGATTAATCACCGGGATTCAGGGCCTCATGGCCAAGAAATCAATTGCATGGAAGGTCTATTACGACGTATTGAAATCCTCGCGCGAGGGCGAGAAGAAAACCCTTCGCGGTCGTGTCAGTCGTGTACTGACCATTTAATGTTCGGACGAATGTCCGGCTCGAGAAGATCGCGGTTATCGCGGGAAAACCGGAACGCATGTATGCCGAGGTACGGCAAATCTATTGTTCGGAAGAGCGGAGAACGTTCGGCTAAACCTCGGTCAGAGCGGTCAAAAACTAGTAAATCTATTGGCCCGGTGCAAGAGCAAGCTGCGACCATACTGCGGTGGGCCCCCCGCGGTCGAAACAAGACTTGCATGAGTGTCATTAATATTTTTGGTGCCAAGGGGCAACGAGGGAATATCCCTTGAATCGGCTGAAAAGCCCTGTGTCTAGGGAAGCGGACGTTTGAAACGTGTCGGTCATTCGGGAGACCGTTTAATATTCGGACGGGAGTCCAGCTTGAGAATATTGTAATCGTCGCGGGAGGACCTGGGACATGTGCATGCCGGGATACGGCAAGTTTATGATTCTGAGACACCGAAAACATTCGGTCAAATCTCGATTAGTGTAGCAGGAAACCGGTGAATCTATTGGCCCGGTGCGAGATCGAGTCAAGACCATACCGGGGGCGCCTCCCGTGGTCCGAACGAGGCTTGCGCGGGTATCATTAATATTTCCGATGCCGGAGGGCAACGGGGGAGAGTCCCAGGACTAGACTCCAAAACCGAAAACGTGTTCGAAGAGAGCGGGCTGTAGACCGAGGATTTGAGCCGAACGGCGACCACAATTGGGACGGACCCGAGGTCTGAGCGTGGCCCACGGAGGTCTTATTGATATTCCCATGAAAGGGGTCCATGGGTGGCGGAGGAACGTCTCGTTCTATTCCGATTTCGTCGGTCACTCACGGACCTTTTCATGTTCGGGCAAGGACCCATGTTGAAAGTACGACGTGGGTGGAAACGACCCCGTACAAACGTATGCCGAGTTTACGGCAATTTCAATGAAAGAACGGGAACGAATCCCATTAGAATGAATCCGATTTAACGGGCTATTGGCCCGGAGCAATGCCGGCTCACGACCATGTCGGGGAGGGAGCCGTTGGCCATATTGGTTGCTCACGGGTCTTTTCATGTTCAGACACAGGTCCGTAATCAAAACGCGGCGAAAACCGAGGTGAACCCGTTCAAATGTCTGCCGAGCGTGCGACAATTTTAGTAGTGGCTCGGAAGGGATCCGGCCTGAGAAACGAGTCCGGCTTAATCGGAATGTCAGCCCGAGGCGAGGTCGGGCCACGGCCATTTCGGGATAATTCCCAAGACTCAGGCCCAACCTAGAAGGGCGACATTGTTGTTCCTTCAGCACCGGGTCACGAGAGAGACGGGGCTGCAAAGTGGATTTTACCATTTTTTTGGGTTTTAAATTATATATAAATATAATTTATTATTTATTTCCCTCTCATGTATTTATTCTGGATGATTTATCCGTTTTGTTTATTATTATTACTATTATATTTTCTCTCCTTTTTTTGTTTATTATTATTTTACATTTTTTTGTTTATTTCATATATATATTCAGATTTATTTATTCATCATAGTTTTTATTAATTTTATTATTACTATTATTATTATTATTATTATACATATTCTTCTGGAGAGAGAGAGTGGGCCGCTGGAGGGCCAAACGGGGGCTGAAGGAGCGTGCCGCTGAGGGGGCTGAGGGAGTGCGCCGCTGAAGGTGGAAGGGTGCACCGCTGAGGGGGCTGAGGGAGGTATACCGGGGAAGGGCTTGGCCAAGGGTGCCGGCGAAGGGGCAGGTGTGGTGGCTATGGGAGGCGTACCGATGAAGGAGCCTTAGGTGTGGTGGCTATGGGCCTGGCCGAGCGTGCCGGCGAAGGGTTGAATAGGGGAGAGCGTGCCGGCGAAGGGGTCACGGGAGCGTGCTGTCAAAGGAGCTTGAGGGCGTACCGCCGAAGGGTTGGAGCAGACGTGCCGCTAAGCGCAGGGGGAGCGTGTCGGTGAAAGGCCAAACGAGGCGTGCCGGAGGAAGCTGGGATGGGGCGTGCCGCGAAGGGCGTTGTAGGGTGTACTGGCGAAGGGCGTGTGTCTGCACATTGGCCGGTCGCTGCGACATAAAGTCCGTACATTCATCAGCCCAAAGTCTATACGTTGTCTATTCAACCAGCACACAAAGTATATACGTTCTTCAGCTCAAAGTCTGTACATCGGCTGCATTCATCAGCTCAAAGTCTATACATTGGCTACATTCATCAGCTCGAAGTCTATGCGTTGGCCAGCTTAAAGTCTGTACATTGGCCAGCTCAAAGTCGATACATTGCAGCTCAAAGTCCGTACATTGGCCAGCCCAAAGTCTGTACGTTGGCAAGCTCAAAGTCTATACATTGCAGTTCAAAGTCTATACATTGGAGCTCAAAGTCCATACATTGGCCAGCCCAAAGTCTGTACGTTGGCCAGCTGATCTATACATTACAGTTCAAAGTCTATACATTGGAGCTCAAAGTCCACACATTGGCCAGCCCAAAGTCTGTACGTTGGCCAGATGAAAGTCTATACATTACAGTTCAAAGTCTATACATTGGAGCTCAAAGTCCATACATTGGCCAGCCCAAAGTCTGTACGTTGTCCAGCTCAAAGTCTATACATTGCAGTTCAAAGTCTATACATTGGAGCTCAAAGTCCGTACATTGGCCAGCCCAAAGTCTGTACGTTGGCCAGCTCAAAGTCTATACATTGCAGTTCAAAGTCTATACATTGGAGCTCAAAGTCCGTACATTGGCCATCCCAAAGTCTGTACGTTGGCCAGCTTAAAGTATATACATTACAGTTCAAAGTCTATACATTGTCCCTGAAAGTCTATACATCGGCCAGTCCAAAGTCTGTACGTTGGCCAACTCAAAGTCTATACATTATTCATTGGCTGCAGTTCAAAGTCTATACGTTACAGCTCAAAGTCTATACATTGCTCGTGCAGCCGACACCCGAAGTCTATACATTCTTCAGCTTATTCAGCTCAAAGTCTATACGATGTCCCTTGGCTGCGGCTCGAAGTCTGTACATTGCTCATTGCTGTGTTTGTACGTCAATCTGCCAAGTCTATACATTAAGTTTGAGACGGTGGATGAGGGTGTACCGGCGAAGGGGGGGAAGAGACAATGGAAAGGGGTGTACCGCTGGGGAATGGAGTGTGCCGGGGAAGGTGGAAACCAGTGTGCCGGCGAAGGGTGTTTGAAGTGTGGAGGCAGGGTATGATGGTGAAGGGCCAGATAAGTGTACCGTTGAAGGTTATTGGAGTGTGCCGCTGGGGGCACGACAGAGCGTGCCGGTGAAGGTTGGAATCTTATATTATTTGTTTTTAAGGCTTTTCTTTTCTCCGTTTATTGATTTTTATATAGTCTTATATAAACTTCTCCTTTCCTTGGTTCTGTTCAGCCTTTTTGCTCACAAGTCAGACGTCTGATATGTTATGTCGTTATTCGGTTCAGTTCTTTTCACGCTACCGGCAGTGGCTCGATTAGTCGGAAAGTTTTATCGTTGATCGTTCTGTTCATTTGTTGCTTCCTTTTGCCTTTTTAACATGTTGTTATTTTCTGACAAAAATTCGGCAGCATCTCCCCTTGACCCGAGCGTAAGGGAGATAAAGGGAACGCGCCCACACGGAGTGGCGGAACCCGACAACTGGAGGTGGGCGCCCGGAGGCGGCAACACCTTTATAGAACCTCGGAAAACACGAAGAAAACGATGAACGGGAGGCTTCTAATACTGGACAGGGTGGACGGGGGATTGGCCAAGGCGTACCGGCCAAGGATGAGCATAGGGTGTGCTGGGCTAGGAAGGCTAAGGGCGTATGTAACGACCCGAGAATCCGATTATCGGGAAGACCCGATAACCCGAGACTCGTACCGCCACCCACGAGCCCGAAGACTCGGAAGGGTTAAAAGGATGGTGTGGAAACTACACAAGTATCACAAATAATTGCAGAAAATAAACAGTTAAAATAATAAGCAGGAAATAAATAACAATTTACATGGTCCACAATAAAATAACAACAACAGCAACAGTAGTCCACGACTAGTACAGTGACAAGAAAGAAAAGTACAGCTACACGGGGCATCCCCCGGCTCTAACCTCTGGCACTACCTCTGGGCACCCGCACCACGCTGCGCTCCTGACGCGCTCCCCGAAGGTGGCGTCTCACCTGAAACACGGTGAAAACATGCAGGGAATGAGTCTCGGAACAAGACTCAGTAGGGATCACTCGAACCCTACCTCGAAAAACGAGAAACCACTACTCTAGCGGTAGGAAAGTACCTCGGAAAGGAAAGCCCTGTACTCTACAGAACTAGACCCTACGGCACGCAAATCGACACACGTGCCACGGTACGAGAAGACCGAAATCAACGGTCGAACCGCCAAAACCCGAAGGTCGGAAACACACGACTGACAGTCTGTCACTCCGTACTCGACAGGAGTACCACCCACTAGAAGCACAGCCGGTAGCGTCCCCTGACGTCTGACACCGCACCGCAGGTGAACCGCCTTACGTGGTAGATCCTACCCGAGGCGCAAACACCGTACAAGTAACCACAAACAAGTGACTAGCTGGGGTCACGCCCGTCGACGTGGGTCCAACTGCCCCCAACCACGTGTGCACACACAGACCACGCGTCCTAGGTCTGGCCCTCTGACCGGTTTTCCCCTTGCACTGGACTCTGATGGGACGAGGGGCCTACGGTAACCGGTCCACAAACCGTCTCGACAGGTGGGTGCTCGTACACCACTCCCAGGTGAGACCAGCACCTCGTACTGGTGGGCTACGACTAGTGGAGGGTCACTGAAGGAGTAGACTCTCAAGTCAACGGAAAACGACGTCCGAACCCGACAACGTGTGGGAATCACCCCACGTACTAGCTCCGTCGCACGGTGACCACGGTCGGAAAAGAAACAGACGCACTGCCCACGGTCAAACGCCTGACCGAGGCAAACGGGACTTCCGGACACCAAAGACACGGTCGCGGAACTCCACGGGGTGCCCGGGACGCACACACGGCCCAAGGGGAACACCCAACAACGAACCAAATCGCGCTAGGGATACCTCGCGCGACAGGGCATGTCGCGCTAGGATCCCCTAGCGCAACAAGGGATGTCGCGCTATGGCCCCATAGCGCGACACGGACTATCGCGCTAGGGAACCCTAGCGCGACAGGGACCATCGCGCTAGGTCCTCCTAGCGTGACAATGATGATCGCGCTAGGACCCCATAGCGCGACACGAACCGCCAAACTGTTCATCTTCTCCGATGAACACGCTCGGTCGGGGCAGCGCGACCTCCAAGAACGCGCTACTGGAGTATAGCGCGTTCTCAGTCCGCGGCCGAAAACGGTAGAAACGCCTAAAAATTCTAACCACGCCCCCATACCTCCATAGGAGAGGGGGGAAACAAAGGGGAAGACCCCTGGGGACCCCTAGCATGATTCTAGGCCATCAAAACATGAAATCATGCATCAAATCCATAGATCGGGCGAGCTCTCCCCAAATCATGGAAAAACCCAAAAATGCTCAAACGATCCCCTCTCGGCCTCCCCGCGGCCTATAAATCACGGAAAAGATCGGCATGAGGCTAAGGAACGTCATCCTACCTTAATGGAGCGAATGCTCCGCCGGATCGATCACGAATCACGAAGAATGCTCGAAGCTTCACGAACTCCCCACGCTTCCCACGCTCGCCGCACGCCCACGAGATCGTCTCACCGCCGCCCACACGCCCGCGCCGTCGCCCCGCCGCCGTCCATAGCCGGAGAGGGGCTCGCCGCGTCCGAATGGGAGAGAGGGAGAGAGGAGAGCTCACGGTCGCGAGAGAGAGGAAGAGGAAGAAGAAAGAGAAAAGGGAAAAAGAAAAGAAAAAGGATTAGGCTTCATAGAAAATCCGAATTTTCGGAAAAAATACCAAAAAATAGAAAAATACGTTTCCGGAATCTTCGGAACGCACTGATCGCAACGGTACCACTCGTGCCCGGGTGAACGGCCCAGTTAACCCGCAGCGAGCGTCCGAAGGAAAAGCCGAAACCCGCGCCGGAAATCAGGAAACACGCGTGGAAAAGCCGCGGAACGCCTCCGGGCCTCCGAAACGACTCCGGATAGCGCCGATCCGAACACGAAAGATGTCCGAAATGAAATTTTGGACACAACAGAGCCGGACGCTCTGAAAACCAGATCCGGGACCCACGAAGAAGGATCCGAAAGGTCCGGGATATTACAGCGTACCGCTGAGGCACAAAAGGGGGAGGTGTACCGCTGAGGGCTATTATGGGGTGTACCGGCCAAGGTACCGGAAGGGTGTGCCGCTGGAGGAAAGTGCAGGTGCACCGGACAAGGCTCCAAAAGGGGTTGGCCTGTTAAAGGGGCAGGGTGTTAGGCCGATCAAACCCACATGGACTTCTGGCAAGGGGGAAAAAGGTTCAAAGGGGCAGACACAGGTGAAGGCACTGGGCTTTACGGGAGGAGGTTCGTGACCTCAAACCATTCAAGATGGTGCCGCATCCGGAGTAAATCGTCGGCATGAGGGATGAACGCAAACACCGGGAAGCGAAGGGAAAGATTACCAAACGCACTGTGGTCCAAAACAACGAGACAAAGAGAAAACCCACTGAGGGGGAGAAGATCTTTATTAATGGGGAGACAAAGGGCCGTTGCCACCCATGTACATCACAAAGCATGCCCGAGCTAAGGGTATGGGCAAGAAAGAAAACTAAAGAACGAATGAACGGAGAGGCGGGAAAACAAAGAACAAAGAGAGGAGGAGGTGTTGGGGATCGAAGCAGGGATGATCGTCCACTACTCTTTCCCCCACATTCCCCTTCTAAATCAAGCCCTCTCTCTCTCTTACTCTCTTCTCGTTGCATGGTGGCTATAGGTAGACTCCACGCTGGAGCCTCTCCCTTTTCGTCTCTCTTCTTCTTCTTCTCGTATGCAACTCCGTCTATTCGTCTCTGTCCGTGGGTCTCTTCTCCGTGTCTCCCTCTCTTTTCTTCGCCGGAATGGGAGTAGTTTTATACTCCCAGCCGCGGGAGCCTTCGAGCACGGCAGTCGGAGGCGGGAAGCAGCTTCATCATGATGACGTTTGACCTTTCCCGTCCTGGCTGTCAGGGGAGTAGCCTGCGTGGCCCAACCGTTGGTTGACACCTCGGACAGCTCACTGCGCGCCAAGGATATGTAGGGCATGGGCTTCACGTCGTTTGGCCATTGAAAAACCTTCACGCTGTACCGCTGGCGGGCTGAAGAAGCGTGTCGCTCTAAGACACTATAAGCGTGCCGCTAAAGAGGGCAAAAGGCGTGCCGCTGAAGGCCCAGAGAAGTGTGCCGTTAAAGGGCACAAAGAGCGTGCCGTGGGGGGCCCTTCATAGTGTGCCGCTGGGGGCCCTTCATAGTGTGCCGCTGGGGGCATAAAAAGTATGCCGTGGAAGGCTTGAAGTAGTGTGCCGTGGAAGGCTTGAAATAGTGTGCCGTGGAAGGCTCGAAATAGTGTGCCGTTGAAGGCCCGAAATAGTGTGCCGTTGAAGGCACATGGGGCGTGCCGTTGAAGGCTTGCAGGGCGTGCCGCTGAAGGGCGTTGGGGGTATGCCGCTGAAGGCCAAGGGCGTGCCGCTGAGAGGGGCCAGTGGCGTGCCGCTGAAGGGCCTTGGGCGTGCCGTTGAATGGCTAAATGGGCAGTTTTGAGCCCGTTGTGAGCACGAGTTGTGGCCCGTTTAATTTTCTTCGAGGCCCATGGATTGTGGGGCTCTTGGTGGTTGATTTCTCTTCACTGTCGTGACTCTGGAGAGGGCTTCACGGTAGTGTGCATATTTGGGGAGTCTGGGTGACTAGTCTCTCCGGGGTATCTTCACTCGGTGCCGTTGTTGATGCTGGGCCGAGCAGGATATCTGTGCGTGCAATTTTTGGTGTCCGCAAATGCCCCCCACCCACGGGTAGCGTAGGCGAAAGATGAGCCGGGCGGTGCCCGCGGGTGTACTGGTCTCTTTTTCTCTTCGTCGGTGCGGACGGGGTGTCGGGAGCTGACATGGTTTGTTTGTCTCTTCTTCTCTTCATCAGTGTCGATCGGAGACGGAGAATGATGTGGTATGTTGGTCTCTTCTTCTCTTCGTTAGTGCCGACAGGTTGCCGGGCGCTGACGTGGTATGTTGGTCTCTTCTTCTCTTCGTCAGTGTCGATGGGGTGTCGGGGACTGACATGACATGTTGGTCTCTTTGTCTCTTCATCAGTGCCAGTGGGGTGCCGGGAACTGAAGCAGTATGTTGGTCTCTTTGTCTCTTCGTCAGTGCCGACGGGGCGTCGGAAGCTGACATGCTCTGTTGGTCTCTTTGTCTCTTCGTCAGCGCCGACTGGGTGCTGGGAGCTGACATGATGTGTTGGTCTCTTTGTCTCTTCGTCAGCGCCGACAGGGTGCCGGAGCGGACATGGTTTGTTGGTCTCTTTGTCTCTTCGTCAGCGCCGACAGGGTGCCGGGAGCTGACATGGTTTGTTGGTCTCTTTGTCTCTTCGTCAGTGCCGACAGGGTGCCGGGAGCTGACCTGGTTTGTTGGTCTCTTTGTCTCTTCGTCAGTGCCGACAGGGTGCCGGGCGCTGACCTGGTTTGTTGGTCTCTTTGTCTCTTCGTCAGTGCCGACAAGGTGCCGGGAGCTGACCTGGTTTGTTGGTCTCTTTGTCTCTTCGTCAGTGCCGATAGGGTGTCGGGAGCTGACGCAGTTTGTTGGGTCTATTTATCTCTTTTCTTTCTTTTCTTCTCTCTTTTCTCTTCTTCTCTTCTTTCTCTTCTCTTCATTTTTGTCATCATTTTTTCTCTCTTTTATTCTCTTTTTCTTTTCTCTTCTCTGTTTCCTTCTTCTTCTCTTCTTCCCTTCTCTTTCCCCCTCTTCTCTCTTTTTTTTTTGAAGAACTCCAAGTGGCTGCTGGCGTGGATGACAATAATATAAGAGCCGTCGGCGCAGGGGCCAACAGGGGAGGCCAAAACAGCCAAGGCTGGAAGTGGGCTTCAAGAGCCTAAATTATGAAAGGCGAGCCATGAGGGCAGAGAGAAGGGTTCATTGATTCAACAGGGGTATTCGTCGCCTGAAGGGATGGAGAGAAAAATTTGTTGACTCAAAAGTGCCGGGGATTCCGGTTATGAAACCCGGACTCGGGAAAGTGGGCCGCAAGGGCCGGAGTTGGTGTTACAGAAGTAGGCCGTGAAGGCTGAAATCGGGGAAGCAGGCTACGAGAGCCGGAGTGAAGGGAGATTAACGGGCCGCGAGGGCAAGAGGCAGGCCATGGGGAGGCCAAGATTGGGCTCTACGAGCCAGAGCTAGGAAAGTAGGCCTCGACGGTCGAAATTAGGTGTATTGTATGCACACGTTTTTATTATTTATTTATTTTTTATTTTATCATTAATTTATTATTAATTTATTATTTTTATTATATATTTCTTATTTTTTGTCATTATTATTTTTTCATTCAAGCATGCAAGCATTCAATAGCAGGCATAACATAAATATAAGTAAGGCAGCTCCCTCGATAGGGGATGGGATAGAGACATCGCCCACAATTCATAGATGCGTGCGGGCCGCGAGGCACAATTGAGGGGTGGTGCACCCGTCAAGAGGATATCGCATGTCTTGCATGCATAGCCTAAATTCACGCATTTCATGATGAGGACATCATGAGCTTATGGATTGTATTAGTGTGTATTAGGTTGTATAGGTGTGTTTTATGGGTTGTATTAGCTTGAAAGTGTGTAATTTTTGATTTCCTTCTTTTGGGCCATCCTTGTAAGGCTTAATTAAGCCAATGGGCCTCTTTCTAGGAAGAGTCCATAACTAGGTAGCATGTTTAAGGTCCATTTAAGATGGCTCCTTCATATTGGGCCATTTGGTTTCAAAGTGGGTCATTAAGGCTCTTAAAGCCCAAATGGGATTCCATCCTCTCATGGGCCATCAAAGTGGGAATGGCCCATGCCTAGCATGCCATATGGAGTGGCTCTTGGCCCAAGAATGGGCTTGGCCCAAGAAGGGGGGCGCATGCTCTTTTGGCCTTATTAGGCTTGGTAGTTGTAGTTAGGTTGTGTTTGAATGGAATTACACCAAGTTTGAACACATGTGGTCAATTTGATTAAACTAATGTATTCAATGTGGGATTCTCATTGTATCCCAGCCATCCAATCCAAACCCCTAGATCCAAGGGTTGAGATTGAGTTTGGTTGGCATCCTATATAAGGTTGTAATCTTCATTTTGAATGAATTAATGAAGAAGAAATGAGCATTTGCCTCCTTGAAGCTTGCGCCCCTCTCCCCTCTCTCCCTGGTGTTCTTCCACCTCCATCCCATTTCTGGAGTGTAATCCCCTCCCCCTTGATCCCCTCCAACTTCTGAAGCAACTCCGGTGATCGCCGCCGCCGCCGTCTCGCCGCCGACGCGTCGTCGCCAACGAATTCGGTTTTCTGTCCACTCTGGACAGACCTCTCTTCTCCGAATTGTCTCTCTCTCTTCCCTCATCTTCTGAAGCTCCAATTTTCAGGGTTGGTTCCCCTCTTGAACCCTTACCTCCACAAAAAATTTCAGTCAAAAATTTGTCCTTTAGATATTTTTAGAATTTCGTCCAAGTTCAAATTTCTGTTCTGTCCAGGTTCTGTCTACTGTTCAATAGTTCTGAGTCTACCTTGTTCGACCCATGTTTTGAATTTTGTTGGGGCTCTAAAAATTACTGAGACTTCTGTCCACATATGTCTACCACCATGAATTTTCTTAATTTTTGATAAGGTCTCTAGGTATTTTTCAAATTTCGTACCAGTTCCTGTGAGCAATTTTTCCACAGTGTCCCAGATCCGACCCAGGTCCACTCAAAAAATCCAAAAAAATCCATTTCTTGTCCAATCAAGAAACAAAAAATAGTCCCGGTTTCCTCTCTCAGAGATCTTCAACTTTGCTGAAGAGATTATCACCAGATTCGGTGCTCTTCTTCCCGGTCAACGGTGATTTTCAGAGAAGTCAGAACCTGCCCCTGCAGTTCTGGCCTGTTTACAGCAAGGGTGTAAATTCCATAAGTCAGATATACGTATCTGATTAATTTTTCTGAAGGCCCCTACGTCGAATTATTTGGAGTCCTCTTTCCAACGGCGCCGAGCTCGTTGCATTCCGACGACGGGGTTGATCACAGCAGCCGATCTCGCCGGACAGCGCGCGAGAAGACAGCAAGTGCAGACTTGTGGCCGGTTTCCCGCGAGCGTCGTCCGAGGGCCGCCCGGCGTCCGGCGGTCGTTCCAGCAACTCGTCATCCTAGGGGAGCGCTTCCCAAGTGTACCCACACCAGGGGAGGCATCAGGTCCCACACGACCCCTCCGGTCCACACGTGGGCCCCACTAGCACGAGTACGCGCGAAGCCGAAGCCGTGCCCGGAAACCGCCCGTCAACCCGGAATTGGTCCTCCCGGGCCCCCTTGTGTCGCCCGTTACCTCCCTGCGTGGAGTGGGCTTACTTGTATTGCTGTAATCTTAATGTATTAAGTTCCCGGGAGTACGAGTTTCGGCCGGGTGCCATCTTCGCCACGCCGAGCGCGTGGAGGTATCGTATTCGCTCCTGGCTTGGCATTCCGCTTATTTCTATATATGCTTGTTTATGCCGCTGCTAGAGAGCATGTGTAGGGTTACCTAGCTCGCTTTTAATTTATAATATCACTGCTGCGAGAGAGAGCGAAGCCGTCCCGTGACCCGATCCGGGCACAATTGAGAGCCGACCACCCTAGCTCATTGCCGGTTTCTCAACCGCGCACATCCGACGCTTCCCTCGTTAAGGGACGATCGCGAGCTTGTCGTGTCCGTGGTCCCGTCCCGCATCATTTCACCTGAGGCAATTCTCTGTAGCGTGGCAGTGCAAATGTGTGAGCAAAGAGCCCTAACCGTAGGGATATGCAGGTTTTTCTAGTGACACTCGAGGATCACTCTAGCGCCCACACATTAGTTCCAGGCTTTCGACTTTCGGTAGCTTCACACAGCCCCCATCTGTTTATTTTGGTAGCGGATTTCACCGTTCGACGTGAGTCTCCTCATGTGTCTCAATGGGGATTCCCGGCTACTAGGATTTGTCCTTATTGTGATTCGCTTCACCATTTCGCGCGAGTCTCCTCATTTGTTTCAGTGGGGATTCCTGGCTACTCGGATCCGTGTTTCTCTCTCTCTTCTTTTTTCTCTTCTCTTCTTTTTTTCCTCTCTCTTTTTTTTTACAGTGGGGGTAGGCAGCTTTTTCCTCACGATTACCTTTCACGCGAGTGCAGGAATTCAAATCTCCGTAGAGTGCTAAGAAGAAATTCGGGCAATCCCTATAGTCGAAGGCTATTGAACACATTAAGTGCTAAGTGTGGGAGCATTGCCTCAGGTTTATTTTGTGAGCTGGGCTTAGCGATTCAGCCATGACTCTTCCCCTTGACGTGTGCACCTACCATAATTGGGTTCCCTTTGAGCGTGCGCCGTGACGCCCGTGCATCCGGAATCGGGGCGATATTATTTAGCAAGGAAGCACGGTCCTAGAAAATTCCAAGGAGGTGTATTATTCTATATTAAGCAACCATGCAAGCAGGGCAACCATGCACTCTCTTCTTTCTTTTCTCTTTCTTTTTTTTTTGTGTTCGTTTTGTTGTTTTCTTTTTGTTTTATTTTGTTTTGTTTTCTTTTTTTGTTTTTGTTTTTGTTTGTTTTTGTTTGTTTGTTTTTTTTTGCATAAGAAAATATTACTATTACGTAGAAGTGTAGTGGTAGTAAGGGTATTAGGGAAGCAGACCACGAACGGCTGAAAGGACACTGGGGAAGCGGGCCGTGAAGGCCGAAGTTGATATTGGAAGTAGGCCACAATAGCCAAAAATCGAGGGGAGCGGGCTGCGAGAGCCAAATTATGGGAAGCATGCTGCAGGAGCCGAAGTTATGGGAAGCGAGCTACAGGGGCCGAAGTTACGGGAAGCAGGCCGTGAAGGCCGAATTCTGGGAAGCAGGCTGCGAGAGCCAAAGATATTGGAAAGTGGGCTGCAGAAGCCAAAATTGAGAAGCGGGCCGTGAAGGCCGAATTCTGGGAAGCAGGCCGCAAGGGGCCGAATTCTGGGAAGCAGGCTGCGAGAGCCAAATATATTGGGAAGCGGGCTGCAAAAGCCGAAATTGGGAAGCGGGCTGTGAAGGCCGAATTCTGGGAAGCAGGCCGTAAAGGCCGAATTTTGGGAAGCAGGCCGTAAAGGCCGAATTTTGGGAAGCAGGCCGTAAAGGCCGAATTCTGGGAAGCAGGCTGCAAGAGCCAAAGATATTGGGAAGCGGGCTGCAAAAGCCAAAATTGGGAAGCGGGCCGTGAAGGCCAAATTCTGGGAAGCAGGCCGTAATGGCCGAATTCTGGGAAGCAGGCTGCGAGAGCCAAAGATATTGGGAAGCGGGCTACAGGAGTCGAAATTATGGGAAGCGAGCCGTGAAGGCCAAATTCTGGGAAGCAGGCTGCGAGAGCCAAAGATATTGGGAAGCGGGCTGCAAAAGCCAAAATTGGGAAGCGGGCCGTGAAGGCCGAATTCTGGGAAGCAGGCTGCAAGAGCCAAAGATATTGGGAAGCGGGCTGCAAAAGCCAAAATTGGGAAGCGGGCCGTGAAGGCCAAATTCTGGGAAGCATGCCGTAATGGCCGAATTCTGGGAAGCAGGCTGCGAGAGCCAAAGATATTGGGAAGCGGGCTGCAGGAGCCGAAATTATGGGAAGCGAGCCGTGAAGGCCAAATTCTGGGAAGCAGGCTGCGAGAGCCAAAGATATTGGGAAGCGGGCTGCAAAAGCCGAAATTGGGAAGCGGGCCGTGAAGGCCGAATTCTGGGAAGCAGGCTGCGAGAGCCAAAGATATTGGGAAGCGGGCTGCAGGCGCCGAAATTATGGGAAGCGAGCCGTGAAGGCCAAATTCTGGGAAGCAGGCCGTGAAGGCCGAATTCTGGGAAGCAGGCTGTAAGAGCCAAAGATATTGGGAAGTAGGCTAAAAAGCCAAGGGACATTGGGAGCAGGCTGACAAGCCGAGAGATGTTAGGAGTAGGCTGTAAAGTCGAAAAGATATCGGAGAGTGCGGTGGGACGGGTGGATTAATCATGACAATGGGCCTTGGCCGGAATGACTGAGCCAAAGGGCGTTGGGTAGTAGGATACATGAGCCGAGGAGAAGGGTTTGTGAAGCGGCGGATTCGAAGACCACGTCTGTCTCATGTCTCTTTTTTTTTTCTTCTTTTGTGTGGGGAGACAGGTGCAAAGACCATGTCTGCCTCGTGACTCTTCTTTCTCTTCTTCTCTTCTTCTGTTAGGGCGAGGCGGTGTAAAGATCATGTTCGCCTCATGTCTCTTTTGTCTCTCCTCTTCTTCTTTTGTAGAGAGGCAGGTGCAGAGACCATGTTCGCCCCGTGACTGCTCTTTCTCTTCTTCTCTTCTTCTTTTATGGAGAGGCAGGTGCAAGGACCATGTTCGCCCCATGACTGTTCTTTCTTTTCTTCTCTTCTTCTTTTATGGAGAGGCAGGTGCAAGGACCATGTTCGCCTTGTAACTGTTCTCTCTCTTCTTCTCTTCTTCTTTTGTGGAGAGGCAGGCGCAAAGACCATGTTTGTCTCGTGACTGTTCTTTCTTTTCTTCTTTTGTGGAGAGGCGGGTTCAAGGACCACGTCTGCCTTATGTGTCTCTTCCTCCTTTTCTTCTCTTCTTTTGCGTGATGAGGCGGGCTCGAGGACCGCGTCTGCCTCATGTGTCTTCTTTTGGTTATGCTCTTCTTCTTTTGTATGAAGAGGCGGGTTCAGGAACCATGCCTGCCTCATGTGTCTCTTCTTCCTTTTCTTCTCTTCTTTTGTGTGATGAGGCGGGCTCGAAGGCCACGTCCGCCTCATGTGTATTCTTTCTTTTCTTCTCTTCTTTTGTGTGATGAGACGGGCTCGAAGGCCATGTCTGCCTCATGCATGTCTTTTTCTTTATTCTGTTCTTCTTTTCTCATTAATGCTTCCACGCTGGAGTGTATTTCTCTTAACGTGCCCCCAGGTTGGGGTGTAGCTTTATTTGGTATGCATCCCCCTGAGGGGTGTGTTTTGCCTCTTTGCCTCTGTGCCCCCAGGCGGGGCGTATTTTTCAAGGCTTCTATGTCCCCAGGTGGGGCGTGCTTCTTCTTATGATGCCCCCGAGCCGGGGAGTCTCCTCTATGGCTTCTATGCCCCCAGGCGGGGTGTATGTTACTTTATATGCCCCCAGGGCGGGGTGTAATTCTTGCTTCTTATGCCCCCGAGGCGGGGTGAACTCTTCTTCTTTGCTTATGTGCTCCCATATCGGGGTGTATTCCTTTCTTCATATGCTCCCCCTAAGCCGGAGAATGTTGATTGTTCTGCTTTAGATGCCCCTAAATCGGGATATAGTTTTGTCTCATATGCCCCTGGAGCGGGGGTGTATTTCTCTTCATGTGCCCCTGGGAATATGGTGTACTCTTCACGGCTTCTATGCCCCCAGGCGGGGTATGTTTCTTCTTCATGTGCCCCTGGTACGGGGCGTAGCTCTCTTCAAATGCCCCCGGGACGGGGGTGTATCTTTTGCTTCTTATGCCCCCTTGAGGCCGGGGTGTATCTTTTGCTTCTTACGCCCCCCTGAGGCGGGGGTGTATCTCTTTACAGCTTCGGTGCCCCCGAAGCAGGGTATGTTGTTTCTTCAAATGCCGCTTGGGCGGAGTATATCTTTCTTCTTATGCTCCCATCTCGGGATGTATGTCTCTTTGTTTCTGTGCCCCGGGTCGGGGTAGATGCTTCTGCTTCTTATGCGCCAAGGGCGGAGTGTATTTTTGTGCCCCCAGGCTGGGGTAGGTGCTTCTGCTTCTTATGCGCCAAGGGCGGAGTGTGTCTCTTTCTGTGCCCATAGGCTGGGGTACATTCTTCATGTTTCTCATACCCTTTTCGCAGGGCATATTCTCTTGCTTCTCATGTCCCTGGATCGGGGCGTATGTTTCTTCTTCTGACGCCCCTAGGTCTGGGTATATTCTTTCTTCATGTGCTCCCAGGTCGAGATGTATGCCTCTTCGCTTCGGTGCCCCCGGGTGGAGGTGTACTCTGTCTCTTTGCTTCTGCGTCCCCCAGGCGGGGTATCCCCCTTTTTTTTATATGCCCCCGGCACGGGGTGTATTCCGCTTCTAGTGCCCCCAAAGTGGAGTATATTGCCGCTTTCGATGCGGGGTGTGGTTCTTGCTTTTTTATGCACCCGAGGCGAGGTGAATTCTTCTTATTTGTTTACGTGCCCCCATATCGGGGTGTATTCCTCTCTTCATATGCTTCCCTAAGCCGGGGGATGTTGTTTGTTCTGCTTCAGATGTCCCCCCCGGGGGGGTGCATGTTGCTTCATGGACTCCGAGCCTGGGGTATGCTCCTTCAAAGGTCCCTAAGCCGGGGTGGATTCTCTTTTCTTCTCATGCTCCCAAGGCGGGATGTAGCTTCTTCAAGTACCCCTAAACCGGAGCGTATTCTTTATGGCTTCTATGTCCCCTGGCGGGGTATGCTTCTTCTTCAAATACCCCTAGGCCGGGGTGGACTTCTCTTCATATGCCCCTGAGTCGGGACATGTTCTTCATAGCTTCTAGGCCCTCGAGGCGAGGTATGCTTCTTCTTCAAATACCCTCGAGACGGGGGTGTGTTTCTTGGCTTCATATGCCCCGGACGTGGGGTATATATTTTGTTTCTTATGCTCCCGAGCCGGGATGTAGCTTCTTGGCCTCATATGCTGCCGAGGCGAGGGGTATGTTGCTTTACGTGCCCCCGGGGGGAATGCATTTTGCCTCCGTTGCCCCGTGGCGGGGTATATCTCTTGGCTTCTTACACCCCCCAAGGTGGGGTGTGTTTTCTTCTTGTGCCCCCGGGGTGGGGTATATCTTTCGCTTCTTATGCCCCCCCCTTGAGGTGGGGTGAAGTCTTTGCTTCAAATGCCCCTAAATCGGGGTATAGTTTTGTCTCATATGCCCCTGGAGCAGGGGTGTATTTCTCTTCATGTGCCCCTGAGAATGGGGTGTATCTTTGTTGCTTGTTGTGCCCCCATAGGGAGGTGCCTTTCTCTTCATGTGCGCCGGGCACCGGGTGTATCTTTGCTTTTTTTTTTATATGCCCCCGAGGGGGGGATTCTTCTTCTTCTGCCCCGACATGCTGGGGAATGTCTGCTTCTTGTGCCCCCAAAGTGGGGTGGATTCTCGACGGCTGCTGTACCCCCGTTGGTGGGGTGTATGCTTCTTCTTCAGATTTCCCTAAGGCGGGGTGTATTCTTTGTTGCTTCATGTACCCCCGAGTCGGGGTGGATTCTCTTCATGTGTCCCCATGGCGGGGTGTACTCTCTTTATGTGTCCCCAGGAGTGGGGTGTGGTTTGCTTCCTGTGCACCCAAGCAGGGTGTATCGCTGCTTGCAATGTCCCCCGAGGCGGGGTATCCTTCTTCTTCAAATACCCCTAAGCCGGGGCGTATTCTTTATGGCTTCTATGCCCCCATAGCGGGGTGTGTTTCTTCTTCAAATGCCCTTAAGATGGGGTGGACTCTTTTCTTCTTATACTCCCAAGACATGATGTAGCTTCTTCAAATGCCCCTGAGCTGAGGCGTGTTCTTTACGGCTTCTATGTCCCCAGGCGGGGCATATTTCTTCTTCAAATACCCCTAGGCCGGGGTGTATTCTTGCTGCTTCTCATGCTCCCGAGGCGGGATGTGACTTCTTCAAATGCCCTTAAGCCGGGGTGTAGCTTTTGCTTTGTGTGCCCCTCAGTCGGGGCGGATTCTCTTCATGTGCCCCTGGGAATAGGGTGTATTTCTTTTTTTTGCCTCCTATGCCCCCGTAGCAGGGTATATATCTTCTTCTCATCCCCCATGGCGGGGTATATGCATGCTCTCTTCGGGAGTGGTGGTCGTGCTTGGCCTCATTGCTATAAAGCATTCCCCACAGCGGGCAACCATTCACCAAGCTACAATTGTGGCTCCCTGGGCCTTTTAACAACCACTCGGGGGCCGTTTTGTGCTGGATGGAGGCAGCAGAAAGGAGGAACGAGCGGGGTCATTGCACCGCGGACTCGGGACCTCCTAGAGTCGGGCGGGATGCCGGGTTTCTTCTTGCTCTTTCAATCGGCGATGCTGGCCAACTTTTCTTCCTTTCTTCTTTATTTCTCCCCTTTTTTGTATGATTGACCAGGGTGGAGGTGCAGGAGAGCGCTCACCCCCTCAGGGAGGGGATGAGTGGTTCGTTCCACCGCACCAACCCCACAGTGGTAATCTTTGTTCAGCACGGGTCTCGACGGACGTGGCCGTACAACCCTCTCTTGCCAATTCTTTCTCTTCTTTTTTTTTTGCTTCTTTCTTTTCTCTTTTTTTTCTTCTTTTCTTCTCTTCTTCTTTTCTTCTTTTCTTCTTTCCTTCTTTTCTTCTCTTTCTTCTTGAGGGAAAAAGGGGGGCTTGATTTCCCCTCCCTTCTCTTCTCTTTCTCTTCTCCTTTTTTTTATAACAGCCCCCATGATTCCTGGAAGCTGCATATGCTTCGAAGCAGTGTCCTCGAGGCCGTGAAGGTAGCTGCATCGAGTCTGGATTTTCTCCCCACAGGGCTGGCGAAGACAGCACCTGTAATTCATCAAAGCAGGCAAACATCGTTTATTAGGGGGCCATGAGGCCCTGAATCCCGGCGAAGAGATGAAGGGTAGTTTCCGTCCCACCGGGCGTGCCAGAATTATGGACGCACTTTTCGTTTGTTTATTAAGCTCGTCTATTCGGGAATGGTTGATTCGTCTATTAAGTGCGTGGGCGTGCCAGTCACGAAGTGATAATTTATTCGGGCTCCGAAGAGCCCACGGTGCGCTCGATCTGACTCGGTCAGACGATTGTGTGGTTCGTGTCGGGACCAAAACCCGCCGCGCCATAAAGGTCACGGCGTCATTTACATCCCCCATACGAGGGAACACCCTTGATTAATCACCGGGATTCAGGGCCTCATGGCCAAGAAATCAATTGCATGGAAGGTCTATTACGAGGTATTGAAATCCTCGCGCGAGGGCGAGAAGAAAACCCTTCGCGGTCGTGTCAGTCGTGTACTGACCATTTAATGTTCGGATGAATGTCCGGCTCGAGAAGATCGCAGTTATCGCGGGAAAACCGGAACGCATGTATGCCGAGGTACGGCAAATCTATTATTCGGAAGAGCGGAGAACGTTCGGCTAAACCTCGGTCAGAGCGGTCAGAAACTAGTAAATCTGTTGGCCCGGTGCAAGAGCAAGCTGCGACCATACTGTGGTGGGCCCCCCGCGGTCGAAACAAGACTTGCATGAGCGTCATTAATATTTCCGGTGCCAAGGGGCAACGAGGGAATATCCCTTGAATCGGCTGAAAAGCCCTGTGTCTAGGGAAGCGGACGTTTGAAACGTGTCGGTCATTCGGGAGACCGTTTAATATTCGGACGGGAGTCCAGCTTGAGAATATTGTAATCGTCGCGGGAGGACCTGGGACATGTGCATGCCGGGATACAGCAAGTTTATGATTCTGAGACACCGAAAACATTCGGTCAAATATCGATTAGTGTAGCAGGAAACCGGTGAATATATTGGCCCGGTGCGAGATCGAGTCAAGACCATACCGGGGGCGCCTCCCGTGGTCCGAACGAGGCTTGCGCGGGCATCATTAATATTTCCGATGCCGGAGGGCAACGGGGGAGAGTCCCAGGACTAGACTCCAAAACCGAAAACGTGTTCGAAGGGAGCGGGCTGTAGACCGAGGATATGAGCCGAACGGCGACCACAATTGGGACGGACCCGAGGTCTGAGCATGGCCCACGGAGGTCTTATTGATATTCCCATGAAAGGGGTCCAGGGGTGGCGGAGGAACGTCTCGTTCTATTCCGATTTCATCGGTCACTCACGGACCTTTTCATGTTCGGGCAAGGGCCCATGTTGAAAGTACGACGTGGGTGGAAACGACCCCGTACAAACGTATGCCGAGTTTACGGCAATTTCAATGAAAGAACGGGAACGAATCCCATTAGAATGAATCCGATTTAACGGGCTATTGGCCCGGAGCAATGCCGGCTCACGACCATGTCGGGGAGGGAGCCGTTGGCCATATTGGTTGCTCACGGGTCTTTTCATGTTCAGACACAGGTCCGTAATCAAAACGCGGCGAAAACCGAGGTGAACCCGTTCAAATGTCTGCCGAGCGTGCGGTAATTTTAGTAGTGGCTCGGAAGGGATCCGGCCTGAGAAACGAGTCCGGCTTAATCGGAATGTCAGCCCGAGGCGAGGTCGGGCCACGACCATTTCGGGATAATTCCCAAGACTCAGGCCCAACCTGGAAGGGCGATATTGTTGTTCCTTCAGCACCGGGTCACGAGAGAGACGGGGCTGCAAAGTGGATTTTACCATTTTTTTTGGGTTTTAAATTATATATAAATATAATTTATTGCTTATTTCCCTCTCATGTATTTATTCTGGATGATTTATCCGTTTTGTTTATTATTATTACTATTATATTTTCTCTCCTTTTTTGTTTAGTATTATTTTACATTTTTTGTTTATTTCATATATATATTCAGATTTATTTATTCATCATAGTTTTTATTAATTTTATTATTACTATTATTATTATTATTATACATATTCTTCTGGAGAGAGAGAGTGGGCCGCTGGAGGGCCAAACGGGGGCTGAAGGAGCGTGCCGCTGAAGGTGGAAGGGTGCACCGCTGAGGGGGCTGAGGGAGTGCGCCGCTGAAGGTGGAAGGGTGCACCGCTGAGGGGGCTGAGGGAGGTATACCGGGGAAGGGCTTGGCCAAGGGTGCCGGCGAAGGGGCAGGTGTGGTGGCTGTGGGAGGCGTACCGATGAAGGAGCCTTAGGTGTGGTGGCTATGGGCCTGGCCGAGCGTGCCGGCGAAGGGTTGAATAGGGGAGAGCGTGCCGGCGAAGGGGTCACGGGAGCGTGCTGTCAAAGGAGCTTGAGGGCGTACCGCCGAAGGGTTGGAGCAGACGTGCCGCTAAGCGCAGGGGGAGCGTGTCGGCGAAAGGCCAAACGAGGCGTGCCGGGGGAAGCTGGGATGGGGCGTGCCGCGAAGGCCGTTGTAGGGTGTACTGGCGAAGGGCGTGTGTCTGCACATTGGCCGGTCGCTGCGACATAAAGTCCGTACATTCATCAGCCCAAAGTCTATACGTTGTCTATTCAACCAGCACACAAAGTATATACGTTCTTCAGCTCAAAGTCTGTACATCGGCTGCATTCATCAGCTCAAAGTCTGTACATTGGCTACATTCATCAGCTCGAAGTCTATGCGTTGGCCAGCTTAAAGTCTGTACATTGGCCAGCTCAAAGTCGGTACATTGCAGCTCAAAGTCCGTACATTGGCCAGCCCAAAGTCTGTACGTTGGCAAGCTCAAAGTCTATACATTGCAGTTCAAAGTCTATACATTGGAGCTTAAAGTCCATACATTGGCCAGCCCAAAGTCTGTACGTTGGCCAGCTGATCTATACATTACAGTTCAAAGTCTATACATTGGAGCTCAAAGTCCACACATTGGCCAGCCCAAAGTCTGTACGTTGGCCAGATGAAAGTCTATACATTACAGTTCAAAGTCTATACATTGGAGCTCAAAGTCCATACATTGGCCAGCCCAAAGTCTGTACGTTGGCCAGCTCAAAGTCTATACATTGCAGTTCAAAGTCTATACATTGGAGCTCAAAGTCCGTACATTGGCCAGCCCAAAGTCTGTACGTTGGCCAGCTCAAAGTCTATACATTACAGTTCAAAGTCTATACATTGGAGCTCAAAGTCCGTACATTGGCCATCCCAAAGTCTGTACGTTGGCCAGCTTAAAGTATATACATTACAGTTCAAAGTCTATACATTGTCCCTGAAAGTCTATACATCGGCCAGTCCAAAGTCTGTACGTTGGCCAACTCAAAGTCTATACATTATTCATTGGCTGCAGTTCAAAGTCTATACGTTACAGCTCAAAGTCTATACATTGCTCGTGCAGCCGACACCCGAAGTCTATACATTCTTCAGCTTATTCAGCTCAAAGTCTATATGATGTCCCTTGGCTGCGGCTCGAAGTCTGTACATTGCTCATTGCTGTGTTTGTACGTCAATCTGCCAAGTCTATACATTGAGTTTGAGACGGTGGATGAGGGTGTACCGGCGAAGGGGGGGAAGAGACAATGGAAAGGGGTGTACCGCTGGGGAATGGAGTGTGCCGGGGAAGGTGGAAACCAGTGTGTCGGCGAAGGGTGTTTGAAGTGTGGAGGCAGGGTATGATGGTGAAGGGCCAGATAAGTGTACCGTTGAAGGTTATTGGAGTGTGCCGCTGGGGGCACGACAGAGCGTGCCGGTGAAGGTTGGAATCTTATATTATTTGTTTTTAAGGCTTTTCTTTTCTTCGTTTATTGATTTTTATATAGTCTTATATAAACTTCTCCTTTCCTTGGTTCTGTTCAGCCTTTTTGCTCACAAGTCAGACGTCTGATATGTTATGTCGTTATTTGGTTCAGTTCTTTTCACGCTACCGGCAGTGGCTCGATTAGTCGGAAAGTTTTATCGTTGATCGTTCTATTCGTTTGTTGCTTCCTTTTGCCTTTTTAACATGTTGTTATTTTCTGACAAAAATTCGGCAGCATCTCCCCTTGACCCGAGCGTAAGGGAGATAAAGGGAACGCGCCCACACGGAGTGGCGGAACCCGACAACTGGAGGTGGGCGCCCGGAGGCGGCAACACCTTTATAGAACCTCGGAAAACACGAAGAAAACGATGAACGGGAGGCTTCTAATACTGGACAGGGTGGACGGGGGATTGGCCAAGGCGTACCGGCCAAGGACGAGCATAGGGTGTGCTGGGCTAGGAAGGCTAAGGGCGTACCGCTGAGGCACAAAAGGGGGAGGTGTACCGCTGAGGGCTATTATGGGGTGTACCGGCCAAGGTACCGGAAGGGTGTGCCGCTGGAGGAAAGTGCAGGTGCACTGGACAGGGCTCCAAAAGGGGTTGGCCTGTTAAAGGGGCAGGGTGTTAGGCCGATCAAACCCACAGGGACTTCTGGCAAGGGGGAAAAAGGTTCAAAAGGGCAGACCTAGGAGAAGGCACTGGGCTTTACGGGAGGAGGTTCGTGACCTCAAACCATTCAAGATGGTGCCGCATCCGGAGTAAATCGTCGGCATGAGGGATGAACGCAAACACCGGGAAGCGAAGGGAAAGATTACCAAACGCACTGTGGTCCAAAACAACGAGACAAAGAGAAAACCCACTGAGGGGGAGAAGATCTTTATTAATGGGGAGACAAAGGGCCGTTGCCACCCGTGTACATCACAAAGCATGCCCGAGCTAAGGGTATGGGCAAGAAAAAAAACTAAAGAACGAATGAACGGAGAGGCGGGAAAACAAAGAACAAAGAGAGGAGGAGGTGTTGGGGATCGAAGCAGGGACGATCGTCCACTACTCTTTCCCCCACCTTCCCCTTCTACATCAAGCCCTCTCTCTCTCTTACTCTCTTCTCGTTGCCTGGTGGCTATCGGTAGACTCCACGCCGGAGCCTCTCCCTTTTCTTCTCTCTTCTTCTTCTTCTCGTATGCAACTCCGTCTATTCGTCTCTGCCCGTGGGTCTCTTCTCCGTGTCTCCCTCTCTTTTCTTCCCCGGAATGGGAGTGGTTTTATACTCCCAGCCGCAGGAGCCTTCGAGCACGGCAGTCGGAGGCGGGAAGCAGCTTCATCATGATGACGTTTGACCTTTCCCGTCCTGGCTGTCAGGGGAGTAGCCTGCGTGGCCCAACCGTTGGTTGACACCTCGGACAGCTCACTGCGCGCCAAGGATATGTAGGGCATGGGCTTCACGTCGTTTGGCCATTGAAAAACCTTCACGCTGTACCGCTGGCGGGCTGAAGAAGCGTGTCGCTGTAGGACACTATAAGCGTGCCACTGAAGAGGGCAAAAGGTGTGCCGCTGAAGGCCCAGAGAAGTGTGCCGTTAAAGGGCACAAAGAGCGTGCCGTGGGGGGCCCTTCATAGTGTGCCGCTGGGGGCCCTTCACAGTGTGCCGCTGGGGGCATAAAAAGTGTGCCGTGGAAGGCTTGAAGTAGTGTGCCGTGGAAGGCTTGAAATAGTGTGCCGTGGAAGGCTCGAAATAGTGTGCCGTTGAAGGCCCGAAATAGTGTGCCGTTGAAGGCACATGGGGCGTGCCGTTGAAGGCTTGCAGGGCGTGCCGCTGAAGGGCGTTGGGGGTATGCCGCTGAAGGCCAAGGGCGTGCCGCTGAGAGGGGCCAGTGGCGTGCCGCTGAAGGGCCTTGGGCGTGCCGTTGAATGGCTAAATAGGCAGTTTTGAGCCCGTTGTGAGCACGAGTTGTGGCCCGTTTGATTTTCTTCGAGGCCCATGGATTGTGGGGCTCTTGGTGGTTGATTTCTCTTCACTGTCGTGACTCTGGAGAGAGCTTCACGGCAGTGTGCATATTTGGGGAGTCTGGGTGACTAGTCTCTCCGGGGTTTCTTCACTCGGTGCCGTTGTTGATGCTGGGCCGAGCAGGATATCTGTGCGTGCAATTTTTGGTGTCCACACCAGGTTCGGCATTCCAAGAACTATCATCACCGACAATGGGCCACAATTCATCTCTCAGGATCTTCAGGACCTCTACCAAAGGTATAAAGTTGCATTGCATCATTCGTCACCATATTATCCACAAGGTAATGGCCAAGCAGAGGCCACTAATAAAACATTGATTAAAATCATAAAGAAAACCTGTGAGTCTAGCAGATTCTCGGATTGGCCAGAAAAACTTATTGAAGCTCTATGGGCTTATCGCACTTCAGTCCATACTCCCACTGGGTAAACTCCATTCGCCCTTACTTACAGGATGGAGGCGGTAGTCCCATATGAGATTCTGGTCCCTTCTCTTAGGGTACAATTGGATAAGGAACTTCCTCTCGACGAACGTCGTGACTCACTCCTTGCCCAATTGGAACTCTTAGACGAGAAACGTCTGGTTGCTGCCGGTCATGCTCGCGTCTACCAAAATAGACTCGCATGTTTTTACCAGAAGAAGGTTATTGAGAGAAAGTTCAAAGTTGGTGAAATGATAGTAAAAAGAATTTTTGTAAAACCTGGCGGGCCGCGTTCTAAGCTCCAACCCAATTGGGAAGGACCATACGTGGTTCAGTCTGTGCATCCTGGCAACGCCTATAGGCTAGTCAATGCTGAAGGAGTTGAGTTATCCCACCCTTGGAATGGGTTTTACCTTAAGAAGTATTACCCTTAGATAGGTGTACATACTGTCAAAGATAAAAAAAATTGAAAAGAAAAACAACAAAAAATGAAAAAAAATGAAAATAACAAAAACATGTGTATAAAACAAAAGAAAAGACAAAAAAATAGAAAATTCAAAATGCTGATGCTTGGAGATCACCATGTAGTTAAGTCATTGCATTCAACCTCCATGTTAGGAAAGGGCCCATTAAGGCTTGATAGGTCACATGTCTTGATTTGCCAGAACCGTGGAGACCCCTGTCCGGCCAGTTCGGCCTATGTCCCCTCAAAAGAAGACAACATGAATACACATCTGTGTTATAAAAATTGATAGCATCGCTTATGGTAGGGCATCACTCAAAATGTCTCCAAGAAAGTTTAAATCTTTATTCTCTTCTTCTCGACCGAATGAGACAGTCGGCGCCCTTAAAACGTTGAGCATGGGAAACATGAACACGACCCCTAGGGTGAGAGTAGGATCCAATTCTTCGAGCATGAATCAGAGCACGAGAAGAGGGCAGTGTCCCCGCAGGCATCCAAGAGGGATTCCATAATGTCAAAATACTATGTCCCTCGCAAAAAAAATCCATCAAAAGAATAAAAAAAAAAGAAGCAAAAAAAATCAAAGTCAAAGAAAGGCCTGGTCGTAACCGTGCCTGATTCCACTAAATAAAACCCCTTTGACTGAAAGTCAAATTACACAAAAGGTGGTCACGAGATGTAAATGCTCGAGAGTTAGTCCGAAGTTGCCCGAAATGGGAGAGTTAAATGGACCTTTATTGGCTCGCCGGGTTTACGGTTTTGCCGGTCCTCTCAGGAGGTTTACCCCCAATACTCTTCCTTCTTCCCCTGAAGATAAAGGCTAAATGGAGTATCCAAAAGGTGAGACTCACCAAGGCTTGCGACTTTATTTTAACACAAGCATATGGTTGTCCATTTTGAAAGCAGAAGTCATTATCGTAAAGGAGTCTCCGTATTTCTGGCTGGTCAAGACCTTTATCTACCACCTTAATGTCTTCTTAGTTTAACCTCGGGCTTAGACCAATGCAAGCGCCTCACCTATAGGTGCGACGGCGTCTGATTCTGGGTCAGCGTCCCGCGGTTGGTCATTTGGTTCCAAGGTGTTCCATTACATACCATCTAGAGTTGTGAGGAAATAGACCCGGGTCGGGCAAATCATTTACCTCGAACATTTTTTGGGTGAATCCCTGTGGTCGGAAGCAATTGGGAGCCTAAGCATGACATGACGGTATTGTCATCAGGATAAGTCTTAGCCGGCGGAATTATCATTCGAGGAGTCTAGAGGCCCAAATCAACCTAGATGTGCGCTTAGGATACTTGGGAGGTTACCAAGAAACCCTCGTCCTTTTGCAACTTACATGTTATATGGCTTGGTCATCATGCATTAGTAAAAAATAAAAAAAATAATAAATAAGCCAAAAATAAACAAAAAAATGACAAAATCAAAAAAAAAATCCAAAAAAAGGGGGAGAAAAATGTATATGCACAAAAAAAAATAGAAATGTAAAAGACCAAAAATAATAATAAACAAACAACAAAACACAAAAAAATTAATATACACCTACAACAAACAAAGATCACATCTTTGCATGATCGCATTTGTATGCAGCATTCATTTTAATTTATCGTTTGCATCCGTGTGCTTGCCTGTTGCATTCATTATCATCTTTTGTCAGTGCCTTTGTTAATAAAGGGTTGCCCCTTGACTCATTATCAAGGATGGTTCAAACTTCGTTTGCTTGTTGAGCAAGGGGCAAGTCAGAGCAGAAATACTGACTTGTTTGCTTAGGTGTGTGCAGGAATTCGAGAGCTCAGGAAGAAGTAGAGAACCAAACACAAAATACTTTATTTCACTTCTATTCAAAATAAAAATAAACAACAAAGAGATTACATCAGGTTTCATCTTCTCTCTCCACATTACTTGTCCCGCCACCCTTCGGACGAGACACTCTTGAGGGGGCTATCCAATCATGGAATGCGGTCCTTCCACCGCTTTGTGCTCCTCTTCCGATCTCTACTCCCCGGCGCCGATCTGCGGGGGCACCAAAGGAGCTGCTGACACGAAAGCCACGCTCTCGTGCTCTTCGGTAGCGTTCCTCACCGTCCTTTAGCCACTGCTCGGCGAGGCCGAGACTGGTCTTCAATTCAAATAATTGGGCCTCCAGGGCCCTCTTCTCCTCTTTCTCGGCCGACTTCTTGGCCTTCTCTCTTTCCTTGGCCTTTTCCCTCTCAGCACGTTCTCTCGCTCTGTCTTCCCTCTCCAGCTGAAGGGTGATCCTCAGCTCTATAGCGTCCCTAGAAAAGTCATCACCTGGACGACGCTGCAGTTCCTCTTCTAGCTCGGCTATTCTAGCTTCCTTCTAGGCGGCATGTGTGAGTGCCTCCTCCGTTTCTTTCTCCTGCCAGACGTTTCATCTCAGGCTTCTGGTAACGCTTGAACAATGGATATTAAATGGTGAGGCTCTCACTTGTACAGAAAGCATCCCTTCTGCTTCCGCAGCCCGCTGTGTGACATGAGCAAGTTGCTCGTGTAGCGAATCTAACTCTGAAGTGGGAATCCATAGACTGGAAGAAACGCCGTCTGCCCCCATTGCCGATGAAACTACATCGAGCTGGGCACGCTGCGTACACATACGAGAGGTGACAGTTAAATGGTTAACGCCATGAATTTCAAATCATGCCAGGAGTATGTATATATACACTTACTGATGAACCCAGAGCTGCTCGAGTATCAGTTAACTCTTGCTCCGTGTCCGCCAAACGAGCTCGTAAGTTCGTTATTATGGTGTCGCGGGCATCCTACAGCCATGGCTCTTGAGTTCACAAATAAAAATAAAAAAAATGGAAATTATAAAAGACAAAAAAATGGTGTTTTATTTTACCTCTATAAGCCCTCCAAGCTGGAGCCTTTCCGCATACATTGCCCTATAGAGCCGTAGGTAATCTTCACTGTCTTGCGCTTGTGATTCCAGGAGCGTGCCACCCCGCTGCCAGTCTTCATACTGTTCGGAGAAGCGCACCCTCCAATCAACGCAGGTTGTCGGCCCACGCGTCTTCTTCCCGATGCTGGGTGAGGAGGTTATATCCACCCATTCCTGGGCAAGCCCGAGAGTCCTCATGGCTAATCGCAGCCTTAGTGGCTCAATTTCATTCAAACAATGAAGCCAGAGGTCCCGTCCGAATCGGGCATGGCTTCCAATTACCCATGGCTGGTCGACATCGACCATATTCGAGTAAGGCCTCCAGTTCACCTATGTTGGGTTGTATATATCTTCTTAGTTACTCAAAAATACAAAAAAAAATAAAAATAAAAAATAAACAAAACATATAAAAAGAGAAAAAAGTATCCTACCATCGCTGCAGGGAACTCTTGCAGCTCCCGTCTCGATACCATCAGCTGGTAGGATAATGGTGCTGTACTCATGATGGGTTGCCACCGCCTAGCCAACGGGATCGTCACTGGCCGACAGTGTCGAGCTCTCCCCATTGGAATATAATAGTAGCTCCACAGCTACACCATCATGTGTCATTGGCACCAACAAATACAAGAAAAAAAGCATAAAACCAAAACCACAAAAAAATAAATTTTTTACCTGGATGAAGAGCGTAAACCCATTTATTGTCACCTCTCGGCATGTCCTTTGCGACAGACCTGTAAATAGATGTGCCAGCACGGCAGCTCCCCAGGCGTACTGTTCTACTCTCTCCAAATCTACGAGCAGCTCCAGGAAGCGGCAGTGTATGTTGTCTCCCTTGGAGCCCAGTAGCAGCCTACCCAACAGAAAGAGGAGGAACCTCCTAAGGTCCATGTTGGACCTTTCCCAGTTGCTGGCATCTGCACAGTATACAGCACGGGCACCTCTCTCTGCCCTTTCCATAAATTCCTCCAAGGACTCGTCATCCCATGGACGGATGTCAGTAAGCCCTAACACCTCCATGATCGATGTCTTGGCTACTGACCTGTTCTTCCGTCCATCGAGTTCTAGTCCTAACAGTTTCTGGGCACCTTCTCGGTAATGCGTATAAGTGACGCCGGTCACTGCCTCTCCATCCACTTTGAGGCCCGTAATGCGGACCATATCTTCCAAACTGGGCACCATGTGCCCCTAAGGCATCAGGAATGCCCGACTCGCCGGATCCCATCGTTCATGTAATGCTTGGATCAGGGCAAGGTCGAGCTTTATCGGCTCGATTCGGAGGAAGGCACCGAACCCCATCACGTCTAGCCTGGCCTTTTGGAAGTCCGGGAGACCTCGATATGCTGCCACTACGGGCTCCCACGAGATGTGCGAGCGCATCATGCTCTGCACATATACAAGAAGTGAAAAGGGGAGCATTGCTAAGCAAGAAAGGAGAAGAAAAGGATGAAGGAAGGAAATCAAAGAAGCCACTTACAAGCTGTGATCGGGTCCTCTCACTCAGTTGTCCTTCGACTTCTGAGAGTCTCCTGGAACTGCTACCTGATCTGCTCCTCTTCGAGGAGCGGGAAGACTCACCTTCTGCTCTAAAGCTGGATTCACCCTCCATCCTGAAAAAGTGAGCAACACTCGCAACCTCCCTTCCTTACAAATTTGCACTCCTCAAGTCTGCTCTCAGGACTTCGGTGTTTTCAAGTCGAGCGAAAGGGGAGGTATTTATAGGATTGGAAAGAAGGTGGTCTGGATCTATCACCATCACCCCAGCAACATCCTTTACGACAACTCACCCTCTCTTTACTCTCGCATGTCACTCTGCCATGTGGAGTGATCAATTCAGAGGCGTGATTTGTTGACTTGCCCTCCCCATGCGGTCTAAAGATTCCCCGTGTTTATTGTCCCGTTGCGACTACTTTTAGCGCAAAGAAGAAAGTGGGGGACATTTATACGGGAAAATAGGACCAGGGACCGACGTTGTTGAAATTGGTGGTAGATTCCTTTGAAAGTCATGGCCACGGTACACTCGCGTGTCACTTTGCCATGTGAAGTAAATGGAGCAGAGCTGTGATTTGTTGACCCGCCACTCCTATTCGGTCCAAAGATTCCGCGTGTCCCTTATCCTATTGCGACTACTTTTAGCGCAAACAAGGAAATAAGGGACATTCACGTGGGAAAAGAGCACCACAGGCCGATATTGTTGAAATCCGTGGCTGATCCCCTTTGAAAATCATGGCTATGGTGAGTCATCGCCCCGTGTTTTAAGGAGACATCTCGTCGAGTACGTCTCGCGGGAACCCATGTGGTAGAGAAGAGCTGTAGAGCAGAAGGAACATATCCAGGGCGAACCATCCGTGTTCAAACCAACCTATTTCACTCGCACATATATATAAGGGTTTGTGCCCGTCATGAGAAGGGAGTGAGTGAACAAGCCACTCACTAACCCTCACCACCCTCCTGGTCGCTTCTATTCTCTCTCTCAAGGCAAGAAGTCCCTTGGAGGCCTTTTATAATTCCGTGACGCAGCAATCGCTTTGTCGCGCCATGCGTTCCCACCTGCTCTTCGGCAGTGCTCCTCGCCGTCCTCCTGTCTCTCTCGCGACTCTGATGGCCGCGAAGCTCTTGAAGTCGAGGCCGCTAGCCGAGCTGCCCTATGCTCTGCCGATGAAGATGCTACCAACTCCAGGAGCTCCTCTGTTGCGAGCTCTAATCCCCTTCCATCTGCAGAGCGAGCCATGGTTGGATGCTCTTTCTCTCAGAGCTCCATCTCCTGCGCCACTGGTGCTGCTCTATTTTTGCCTTTTTTCTCTCTATTATCTCTTGCTTTATCTCTCTCTTAGCCATTCAGAGAGAAATCTTTAGCTCCCGGACATCTCAGGACAACTCCTCATGATAGTTGCCTTGAGTTTTTGGCTCTTGTCCGGAATGGTTGGCTATCACCTAGCACTGGCTATTGCAGATGTTTGTGCCAAAAACAAGAAAAAAGAGAAAAAAGTGAATAAAAAAGAAAAAAAATAGTAGAGAGTGAGGATGTAAATGGCATTAAAGCTTTCATATTTATTCCAAGATAAGATACATTAGGGTTTGGGCATCTCAGGCCTCAATTTCCCCAACTCAATTACATAAGCTTTCAGCAGTTCTTCGTCCTCACTCACAGACTCTGTTGCCCTCAGTGTAATGCTGGCCTTCCATGATGCTTTGATTGTCTTCACATTTCTTGCGTCACCCCCTGTGCCTAACTCCCTTTTCCTGATTAAAGGAAGCTCGGATAGCAGTGGGAATGAACGGCGAGGGAGGCCCATCTGAGTGTGACACTGGTGCGTGTTGTAAAGGATGAATTCAGACGCGCCAACAAGGTGGAGCTCCATGTTAAGAGAAGACATCGTGAGAAGCTCATATGGGAGTAAGCATGTCGGTGCACGAGTGAACATATACTCTTCAATGGTACTGAAGTGAGCCCGCCAGTCTTCACGTTTCTTCAGCCAGGGAACACGATTTGCTATACTACCACTAGAGCCTAACACATTGACCATATGGTGAAGCGTGCTTTGTTGGAAGAGTCTTGAAGTAGTCGACATTCCCTCACGATGGTTAAATTTGAAATGCAAGTCAGTCCAGCAATTCAAAAGGAGTGCGCAACCAAAAGGAGACTTACCCATACTGGAAGCCGTGAGTCCGCTATAGAGATAAGCAAGGATGGCAGGTCCCACTCTCTTTCCTTCCCAAATTCCACAGATGGCGCTTAGTTGATCTTCCTCCACTATGTTGTCAGTATAAGGAAATAGGAGAGCACCCGCTAAGCAGATAGTGAATTCCTTCATGAGCTCTTCAATGCGATCATCATCGCTTGTCAACCTTTCAAGAGCATTTATGACCCAATCTGCAAGTTTTTGCAGATGGATTCCCTTCTGAGTCCGGATGCCCTTGATGGCTTCGGACGGCATGAAGCTTCTGAGCACCTCCTCGGAAGTCACCCTTCTTAGCATGCGCATAACCTTTACCTTGCCATTTCTCTGGAATTTCTTCACGCCCAGCAGAAGTTCTGCTTCTTCGAGAAGAATAGTTGCCTCGAAAGTGGGGAAAATGAACGTATGGGTTTGAGGGTGCCAAAGCTCTATCAGTGCACCCATAGCCGCCCAATCCATGTGAATATCGTTGTAATGTTTGGCATGAGTTACGAGCTTTTGGAGATGCCACTTTCTGATGATGGCCCTCATACTGATTGAGATGTTCGAAGTGAGTTTCGACAGCCATGGTAACCTTGAAAACTTCCTCGGGCCAGGAAAGAGAGGATACGGCTGGAAATAGAAAAAGTGGAGAAGGCGAAAATGAGCGTAAGAAGGTCTTGCAGAAACACAAAAAAGAAATGGTAACTCACCATTCGAGATTGGATTCTCCCGCTAAGATGCCCTTCGAGGTCGGTAAGCCGCTTGCACTCGTTGTTGGGCTTGCTTTTCTTCACGGGACGGGAAGACTCGCCTTCCATCTCGAACTCTGATCTCCTCCTAGCTTCAACTTCCTTAGCTCGCTCTTGAATGCATTTTCTTAAGGCCAAAGGGGTGATACTTATAGTGAGGAAAGGAATCTAGGAACAATGTTAGCAGTTTCGTTTTGTTGTGTGTGATAATGTGCTTGCATAGTTGTGATCTTATTTTGGTTTGTTAATTATCGAGTGGGGTACCACTGTCCCACCGATGCCCCACCTTGTCCCGCCTTGTCCCCTAATCATTCAATTATTGTGGTCCCCCTTATCATGCATCGTATTATATGATATTTACGCTACTAGAGCATGCCAAGGACCATACGCCTTGGATGAATCCGGGATTTGAGTTCCCCTTCAACAAAAACAGTGATGATCCCGGAGGAGTTCAGGACGTATGGATAGGCCGTTAAGTTATGATAGAATGGGGACGACGGTTCCGTTCGATGAGTCGGTACGTGGATAAACGGGCCCCGGCTCAATATCAGCTCATTGGATCGGTATCCTGACCCACTCTCCACAGCTTAGCAATATTATCCTTGGATAGTTTTTATTTTAGTTTGTTTTATTTTTCTTTTTAAACCCAGCATGCATTCATGTAGGACTTTGAGTTCAATGTGAAAAATCATTCACTTACTTTGATTGTGTAAGCCACTGTGCTTAATTGCTTAAATATGGGATATTCCATTCCGAGTCGAGTACTGAGTTTCACCGAGGTTGCCTTCGGACGTTTCTCTGGAAGAAACCATTGTTTGGATTTGTCTCCAATCATCTGTTAAATTCCCCTCGGACCCACCTTGGTTGTAGCACGTCCACAATAGCTGGTAACCGCTCCCCAATGGTGAAACCTGAGGTTTACGACCCAGGTACTTCCGCACCGTGAAGTTGGTCCTTTTAATTTGTTTGTGTCCCAGTGCACACAATGTCCTTCCCAGTTTGTTTACCATCCAAACAATCGTGGATTTCGGAGAACCTTCCTCAAGGTTGCTTCGTGAAACTTGGGAAAGATTCCCATCGCGTGATGTTAGAAGCGTGTCTCATCACACCTTGGCATCCGCTTTTCAGTCCATTCCATTTCACTCCAATACACTTCATTTCATTCCATTACACGTCCTTCCCCTACAAAGTGGATGCCAAGGCGAGGCAGCTGTAGACACGCCATTTCTGACGTTACGATGAGTAAATCCCATGTTATACCGTAATGCCCTGAAGTGGCTTACATGTTATTTTATTTGAGTGATTTCCGTAATTGTGGTTAAATTGCATTATTTTGTGAAAGGGAGAAAATTAAAATATGTGTACATATAAAATAAATAAAAAGAGAAAAAATGAAATTCTAAAAAAATGTGTGTATAATTATGTTTACATAAAAAATGTAATTGATTTTTTTAATAATAAATTTATTTTTGTAAATATATATATATATAAGTGATTACTATATGTATAAAATAAATATATTTATTAGAAAGTAAATGATATGATAAAAAAATAAACAAAAATAATAATAAATAAAATAATTTATTTATCTCACCCCACGTCCCTTTCTCTCCCCCTATTTTCTTCCCTATCTCTCACGTAGTCCCCTCTCGGCATACACGCACACACCCACACACACTCTTCCTTACGTTCTGTCCCTTTCTTTCCTCTCACTCTCACTGTTCTTACCCTCCCCACCAAGGCACACACATACGCACACACTTCTCTCTCCCTCTTCTCTATTCTCTCCCAGCCGCAATCTCTCCTGGCACTGGCTCCCCATTCGTCCTCTCTCTTCCCATCCATCTCTCCATTTCTCTCCCTCTCCCACTGTCCCTCACGCGACCACCCCCTCTCTCTCTCACTCCCCCACTCTCTTTTCCTCTGCCCACGCACTCCACCTCTGTGCCAACCACCCCGGCCGCGCCCCAGACGCAGCACCCTGCACCGACCTCCGCCGTGCCACCGTCCACAACCTGCCGTCGCCCGACTGCGACCCCCCCTCTGTCTACGGCAACGATGCCGTCTCACTAGCCGCCCCTCGCCGCCGTCTGAGCGTCCACTGTTGCCGCAGCCACCTTCCCACGACGCCGCAGCCGTCTACCGCCGTGAAGCCCGCTGGCAACCCAGCTCACCCCCGCCACCGACGTCCACCCCGCGGCCTGCTGACGCGCCGCCCACACCCTTGCACCGCACGTCGCCACCGGCTGCAGCCGTCGTCTTCGAGCCTCCCCCACGCTGCACCGACTGCCGCGAGTCCCCGTTGCCGTGAAGCACCACTGACGTCGTCTGTCTCCCGTGACCACCGCCGCTATCGCGTCGACGATCACCCTGCCGCAAGCCCCCCGCCGTGTACGTCGTCCTCGCCGTCGTCGTCCTCGCCGTCGTCGCCTGCACAGCTCCCGCACCACCGTCGGACGCGCCCCCTGCATGCAAGCCCGTCGCCGAGCTCACCGGCCTCGTCGCCCCCGTGCCCCCCGTCTGAACAGAGGACCGTTGCGGCCCTTCTTCTCCGACCGCGCCAGCGCCTCCAGCCGTCCGAGCGCTCCACGTCGCTGCCGGCCACCTCCGGACAGCCCTCCACACCGCCGCCGTCATTCCCGGCAGTTGAAGCCCTCCACCGGGCGCCCGTCCGCCGTTCGCCGCGAAGCCCCCCCCAGCCCGCCGGCTCTCCCTCTCCCGTTTCTCTTCCTCCCGCCTGCTCTCCCTCTCCCCCTCCGTTTCTCTCTTCCTCCCGCGGCTAGCTCGCCGCGGCGAGCTCCTCTCTCTCCCTCTCGTCTATCTCTCTCTCTTAGTCCACCACGTGACGCGTTCACAATGATCAGGAAGATAAAAATAACAGGAGTACAAGAATATGATCATGCATTAAAGTATAATCATGTTTGAATAGATATATAATTTTTAACATGGTTAATTATTAATTAAAGAAATTGACGTTTGTGTGCAGGGCGTCAAAACTGGAATTAACGACCTCGTAAGAGTCGTTTCTTTTAAACTTGGCGCCCTAGACAGGGTCGCTACTTTCAAATCTTTACAGAAAACGTTTGAAAACCATGATTTAACTATATACATGCATTTCATGATGATTTAACACTAGAATTTAACTAGTTTGGGCTATGTTCTTGAGAAAACCTACTTGATGGTGATATGGGTTGAAGAAACTGGAGAACTTGTAGGGAATACGGTACTCTGTTCAAAACAGAGTGTCCTGAGAACCGCTACGCACGAATTTAGACAGCAACCTAGCAGCCAGGTCTTCAGTCAGATGAACGCAGTGTAGGTGAGTAATAGATGAGAAGAAGATGCTCAAGCTCCAGACTTAGAGAGATAATAGCTTTTCCTTACTTATCTGTGAAGATGCTGTCGATGAAGAACACTCGTTCTTCAGCTAGGCAGACACTTCCTCACGCTGCAGGCAACCTGCAGAAGAAGCGGAAGAGGAAGAAGATGAAGATGTTAACAATCTTCATATATATAACCGGAGGCTAGGGAAAAGAAAGAACATTACCTGTTCTTTACGGTTGACAGCGGCAGAGCTTCCTTCCAACAAAATAGCTATTAGGGTTGGATCGTATGGGGTATTTATAGGGTTAAGAACCTAATAGAGTTAGAATTCTATTAGAACCTACATTCCCTTTGATAGAGTCCTTTCCCTGATTGATTTAACATGTACCAACCTAGAACCCTTCCCTAGATAAGCATAACCTTCCTTGGATAAGCTCCGTGTTCGAACGAAACTAAAACTGAATTAACGTCTTATGTTAGGGCGTGAATATTTAAATTGACGCCTTGCCTTTCGTCATTTTTAAAGAAATAACGCCCTTCCGTCGGGCGCTATTCACGATTTCACGTCAATTTGTGCCTGTTACAATATTTGAGGATTTTTATCTTTTTTATTTGATTAGGTTTAGTTATGAAATTTTATGGGTAATAGTTTTCCATTTTTATTGATTTTTCCATGTAATTAGTTTTTACAAATTCCTTTAAATCAAAAAGTGGCACTATTCACGCACAATATTCATTCCTCAAAGAATTGACGACATGCCATACGTCGTGTCTTTCTAAAGTGACGCCCAAATAGTTGGGCGCTATTCACTTTGGGCTCTTTCTTTCTGGATTTTTATCTTTTTTTCTGGATATGATATAGATGGGAAATTTTAAGGGTATTAATTTTCCATTTTCTCTATTTTTCTATATAATTATTTTTCCAAAATTCTTTAGTCGTAAAATCGGCACTATTCATTTTATAATAAAATAACGACTTAGCTTAAGTCGTTTCTTATGTAATTGACGCCTGCATACGTTGGCGTCATTTCATTTTTTTTTGCATTTTCACTTGCCCTTCAAAATATTAATAGTGTATATATATCCCTGTTATTTCTATAACTATATAATGCACAAATCCATACATCTCCAAGTCTCTACATTCCATCACACAAGTCTATACACTCTCCAAGCATCTCACGTTCCAAGCCTATACATAGCCCATGTCTATATATTTTCTAAGTCTGTACATTGCGTTCCCTAAGTCCATACATTTCATTACACAAGTCTATACATTGTCAAAGTCTTTGCATTCCGGAAGTCTATACATTCTTGAAGTCTATACATTCTACCCACTCAAGTCTATACATTCATTCTTTTATCTAAAGTCATCCAAAGTCTATACATTCTACCCACTCAAGTCTATACATTCATTCATCCAAGTCTATACATTCATAAGTCCACACAATGCATAAGTCTATACATTCATAAGTCCATACAATGCATAAGTCTATACATTTCTCCAAGTCTACACACTCCTTCCCCAAGTTTATACATTCATTTCCAAGTCTATACATTCATAAGTCCACAAGTCTATACACTCACAAGTCCACACATTCCCTAAAAAGTCTTTACACTCACAAGTCTATACAATGCCAAGTCTACACATTCACAAGTCTATATAATGCCAAGTCTACACATTCACAAGTCTACACAAGTCCACACATTCCCTAAGTCTTTACACTCACAAGTCTATACAATGCCAAGTCTACACATTCCTTCATCTATAAAGTCTGTACATCAGTCCAAAGTCTATACGTAAATATTATATTTATATATCCTTTTCCCTTCTAATATAGTAAATGTCATAAATGTGAATATTAAAATTTATAAATTATTAATAAAATACTAATCGATGTTTTCTTCGAGATTTATTGATTCTAATTCCAATAAAATTATATTATGCATTAAATGCCTACTTAAAAACAACATGTTATTCTTAAATTTATTATAATACAATGGTAGGGTTCATGAGTTCTTTTTGTGAGATTTCTCAGGATGTCAGGGGGTCGTGTACCGAGTCTGGCCTTAATTATTTACGTTGTATTATATTTATTTATATTGCATTATATATTCATAAACATATTTGTTATTTTCTAACCCTCGTATACCTATTAATAATTTGTATGTATATAGGGATTTTATTCCTCATAATTTGTTTAACTTTTATTAGTCATTGTCCTAGGTATCAGAGGCAGGTTCGATCTGAGCAACCCTATAGGAATATCACTTGACCATTTATTTAAAATTTTATTTATTAAACATTATATACTTATAAGAGTATGTATTTATTATTATGTATATTTTTATTATTATTCCAAAATTACCGGGCGTTACACCCCTTAACTGGACCTACTACACATTTGCACAAAAACCCACACAATCCTAGGGAATGACACATTGGCTTACCAAGCCTTACAATTGTACATATACTTTCCCAAGGATATAAAAGTAAATAAAAGGACTCAAATATAAAAATAAAAGTTAATGCTCGGCGTCGATTCCCATCACAATCGTTCTTCCATTAAGTCAGGAGACGCGGATGGCAGAAACGTGCTCAAGGAGGGAGAGCTTATAAGAAGTGCCTTAGTCGGACGGCCAGGGGGTAAACATTCTTAACCTCAAGCATCCTACGCTCACTACACTCTTTACTCATCCTTCCGAGCACTCTCATCACCTTCCGAGCACTCCTCATCCACTCCGAGCACTCATCTGACTTAGGTATCGGAGAGTTGTCTCCTAAGATCACACTCAGAGCTCCTTCTGACACCTCTCATTTACTCGCAGGTGTTTCCCTTAGAAAAGTTTTTCCTCTCCCCAAACAAATAAATCTTACAAGTATAACATGTAGCTCGAATGATCACTTTTAGACGTCTACAATATCTATTACTTTTATATAACATAGAATAATACAAGGTTTGTCATGCCACCGAATCAAGACGACCTCGCTCTCTGGTGACATGGTATGGTATGACCGTGTCACACCCCCCCTTTTTGGCCCTTTTCGATGACAACAGTTGGTTAGCGTACCTGGATCTCCTCGGCAATGTTGGCCGAGGAGAGGGCAAGGGGGAGGAGGTAGCGGAGGGTGAGGCCGCATTGGTCGGAGGGGGACGCATCCCGCTGGTGCTGGCAATGGGCTCGGCCTGATCGTTCTCCTCCCACTTCCTGCCTCTATTGCATCAACAACAAGCACTAGTGCACCCCTAGAGATCTTTAACCCTCCTGACCGGCACCGCTAAATGGTGAGTGTGGGTAATCGTGAACCACTACGTAGCCCTGCGTAGGGATGAGGAGTCGTTGGCATCGGACGCCGAAGGCGATGTCCTTGTGCAATTGCGAAGTGCCGGAGGTGGGGGAAGATGGAGGAGATCTTTTGATTCCATTCTACAAGTCCAACCATGGCAGCCTCCCCATCCTCTCTCCACAGCTCTACTACCTCCCCCTCCTCGTCGGCCTCTCCCTCGGCCGCCACCTTCGGTGACCCAGTTTGTGTCGATGACCCGCAGACTCAATTTTCGATCGATACAATCCGATAGGTGGGATACACATAGGTAGGGTGCAGCATGGCAAACCCTTGAATAATAAAATTAGTCAGACTAGATATATGCCTTATTTTTCACTAAAGCATCCAAATAGTTTCAATGTCTCGGTGCCGGGAATGGGAAATATTCCTTGTTCTTAGCTTTACCAAACAAGTATAGCATCGGATGTTGGGCTGCAGGTCATGTGCTGCCAGAAACAGACCAGACCTAATTCCGGCCCATTTAATAGAACGCGTGAACTCCACGCATCACGGTGTTCCACCAAGCTTTCGCAATCCCGGCCGTTTATATAGCGTTCCCTTCACGGCGGTTTCCAGGCACATTACACAAATCCGTTCCCAGGCGACCACCACCGCCGGCAGAGGAAGCGGAGAAGAGGGATCGAGAAGGGAAAGGGGCGGAAGGGAAATTAGGGTTTCGAGAGGCTAGAGTTTCGTCGAGGATGCCGAAGAACAAGGGTAAGGGAGGGAAGAACCGCAAGAGGGGGAAGAACGAGGCGGACGACGAGAAGCGGGAGCTCGTCTTCAAGGAGGACGGGCAGGAGTACGCCCAGGTGCTCCGGATGCTGGGCAACGGCCGCTGCGAGGCCATGTGCATCGACGGCACCAAGCGCCTCTGCCACATCCGCGGCAAGATGCACAAGAAGGTCTGGATCGCCGCCGGGGACATCGTCCTCGTCGGCCTCCGCGACTACCAGGACGACAAGGCCGATGTCATCCTCAAGTACATGCCCGACGAGGCCCGGCTCCTCAAGGCCTACGGCGAGCTACCGGAGAACACCAGGCTCAACGAGGGCATCGCCGGCGGGCTCGACGAGGAGGACGAGGGCGCCGGGGACGACTACATCGAGTTCGAGGACGAGGACATCGACAAGATCTGAGGAGAGGGTATTGAGAGAAAGGGAGATCGACGAACACAGAAGAGAAGCCAGAGAGAGAGGGGGGTGGCAGATTGCGGGAGACGGAGAAGCTCGTCATCCTTCTTGGTTTGCTTGGATTATTATCTGTTTGTTTCCTTATGGACATTTGCTTTCTGCGATTGAGATATATAAAGATATCTCTTTAAACTAGGTGCTTGTTTGCTGTATACTTCGCGGATTCACTTTTGATCATTTGTGTTGATCTTAATATGCCTATACATTTGTAACTGGAAACAATATTAGATGCTGATCTAGCTGAGCGTCTGCTGGATCGACGTTGATGTTGTTTTGGATATGGAATATGAAATTGGGAAACGCAGAAGCGTTCATGGCTACCATGATTTGCCTGCCTAGGTTGAATCCTTTATACTATGCAGCACGCGGTTGAGCGTGATTATCTCTTCCTAGACAAAAAAAAATGGGTTTTACTTTTCAGTACCGTCATTTATGGAAAGCATGAGTTATATCATTCGCAATTTAGCAGGCCAGTTTGGATTTTTTGGATATTAATGTTCATCAATATGTTTTCTTGGTAACAAGTCTCAATTGTTCCATGTGGTCGACAACCCTTCTCCGAGTTTGATGTTATCTTTAGACTGTTGATGTATCTGTTTTGATTGTTCCTCTACAAAAAGATCATAGAAAAGGTATCATGAAGGTGTTATGCTTATGCTACAGTTCCTTGTGTTTTCATCAATAATCGTTTGAAAACATCCTCCCATCGAACCAACGTCTAGATAATTAACATTTTTTGCTGACGACAAAGTCATAGCGACCTCCTGTGTTTTAAACTTCACAACTGCACCATGTATTCCGTTGGTAAAGGGTTATTTTGTTGTTGCACTATTAAGTTAGCTGACTATTAGATGATGTTAAGCTGCCTTTTTGTTTTTTCCTTTTAACTAAAGAGAGTTGGATTGGAATTATGTGCTTGAACTTGCTTGCAATTTGTTCCATATGCGGCATTAATTGATCAAAGTCCATGTGTATCATCATTCCTACGTTGCTTTCCTTGTCCTAGTTTGCTCAATTGGCCATTGTTAGCTGATTAGTCCCTGACCTTGCCATGTACTTCTTAATTTCTTATATCACATTGTAAGTGTAAATTGTTGTGATGCAATAATATTTAGGCCTCATGCCATAACAAATATGGTTCTTAATATTGGTATGTAGCTGTGTAATGTCTTAGATACTTTCACACTTTGTTTGGGAAGTGAAAGAGGTCTCAGTTGTCTTTTCTTTGTGATTATTGTAGAAAATGTCAAGAACAATATAAGTATGTCTAATCAGACACTACATGAAAATTGCCTATAAATGAGAAAAGTTGATGAAAGTAGCCACCTTATTGTTTAGGTGTGTGCCTCACCAATTAGGTGGTCTGCCTAGGCAGTAAAAGGGGGGGGGGGGGGGGTTATACTGTTGTTTCCCAGCTAAGGCATTTTTTAAAAATTGTAGAAAAGATGGTCAATAAACGTGAATTTTAAAATTTTATTCCTTGACTATGTTGTGAAGGATAAAGGCCACTTATAGAAGTTGTGATCACAAGTGTCATTTTAATAAGGCTCTGTTTCTGTTCAACTTAAAACACCGGAAAATGCTGTAGTTGTGTGACACGTGAAAATATGGCATCTATGTTGTTTTGATGTGTTTTATGTCAAATCAAATGATCCCAAGTTAAATCTCCTTTGCCTGTGCTTTGTCCTGGCTTCTAAACTTGCATTATGTCCTACTGCTTCAATCTGCCTGAAGATTCGCTTAAATTTGAGTGATGCTGCATTTCCATGACAAGCTATTTTACTGCGTGTGATCATGGTTTTGAAGCTAGCACTGTCTCAGAGTTTCTTGGTTTTGCCAAAATTGAAGTCCATGGCTGCGTTTCCTTGACTAGCTAGTTTCTTAGTAACCCCATTTCTTTTGGCAGTGTTTTTTTTCCCTTCCTCATCATATGGTACAATAGCATGTGGACCCTGTTACCTTTTGGATTCGTATATTTTGGTTGGCATTCCTTTGTTGTTGGTTATGAATGTGTGATCGTGGTTGCTCATCGCCTCATCCTAAAGCATGGGTTCTTTTGACGGCATTGATCGGAAGATATTGCATCATGTGGTCTAGAGCACCGATAAGAATTGGGAGTCTACCCGACTTTAGTGTCATCTATCTGAAGCCATTCAAATGAAATGAATCTGACCGGAGTTGGAGGTGTGTACTTGTGGAGGCGAGAAAATAGTCTCTCTAATTTTGTATCATATTTTTAATATTTATTTGTTGAGGAAGATCGTCCAGTCATCTGTGAAAGTCTGCAAACATTAGAAGAATGACGTTAGAAAGAGCTCTGGACGTTATCTCATGAGACAACTCTTCGATGTTTAAGTCAGGATCTTGTTACGCGGGGATCAAGGGAGGATGGAGAAGAGAGAGGAGGATGAGAGCAGAGCGATAAGTTTGGAGTGAAGATCAGACTTCCGGATGTGTTCGTCACACCCAACGGATGTTCGGAGGGTACTCGCTCGGCTGGAGACGTACTCGGTGTTGGATACGGACTGAATAGATCTAGAGGGGGGGTGAATAGATCTTTCCCCCTTTTTGATAATTTACTGACTATCGACCAGATGAGCTACTGGTAATTAATGAATCATAGAACTAATGCGGATAGTAAAGATGCAAGCATACGTATAGAAAATCAAACACACACAAGCACACCACAAGAAAGGATTTTTAAGGTGGTTCAGTCTCTTCCTGAGACTTACATCCACCCCTTGCTTAACTCAAGCAAGGCTTCACTATGAGAATCTCTGATCTCAACCAAAACACAGCTGACACACAGCTTGTACCTGCTGACACACAGCTTGATTCTGCTGCCTCACAGCTTGACAATAATTGTAATCAGAAATGAAAAGATGATAAGAACAGGTGATGAAAGACAGGACTGAATATTGGCGTGTGTAGAAGAATAGGTGTTCAGCCTGGGACTTGATCACGCTTATGAAGAAGCCTAGACTCCCTGTTGATCTTCCAGTCAGTTGCCTTCGATTGTTCTGCTGCTGGAGATCACACAGTCTTGAGCTAAGTCTTCCTTCTGCAGCAACGAGATTGCCTTTAACCTTTCTGCAGATTTTTGATTGGTGGAGAGCTCCTTCTTCCTCTTCTGTGTGTATCTTCCTTGGCTTCTATTCCGTGCTCTCTCACTGCTCCCTTGTTCGTGATGTGTGTTCTTTTTGTTTTTCATACAGCCCTTTTATCAAGAGTAAAACTCTTCCCGCTCAATTTTCAGATCGAGCGCCAATCTGCTAGAAAACAGGGATCGGTTTAAATCCAATCGTTAGAACGAGTTTGACCACTTCTAAGCAAGATTGTTTCCTTGATTCCCGTGCGGAATCTTATCTCCTGAGCAGCCCAACAACCTGCAACAACCATCTGCAGGTTTTAAGGAACCAAAATAGAATTCGGTTAGAGTTCGGTTTTGGACGATATATAAACCCGTGGTCGACCATGACCCTGTCGCTGGTCGACAATGGGCAGTCCCCAGACGGCCGGTTCTTCTGGCTGAAACTCACGTCGCCCGTTGGTCGACCACAGCCTGGTCGCTGGTCGACAGGGGGCAGTTTCCAGATGGCCAGCAGTTCTGTCTGTTGCTTCTGTCTTTTCTGTGGTCGACCAGAGGCGGGGCTTTGGTCGACAGCCAAGATGCTTCCAGAAGACAGATGATCTGATGCTTTTCTGGTTGAGTTCGTTGGTCGACCATAACCACTTCCCTGGTCGACAAGCGGCCTTTGACACTTCTTCTGATTTGTTGATTCCACTTGGATTTCAGTGGACCTGAAATTACTTAACTTATCAGAGGTAAATTGAATGAGTCCAATACTTTGAAGGAACAATCAAACCACTTGTATTTGTTATGAAACAAGATAGAACTTGATTAATCAAACATATCCTATTGTCATCATCAAAACCAAGGGATGCACAACATTCTCCCCCTTTTTGATGATGACAACCATGAGTCATTGTGACAAACAACAGATTATAAAATTCATTTGATATTGCATGCAAGGCTATCATAGCACAGATTTCATTCAGTCAATTCGTTTGATGTGTCTTTCAAAAACAATAGCACTAATTACATGAGAGACTCAAAAAAAAGGATAAAGACACTGAGGACACGTAGACAAAGTAAACTTGACATCTAGACACACATCACACATCTAGGCACACAATGACACATAAGCTTCTCTCTCCCCCTTTGTCAACAGCAAAAAGTGAACCAACGCGATGAAACAAACGAGCGGTCAGGATTTAATCAGCATAACTCATATTTTGGGAAATTATCGAAGTGTACCCCCTTTCTTTAATAAGACATTTAAGTAACCTTTCCTCCCTTTCTCAAAGACCACCTTGTGACAAATTCGAGTGGGTCTTGTGGTTCAAAGAATTTGAAAGTATTGCCCCAATAAATTGACTCCCCATATCCACTTTCTTACTCACGGCTCCTTAAACTTATAATATTGTTCATGAGATAATTTTACTAGCTGAACAAGCTGAACAGTGTTTTATGCCTCTATTTGCATATAGTGCATTAGGTCAACCATTTTTGTTGCCTTTTCGTTTTGAAATATTTAAGAGCTGTGGTCAGGTTTATCACATGCTTTTCCACACGAGGAGACACGCTTTTTACACGCCAGAAACCCCGGCTACTTAGCATGCCTAACCATTCCATTTTTAACTGGGACACACTTTTTATCCGTGAGGATATACGTTTATCAGACGCCAATATCCCCAGTTACTCAGGATGCCCAATTAATAATTTTGAGAGTGGCAGAGGTAGATTGAGTCTTCATGACATACATGTCTCCACTTAATTTTTCAGCCAATTTTGCTTTGTGATAGAGAACAGTAGTTTCTCAGAACTCAGTCCATTGCTCTACCAAGAAGGCAGAATTATGGCGTATTCCATATACATTCATGCTATAGCAGCGTTTATTTTCACTGTCCAACACAGACACAGGTAGAGAAACAGTCTCATTACTAAAAACATAAGTTCTCAATAGTCTTGAGTCAGAGTCATAGTTATGGTTTGAATTTATTGCAGTAGTACAGGTCAAATTCTCATTACTACACTTAACCTTTACTCTCATTGATGACTTTGGTGATTTTCTTGTAAGATATGGTTAGGTTGTTCAATGATTTATTAAGGAATGAGTTTACACTTTTTACTCCCCCTCAATTTGTGAGTCCTTGCTGAAGATAGAAAACAATAAGTTGGCCACAAAGAGATATAGAGACACAAGGAATAGGAAGTGTGAACAAGGATGAGTGAGTAAAGCAAAACTGAGCTCAGAGTCCAAAAAGTTCAGAAGATTTCCCACCAAAGCCAGCAGCTTGATTAGATCCAATTTCCCTTTTTCAGGTCCTTTGTCGACCATGGAGTGGCCTGTGGTCGACCTTTGTGCTGACACAGAACCTGCCTGTTGAGAAGACTGCGTTCTGACAAACCTGTTGTCGACCATTGGATCGCCTGTGGTCGACAGCTGCGAATTCCCAGAGCTAACTATTTCCTGTCCTGATGCCTTGGTCGACCAGCGCCTTGTCTGTGGTCGACCACAAGAGATGAGCCGTAGAGAACCAGTATTCTGTAGAACTTGCTGAAGTAGCACCCGACACAAGACTTTCCAAACTCAAAAACTTGACCAGTACTAGAGACCTAGTTGACATAACTTAGACAGAAATGACAGAATCTATGCAGTGAACACATGAATATGATTATTTCAAGAATTTTCAGGAGAAATTCTACAAATTCCTAACTCCCTTCTTAGAGTTGAAAATCTGTCATTGTTAAGGGGTTTTGTGAAAATGTCTGCCAGTTGTTTTTCAGTTTCTACAAAATGAAGCATGAAATTTCCTTTGGAGACCTCATCTCTTAGAAAGTGATGACGGATCTCAATGTGTTTTGTCCTAGAGTGTTGAATGGGGTTTTTAGACAAATTAATAGCACTAGTGTTGTCACAGAAAATAGGTGCACATCCAAGATCTACATTGTAGTCTTGGAGTTGATGTTTTATCCACAAAACCTGTGTACCACAGCTCCCTACTGCGACATACTCAGCCTCAGCAGTGGAGAGTGCCACAGAATGCTGTTTTTTAGAAGCCCATGATATTAAACATCCACCTAATATTTGACAATAACCACTAGTACTCTTCCTATCAATTTTGCAACCAGCATAATCAGCATCTGAATATGAAATTAAATCTAGTTTGCAATAAGTAGGATACCATAAACCCAATTCTTGGGTACCGGCAAGGTAACGAAGGATACGCTTGACAGCCCCTAAATGTGAATCTCTAGGGCTAGATTGATATCTAGCACACATGCATACACTGAACTGAATGTCTGGCCTAGAGGCAGTTAAATATAGTAGGGATCCGATCATACCTCTGTATTTCTTGGCATCTACCATGTTACCTTTTACATCAGCCTCCAATGTTGCATTTGTCCCCATGGGTGACTCTATTGGTTTGCAGCTCTCCATGCCAAACTTTTTCAGCATCTCCTTTATGTACTTGGATTGATTTATGAAGTAGCCTTCTCTACATTGTAGAATCTGCAATCCAAGAAAGAACTGTAAATCACCCATTAAACTCATTTCAAACTCATTGGTCATTAGATTTGCAAATTCAGTACATAATGAAGCTTCAGTGGATCCAAACACAATATCATCCACATAGATTTGCACAATTAGTATATTCTTACCTTGGGTCTTGGAGAATAATGTTTGATCAATTTTACCTCTTGTGTAGCCCTTTTTGGTGAGGAATGAACTCAGTCTGTCGTACCATGCCCTAGGAGCCTGCTTTAAACCATACAAAGCCTTATGCAGTTTAAAGACATGATTAGGAAGATCATCATTTTCAAAACCAGGGGGTTGTTCCACAAAGACTTCTTCCTTTACAAAGCCATTTAGAAAGGCACTTTTTACATCCATTTGCTGCAATTTAATTCCATGGGACGCCGCAAATGCTAACAATATTCTAATGGCTTCTAACCTTGCAACTGGAGCATATGATTCTTCAAAATCAACTCCAAATTCTTGGTTATACCCCTTAGCCACCAACCGAGCCTTGTTCCTCATAACAACTCCTTCTTCATTAAGCTTATTTTTATAAACCCATTTGGTTCCAATAACAGGATGAGATGAGGGTCTGGGAACAAGTTTCCAAACCTGATTTCTTTCAAATTGATTTAATTCTTCATGCATGGCATTTATCCAAGATTCATCTCTTAAAGCTTCCTCTACATTTTTAGGCTCAACTTGAGATACAAGGGCTAGCTGATCTAATTCATCAACTGTTTTAAGCTGAGATCTAGTTTTCCTCGGTTCATTAATTCCTCCAATGATGTTATCTAGAGGATGATCTCTGAGAAATCTCAGATTTTCAGAATTGTTACCTGGGATGATCTCTCCTTCGGGTTGATCATTGGACTCACCTTGCTTTGGTTCTGCTTCAGTCTCCATTGGTTCCTCTTTGCCTTCCAGAAATTCCCCATCTTCATCTTTGCCTACCTGTCCAGTTTTGTCAAAGTCATTATTTTCATCAAATGTGATATGTGGGGATTCTTCAACTAGCTGATCTTTGGTGTTGTAGACTCTATAGGCTCTTGATCGGTCAGAGTATCCCAAGAAGATTCCTGGGTCACTCTTTGGTTCAAATTTGTCCAATGATCTCTTGTCATTGTTATGAATAAAACACCTTACACCGAAGATCCTAAAATGAGCTAGAGATGGCTTCTTACCTTTGAACACCTCATATGGAGTTTTCGCACTAGATGGTCTTACCATTGCCCTGTTTACAATATAACATGCTGTATTGACCGCCTCAGCCCAAAATCTTCTTGGAAGATTGGCTTCAACTAACAAGGTTCTGGCCATTTCAACAAGTGTGCGATTCCTTCTTTCCACCACTCCATTTTGCTCTGGCGTCCTTGGTGAGGAGAACCTGTGATTTATTCCTTTGTTCCTGCAGAATTCATCAAACTCTGAATTTTCAAATTCTCCCCCATGATCAGATATTATTGAACACACTTTGGACTTACCATCCTGCTTCATTCTTCTGTAAAAATCCTGAAATTCATGAAAGGCATCGTTTTTATGTGATAAAAACATTACCCATGTGAATCTAGAGAAATCATCAACTAGTACATAACCGTACCTCTTACCACTAAGACTAGCAGTTCTTGTTGGGCCAAAAAGGTCCATGTGCACAAGTTCTAGTGGTCTAGAAGATTGACTTTCAGTTCTACCTTTGAATGATTTTCTTGTTTGCTTACCTTGGGTACATGATTCACATACTTTGACATTTTGAGCAAACGAAATTTCAGGTAAACCAGAAACCATTTTATTCTTAACCAATTTGTGCAGCACCCTGTAGCTAACATGCCCTAGCCTTCGGTGCCACAACCAAGTCAGGTCCTCCTTCTTGGCGGTGAGGCACAAGTTGGAGTGGGCTGGATCATCCAAGTCTATCATGTAGACATTATTTACTCTCTTGCCCATAAACTTAACTTTAGCCGAATTTGGTTCAAGAATTTTACAGATCTTAGAATCAAAGACTACTTGATGGCCTTTGTCGCATAGCTGACTGATGCTTAGAAGATTATATTCCAGGCCATCCACTAGCAGTACATCTTCAATGCAATTTGTAGATGTCTTACCTACCTTACCTTTCCCAATGATCTTGCCTTTGTTATTTCCTCCAAATGTCACATGTCCTCCATCTTTTGAGTTTAGCTCGGAGAATTTTGCCTTGTCCCCTGTCATATGTCTTGAGCAGCCACTATCTAAGTACCACTTGTTGTGTATAGCTGCCAAACACACCTGCATCACAAGTTACACAGAAACTTTTGGACCCCAATGGTACCCGGGTCCAAGATAGCTTGTGAAATTATGAAATTGCTGCAGTAATCCTTTGGGAACCCAGATTCTGTTAGAGCAGTGTAAATTTTTATTTCTGAACTTGTTCAGGTTGGGTTGCTTTTGTTCTAAAGCTTCTTTAATCTGAGTCCACCTTTGTGTATTCAAGTTTTCATTTTGTTTTACCCGAGAAAACCTGTGATTTCTGTTTGCTTGTCTGGCCATGGTCGACTTTTGGTATGTCTGTGGTCGACCATCGCGTCTCCAGAACTCAGCGTCTGTTCTGGCAGCACCTCTGGTCGACATCTGGTGTACCTGTGGTCGACCACTGCTTCTCCAGTAACCAGCGCCTGTTCTGGCAGATCCTCTGGTCGACAGATGAAGGGTCTGTTGTCGACCAGCCTGTCTCCAGACATCTTGTTTTCCAGATTTATGTCTTTTAACTTGGTTTAGTCCTTGGTTTGTTTGGTGATTTCTGTGAATTTGGGTTTCTTGTTTATTATTTTGAATCTTATATTGATTGACTGTTTTCTCTTTAAAATTTCTCTCTTCCTTGGTGACATTGTTCCTTTTGGAGGAGCATTCAGCTACATCCTCTTGTTTATCTTGGTATAGATTAATCAGGGGCCTTTTTCCTTTTGAGTCAGCAATCCCAGTTACGGTTTTTATTTGGAATTCCTTTTTAGCCGTAGGATTGTATCCTAACCCTTCTTTTTGAAAGTTTACTTTTATTCCCAAGACAGCATTTAAGTTTTCTTGACCTTGAGTCATTTTTTCCAAGGTCTCCTGTTTGTTTTTCAGGTCACTCTTAATTCTTTCTATTTCTCTTAGGAGTTGGTTGTTTTCTTCCTTGAGTGAATTGTTTCTTTCTTGACTTAACTTAGTTTCCTGTTCATATTCTTGAGTCTTTAGTTTTAACTCATCAATGTCGTTTTTTAGCATTTCATTCTCTTCGGACATTCTCTTGTGGTTTTCTTCATCTAAGTCCATTTGATTCAGCTTGTTTTTCAGTGACTTGATTTCCATTTCTAGTTCAGTTTTGTTTTCCATTGAATTGCTGTCTTTATTCAGTTGACTGATCTTCTTCTTCAAATGTTTATTTTCCTTTCTTATTCTTTCATAAGTATCAAGCAATTCTGAATATACTTCTTCCCAATCCGAACTAGAGAAGTCTTGAAATGGGGAACTTACCTCAAGATCACTGTTGTCTCCCTTGGCCATCAGACAGAGCTTTCCTTCTTCTTCCTCGGAAGTTGTTTCCTCTTCACTGCTCTCTTCCTCCTCACTCCAAGTGCTAATCATCGCCTTGGGTTTCTTGCCTTTCCACTTGAAGCTTGATTTCTTAGGAGCTTCTGGACATTCAGCCTTCATATGTCCAGGCTGCCTGCAATTGTAGCAAATGAGTTTGTTAGAAGGAGCCTTATGTTTATCAGATTTAAACTGGGATGACTTCCTTACCATGCCCTTTGGATTTCTGAATCCTTTACCTTCCTTCCGCAGGAATTTTTTAAATTTTCTTGTAAGCATGGCTAGCTCACCAGATTCTTCACCTGAGCTAGATGAGTCATCATTGTCAGACACCTCAGAGGTGCTTGTCTTAGTCTTTAGGGCAAGTTGCTTCTTTTTCTTGCCCTCATCTTCCTTTCTCTTCAGATTGACCTCATAGGCCATCAGGGATCCTACTAACTCATCCACTGTCATTGTTGTGAGATCCTTTGAGTCCTCAATGACTGTGGCCTTGGTATGCCACATCGATGTGAGAGACCTTAAAATCTTCCTCACTAATTCCTGCTCTTTGTATGTCTTCCCTAAGCTCTTCAAGCCATTAGTCAATTGTACTAATCTGGCATACATCTCAGAAATACTTTCATCATTTTTCATCCTAAACATCTCATATTCTGAGACTAGCATATTTGCTTTTGTCTCTCTTACCTCGGAAGTACCTTCGTAGATTACCTTTAGACGATCCCACATTTCTTTGGCTGTTGCGCATTGGGAAACTCTTGAGAATTCTGTGGGGTGTAGTGAGCACTGCATCACGTTCATGGCTCCCCAGTTGACAGTTGATTTCCTGACCTGTTCTCTGGTCCAGGTTTCTTCATCTTCCGGTAGCTCAAAAGGTCCGTGGCTCACTACCCTCCACATCTCGTGGTCTTGCGCACGTAAGAACACCTGCATACGATTTTTCCAATAAGAATAATCAGTTCCATCAAAATATGGAGGTCTAGTTACAGAGTGCCCCTCAGCTATGAGGCTTTTAGAGTTCAGTCCGCCCGGTCTCTCCTGGTTGTTAGACCACATTTTTGGAGAACCTGCTCTGATACCACGTGTTGGATACGGACTGAATAGATCTAGAGGGGGGGTGAATAGATCTTTCCCCCTTTTTGATAATTTACTGACTATCGACCAGATGAGCTACTGGTAATTAATGAATCATAGAACTAATGCGGATAGTAAAGATGCAAGCATACGTATAGAAATCAAACACACACAAGCACACCACAAGAAAGGATTTTTAAGGTGGTTCAGTCTCTTCCTGAGACTTACATCCACCCCTTGCTTAACTCAAGCAAGGCTTCACTATGAGAATCTCTGATCTCAACCAAAACACAGCTGACACACAGCTTGTACCTGCTGACACACAGCTTGATTCTGCTGACACACAGCTTGATTCTGCTGCCTCACAGCTTGACAATAATTGTAATCAGAAATGAAAAGATGATAAGAACAGGTGATGAAAGACAGGACTGAATATTGGCGTGTGTAGAAGAATAGGTGTTCAGCCTGGGACTTGATCACGCTTATGAAGAAGCCTAGACTCCCTGTTGATCTTCCAGTCAGTTGCCTTCGATTGTTCTGCTGCTGGAGATCACACAGTCTTGAGCTAAGTCTTCCTTCTGCAGCAACGAGATTGCCTTTAACCTTTCTGCAGATTTTTGATTGGTGGAGAGCTCCTTCTTCCTCTTCTGTGTGTATCTTCCTTGGCTTCTATTCCGTGCTCTCTCACTGCTCCCTTGTTCGTGATGTGTGTTCTTTTTGTTTTTCATACAGCCCTTTTATCAAGAGTAAAACTCTTCCCGCTCAATTTTCAGATCGAGCGCCAATCTGCTAGAAAACAGGGATCGGTTTAAATCCAATCGTTAGAACGAGTTTGACCACTTCTAAGCAAGATTGTTTCCTTGATTCCCGTGCGGAATCTTATCTCCTGAGCAGCCCAACAACCTGCAACAACCATCTGCAGGTTTTAAGGAACCAAAACAGAATTCGGTTAGAGTTCGGTTTTGGACGATATATAAACCCGTGGTCGACCATGACCCTGTCGCTGGTCGACAATGGGCAGTCCCCAGACGGCCGGTTCTTCTGGCTGAAACTCACGTCGCCCGTTGGTCGACCACAGCCTGGTCGCTGGTCGACAGGGGGCAGTTTCCAGATGGCCAGCAGTTCTGTCTGTTGCTTCTGTCTTTTCTGTGGTCGACCAGAGGCGGGGCTTTGGTCGACAGCCAAGATGCTTCCAGAAGACAGATGATCTGATGCTTTTCTGGTTGAGTTCGTTGGTCGACCATAACCACTTCCCTGGTCGACAAGCGGCCTTTGACACTTCTTCTGATTTGTTGATTCCACTTGGATTTCAGTGGACCTGAAATTACTTAACTTATCAGAGGTAAATTGAATGAGTCCAATACTTTGAAGGAACAATCAAACCACTTGTATTTGTTATGAAACAAGATAGAACTTGATTAATCAAACATATCCTATTGTCATCATCAAAACCAAGGGATGCACAACACTCGGAAACGGGTCGGGACTTTCCTCTGTAGAAGACTCTCTCTGTCTGTAGGTGTCAGTAGTTGTCAGTCTGTCTCTATCAGTATCCCTTTGCATGTGTGTGCCGTCCTGATCGGAGGCCCTTTTATAGGAGTTGTTCTGGCGGTGGAGATTTATCCCTTAACAGGGAAGGGTGTGAGTCGTGAGATAACGTTTTTCGCGATTGTAGGGAGTTTCTTGTTGTGCGTCCGTTCATGCAGAGTCGGGTGATCTTTAGGTGAGTTTTACGGCATCCGTGAAGTGTGTTCGCTTTTATTGGAGTTGAGGTCGATGATGGTGGGAGTAACGTTCGGTCGTTGGAAGGTCATCTGATATGTCTAGGTCGATGTCTCATGTGGATTGTAGAATTCGATGGTTGGTCTTATTAGGCAGCCTGACGTGGGTAGTTGATTGTCGGAGATTTGTTACGCGTTTAGCAGACCTTACACTGATACGGGTACGACGCTAACAGGTCGAGTATGAATCGCATGAGTTTCATCCTCCTCCGTACTCATCTGGAATGTTACATTTCCCTTGCTCAGCATGAATGTAAAACAGTCAGCGTCGCATTATGTGCGCATTAATGCCTGCCTTTGCTAGTGACTTGTATCGAGTCTCTTCACGTCAAGATTGCAGAACTCCGTAGTTCCGTGCTTACGGGGACATTTCGAGTCTATGATACACTCAAGAGAGGTTTATGATGTATCTATTTTTGACCATCCAAACCAAAGTTATAACCAAAAAGAAAATTAATTTATGAGAACTTGAACATGTTCATGCCTTACATCCAAGCAAGCCCTACATTTGTCTGAACATAGCAACACATTGAAGACCAAAATGAGGCATATCGATGAGATAGAAAAAAATGCTTACTAGTCATCCAAATCGGAATAATGTTATTTTCTTGATAGTTCTTTCAGGGCTACTTGGACATCAAGTTAGGATAACTCGATAGATGAGAGAGAGAGTGATGAGTCTCGCTCTCTCCTCACATAGTTGGATTAATCGGGTTCGGTTAACTTATTCGACCCTCCGAGGTTGAGTAAGTTAACAATAACCGATTAACAAAGTGGCCCTCATGGACGACCGTGAACAAGTGTGATAACTGATAAATGTTTTGTGATCGGAGGAAGGTGGCTTCACCTTTACCATTGAACGTTCTTAGGCCTACATTTTTGTCGGTGGATGTAGGAAGGAACTTATCTTATTATTACTGTGGTTGACGAGGTTTGTCTCAAATGGGCCCCTAAGCTCTATTTCCTTGTCCCTGAAGATGAACTCGTCGCCCACAAATATTTTTTCGGTACTCCGTGTATATTTTTGCAACGTCGAGAAAACACGGGGACAAACCAGACAAGTTTATCCGATCGTTACTCGTTAGTTCCATTGTGTTATGTTTGAGTTGTAAGAGAAAGATTTCTTAAATCGATCCGATACGGGATGAATCGTTGATATCAGATCGTATCAGTCACAAATCTGTATGATCGATATGTGATACATAATCGGTATGTAATTTAATTTTTAAATATTTTAAATATTATTTTATATTAAATATAATTTTATAAATAATTTGGTTAAGAGTCTTTCTTTAAAAGATTATGACTTAAGTTCAAAATAAATTAGTGACACTATTTTCTTTTTTTTATTATTTTTTTAAAAAATAAGTCAAAAAATATATGTCACTTAGTAAGATTTAAACTCTACCTCACACACAGTTAACATATTTACTAATCATTAAATCACATATAATATTTTGTTATATTTTATAATAATATATATTTATTACATAATTTTTTAATCTGGACACCTTGTGATATGGTGTCATGTGGTAAAAAATCGATACAGTCGATACGATTAAATCGATAAATCTGGATTAAAAGAATAATAATTGGTAGCGAAAATACAGTCTCACGGTTCACCATTTTTTGTTGGAAAGTTTTTTTTTGACACGAGACCCACCAAATTATCTTGGAGAGAGTCTAAATATTTGATGCACCACTGGGCGGTGTACTTAACTCAGTGGTGCAGTAAGTATTACTATTGTTAAAATGGGAGCCAAGGAGGGGAGAAGAGTTACGAGAGCTCTCCACATTTCTACACAACATCTAATTGCACTCTCTGAACGAGCTGTTGTTCCTGAACAAATCCTGAAACTATTTTGTTTTTTTGTTTTTTTTTATCGTAAAACCCTGAAGCTAAATTATTTGCCGCCGTGACGCCCTGCAGGAATGTCGCGTCTTCTTGGGTCGAGTTAGCTGAAGAGCTAGAATCCGTGATTCATCACCAGGTCAATTGGCGTCTCAAGATATCGTCTTCTTTTTTATCTCACAACCTGCTCGGTTTGTGTTATGTTCTTCTTTACGTCACCACCTCTCCACGGATACCTACATCTTTTCACAGATCTATTCGGATGCCAGAGAAAGAGAGAAACGGGGACTTATAATCCCCGCAAATTGCGGAGCTTGTTCTTCTTAGGTTGCGTTTAAAACGGATTGAGGTGAGAGACTTTGAGTCATTGCAATAATTGAAATCTCTTCTTCTTCAAAAATATTTTTAAATGTCTCAATGTCCTATTAATTCTTACCAACGAATTGAGAGTGGGGGAATTTTTTTGAGATCTCTTAGAGAGAGAAGAAACATATTTTAAATAAATTTTAGAGATTTTTCAATTCTCTATCTTTTGTTCTTATGGCTCTCTAAACTTTAAAATCTATCATAAAATAAAAGTTGACGAGATATTAAGACCACGTTTGAAAGCGCAACCAGCAAGAGAGATTTTTTCATAATCCATCCATCGTACATGGCTCTGACAGAAGATAGATTTCTCGTAACGAGAAATCACTATAATCCTCTTCCCACCAACTTTGAAAGATTAAGGGGATGAGTTATTTTTGTGTCTGCTTCTCTTTCTTCCGATTTTTTAGCCAACTCAAAAATCGAGACATGTCATGGGACATTTGTTGTCGTTCAAACCTTGTCGGCAATTCCTGTTATTGAAATCCACGCCAATGTGATTTTCAAACGCATCTTAAGATATTTAGAAATATTTTCGGAGGCAGAGATATTTCAATAATTAGAGGACTCAAAATCCCTCTCCTCGATCCGTTCCAAACACATCCGTAGTATCTCTATGGCATTCACGTTCTTGGGCCCTAGACTCATTTTGCACCCCAACCCCCGTCTGCACTGTCCACCTCTGGCGCCCAATAATTTCATGTCCTTGACGCGGCCAATAGTTAACCCCCCTTTGTTCTAAGGTTATTTCTAGGTTATTTTTTAATTTAAATTTAATTTATTTTGATTTGATCGGATTTAGATAATCGAATTAAAAGTGAGTTATCTCAAATTAACTCAGGTTAATTCACCCTATCTTCCCACGTGGATTAAGTTAATCCGATATACAATCAAAATAAGCAGATATGATTTAATCAGATGTCCAATCAAAACATTTATTTTTATGAATTTTAAAATTAATAATTTAAAATTTTATATTATTTCACCCCACGTCAAAGTTCTCTAACACGACTGGAAAGTTCATCACGTGGCGGATCCCAAACGGGTCAACAATCCAAAAAGCTAGCAGCCCTGTAGCCTGTAGGGGAAGAAGAAGACGACGGCGGTAAACGGAAGCCATCGCACGGAGCCAACCGGAAGAGAAGAAAAAAAAGTCCGTGACTTGGAATAAGCCGCCGTGGACGGTGGATCAACCGGATATCTACCTCTTATAATATTTTAATTAAAATAAGATCCACCCCCGGAGAAAGCAAACGTACGGATAAAGTAAACTTTCAAAATATTTATTTAAGGGCACCATAAATTCATAATGTCTAGAAAGAACGCCTCTTCTTAAAATTCACATCCGTCGTACGGTCAGAGGCAAAAGCTATCTATTTTCTTTTCTAATAGTACCTTTAATTAATCGCTTTGCAAAATAAATTCTCTGATATAAACCTATGTAATATGACTTTTATGCCCTTACCTAAAAACTATCTAAAAGAGACTTCGTGTTCAATTGAATTAACTGAAACGTATCGTAAAGATAAGAAAATGATCTCTCGTATCTTGTATCACACTTTTAATATTTATTTATTGAGAAAGATCATCTAATCATTTGGAGAAATTTATAAATACCAGAGAAACGGCGTCAGAAGGAGCCCTAAACATTATCTTAGGGGACAACTCTACGATGCTTAAGTCAGATAATTGTTGCGTGATAATCAAGAGAGGATGGAGAAGAGAGAGGAGGATGAGAGCAGAACGATCAAACCTGGAGTGAGGATCGAACTTCCGAGGAAATGCTCGCCACATCCAATGGGTGCTCGGAGAGTACTCGCTAGACTGAAAGTATGCTTGGAAGCAGGTCGGGGCTCTCCCCTGTAGAAGGCTCTCTCTGTCCGTAGGTGTCTGTAGCTGTCAATCTGTCTCAATATGTGTCTATCTCATCGTCTCTCTCTGTCTTTGATCGAAGGTCCATTTAGGTTGTCCTGACGGTGGAGGCCTATCCCTTCATAGGGAAGGACGTGAGTTGTGGGATAACGTCTTCCCGCGATCGTGGAGAGTTTTATGTTCTGCGTCCGTTCTTCGTGATCAGGCGATCTTTAGGCGAGTCTTACATCCCGTGAGACGTGCTCATCTTTACTGGAGTGGAGGTCGGTAATACTGGGAGTAACGTTCGGTCGTGGGAGGATCATCCGGTATCCGATATGCTCGGGTCGATGTCCATCATGGGCTGATGAATCTGATGACTAATCTTATTAGACCGACTGGCATGGGCCGTGACTGTCGGGGATCCACTATGCATTTCACAGATCTTGAGCTGATACGAGCCCGACATCAACGGGCGCATATAAGCCGTATGGATTTTACTCTAGTCAGGCACTAATATCACAAAATATCAAGAAAGATCACTTCACGTAGCCTTAATATCTAAACGAGGCTTTTTATAAATATCAAAAAGCATGAATAGTTGAAATATATAAAAAGATTATTTCCGGAAGAGACATAAGTTCCACACCCGTGATTTGTTTTTAACGAATGGAATCGTACCAAAAACAAAAGAGAAAGAATATTACATCATGACACCTACCAACCGAGACCTTCTCCTGTCATATAAAGAACTATATATTGTGTGACCTAATAAATTCATATTTAATAGCACCCCAATCTTGAATTTTGACCGTGGTATGATTCTGATTACTCTGCGTACTCTCGGGAATAAAATTTTGAGTAAACGTTACTTTTTATATTAGAATTATTAATAATAATACTTTATTTTTTTATTTTTGAGACAGTATTTATTAATATTTTTAATATAAACTAATGCCCTTCTTGATAATCCAAGTACATCGAGAGTCCTTTTTACATATTTTATTATCAAGGGTATAAAAGTCAAATTATGTAAACAGATTTGGACGAGGGCAATTCATTTGTGATACAATTAAAGGCACTTTCCGTAGTGTACTGGGAAAAAATAGTGTGATTTTTATTAGGAGTGTCAATGGGTCGGGTTTGTCCGACAAGTCTGCGGATCTAATTTAATTTCGAGTCGAATCGTAAAATCTTTTTCACCCCGTGAATTTTTAATTGAGCCTAAAATCTAGTCCAACTAAGTTCACAGGTCGAGCTCGAGCTTCAAATTTGGCCCATGAGCCGGTTCTACTTGTTCTCTTTTCTTTATCCTTTCAAAATTTTAAAAAATATTTAGTTAACATTATATTATTTTAATTAATTTAAAAATTAAAACTCTCTTTTTAAATAAATTAAATAATCAATATTAATATTATAATTAATTTAATGATATTATGAGTTTTATATTATTAAATATATTATTTTATTATTTTATTAAATTTTCAATCTGGTCAAACTTTAGTCAAGCTTTATATTTTTTTAATAATATCGAGTCGTCCTGACCCGACTTGATATAAGTCGGGTTCGGACCAAACTCACACTTTAATATTAATGAGTCAGATTAAGTCCGACTTAAACTTGTCTCATTGACTGTCCTAATTTTTGTAATTTTTGCGAGAGTGACCGGTGTGTTTTTTAGATATTTGTGAACTCGAATTACCCCTATCAGATATTTTATTTTTTTTACCATTTCTGATATTTTTTTTAAAATTAAATGTGAAGCGAAGGTTCCATTGGATCCAGCGCACCTCATAACGCCAGTCTTATTCTGCCGTTGACCCAACTGCCGTGGAATTTTTAGCCGGCCACACCACCCGTCCCTTCACAGCTCTTCCCTGCCCCTCCTTGTCTTCAGTGTTCACTTCGCCGCGCCATCCCTCCACTACAAAGGCACCCCCATCTCCGTCCTCCCTCGTCGCAGGGCCCCCGTGCCGCCGCCCATCCCCTTTCCCTTCGGCTCATCTTCCCCTCAACCCGTCATCCTGCGCCTCTGTCACTCTCAGAACCTCACCGCAGGTTTCGAATCCGCCGGCTGCGCCGCCGCTCACTCCGACGTGGCAAGCAGCGAGGTGGCAGCCATCGCCGGCCGCTGCCGCTGCTTGATCGGCATCCCCGCACCATCACGCTGCTCCATCTGCCGCCGTATCCCTCCTTCAGCCCGGCATTCACTACCCGGCAGCCATCAGGCCAGCCCGCCTCCCTCGTCCGCCGCCGGTCGACTCCGGTATTCGGCGGGAAGAGAGGAGGAACGAAGACGAAGCGTGGCTGGCTATTCGAATCTTATCGGTAAGGCTCCGGAAACCGAAACCTCCCCTGCCATCGGTAACAGTTTGCTGATATGTTTGAAATCTTTATCGGTTTGGATCCGACCATTTCGTCGTCTTCGGCAACGAGTGTAGTGGCTTTTGCGTAATTTTTCTCCCATTCTCTGACCGCTCTACTGCACGCGGCAGTGGAGAACCCCCATGTTTCTATCCTCTCCGCGCTCTCTCTCTTCAACCCGGTGTTGGAGGGTGCCACCTGCCCCTCCCTGTTCTTCTTTCGCTGGGAACTTCCTGACCCGTCTGGAGGTCTCATCTGGCACTTTCCTCCTCTTGCAAGGGTTTGCTTTATCTCTTCTATTTTGGGCGTAATATTGGGCGGGGGATTATGATGAGATGGCATAGGTGCGGTCTGCAACGTGGGATAAACAGTGAAATGCGCGGCCAATTGTTTGATTTTCTATCTACGTCCGGGTCTCTGGATCTTCTTCATGTCAATGGTACACTTTGTCCTCGGGGGAAATGAAAATGACATTTTCAACGTCTTTTGTTTCCCAGCTGTGAGGACAGCGGATGCGTTGTGTTAGAACAATCAAATGCGATAGCTAGCTTGTTAAGTCATGCATGCTACTAAATTGCATCATATTTATGTCAAGGATCATAAGGTCTTTTACTGGTGACTCAAATGTGAGATTTTGTCAGGGTCATTGATTTTTTACCCATTTCGGAAGCATCCTATTTATACATCTTTCTCTATCATCTCGTAGATTCAGACTCTTAGGAGTTGCAGGACTGAAGACGCTTGAAAATGATCCATATCGCCAGCAGGCAAAAAATGTCTGTAGGAAAGGGCTTGTTAGAGTCATGAGAGTGGTTAAATAGTTCAAAGAAAATTATTTCATGTAATGTGCTGAAATTCTGTGAAAGAAATGAACGAGCATTGTGAACTCGAATGGAAATTGGTTGACAAGACTAACATCGGTTACAAATGAAGGTAGAGCTATTCATTTTGTGCGTAACTCACATTGTATGCACATCATAGTGTCAAAAATTTGGCAGACTTTATTGCTATATTTTGACGTAATTCATATGTGGAAAGAGTCTTACATTTTGAGTGCGCTTGACATTCCAAGGTCCATCTTATGATTCTTTTTTGAAATTAATAAAATTTATTTAAAAATTCTTTTGCAGCTTCCTCTTGGTATACAGTTTGATGTATGATGTTCCTTTCCTCATATTTCATTGCGAGGTTTCTTAGTTTTAGTAATTTGCTTTACAGGAAAAGGGTTGAACTTGATGGCTCCTCCAATTCTGGCTTTCGATAATAGAGATTCACCTGGTAGGCATTTGGGATCCATTTGATAATGCTGAGTTTCTTGTGGTTTGAGAATAGGAATCGATTCAACAGAGCAGCCAATAATGTTTTGATTGCACATTTCATGGGAGTTTTGCTTGACTGCAGTTCTTCTATATAAGGCTTTTACTTTGTTTCTCTTGTATCCCTTCCTTGAGAGAGAACAAGGTCTTGAGTGAGTACTTGCACCTCTGGAAGGCAAGCATGCGGGGTTAATGAATAAGCACTGGATGAACCAGTGCTCGTAATAGGGTGATTTCTGGTTTGGGAAATTCCTAAGGAGGGTTTGGAGAAAGCACATCAGCAAGGGAGTTTGGCCGAGTCACTATATATCTTGGCAATGTTTGTGGTTTTCTTGTCTTTTGACACTTTACTCTTCTTGTGCATTATCCAGAACCCATCAAGAATAGATACTCCATAGAAAATATTAGCTATTAAATACATTCTTGCATTCGATTTGGATGTATCTGCATCCATTTTGGGCTATAATAGCCTATCAAATAGTCTTTGTTGAGTAGGATTGATCGGAGCTGACTCAGGCCGCTCAGTTTCTCAAGTTTCCAATTCTTGGTACGTAGGCCAATTCAAATTGCATAGATCTCACTGTAAAAGGGATATCAGCTCTTTTAATGTGATTGAAAATACTTTAAGCAAAAGTTTGAACTACTTTAATGTTAGTAGGAACATGGTCACTAAAATACATGATTTTTTAGGTTTTCTGTGATACCAAGGTGGGAGGCATCAGATGCATCTTACAATATCTGAACCCCGTAATTTGGTTGTGTGGCATTTTGGAGCCTAGACTTGCCATTATAATGAAGCTTCATCTGTGTGAAGTTTTTACTTATATGGTGAATGCATAGTTATAAATATCGTAAATCTGTGATAGCTAGATTTCACATGCTCTGGGATTTTGTTAGGCAAATAAATATGCTTCTTCTTCTGCAAGATCAATACATCTGGAGAGTTGCGATTGATTTGTGGAAGCTTATAATTACATGCAGTTTTGTTCTTATATAGTATGTGGATTGGAATCCACTGTCTATCTGGATTCTGATATACTAATTTAGGTTTCTTCACGTTTTACAGTTTTCAGGAAGTGTAAGTATTTTATATTTGCTTTAAGCTGGATTTTTTTTTGGCTGCCTTCATATAGTTTTAATTCCAAGCACATGCAACTACGAATTTTTTACTTTTTATATTTTTTTATTGATCAGGTGATATATTTTTGCAGACAGATATAACAATAAGCCTTGCTCCGCCTTGCAACTGTCAAAGTCATTTGCATCAGTTACAATGGAGGAAGGAAAACCTTTTGATTTCCTACGCGTCTTCTGTGGTAATTTGTAAATGTTGTTACATTCATCATAAATCATGTCCATATTGGTAGCCGAGACTTGTACAAGGGAGTTTTCTTTTAGTACCAGGTTTTACATACTTGGATCACTTTATTTTGTAGAGGGTGTCATTGCTGGAGGAACTGCAGGTGTTGTTGTTGAATCTGCTTTATATCCTATCGACACAATAAAGACTCGTTTACAGGTAGGTTAATGATACTCAGTTATTCCCATAGTATATATGTTAGTTTCTCTTTCAAGAGGTGCTAATATTAACTAGCAAATGATTTCTGTGTGATAATGGTGACCTCAAAATATAGACACCATCTTAAAAGGAGCAATCTAACCTCTCTGCTTCTCTGGAAGCTAACTTCTCTAGCACTTTGCATAACAACTTTGACATGATGATAAAAGGTGATAGAGGTGAGCATGACTTGTATTTTGGTTGTTGCAAGTCTGCATGTCATGCTTATACTTGATGATGAACATCCTGGTTATGCTGAGGATGGATCTGACAGTAGAACCATTTTCAGCTTCATCTGGATTTGATTTGTTTGTAAGTTTGACATGAAGGGGAGAGACCCAGAGGTGTATGAACTATGAAGTCCAGCTAGGTGTCTGTTATCTGTTTATTATTGGTGTACAGACAAGCATTTTGATGAACTCTACGATCAGTGTATGAGATCACAAAGAAGTTTAAACTCCACGTAACATGTGCAAGAGTACCCTAAGAAAAGGAATCCTTTTTGGTCAATAAACTCCATATAAGATGTGTAGGACTTCTTTTCTAATGCGATTGCTCAATGTTCTTATCTAACCACTATTGTATTTTATTGCTTTGATATGTCCTAAAACTATTACCAAACCTTTCTGGTACTTCTCAATAGAGTTCTTGCAAGTCAAACATATATTTGCTAGAAGTAAAGGTGTCTTCCTTTTTCAATCCAAAGAATTTGTTACAGAAATAGAAGTGGTTTTTGGCATATTCTGTTTCAGGCTGTCCGTGGTGGAGGGAAAATAGTATGGAGAGGCCTTTATTCTGGATTGGCTGGCAATCTTGCTGGGGTGTTGCCGTGAGTTCTTTCCATGTGATAGTCATGTTTTCATTTATTCAAAAAACTCCATGCCCTATTTATCTGTTTTGATCTCTTCGAGAGAGTCAGTAGCTGAGTTAATTGATCCTATGAGCTACCTTTTTTATGTCTTGTTCCAAGCTGTTGATGAACATGTTTAGAATCAAGGTTATGTATTCTCTGTGTGACGAACCTGTTACAAGTGTAAAGTATGATTTACATCAGGAAATGCTACTATTTATGATCTTGTTCTTTTTATCACTATTTCTATTCGTTATCTTTGGGAATTACTGCAGCTTTTTTGGTTGCAGTTTAGTCTGTATGATGCTTGTTGTAGCATTTGTAACAAGATTTGTCTTCATCTGTTGCTGTTTTTATTTAGATAGCTACATGGATATTATCTGCTTACTTGTACCATTTATATGGGCATATGATTATATAATCCTGTTTCTTGGATTCCCACCTTCCTGTGTCTTTCTCATTTGATTATTGATGATGTGGAAGAGACACTAGGCGCTGTAAGACTGAAAGGACTAATAGAAATAGAAGCCTTCTTTATCGGAACAAATAATCTAAGTGGAGATATGTCCAGACAACAATGTTGCAACATGGATGCATCAAAATGGTGCCCCAGAAAAAAAGGTGATTTTGTTGCATTTGTGTGTCAATGGGATTCAGCTCAGAATTATATGATGAGTGAAAGTGCCGGGGGGGGGGGGGAGTAAAAGATGGCTCATGTCCATTTACATAGGGACTGGGTTCAGCAAAGCATTACGTGATCAGCCAAAAAAAAAATTATGCCCCATGTCTTTTTCAGATTATGTTCCCAATTGACTATGATTGTGCTTTGCATCTGCCTAGATGCCAAAAAATGAGTTCTGGTCTGTAGGTTCCCAAGACTGGATCCTTAGAAATTGAGGCCCATGTCTTGGATTAGAATTTTAGGCAATTATCAGATTCCAACATAGTGCTATGGAAAATTGGCTATTTTAGAGCAGATGGATTTTGGAGCTCTTCAGATTCTTTTACCTGATGGGTTGAAAAAATAGAATCCAATCTTAACTTTCCATTGGGAACTTAAAGGTTATATGTTTTACAAATGTGCTTATTGCTTGAGGGTCTTCCATTCTTTGTTTCTTTAGGTTTCTGCTTTAAGTTGCAACTTTCAGTTTCCTGATATTCTTTTTCAGTGTATGATATGGTAATCTTCAGTGCTTAACCATATAGGTTATCTTAATTTGTCTGGAAATGTAAATTCATGCTTAGGCAGCGAGGCTATATGTTTTGGTTCTCATTTGTGAGAAGTCAGCGGCACGAATTTGGATTCCCTCCTCTCCCCCTCTTTTGATGTTGGCAACCCCAACTCTGAGTCCATTATTTCTGGTCTGCTCATTGGATTATCCAGGTTGCTAATTGACTCTTTTGCTGATCACAGAGCTTCTGCCTTATTTGTTGGAGTATATGAACCTATGAAACAAAAGTTCTTGAAGATCTTTCCAGAAAACCTTAGTGCCTTTGCTCATTTGGTAAGTGGATATATATACAATCTATTCACAGTCCATGTCTATATTTTCCATGAGAAGTTCAACATCATTTATGCAATAGCATTATCACATCCCTGGTAATTATCAGAGTTCACTTTTTGTGTTGCTGTCATGTTGGCATTGAGTATTCATTCTATGCAGGTTCTCCGTCTGATGGCCCCACTTCCACGTAGAAATTTAGAACACAAAACTTCTGGAACTGTGGGAGCCAACCACCATTTCCCCCCTCCCCTCTCTAGAAAGAAAGATAAAACATAGAGAAGAATGGGATTGTCATGTATTTTACTATTTTAGGTGTTTGCCTGTGTGGGCTACTGGGTCTTCCATTTGTGCAATTCCTGGTTTTTCTAGTGTCATGATAAAAGTGTGTGGGGATAAAGTCTCAGCACTATGACAAATAATCTGCTACTTTGTCTTATCCTGACTTCATAGTGTCTGTTTGATTCTGTTATGATCATTAGCGGAGAAGCATGTCTTTCACACAATGTGTTGTGGACTGAGCCAATGACTTGCATCCTTTCTAATAGCCTGATCCAAGTCGATCATGTGATTCAATGCAGATCGAGGCCCAAAACCTTGGATAACAAGCTGTGCTGTGTGTGACAGTGTGTGTAATGAAAAAATGATATAATTTGGCAGCCCATGTTTTGAATGTAACCATTGTTTTCAGTTTCATGGATCCATAAACAGTTAAACTGGGAGGTTGGATACCTCCAATGGGTTTCCTTATATATCTTTCTTTTTCTCCTAGCAGAGGATTTTGTATCTTGTGACTCTTGTCTTTGTTGGAAATGGTAATAGCAATGTAAGGTGGTTTCTGAAACTTCATGCAGAGTGCAGGTGCTATTGGAGGGGCAGCTGCTTCTCTTATCCGTGTTCCAACAGAGGTATGCATGGCGGTTTCTTATAATTTAATAGTTTTACTTTTCATCCTCATCTTTGCTATTTTTCAGGTAGTCAAACAAAGGATGCAGACCAGACAATTTGCTTCTGCACCTGAAGCTGTTCGTCTTATAGTTTCTAAAGAAGGCTTTAAAGGTCTTTATGCGGTATGTGCTATTTGTCTTCTCTGGAAATTCACTAGTTCCTTTCACATCCCTATGAAATATAGTTACTATTCCTGTATTAGCATGGTTTTCTTTTCATTCATCTATACCATCCCACATCTGTTGAAGCTATTTCCTTGTCTATGCATCATGGCTAGTGTACAGTTTTTCAATTTGTTTTACTATTTTGCTTGATACTGGCCTATGTGTCCATGTGCAGGGATATGGGTCTTTTCTATTGCGCGACTTGCCCTTTGATGCCATCCAGTTCTGCATTTATGAGCAACTGAGGATAGGATACAAGAAAGCGGTAAAATAATTTGAATTTTTTAGTTGCTATTTAAACTATGAATCAATGCTATAAATATTCTCTATATTCAATTCATTGAGGGCACAATGTAGAGCCTACGTGATTAACAAAAATGCAACCATGTTTGTCAAAATGTAAATTCTTCACTTATCCTGAAGCAACTTAAGATCACATCAATGAAGTTCCGCTTCCTGAATGTGCACTAATTGCTTTTTTAAAGTTTTTCTTAATATAAAATTGTGGTGGTGGCATTGAGAACTTATAGGCCTTCTATGGTAAGTTGAGACCCCTGTGGCGGTGGTAGTGAGGCCACCGGAGTGGGTATAGATCTAAACTAGCTTGTCATGGTCATTCTTGTGTGGTAGAATTGCATCTTTCATGCAATCTGGGATCTCCGGGCCCAAAGGAACGTCATTCCAAAGCCCATGCGAGCTTAGAGTTTCATTGAGAAGGACATCCTTATTCGGATCTGAGAAACAAACTCCATCTATTGGGAAGAAGACAAACTGCTCCAACCAGTCCAATTGTTATGCCAAAAGAGAACAATATCCTCCTTACCATCCTTCGGATGACGCATCGCATCCAAAGACCAAAGTATGCAGCCTGATGTCTTCCACATTTGTTGGGAGGCATAAACTCTGCCAAGCATGGTTTGTCATCTCTCTCTCTCTCTCTCTACACAATAAAAAGTAAGAGGAGGAGGATGGGAGAGGAGCAAGAGAAAGGAGAGGGAGACTGAGGATGACAAGGAACATGCATGCACACATGCAAGATGAAGTCTCTATGAAGAACAAGAATAAGAAGTAAGACGAGGAGGATGGGAGAGGAGCAGGAGAAAGGAGCAGGAGAATGAGGATGACAAGGAGACAAAGGAGAGGAAGAAGAACAACAGGGAGGAGGAGAGAGGATTGGGGAGGAGGAGAAACTATCTCTCAGCAGGTAGCAGAGGAAAATCTTTGCAATTGAGAAATCCAGTGGAATTCAGGCCTACCATTATCTGGCAAGTAATTATCAATTGCCAGTTGGTAGCAATTTGGAGATTAGGTTTGGGTGAATTATTGCCGATACGTTTCGGCCGAAACGTATCGGTTTCGGCCGATACCGAAACCGAAACGGGCCTTGTCACTGTAGCAAGTCCGATACCGAAACCGGACCGAAACCGACCGAAACCGGACCGAAACCGTCTGGTTTCGGCCGAAACCAGACCTGCTCAATACATTTTTTGCCTTTTCTGACTGTTTTGAACCGGTTTCGGCCGAAACCGAAACCGAAACGTATCGGTTTTGGTACCGGCCGAAACCGGTACCGAAACCGATACTACCATCCTTCCCCTGCAGCACATGCTACAGCTTCATTTTGCCTTGTAGAAGTAGTTGATTTAATCCTTTGATCAGCATTTCTTTTGGATGATAAACAAGCTCAGAACAGCTTGAGGGTCTCTCCAAGCCTCTGGGAGAGTGGAAGAAACCTTGGGGACATCCATTGAACATAACAGGGAACCATTAGTGAACATTCAACCACCTTCTGTGGATGAAAACCAAATTTCTGTAGCACACAAATAAGCTATCCTGCCCTCAAGGGCTACACGCCTTCTCCATATTCAATTTCAGAATGGCATTATTACCTTGACACCCTCAGTTTATTTCATTAGCCAACTCTTGGGCAAGCAATATGTTCTCTAAAATCCCTCTGCCTTTGACAAATGCACCTTGATAAGGAGAAATTATGTGCTGGAGAACATTAGCAAGTCTGTTGTTGAAGAGCTGAGATATTATTGTATAAAGAATTTATGAAAGGCTTAGGGGACAGAATTCTTTTCATCCAAGATGCATTCTCCACCTCAGGAATTCACAACAGGAAGGAGGATGTGAATGCTTTTGGCATAATGGAGTGAGAAAAGAAATCAAATGCAGCATTAAATAAATTCTTGTCCCAGACTTCCACTGTCTCCAAACAAGTGGTTAAGAAATGACAAGTAATTCTATTTGGCCCATGCCCTCATATACATAGAGGCCAAAGGCAGAAATTTTAATCTCCTTCATAGTGGGAGCTATGAGAAAGTCATTAGCATTATCTGTAACTTAGAGTGAACATTTCAGGAAATCATAACTATGATAACCTTCAGAAGAAGAGACTGGTAATAAGCAATGATCATTTCTGAAATTAGGACTGCTTTTTAGTTGTATTACAGTCATTATCTTTTAATTTTCTAGTGGGAGACTGATACAAGTTTGTTGGCCATTTATGAAAATTGTGCCAAAGGCTTTCTGTTTGGTTTCTTGTATTTGACCTAATTTGATTGAAAGAGTGTTTTACTTATCCTTTTTCCTTTTTCATTTGCATGCAGGCTCGTAGAGATTTAACTGATCCAGAGAATGCTGTGATCGGTGCTTTTGCTGGTATTTGCAATTTACTCTATTTCTTATGTTTTAATTGTCTAACATGGAATTACTATAATATTGGCCTCTTTCGAATGTTGCCTTTATGGAAGCTTTCCTCAGACAAACAGCTTTTGCCTTTTACTCAGACATTTTGGTTCTTTCTGCTGCATTTTGCAGCAGTCTGAAACAGGAGGGTGTTCGTCATTCCTCACGTAAACCATTGGTACTCGTTAATTCTGTTATATTAGTATATTATGTAATTGTATTGTTACTAGGTGTTCATTTAATTATTCATCTAGACAGATGATTCCTTACTAAGCCCTTAATTGCAAATTTCTGAAAATTTCCTTCAAATAATGCTACATCCCTCCTAGGCATAGTTGCAATGTTATTTTGTGATAAAGAATAAATCCCATGCCCAGGGTGGTGCCCTCTTGGGCTTGGTTCAGAATGGGTTTGGGTGTACATACAATTTTCGTTTGTGTCCTTGTTCCCCTCCTCCCTTCTCCTTTTTGTTTGGCTGATAATTAATTATCTGTCTTCATAGGTGCAATAACTGGAGCTGTAACTACTCCATTAGACGTAATCAAGACAAGGTTGATGGTTCAAGTAGGGGTTACTTCTCTTCTTCTCTTGTTCCTCATATCAGTTACAGTGAAATCAACTCCTCCTGATCTATGATGCAGGGTTCAGCAAACCAGTACAGGGGGATAGTTGATTGTGTTCAGACTGTTGTTAGAGAAGAGGGACCTTCTGCACTCTTGAAGGTTTGACATTCTCATGTGTTTTTCAAAAACTTTATCCATAAGATTTGTATAATTGGGTGTTTGGGAACACTTTTGAAAAAAAAACTCTTTCTATCTTAAAAATTATGACACATCAATTTTCTATTTCATTTTTAAAATTAATAAAAAGAGTCTTATGTTGTTTGGCAAAAAATCCCAATTTTGACGTAGAAGCAGGGAGGAGGGGGTTGGGAAGGACCACATGGGGAGGGGGAGCCGTGGAGCCGTCGTCGGAGGGGGGGCTGCGAGAGCCGCCGGAGGAGGGGGCTGCGGGGGAGGGGAGGGGGAGCCGCCGGAGGGGGCCGCAGGGGGAGAGGGCTGCCGCCGGAGGAGGGCGGAGAGGGCCGCAGGGGGAGGGGAGGGGGGAGCCGTCGGGGGAGGGGAGGGCGCCGCAGGGGGAGGGGGGAGCCGCCGGGGTAGGGGAGGGCGCCGCAGGGGGAGGGGTCTGCCGCCGGAGGAGGGGGTCTTCCCCTCCGGCGCCGGCACCCCCGGCACTTGCACACACACACACACACGGAGAGAGAGAGAGAGAGAGAGAGAGAGGACGGAGTGGGAGAGAGAGAGAGAGAGAGAGCAGAAGAGGGGGGAGGGCGCCGCAGGGGGAGGGGGGAGCCGCCGGGGGAGGGGGGTCTTCCCCTCCGGCGCCGGCACCCCCCGCACTTGCACACATAGAGAGAGAAAGAGGACGAAGTGGGAGAGAGAGAGAGAGAGCAGAAGAGGGGGGGATGCGCCGCAGGGGGAGGGGGGAGCCGCTGGGGGAGGGGAGGGCACCGCAGGGGGAGGGGGGAACTGCTCGGGGCGGGGAGGGGGCCGCCGGAGGAGGGCGGAGAGGGTTGCGCAGGGGGGAGCCGCCGGGGGAGGGGGGAACTGCCGGGGACGGGGAGGGGGCCGCCGGAGGAGGGCGGAGAGGGTTGTGCAGGGGGAGGGGGGAGCCACCGGGGGAGGGGAGGGCACCGCAGGGGGAGGGGGGAGCCGCCGGGGGAGGGGAGGGGGGTCTTCCCCTCCGGCACCCTCGGCAGTTAGAGAGAGAGAGAGAGAGAGAGAGAGAGAGAGAGAGGAGAAGAGGGGGGAGGGTCTCACGAGACGGATGATTTTAAAAAAAAAATAACTCAAGAGTTGTTTTGTTTTAGAAAGAGATTTGAATAGAGTTGAGTTCTCTTTTAAAAATTAGGGAATACTTACCAAACACCCCACAAGTGAGTTCTCTCTCTCTTTTTTAAATTTGAGAGAGAAAGAGAAAAAAAACGCAACCAAACACCCCATAAGCAATCAAATGGCTTCAATGAGCTCTTTGCTCTTGGTAATGTACCTTAGCTTCGGATGCTGCTAGAACTGAAGTCATACTGGGTGCTCTTGTTTGACTAGTTTTTTTTGGAAGGAGTTGTTTGACTAGTTGTGACATGTTTCTTCATCACTTTTTTTAGTCTTTATCGAAAATAAAGACATCTGGTGTTTTGGGTATTTGACATTTATTTTTTTAGCCATATATGATCCCACCCAACCAAAGGCTATCCGTGGATCCTTTTAATTTAGATCCTCTGGACTGACAAGCTGGTGTAAATTACATCTCCCTGATTGGGAAAGACCCTTGATTTTTTCCTATTCAGTGATGCCCTAAGAAGAATAATGTAATAGTAAGAGAGACAATAACATAAAGAAACAACACAAGGTTAGATGATAAGGGTTCATGGGTGTTTGGTGCAGTGGTGATGTGGTGCAGTGTGCAAATGCAGTCTGAATCTTCTCTGGTTGAATTTGGGTCAGACTCTTAACCTAAGTGCTTGGCCCAAGTTGGATTATATTAAGGGGTGTTTCTATAAATGTGTGTGGGCTTCATACATGGCCCCCCAGAGCATGCCAATGATGGCCCTGAGTTAGAGACCGGAGCCCTAAGTCTTGCCGGTGATAGATTTGAAACTCAATCACTGTTTTATGTTAAGGAAACTGAGAAAGGCAACTGTTGGCCAAGTTGATCTACCTCCATCATGGGAAAACAGAACTTCCAAAGTTGGAAATGAGGATCTCTTTACACCTAAAATTTTTAAAATTCCATAGACACAGCCAATGTTGATCTGTGAAGCTGCACCACCATCATTGAAAAGCTTTAATAGTTCCATAGAGAGAAGGCCACCGTTACCTCCCACTCTCCCCCCAACAGTTGGGGGTGGTTTCTCCCTCATTGTTGGCACTGCATGATGGGATAGGAGAAGGCTTCAGAAGTTAGATGGAGCCAAAAGTTGGGAAGAAGGCTTCAGAAGTTAGATGGAGCCAAAAGTTGGGAAGAAGGCTCATTCAAGATTCCTATGTACAAGTAGTACTCATGAAAATGGGCACCATGAACACCCTGAATCTCTCACACTCTTGCGCTTGGATGATAACCACTAGGAACTTGCAGAATGGCCTGGCCTTCTCAAATGGTGCCACTGGGTGAAGATTTATAGGTTGAAGTTGTTCACTTCGACAAATGAAGCATTGCATGCTCTGCTCTGATTGACCACTTAAGCAGTGATATGTTGACTTGTCATGTTTCCACTGGTTCTACTGGTGGGAAGTAAGAATATCATCTTCGCCTTTCATCTGCCGTTGGAACAATCTTCCTGGAAAAATATCACCACTACATTCAAAAGAATTCAATGGTTGGGAGATCTTAGGTGTTAGGACCCACCATTGGGGTAAGGACCCAATGGTCTTGATCCCCTCCTGTCTCCTTCCCTTCATTTTCTTCTCTTCTTCCAAGTGAAGGCTGGTCCTTTCCAATGAGAGGGGAGCCATTATTGGGTTAAGAATCACCAAACAGTGGGAGCTTAAGGACACACCATTGGGTTGATATACACCCGGGGGGGGGGGAGTGTTCCATTTCTCCACCTCATTTCTTCTTCTTTCTTTCCTTGTTATTTTTTCTTTCATTTCTTTTCCCCTCTTAAAGGAGCTGACCCTATCCAAAGGGAGAGGGCCACCGTCAGGATAAGTACTCCAGCAGTGTTGGTCCCTAGGGCCCATCCTAGGCTCCCATCTGAACCGACAAGTAGGTAGGTCCCTGGGCACTTGAAATTTACCCTCTCACAAGTCCACATTACGAGGTTCACATCATCATCTTCTTCTCTTATTTTCATGCATTAGTTTTGCAATTAGTGTTCCCTTCCATCATCCTGGTGACTGGTTCAGACACTCTCTGGGAAACAAGTTGACAGGATGCTTTAATGGGACCTCTCACCAACATCTAAGCTTGGAAATACCTCATGGAGGGTTGGTTTCATGTTGACAGGTAGCTATCAATTCCGATCCTCCCATTTTCAGGTTGATGATGACAAAAGCTTTTTGTGGTTCACTGTGTTGCAACAAAATCATAGTTATCGAGGAGATACCGTGAAAAGGCATTTTTGCCACATTTCATGTCAACATTAATCTGGCAATAAAATGAGACTACACACCGAGCTTGTCAGATTGGATTGGGGCACGGCATGCCTGTGCCTCACCAAATTAGAAGCCATCTTGTCACACGTTACAGTCAACCATGTGTCTTTAACTGATTATTTTACCATGTTTCACATCGCATATCTACGCAGTTCTTCAAAATAACAAGAGCAATTAAGAGTCTCATTTTCGCATTGAAATCATCAATTGCAGGGTATTGGTCCGAGGGTGTTGTGGATAGGCATCGGTGGTTCAATTTTCTTCGGTGTCCTTGAGAGGACGAAGCTATTACTTGCCCAACAGCATTCTGGAAAAGCTGCTTCTGGAGCTTCAAAAGAAGATTAATCCTGAAGGCGAGTTCCACCGGCATCAGATGTTGAAACAATCAGGGACTTGCATCGTCCACACAGGAATTATTCTTGGGTAGGAGATTATATTCTTCATCTGTCCGAGTCATTGGGTCTTCGGCCCTTAAATTGGTCGGTGGTATTCCTTGGGCAGCTTTTGCAAGAACATTATTCAAGTCATCAGATAGTGTCATCTTTTTGTAGAGGGGTTGCCTCAGAAGGTTAGTTTGTCTTCCATTTTATCATCATAAATGCTTAATATTTCAAATAAGGCGGAATGTGAGCCTTACATGAGCTACTTTTTCTACTCAACGTTGCTGTCAGCTATTTTATAAAGAAGCTCACCAGCCTGAGACAAATGAGTCTATGCCGGAATTGATGCTTGCTAGGACAAACATTCCATTGAAATACCTTGGAAGAGCTTGAACAAGAATGCCGACCTCGACCTTCTGAGAGTAGATTCGGAACACGCATGCATCCCAAATTTCAGAATAGAAGTAAAATTAAAGATGATACGAGTCCCAAAATATAGAGCATTCGTACTGTATAGCGAAATATCCTTACACAGGAGAGAGGCCAACAATGCTATGCACGGAGCAAACATCCCCTTGCATGCTAAACATGGTTTCTTGAGTTTCCAGCTTGACTTTTGCCATTTTACACCAACTGTACAACTCTGTTCAGGTTTATACTTTCCTACTTCCAAGCAAATGCAAAGATCTTCTACTGCTTGATGGTCTTGCCAAATGAATCCGAAGGGAGAAAACACAGGAAGCCAGGTAGGAAGAAGCAGACATTGCACCAACTCTGGCTCTCCCTGACCTAATATTAACTCCCCAAGCTTTCCTTGCAAGAGTTGGGTGCAAAGCATCCAGGTTTCAGATAGGAATAGGATGATAGAGGAATGGGGTTTGAGGATATAAGTGCAACTTGTCAAAAGATGGGTAGTTGCTTTGTTTTGATAAATTGCATTTATATATCCTCAAGTTCCCAAGAATGCCCTGTTAGAATTTACCAAACTCTAAAAAAAAAATTATCCGATGCATCATTCACGAGGGTGCGTTTGGACTGGATCGAGGGTGAGTAGATTTTTTCAAAAGTCATTAGATAGAGAAGAATCACTTTTTGAGTAATTTTTGAAGAATTTTTATTTTTATTCTATTTCTTTCTCTCTCTCTAAATTTTAAAATTTGTCATAAAATAAAAATTGAGGGGACATTGAGACATTTGAAAATATTTTGACCACTTTGATAATAGAATAAGGGCGAATAGGATGAGTTATTATATTTATTCACCCTTAATCAAGTTTGGTAGCAAGATTAAGTTATCTGAGGTCGGTTAAAGATTAAAATTCTTATTCTAAGAATAACTTATTCTACTATTTCACATAGAATGAGTTAGTCTCATGATAAGAGTAGGTTATCAAACTCAACAAATGAGAAAATTTAAGGAATAACTCATCCGAATTTATCTCGGATAATTTATCGTAACCTATTATCAAACTGATCAGAGAAGAAGAGATTTCAATAATTAAATAGTTCAAAATTCCTGTATTAAGCGCTTTTTTTTGTCAGTAATCGCATCTTCAGTTACAATTAAATATCAAAAACCAAGAACAAGAAAAAAAACATGGATTAATTCCCTGCACCTAGAACCGGAGTGAAGCGAGATAATGACAAAAGCGCTCATCCACACAACCTTCTAACCAAACAAAAACAGGATTTTTTTTTTTTTGGGTGGTTGTAGAAGGTACTGCCGTGGGAGCACCCAGCTTCAACGCGCGACGGGGCGGCGGTCGACTCCGGACGGCGGGGCCGGCGGCCGGCCCGGGCCGGTCTTCCTCCTCCGCCCTGCGGAGGAGAGGCTGCCGTAGCCGTCCGCCGCTTCGTTCGGCAACACCGCTTCCACGGGACCTCCTCCCGCGAGGAGGCGGGAGCCGTCCCGAGTCACGAGCACCATCCCGCGCGAAGCCGTCCGCTTGGCGGTGGCGTCGATATTAGGCGAAGGGCGACGGCTCGACAGCGCCGCGGCTGCTCCCAATTCTCGTGCACGAGGAGTCCTCCTCCAATTCTCGAGCACGGCCGCCTGGGCGGCAGCCCATGATCCGTTCTGGGCCTCCCCTGTCGTCGTCGCCACCGCCGCTTCTGCTTCAGCCTGGGAACCACCGGGTTCCCCAGCGTCGAAGCCCCCGGGAAGATCCCCGCCCTGAAGACCCTCCACTGCCGCCGCTTCCGCATCGCCGCGCACGACGGCGGGGGGCCCCGTGCGAAAGTACTCCTCGGGGCTCTGCGTGAAGAAGGAGAAGGGCTTGCCGCCCCCGGAGCCCTCGGCGGCCCGGGGGCCGTCGCGTGGGAGGTCCCATAAGGAGAAGTGCCTGAAGGGGAGGGTCTTCGGAGGAGAGTCTCCGGAGCCGTCGTCCATGGCGGGAAAGCCACCCCCAAGCTCGTCTTCATCCGATGTCGACTTCTGTTTTCTTTCTCTTGGTAGTTGGTATTATATATAGTTAAGTGGGGTTAGTGAGAAGTATAATTTTAATTTTAAAAGTGAGAGGATTAAAATCTATTGTGAGTGAACATTGCATGTTTAATTGGGAATTATATTTTATAAAAAATTAGAATCCTTACTAAATGTCAGATTAAAAGAAGAGTTTTAAGTTATTGAATTCATATCTCAGAGAAGTAAGGATTCAATTCTTACTCATCTAGATATCTTTTCTTAAAATAAAATTATGTTTACTAACCTATGAATTGAAATCATAGTTAAAATTTTTATTTAACTTACTAATTTAAGAATTTAATCTCCAAACAAAACTCAATCAAAATCTAACGAAATATATTCACAATTAATGATAAAATTTATAAATTAAAGAGATTTGTAATTAAATTATTGTTATAAGTAAATTTATAAAAAATATTTTGGAAAATATATTAAGTATCGTATCACTGCATAAAATTAAATATTACATTACTGTCATGTAAGATCATTTAACGTGATTGTTTTTTGTAAATTTTTAGTCAAAAAAATTATCACTATAAATAAAAATGATATATTTGTATAATATGATTTTACACATGGTGGTATGGTTACAAATGTCTTTTCAAATATATTTTTAAATTTAACTTTAATAATAATTTATTTATAAAATTTTTAAAGTAAATTTAATTACACATCTTATTGACTATGTCTATAATATGTATATGTATATATGGGGATCATGTGGAAGTCTGAATTGGGGTTTGGAGTCCTGGTCCTCCCAGGACACCTTCGGATCTTCCCACGCTTTCCCCTTTTTGAAGTTTTCGGTTTTGTCTCGCGTCGGTGTCTTTTTCTATGAAGTCCCATCCCTACTCTTTGTTCTGACTCTGACTTGCTAAAAGAGAGTTTGGGTGGGGGAGGTGTGTGTGTGTGTGTGTGTGTGTGGGGGGGGGGGGGGGGGGGAAGCTAGAATAATACATGAAAATTTGATCACAGTTTTGGAAGTGAGTTATCTCAAGGTAAAAATGAAATTAACTAACCTAGGTTAATTCAGATTACCTATTTCACCTAATGTTATCATAATCAGATCTGATCGGCCGGTCGGACCGATCTGACTGCGAATCAGTTCAAGAATCGGTCCAATTAAGATCGATTCGATCTTATGTTAAAAAATCAGATGAACCGGTCGAATCGAATCGATCTGACTTGATTCACCCTTTAAATCAAAGAAAAAGAAAAAAATAAATGTAAAAATATTTAGATATTCATCCTGATATTTATGTGTGAATAAAATTATCTGATTATTATTAATTTATTATTATTTATTATTTTATTTTAGATATATTTGAACTTTAAAATTTTAAAAGAACATAGACGTCAATGATGAAGAGTGAAGATCAATGAAATATTACAAAATTTTAAGGTCAATTTATTTAACCATATTTTTATTATTTTTTTACTTGTGTAGTTACGTAATCGTGACTAATAATTATACATGTATGTTTATTTTTTATTTTTTATTATCTTGGGTTATAAAATCGGATCGGATGATGTATCAATATTAGGATAACATTACAGTTCAAACCGATTCGACTGAACGATCTAACTGATTTAAATCGAACTAACTTATTAACTGATCAAGACATCGATTCAGTTCTGATACCATTGATTTCACCTCAGAGAGATAGATTACTAGAGTAGGAAACCCACCCACCAGCTTAACTCACTAAAATAACTCTCTTGTTATTAAGATAAAATTGGGTTAAACGGGGGATATATGTTACCCGGTTACATTAACCGGGGTTATCCTAACTCACTGCCAAAGAAGAGAAAGAAGATAGCGAATTTCATTGACAGATATGTAAGTTGAGTCTGATAATCGGGCCTAAAAGATTTTGGGTTTCACTTTTTTTAATACTTCGTCTAGTTATTTAAAATATTTTCAATTGTTAGTTTATTTTAATCAATTTTCTTTCATACTAATTGCTAATTTTTTAGAATCGGAAAGTCTTTTTAGTCGGGTCTACCGTCTAAGTAATGAGGGCGTGTTTGAGAACAATTGAAGTTAACCCGACAGATAAGAGAGAGAGAGAGAGAGAGCGATGAGCCTCGCTCTCTCTCACATATAATCGTGTTAACTGAACTCGATTAACAAAGTCTCCCTCAGATACTTGAAGAGATGGACATCATAGTTACATCATAAACGGAAAAAGGACATGTCGAAGTTGATTATCCTTGGGGAATACATTTGGAAAGACGATTCTAAAAAAAAATTATATATGGAATAATGCCAAGATAAAATATGGCTAAAGATCAAGAATCTGTATATCAAATTTTATGTACAAATGACATTTTAACATTAGTCAATGTATTTTTTTAAAATTCTTTTCATAGTGGCTTACTTCTACGTAGATGATGTAACATGTGCATGGACCATCTTCCCATCCGCATCGCCCTGGTTCTGCACGGTTTAAAATCTTTTCTATAATAAAAAAATATATCAAAATTTGAATAGTAATTTATTTCTTTAGTCTCACAAATTGGAAGTGAGAGAATTTATCAACCTTTCCACTGTAAAAAAGAAAGAAAGAAAAAAGGATTACGAGAGAGTCTAGAGATAACTAGTATGGTTTGTCGACTCGGTGATCCATATCAGATCGAGATCGCCCTGATTCGATACGGTACGCTCGGACCTACTCGGTCCTAGTCCATCATGTCCTCTCCCCACCCTCACCTTAGCAGTCTATTTCTTCTCCCACTCCGACGGCCCCCCTACCCTCAGACCAACCCTCGGCCTCCCAATCTCGGTAGTCACCTCTCCCACATTGGCCGCCTCCACCCCGGTCGAAAATGTCTCTCTCTCAACTCAAATCAGCTTTGAAACATCTCGAATCCGATCAAATTCGCCTCCTTAAGTTTCTACGACGATGGATCCGCTTTTCCACCGTGCAAACACGTCAGAAATCGACTGCTCCGGTGATGACCCGTCTCGACTCGGTTGATCTAAGATGAATCTGAGATCAATTTTTTCTAAATCTAATGCGATACACCCGAGTCGATGTAAATCACACCGAGTCAACGAACTATGATCAAGATATCTTAAAAAGGTCAGGACTTATAATAATCATGAGTAAACTCTCATTTGAATAAAATAGCCGGTAGTTAAATTCTTAAACTTGTAGTCATATTTTATCATGAGAGTTATCTCTCATCTCATGATCTTTCGAAGATTAAAAAGACATGAAACTTCACTTGATATTATTACGATACTTTCCATATTGATCGACTCTCCTTTTAGCCAGGGTTCATTATCCCGATTGATCCCGTCCGTCTCGATCACGGCTTGAGTCGGGTCGATCCCGTCTCGGTCCATCTCGATCCGTCTCGCTCTAAAAAAAAGAATATATATATATATAATACACATAAAAATAATAGAATAAAATAGAAAAAGATATATTATATATAAAATATGATATAATATAATATTAAAATAATAGTGCCACCCGGTGACGACCTACGACTCGGGCGTCTCGCCTATCGCCTGAGTCGGGTCAGGTCGTGCGGGTCGGGACGACCCGCACCGGTTCGGCAAACCCTGCTTTTAACAAGGAGGTATCATACGTCGTGAAACAATCAAATTTTTGAATTTTTTTTGAACCAAATTACCTGCCAGGGACACGTGTCGATCCCTCAATCTTCTGGGAAGAAAAAAAGAAGTATCATGCAATTAATAAATCTGCAATTTCCCTGGATCATTGAGACTTTAGATGCTCGAGCATCATATGCTTGTGTCAAAAAATTCCATATACTTTGGAAGGGTTTTTCTTTGTCTAATATGTAGGTAAAGACACTGCAAAATAAGTAGATGATTTGGCATCTTATCATCGTTGGAACGCTTAATTTTTTCAGAAAGGAGCAGAGTAATATCAGGGTTTCACCGTTTCACCCTTTTGTCTCACTTTTTTTTGTTATTCTCAACTCATTTTTCAATTTTTACATATATACCCCGATTCAAACGAATTGTCAGTGAATATATTCAAACAGTTGTATTCACTATTCATACACTTTCTGTCCTCCTTAGACAGTTAATTGTGAAGGAATATTCATACATAAATGCCATATAAACTATTAATGGATGATGCAAACTAACGGTAATTTGTTGGACCGTACCATATTGATCTGAGTAAGGCGACTTGTATAGTATCACACGATGGAATCTGATACACAATAACCAGATGGACTAAAGTCATTTTACTTAAAAAAAAATAAAATGAGGACCTAATTGGGTGACTCCACCGGAGTCGGTCCGAGTTGGGCCAAACCGCATTATGCCAAGACAAATCAAGATAATTCCATCCCCCAACTTTATGACAAACTTTGCTTAGGACCGTGTGATCTCGTCAGCCCTATAAATAGCCAGAAGTGGATTCGGTATTTCAACATTCAAAGAGTGCACTCAAGTCACCGTGTGTGTAACTACAATTATTTAGATTATTCATAGATATTTTTACTTATGCGTGCTTTTATATATATATATATATATATATATATATATATATTATATATATATATATATTATATATATATATAGGGGGGGGGGCTTTCCGGTGGTGTCGTCACCACCAGGTGCCGGCCCCACCCCCCCTCTCAGCGCCCCCCCCCAGGTGGTGCCGTCACCAGGTGAGCGTCCCCTATATATATATATATATATATATATATATATATATATATATATATATATATATATATATATATATATATATATAAAGAGAGAGAGAGAGAGAGAGAGAGAGAGAGAGAGAGAGAGAGAGAGAGAGAGAGAGAGAGAGGGTTAAAATATGATATCACAAATCTCGTATCACATTTTTATGATTTTTTAAATGATAGAGAGATACAGGTCATCCCAAGAACATCTGTAACAATTGAACAAACACGTCTAGAAGAGTTTTGGGTGAGTATCTAAGGGATAACTCTTCGATGCTTAAATTAGCGAGATGCGCGGACAAAGAAGAAAGGGATAGAGAACGTGAAAAGGAGTGCTCAGTTGAAGGAGGGAGTGCTCAGAAGCGGGGAGAACAGCTTGGGAGACTGGGGGTTTTCACTGTAGACTCGTTGCGTACCCTTGGTCGCATGTCTAGGGCCTTATTTATAGGGTTTATGACCTTGCGCGCGCCTGTTTCTTGATTAAGCGGAGTCGTGATTAGTGGAGTAATAGATTGCCTGATCATGGGATCGTCAGTTACCCTCTCGCCCGCTCTCTGAGAGTTAGAAGGGCGACATTTTGACTAGTGTCCCAACTACGTGAGTGGAGAGCCATCGCTTGTTGGGGTAACCTATGAGATTGCGATAATAACAATTACCCGTTTGAGGGCCTCAAGGGGTGTACATTGCACACGTATACAGAATATGTCCTCATGAGTTGGGCCAGTCCTGAGTGAGCCCTGTTTGACGATGTTCTTAGATTATGGGCCGGTTGATAATGGGTCGCAATAGACTTGGCAATATTTTTCCTCCTCAATAATATATATATATTATATATATATATAAAATATACACACACACGTATGCACACACACTTTTTCTCCCTTGTAACAAAGAGCGTCTCAAAAAGATTCCCTCCTCCCCCGCCACCCCCGGCGTGCAAATAACTCTTCACTCTCACTTCTGAAGTCAGAACCTGGGTCCCTGATGCAATCGGGTTTGTCGGTCACAAAAACAAAGGGAGGGAGGGGGGGGGGGGAAGATCACAAGTCTAGAGAGTAGGGCGTGGGGGGAACAGACGGGTTCGCCCGCGACCGCCGCCGTCCAATTAAGCCATGGTGGCTGCGCAGGTGCACGGCCTCAAGTACCGCCTCCTGCTCTCTTCCTCTCTCCTCCTTAACCTCTTCTCCTCCGCCTTCTTCTTCTATCTCTATCTCTACCGCTTCTCCGCCGAGTCCCCCGCTCCGGGGTGGAGCAGGAGAGCTGCCTCGCAGGCCGAGTCCGTCGCTGCCATCCCCTGCTCCGGCCACGGAAGGGCGTTCCTGGACGGAATCCCGGTGGACGACGGCGAGGGGGAGCGCCGTCCGCCCAGGTGCGAGTGCAACACGTGCTACGCCGGCCATGACTGCTCCGAGCCACTGCCGGACTGCCCCGCCGACGTCGAAAGGTGAGAGCCGCCCCGCCCACCCCGCCGATCTAGATTCCCTCCACATCTGTGACGTTTATTATCAGTTAACCCTTCTGGGGGAGGAGAGACGACGACATGTGTCGACATCATTTAATCGTTCTCTTTTATATATATATATATATATATATATATAAGAGAGAGAGAGAGAGAGAGAGAGTTGACCTTGCGGCAAGTTTTCGATCGGCGATCCAGCTTTCTCCAACACTTCAATCTCCCCCCTCTCTCGGTGGCCAGCTGAGCTTTCCGGTGACAAAAAATCAAAAACAAGTTGGTAACAAAGAAACAAAACATATAAAAAGACTTTGGCATCCGATTTTGAAAGATCTTGGATTTCAATGGGAGATCGATGAGTGTGTTGAAATGAAAATTTCCTCCGAAGAATATATTTGTGATTGGGCTGTAATTTCTTCAATTCACGAAAATTTAATGTTTCATACCTTATAATTAATTTGTTTATGAAAATATGATGCAATAAAATATAATTAAGTTATCTATATATATATATATAAAGAAAAAGATAACTATCACACAAAGCTTGATACTCGACATTCCTCGTGACCACCCTGCCGGCCCAACTATTACTGTATTTGATAATTAAATTTAAAATTTTATTCAATTTAAACACATTAACGTATTAGGATGAGTTGTTATTAGCCAAAGCAAGTCAGATCGAATTCGAAGGAAGCCATTGATTCAACTGCGCTAGTGCGCTCTCGTTGATCCCCCCTCACCTTCCATTAATTTCTTATATATCCTTCTGAAGCCCGTGTCAGCAAGATGAGCTGTTTGGGCCGTACAATTGTTATTAAGGATTTTATCATCAATACCCTCCGTAAATTCTATTTATATAAATATCTATGTATTATCTTATTGGTGCGGACACCCGAGCAGTTGATCGGCACGATACGCCGAGCCACCGGTACCGCACACGGAGCACGACACGAGCCACCTCAGCGTCCATCTGACTCGGAGACAGCCTGGAGACTCTGCCTTGAGCCTCCACATTTATTATATTTAGTTAGACTTTATGTGTGTTTAATTTGTATTTATTTCGTTGCATTCGGTTTGCCATTTTGATTGTAATAGGGGCTTATGTGTAAATCGGACTCCGTGGGCCCTACGGGCCCCCAGGCCCCACGGGCCCCCCAGGCCCCACCCCATTGGCCACCTCAGCCTAGGGTCCCACGTGGGGTCAGTCAACATGCCACATGGGGGCATCTAGAAGTTTGAATGCTAAATGGACACATGGGAGACAATGGACTAGAAAAGTCCACATGGGAGGCCACCTACCCCCACCACCTAATCCACCCTCTCTCCTTGGTCCAAGGGCCGCCCCCCCCTTTGTTTTTTTTATTGTTTTTTGTGTGTGTGTGTCACATACCATCCCAGCCCTTCATTCCTATCCCCTAGATCCAATGGTTGTAGATAGATGTGAGATGTAAGGTATTTAAACTTGTATTTTCCATTTTACTTGGATTAATGCCATTTGATTCACACAAATTCAAGAGTAAAGGGCTGGTGCGCCCCCCTCCTCTCCCCTCCCTCTCCCCCTTGGATGCCGTGAAGGCTTCCATTATGAGGTGTGAAGCCTCATTTATCAGTTCCGACGATCGCCGCCGCCGCCACGAGCCGCCACCGCACCGCCCTCGTCTTCATCGGAGTTCTGCCCGCGCAGTACCATAGCAACTTCCACGAAATTTGTGCCTCAGCCACGAGCTCAGATAGATCTGGGAATTTTACTGGATGTTCCAGAGGTGTCAAGGATATCCCATAAATTTTGGTTTGTCATTCAGATCCCGTTTCATAATTTTTGATTTTCGTCCACCCTTCCATTTCAGTTCTGCCAGAGTTTTATCCAGATTCATATCCGCCCTGTGTTTCATTTCTTAGGTCCGTCTTTTGATTTCTGTTAGTCCCATAATTTTTACTGGAGTTTCCTTCCATCCACCACTTCATCCACAATTTTTCTAAATTTCTGGTTCGCCCATTTCATATTTTCTAAACATCGTTCTCAGTCCCATCTACAGTTCTGTCCACCTGTTCCCAGATCCGACCACCAGTCACTCCAAAAATCATATCAAATCGCCACCACCTTCAAATCTAATTCCAAAAATTGTCCCAGTTTCGTGGTTTGATTCCCTACAACTTTGAAGAAGAGCTCGAAGTCTGATTCTAACGGCAAGCAGGCGGTCAACGACCATTTACAGGAAACTCATATGCTGACCTGATATTTCGGGAGCTGTGCAACAGAGGATTGAAAAATAGTTAAAGCCCAGGTCCGCAGAGGTTCAGAAGATTCCAATGGCCCTAGGTTGAAGGATTTTGAATCCTCTTTCCAACGGCGCTGGTTTCATCGTATTCCGACGACGGGGCTGATCGCAGCGGCCGTTTTCGCCGGAGCGCGCGCTGCTAAAACAACAACCTCAGCTCGTGGATAGCAACTTCAAAGCTTGGAGATCGGGACCGATCGACCCCCGATCGGTGTTCCCGGCCGACCGCCGTCCGTGGAGGCGCGCCACCAGGGGTCCCCATCATAGTGGGTCCCACCCCCGCAGATCTGGAGGACAGCGCCATCCGTGGGCCCCGCGGGCCCGCAGAACCCGCCGTTCGGAAAGCACGAAAACGCGGAGTTCGGCACCGCCGGGCAACATCAAGATGCTGCCCGTCAACCCAATTCGCGTGATTCCCGGGCCCCGCATGTGACCTTTTACCTCCCTGCGTGGAGTCGGTCAAATTATTGTACTGCTGTAAAATTGTGTTAATCGGGGGTCCGTGATTGGCCGGGGTTGTCTTCGCCACGCCGGGTGCGTGGAGGTAATAGTCCGAACTTCTTGGCGTTACATTGCTTAGCTAGTATACGGTCTTAGGCCGCTGCCGAGAGTGTAGGTACTAGCCCGTGTGTCCATGTCACCGCTGTGAGAGTGAGAGTGACCCGTCCCGTGACTCGATCCGAGTCCGGAAGTTGAGTCGGACTACCCTTGACCTCCGCCGGTTCCTTAACCGCGCACGGTCCGCGCTTTCCCTCGCTTGGGACGACGAGTGAGCTTCCACTTCTGTTAGCGACGTTTTGCCACTAGGAGCTCGTAGTGTCGGGCTTAGTGTCTCCCTGGTGTGTGCTGCTGGTCGCGTCTTCATCTAGAGTCCGATGGTGGCACCTAATAGTGTCGTCTCCCGTGTCCGTCCCGCATCAGTTTGGTATCAGAGCAGTCGAGTCTAGGGTAGTCGTTGCATAAGTCATGCATCATGGTCTAAGTCGAGTCTAGGATCATCCTTATTTTTCAAACAACAAAAAAAGAGTGTGTTTTAAATTACATTTGCACCCATTATTCGGTATCTTAAAAGGTGTTGTCCGAACGTTAGGCTACGCCTACCGGGAGGTCGCACACTTGCGGGAATGATCTTCGGATCGATTAACTCCGCCCCGTACCGGATATTGGTTTAGGTCTAAGTGCATCATTTAGTGTGTGTTTACATTAGTCGGTGTCTTCTAGGTCGTGTGTCTTTGCATGCCCACCCGTCGAGGCACCCAGTACTCGCCACCACCACCTATGGCGGAGTCCCGAGCCCGTAGTTCCGATGAGTCTTCCACGGCCGAGATGTTCCGGGCCATCATGGATCGTTTAGATACGCGTATGGATGGTCTTAGTACGCGTATGGATGGCATAGGAACGCGTCTAGAAGGGCGGATGAAAGCCCTCGAGGATCGGGTCGTGTCTTCGGATCAGTCCATCCAGGGCTTAGTTGGGAGGATTGCCATCCTCGAGAGGGGCCTAGTAGCGGCGCAACCCGCGCCGACGAACGGCCAACAGGAGCCGGTTCAGCAACCTGTTGTGCCAAGGGCTCAGGCGAAGAATGTTGGGGTTCAACAGGTGCATGTGGTGGATGATTATGCATCTGATAATGATCATGGGGGTAACGGTCGTCGTCATCAACGACGGAATCGTGATGACGAGGATGACGATCGCATTCTTAGGGGTGTGCGTGCGGACCCTCCCACTTTTAGCGGGTCCTTGGACTCTAGGGTGTATTTAGATTGGGAGGCCGACATGGACCGGTACTTCGAGTGGTTTGAGATGACGGACCACCGAAGAGTCCGATACGCAAAGATGAAGCTGCAAGGGCAGGCCCAAACTTATTGAATCAATGTGGAGAGCCTGCTCAACCTGCGACGTCAACCCCAGATCGGTACTTGGGATGATATGAAAACCAAGTTGAGGGAAAAGTACCTTCCCGCCTCATATCGCCAACGTCTCATAGACAAGTGGCAAAGCATCTCCCAAGGGAACCGATCCGTGACCGAGTACACCGCCGAGTTCGATGAGTATTACTTGCGGTGCGGGGTCACGGAAGAGAGCACCATGACGATATCCCGCTTTCAGAGAGGTCTGCGGCCCAATTATCAATATGAACTCTTTCGCCGCAACGCGACCACTTTGGAGCAGGCGTATCAGATTGCTCTCGAATTGGAGCAGTTCGAGGCTGAGTTCGAGTCACCCCACCGGTTGGGCTCTTTTCCCCTTCGTAGTGTCGAGCCCCGTGGCTCTTCTGGCACGTATCCGAGGGCCCCCATGGCTCGACCTCAGGAGCCCGCTCGTCCCGAGCCGTTTGCTCCTAGGCCTCGTCCTCCACCCCCGAGGGACCTTCCTTGTCCCCAGCATCTTACGGCCCCACCCATAGTCCGTCCACCGGCACCCACACCTCCTGCACGTCCTTTGTTGCCTACGCCTCCTATCGTCGGGAGGATAAAGGTAAAGGACCTATGATTGGGGAGCCTAGTGGATCACGGCAGCAGTGTTATCGCTGCAATGGGTTTGGCCATTTCGCCAACCAGTGTCCCACCCGTCCATCTCTTCACCTTGGGGACACACAGGCCGAGGATACCACCCCTACGGGCCTCGAGTTAGTCAGCTATGAGGCAGATGAAGAGTTAGCTGACGAGTACTATGAGATGGGAGGTGAGGCCCAGGATGTCCAGCAGTCGGGCGATACCCACGTGGGGGTCGTCAGATGTATCCTCACCCAGCCACAGGCCAGTGATGACTGGCGTCGGACCACTATCCTTCAGGTATTCTGTAGGCTGGGAAAGCAAATTTGCAAGGTGGTCATCGATAGCGGGAGTTGTATCAATGCAATCTCCACGAACGCTGTCGCTCGTCTTGATCTCACACCCGTAGACCATCCTTGTCCCTATCAGGTATCATGGGTGGATACCACTTCCATTTCGGTCAGGCTGCGGTGCTTGGTCCCGCTGCAGCTCCACTCCTACCGTGACGAGATCTGGTGTGATGTTCTCCCCATGGAAGTGGGAAGTATCATTCTTGGTAGGCCGTGGTTATTCGACCGAGATGCCACACTCCATGGTCGGTCGAACACCTGTACCTTCGACCACGATGGCCAGCGGGTCACCCTCCACCCCGTTCGGCCCAGGAGCCCATCAGTCAGGGGTCCTACTGGCCCTAGTACTCCAAAGCCTTCCGTACCCGGGCCCAGTACCCCATCCCCAGCTCGGACTATGACCGTTACCTCTGGCCCAGGAGAGCCCTCGACGAGGAGATTGATGATGATTAGCTCCCGAGAAATGGAGCAGGAGCTTAGTCAGGGCTGTCCGGTGTTTGCTATTACGGTCCGAGAGGTGAATCGGGACTCCGAGGGTGAGCTCCCACCCGAGGTTGTTCCTATTCTGCAGGAGTTTGCTGATATTTTTCCCGATGAGCTTCCCGAGGGACTCCCACCCATGCGGGATATTCAGCATGCCATCGACCTTGTTCCGGACTCTTCTTTGCCCAACCTTTCTCATTATCGAATGAGCCCCACGGAGTATGCCGAGCTTAAACGGCAGGTCGATGAGCTTGTGCAGAGAGGATCTGTCCGGGACAGCATGAGTCCATGTGCTGTACCTGCATTACTCGCCCCGAAGAAGGATGGCACGTGGAGAATGTGTATTGATAGTCGTGCCATCAACAAGATCACCGTGAAGTACATGTTCCCTATTCCCCGCCTGGATGACATGCTAGACATGATGGCACGTGCCACTATCTTTTCGAAGATCGATCTTAAGAGTGACTACCATCAGGTGAGGATTAGGCCAGGTGATGAGTGGAAGACCGCATTTAAGACCAAGGACGGTCTATATGAGTGGTTGGTCATGCCTTTTGGGTTGACCAATGCCCCTAGCACTTTCATGCGGCTCATGACTCAGGTCCTTCGACCTTTCATTGGAGTCTTTGTAGTGGTGTATTTTGATGATATCCTTATCTATAGCCGCACCACAGGGGACCACTTGGACCACCTTCGGCAGGTCTGTCTACTTCTTCGGCGAGAGCAGTTGTTTGCGAACCCACAGAAGTTTGCCTTCATGACACCTCAGCTTACCTTCTTGGGTTTCATTGTGTCTAGTACGGGGGTCTCCGCCGATCCGGAGAAGGTCCGGGCCATTGTTGAGTGGCCGGAACCCCGTACCGTTCATGATGTCCGCAGCTTTCATGGTCTTGCGACGTTCTATCGTCGCTTTATCCGCGGATTTAGCTCCGTCACCGCCCCGATCACGGATTGCATCCGTAAGGGCACAATTGTATGGACGAAGGCCGCATCTGTCGCCTTTAAGGACATCAAGGAGCGCATGACCCAGACACCTATCCTTCGACTGCCTGATTTCTCGAAGGTGTTTGAGGTCTCTTGTGATGCGTCGGGCGTGGGAATTGGAGGAGTTTTGAGTCAGGAGTCCCACCCGATCGCATATTTCAGCGAGAAGCCGAATGACGCGAAGCTGCGATATTCCACATATGATAAAGAATTCTACGCAGTTGTTCAGGCTCTTAGGCATTGGAGGCACTATCTTTTACATCAGGAGTTTGTCCTATACTCCGACCACGAGGCATTGAGGTACCTCCATTCTTAAAAGAAGCTTAACTCGCGTCATAGTCGTTGGGTCGAGTATCTCCAGCAGTTCACCTTTGTGCTGAAACATAAGGCTGGAGTGGAGAACAAGGTGGCTGATGTCTTGAGTCGGCGAGCATGCTTGCTTACCACCATGAGTGCCGAGGTCATAGGGTTAGAGAAGATGAAGGAGGCCTATGTTGATTGTCCTGACTTTGGTCAGATTTTTACCACCCTCCAGGCCAGACCCTCGAGAGACCTTGATGAGTATATGCTTTAGGAGGGTTACCTCTTTCGAGGTAGCAGGCTATGTGTTCCCCAAACTTCGGTTCGAGATTTCTTAGTGTGGGAACTACATGCGGGAGGTCTAGCCGGCCACTTTGGTCGGAACAAGACTATTGAGGCAGTGGAGCATCGATTTTATTGGCCGAGCTTGAAGCGCGATGTTGCTAACATCGTGACTCAGTGCCGTACATGTGCTACGGCCAAGATGAAGAAGCAAAGCTCGGGCCTTTATACGCCTCTTCCCGTGCCTGATGCCCCGTGGCAGGATGTTAGTATGGACTTTATTTTGGGATTGCCACGTACCTCCAGGAAGCATGATTCGGTCTATGTGGTGGTTGACCGTTTCTCGAAGATGGCCCTCTTTATCCCTTGCTCGAAGACTTCGGATGTTTCTAGGGTAGCCCACCTATTCCTTACTCATGTGGTGTGCAAGTTCGGGTTACCTCGCACTATAGTGTCTGACCGTGATGTTAGATTCGATCACTTCCTATTTTTGGAAGACACTATGGCATATGATGGGTACTCACCTCAAGTTTTACACTGCATATCATCCCCAGACAGATGGTCAGACCGAGGTGGTCAATAGGAGTCTGGGAGATCTTTTGAGGTGTCTAGTTAAGGACCGCATTGGGGATTGTGATCTCATTTTACCTATGGCTGAGTTTGCATACAATGATTCGGTGAATAGGTCTACCGGCATGAGTCCATTTGAGATTGTCACAGGTCGTAGGCCTAGGAAATCAGTTGACCTTGTCCCCATGCCTATCCATGCTAGAGTGTCGGAGTCGGCCGAGTCGTTTGCTAGGCATGTTAGGAGTTTGCATGACGACATCCGTCGTCACATTGAGGCCAGCAATGCACGGTACAAGGAGTTAGGCGATGCCCACCGACACCACCGAGAGTTCCATAAGGGCGAGTACATCATGATCAGGGTAAGACCTGAACGGTTTCCCTCTGGAACCGTTAAGAAGTTGCAAGCTCGTGGAGCCGGTCCCTTTAGAGTGTTGAAACGCGTTGGATCCAATGCGTATGTTGTGGACCTGCCCGAGGAATATGGTATAAGCTCTACCTTCAATGTATCGGATCTTGTTGCATATAGGGACCCAGCGGTGATCCCTAGTGAGCCTTTTGAGCCATCTCCTCCCCTTGAGAGTGATCCCACACCTGAGTGTCCACTTCCACCTCCAGCCCCTTTTTCACGGCAGCGTGAGCATATCGATCGTATACTGGACGAGCAAGTGACAGTTACCAGGAGTGGATCTTACCCGCGCTACCTAGTGCGATGGAGAGGACGGCCCGCTACTGAGGACACATGGATCACACATGGCGAGTTGCAGCGGATTGATCCAGACCTTTTGGAGCGATACAGGAGCGATGCAGACCCTTACTCGACAGGGTCGAGTTTCTCCCACCCGGGGAGAATTGGTGCGGACACCCGAGCAGTTGATCGGCACGATACGCCGAGCCACCGGTACCGCACACGGAGCACGACACGAGCCACCTCAGCGTCCATCTAGCTCGGAGACAGCCTGGAGACTCTGTCTTGAGCCTCCCCATTTATTATATTTAGTTAGACTTTATGTGTGTTTAATTTGTATTTATTTCGTTACATTCGGTTTGCCATTTTGATTGTAATAGGGGCTTATGTGTAATTCGGACCCCGTGGGCCCCACGGGCCCCCCAGGCCCCATCCCATTGGGCCACCTCAGCCTAGGGTCGCACGTGGGGTCAGTCAACATGCCACATGGGGGCATCTAGAAGTTTGAATGCTAAATGGACACATGGGAGACAATGGACTAGAAAAGTCCACATGGGAGGCCACCTACCCCCACCACCTAATCCACCCTCTCTCCTTGGTCAAAGGGCCGCCCCCCCCCCTTTGTTTTTTTTATTATTTTGTGTGTGTGTGTGTGTCACATACCATCCCAGCCCTTCATTCCTATCCCCTAGATCCAATGGTTGTGGATGGATGTGAGATGTAATGTATTTAAACTTGTATTTTCCATTTTACTTGGATTAATGCCATTTGATTCACACAAATTCAAGAGTAAAGGGCTGGTGCGCCCCCCCTCCTCTCCCCTCCCTCTCCCCCTTGGATGCTGTGAAGGCTTCCATTCTGAGGTGTGAAGCCTCATTTATCAGTTCCGACGATCGCCGCCGCCGCCACGAGCCGCCACCGCACCGCCCTCGTCTTCATCGGAGTTTTGCCCGCGCAGTACCACAGCAACTTCCACGAAATTTGTGTCTCAGCCACGAGCTCAGATAGATCTGGGAATTTTACTGGAGGTTCCAGAGGTGTCAAGGATATCCCATAAATTTTGGTTTGTCATTCAAATCCCGTTTCATAATTTTTGATTTTCGTCCACCCTTCCATTTCAGTTCTGCCAGAGTTCTGTCCAGATTCATATCCGCCCTGTGTTTCATGTCTTAGGTCCGTCTTTTGATTTCTGTTAGTTCCATAAATTTTACTGGAGTTTCCTTCCATCTACCCCTTCATCCAAAATTTTTCTAAATTTCTGGTTCGCCCATTTCATATTTTCTAAAAATCGTTCTCAGTCCCATCTACAGTTCTGTCCACCTGTTCCCAGATCCGAACACCAGTCACTCCAAAAATCATATCAAATCGCCACCACCTCCAAATCCAATTCCAAAAATTGTCCCAGTTTCGTGGTTTGATTCCCTACAACTTTGAAGAAGAGCTCGAAGCCTGATTCCAACGGAAAGCAGGCGGTCAACGGCCATTTACAGGAAACTCATATGCTGATCTGATATTTCGGGAGCTGTGCAACAGAGGATTGAAAAATAGTTAAAGCCCAGGTCCGCAGAGGTTCAGAAGATTCCACTGGCCCTAGGTTGAAGGATTTTGAATCCTCTTTCCAACGGCGCTGGTTTCATCGTATTCCGACGACGGGGCTGATCGCAGCGGCCGTTTTCGCCTGAGCGCGCGCTGCTAAAACAGCAACCTCAGCTCGTGGACAGCAACTTCAAAGCTTGGAGATCGGGACCGATCGACCCCCGATCGGTGTTCCTGGCCAACTGCCGTCCGTGGAGGCGCGCCACCAGGGGTCCCCATCATAGTGGGTCCCACCCCCGCAGATCGGGAGGACAGCGCCATCCGTGGGCCCCGCGGGCCCGCAGAACCCGCCGTTCGGAAAGCACGAAAACGCGGAGTTCGGCACCGCCGGGCGACATCAAGATGCTGCCCGTCAACCCAATTCGCGTGATTCCCGGGCCCCGCATGTGACCTTTTACCTCCCTGCGTGGAGTGGGTCAAATTATTGTACTACTGTAAAATTGTGTTAACCGGGGGTCCGTGATTGGCCGGAGTTGTCTTCGCCACGCCGGGTGCGTGGAGGTAATAGTCCGAACTTCTTGGCGTTACATTGCTTAGCTAGTATACGGTCTTAGGCCGCTGTCGAGAGTGTAGGTACTAGCCCGTGTGTCCATGTCACCGCTGTGAGAGTGACCCGTCCCGTGACTCGATCCGAGTCCGGAAGTTGAGTCGGACTACCCTTGACCTCCGCCGGTTCCTTAACCGCGCACGGTCCGCGCTTTCCCTCGCTTGGGACGACGAGTGAGCTTCCACTTCTGTTAGCGACGTTTTGCCACTAGGAGCTCGTAGTGTCGGGCTTAGTGTCTCCCTGGTGTGTGCTGCTGGTCGCGTCTTCATCTAGAGTCCAAGGGTGGCACCTAATAGTGTCGTCTCCCGTGTCCGTCCCGCATCACTTATTATTTCGAGTAATATCCTTTAATTTGTCGTTATTAATTGTCAATTTATTTGACTCTGATTAATTTTTTAACTAAATTCTAAAAAATATTAAAATATCTCTAATGTCTCTTGTAGAGGCATAAAATTGGTCTCTAACTCTCGTACCACATTTTTCTATTTATTTGTCGGGGAGGATCGTCTGACACCTGTGGAAGCCTACAATCACCAGAAAGAAGGGCGTCAAAAAGAGTTTCGGGCACTACCCCAGGGGACAACCTTTCGATACTTAAGTCATCAACGGTTCAAGTGAAGAACAGAGAAGAGTAGGAGAGATAGAGGAGAATGAAGGTCGCAGTAGGAGATCTGAGAGAAGTGTAGATATTCCAGACCATTGCTCCCCGCCCCTAGTGGTCATCCGAAGAGTGCTCGTTGGGTGACAAGGTCGTACGAGAGGGATTCTCTCTCAGAGGATGAAAAGCCGCGACCTCTCTCGTAGCAGGGTGAGTAGCTCTCTGGCTTGCTTCTCTGTAGGCGTTTGTTGGTGAGATTCAATGTGTCCCTCCGTTCTTTGTCGAGGTCTCTTTTATAGGGGGTTATCCTGGTGTTGAAGGCCAATCCTTTAACAGAGAAGGGCGCAAGTCATGGAGTAACGTTTTCCGCGATCGGGGCGGGAGTTTTCCGTTGAGGGGCGGCTACCCTAGAGTCGGTCGATCCCCAGACGAGTCTTACGGCACTCGTGGAGTGTGCTCGCCCATTGTGGAGCTGAAGCCTGCGTCGTGGGGGTAACGGTTAGTCGTCGGAGAGTCCTCCGGCGGTCATTGCACCTGGGCCAAGGCGCTTCATGCCGGCGCATCCGAGGTCCATTCGTCCTGGGCTGTCCGTAATCGGCCGTGGCTGGCAGTGGCCTGTTAGGCACGTTATGGACCGTGAGTCGAATTGAATTTTGTTGTAGATGGATCCGACATAGGCCGAGCCAAATTCTCTCTCTCTCTCTCTCTCTCTCTCTCTCTCTCTCTCTCTCTCTCTCTCTCTCTCTCTCTCTCTCTCTCTCTCTCTCTCTCTCTCTCTCTCTCTCTCTCTCTCTCTCTCTCGTATAATGTGTCTGTCAAATGACTCTTTTTACAAAAGTAGCGTAGTCTAAATTTTTATGTTTTATAAATAAAAAGTAAAATGTTTTCTACATCTTTGATGGAAGTTAACCACAAGAGTATTTTTGACATTATATTAATATAAAAATTGTTAAAATATAATATAAGAGTAAGGTTGATAACTTTACAAGTAAACTTGTAAAGACAATATAAAAAATTGTTAAAATATTAACAGCTTATAATTTCCGAAAGTTATATATCGTTGCGTAAGTTATATCTTTTGCTTCCTAGCTCTATAAGCTTCATATTTTATTTCTTTTTCATATAATTAACTTCACCTAACACTGACACTACATATATAAGCATACAGCCCCTATTGATTACGCATAATTCTGCTCCAAATCACATCTACAGCATATTACACTGTACCATAATTTGTCGACCCGGTGCGTCTCGCATCGACTCGCACGACCCGACCCGACCCAGGCTGGGATCGGGTCGGCCGGGCCGTGGGTCGCCACCGGGTCGGTCTATTATTTTAATATTATATTATATGATATTTTATATATAATGTGTATTTTTCTATTTTATTATATTATTTTATATATTATATATATATATAAAGTGATGTTTTAGAACGAGACGAACCGGATCGGACCGAGACGGGACCGACCCGACCCGACCCAGGTCGAGACCGGGTCGGCCGGGTCGACCGGGCCGACAAACCATGCACTGTACAGCTAAGACGCTTTCATAAGGAGAAACCAGTGGACTCAAATGCCCATGTGTAAGCCCCATCGCCCCTTTGGGGCTTCTTGCTTACTGCTTAGTGCTTACCTTGGCAGCGGGGATCCACTGTTCTTGGAGCCATACTGGAGGCAGCACGCCGCGGCGAGCGCCGTGCTGGTGGCGGGATGGCACCGGATGAGCTACCGGACGAACGCAGACGACCTCCTCTCCGTCGAGCTGGAGAGGCACGTCCGCCTCCTCCACGCCTCCGTCGGCAATGCCGTCACGGAGGGAAGGTTCATCCTGTTCGGCGCCGGGTCGACCCAGCTGATCAACGCCGCCGTCCACGCCCTCTCGCCGGATAACTCGACGTCGCCGGCGAGAGTCGTCGCTTCGGTTCCCTACTACCCGGTAAGCCCGGCCGTCGCCGGTGAAGGCTATGCGCACTTTTTAATTTCTGAGCTCCGTGTTAAGTACTACTATTCTTTTTCCATGCAGCTCTATAAACAGCAGACGGATCTTTTCGATTCCAAGGAGTACGAGTGGCGAGGGGCCACCTCCGCCTGGCTCAACGCGTCGGCCTCCTCCCCGGCGGCGGGCTTCATCGAGTTCGTGACGTCGCCCAACAACCCCGACGGCCTGCTGAAGGAGCCCGTCCTGAGGGGCTCGTCCGTCATCTACGACTACGCCTACTACTGGCCTCACTTCACGGCGATCCCCGCCCCGGCCGACGGAGACGTCATGATCTTCACCATGTCCAAGATCTCTGGCCACGCCGGTAGCAGATTCGGGTAGAAAACTGAGGCCGTCTGTCGTTGATCATCTCATCTCATGCTTCTTCCCCCCTGCAGTTCTCTCTAGATCTCCTTGCTGTTCATTCCTAACTTGTTTGCATGCAGGTGGGCTGTAGTAAAGAACGAGAACATCTACAAGAAGATGGCTCGCTACATGCTTCTAAACACCATGGGCGTCTCTCGCGATACACACCTGAGGATTCTCACGATCATGAAGGCCGTCATAGAGGGAATTAGAAGGGGAGGGGGAGGAGGAGGAGGAGACGATATCTTTCTGTTCGGGCGGCGGGTGTTGCAGGAGCGATGGCGCGGGTTGAATAAACTGGTGTCCGCCTCCTCGGGACGCTTCTCCCTTCCACGAATCCCTCCCCATTACTGCATCTACACCAAGGACATCCCGGATCCTTCTCCAGGTAGTTTTAAATGTTCCTTCTTCCATCACCAAAATGTCCCCGGTCTTCTCCAAGTTTTGTTGAAGACGGGAAGATTATGTATATAGTCTGTTCAACTTTAGTTACCAAATGAAAAGTTTGATCTTTTGGCAGCATATGGGTGGGTGAAGTGTGAGAGGGAGGAGGACGAGGACTGCAGCGCAGTTCTAAGATCCGGAGGCATCATCGGGCGTGCAGGTTCGCTTTTCGGGGCAGGCCCGCGCTACGTCCGTCTAAGCCTCCTCAAGACACAAGACGACTTCAACCAGCTGCTGCGACGATTGGAAGTGTTGGCCGCCCCATGCAGCAGCTGTAGAAACTCTGTGAAAACCGGGGAAACAAATCCTGCTATTTAATAGCTACCCATATAATAGTTTGTGATTTGAGTACGATTAAGATTAATTTGTTGCCGTTGTTGATCATGTAGTCAAATAGCCTGCTGCATGCCCAAGAAACGCATCAACCGTTTGTTGATTCATTTAATGATACCATATATGTTTGTCCATGTTGCGGACTCTGTTCTGTGCGGGCGGCCGCCATGCGTGGCAGTTTCCTCACCAATCAATAGGTGGGACTCCCACGTACCCACGGAATCAGCGCCGCAGCCGCGGCGCACTTCTTGCCGGAGATCCGGCGTACGTCTCCTCTCGCCTCGCCTCAGCGTCGTCGGCGGTCGTCGGGGAGTGGGGAGCTGCCAGCCGGGAACTGCAACTGCCCCCTCCTCATTCCCCTTACCATACTAACTTGGTTTGGAAGCGGGTAAGGTCATCGCCCCTTATTATACTAACTTACTGATACATCAACATCTGAGCCCAGGTGCGTGGAGCCCAATCTGACGGAAGATTTTCCTGTTATCCTATCCCCCTCGCCTAGGGACAACCTTTTGTTATGCATGCTCCAATAAAACACCAAAAAAAAATTGAAGAGAACCATTATTAAAAAGCCACTGCCTAATCGGTAATCACATCCCCTGCTCCTTCCACGGCAGGGCGTTCCTGGACGGGGTCCCGGCCGACGCCGAGCTAGGGTCGCTCCCCCAGGTGCGAGTGCAACGCGTGCCGCGCCGGCCATGACTGCTCTGAGCTCCTCCCGGACTGCCCGGGCGACGTCGACCCGCTGCTGTTAATATGCGGAGATTTCTCTCTACTCGCGGAGATGTTCGTTTTAGTGCCTGCTTCTACGTTGTCGTGTGAGGCCGTCGTCTCCTCGGAGTTGCCCTTGCCGGAAGCTTCTCATTTGCTTGAGAGTTTTGATCATGAAATCAAGTTATGAATTAATAAACATGAGTTTGTTTTAAAAATTAAAGGTGTTTAGTTGACAAGTGAATTGAATTTTTATCTTTATCAGGTGTGAATTTAATATCTCAAAACTATTCTTTAATCTGACCTTTAGTAAATATCCTAATCCCTAACAAAATACGATTCCTACCTAAGCATATGCAGTTCAGTAACATGGAGTTTCAATTCATTTACCTTAGGAATTAAATTACAGTCTCACAAACCCCACCTTAGAAGTTAGAATCTCAAAGAGGAGAATAAGGGGTCTTTTAGAAATCAAGGGGTCCTTAATTTGGTGATCCTTGAAAGACTATAAAATATTTTAAAATATAGTACCATGTCATTCTTCTTATATTTAGTGTCAATAATTATTGAGATAATTACAGAATTAACTCTCTTATATGAAAATGTAGAATTACCATCTTTATTTTGCTATTGCTAAAGATAACACTCTAGAATGAGCATTAGTGTAAAATTACCGGAGGTTAGTTGTCATTTAGGATATCCCTTTAGATCCATAAAATTAAATTTTTTGACAAAAATAACTTTATAAAAGTGTTATTTTCATCGACACATTCTGAGGAGGGGGAAATCCGCATGACCCAATGCGGCCCAGAAACGTCAGGCTCGGAACGGCCCTTCATCGCTAGACCCAGTACAGCCATCGCCAATCGGCCTATAGTTCAGGAACATTGTCCAACGAGAGACCATTCAACTTTCTTACTGAGAAGCTCAACATTGACTTTGGCAAAGATGAAAAAAAGAAGAGCATGATTTTCTTAGTCCATTTTAACTTTCGTACTGAGAAGTTGCGAGATTAACTTATTGAAAATATTCATATGTTTTACGAGATCAATTTCATTAGGCATACGTAAATTGTAAACTTATTTTTTTCAAATTAATATAATTTATTTGCGAGTGATTTAGATATGTAAAACTTCTCTAATTTCTTTTACAGATCAATAGTAGTCTCAACATCGATAATGTTACACATTATCTCATCTGTCAAACATAACTGTATTATGCTCATCGACTTCAGATCAAACTCATCCCAATCTTTATCTTTCTTTCTCGATTTCGACTTTTCGAGAAGCGCTTTGTGAAGATTGTTCTGCAGCAGAATAACCTTCCCTCTCTTCTGCTATATATAAACCAAAGTTAATTTTGCCATCAAATATCTCCACCTTGAATTTTGAGAGCGACATCTTTGACAACATCTGAAGCTTGACAGAATCACATAATCTTGTCTCACAGCAGATGCCAAATGTTATGAAAATAGGGGCACTATATGTCAGCAATAATACGGATCGACAAACATGTGAATCAACATCCGAAGTGTGCATCAAAGAAAAAAATTAGAATATTTAATGACAAAATAGACATATCAAATAATAAGGAGACACTAGATTTTTACGTGGTTCGACGTCACAAGACCACTTACGTCTACAGGGAGAGCATTGAGACTTCACTATAATATAGACAAGAGAATAAAGTGAAAAAATACTCTTACACAAGGTTTGCAGACCCGAGCGACCTGCCCGACCCGGTCACGGCCCGGGACGGGTCGGGCTGGTCACCCAGCTACTCGTCCGCTCAACAAGACGACGTGATTTTTTGATTTTTTTAAATTTTATTTTTTAAAAATAAAATTTTATTTAAATTATAAATACATATATATAATTAATAATATTAGAATGTAGAGTTATTTTTTATGATAATAGATCCATACTAAATTACACATAATTAATTATATAAAAATAACATATTACACCTCTTAATTAAACATCTTAGTTTAAGAGATAAAAAAAACTCTCTAAATATGTTAAAGTAAACATAGACATAATAATGACATCATTCAACTCTAGTCATGAAGTACAAAATGCCAAAACTCACTCATCTGAGTCATCTGTGAATCCCGAATCCCAATTAGAATTAGATACATGAGACGGATGACCCGTATAATCTAACTCTATCCTAGTGGGTGGAGGTACATGTGGGTGAGACTGAAATTATGTAACCATCTGCACAAATAATGGGTCATGTGCAGCGGTGGAGGGTACATAAAAATCTCTAAAAAAGTCATCACTACATCTATACATTCAATTCTATCATCTGCTACTAGTGCGACTGGTACTGGTGCTGCTCGAACTCTAGACGTGGAGGAAGATCTTGCTCCGCCCGGTGCTAGTGGTGGGGGTACCCTAGACGTAGAAGAGGATGCCCCGGCTCTGCTATGAGAAACATATCCCTCCCGTAACTGTGTCCGAAAGTAATCTCGGACATCCTCTGGAACTAAGGAGCATGCTCGGCAATCACGTCCCACTCCCGCAAGGTGCTCTGTAAATCTGTATATGCTGGTGACGGGATGTCCGCAGTATCTACAGTGCATAAATCGATCATCCTCAACAGTGTTATCATGCTCCCACGCACGGTGACGTCGTCCGTCCATGATGACTTGCAAATGTTGTAAAATTTTACATTAGTAACTTCAATGGCAAGTACAAAACTCAAGATATGAAGAAATTTACAAAACTCCGTGGTTCGTGCACGGGTGGAAAGAACGGGTGGACACCCATAAACCTTAGAGTATCCGCATCGGCTCCTCCTACCAAGTGCTTCTTCAACCGAGACACACCTCCTCCCCAGTGTTCTATTTTACAGTAGTTGCAACGCCAACACCTACGGTTGCCATCCAACATAACTCTGTGGGACCATCCAATGTCAGTTGGACGTTCTTTAGGAGCCATAGCGTGCTTAAATGTATCTTCTAAATTTAACAAATGTAAATTATAAATATCACAAAATTTGATAATGAACTAATATAAATTATAAATGTTTTATTTTTTTACTAATTAATTTTTATATACAACTATCGAATATATTTTACAAAATAAAAAATTATCTAAAACATTAAATTTAGAACATGTACAACTAAACAGATTAAATAATACATTATTTGTTACAAATATAATTTTAATAAAAATAATAAATTTAATTCTACAACATGTAAAACTAAATGTATTATTTAATACATGTAAATTAAATCTACATCTTTTGTTACAAAGAAAATTAAATTAACATGTAAAATTAATTACATTATTTAATACATGTAAAATATAATTTAAAATTTTTTAACCCCATCTCTCTCTCACCCCTGCCCCACCTCCACGTCCCCCACCGGCCACTGTCGCCCACCGGCCTCTGCCGCCTCATCTCCCTCCCCCACCGCCCCCCCTCCCCCGCCCCGCCCCCACCGGCGACTGCAGCGGTGGCAGACCGCCCCTACGCCCCCCCCCTCCCCCACCCCCACCGGCGGCGACAGACTGCCCCTGCGCCCCCCACCCTCCCTCCCCCACCCCCCACCGGCGGTAGACCACCGCCCCCTGCTGACACGGGACGGCGTCGGGGGCAGGATCGACGGCACTTCGATATCACGAATAGGACGGATAACTTGGTACCTCGCGCAACTCGGTCTCACGCCGGACGGTCTCACAGCGGGCGACACACTCACACTCAAAAGAGAATGAGGGAAGGGAAAGGAACACGTGAGAATGGCTCTCACGTAAGACACTCTTTCATTCAATTTCATCATATTAAAACATACACCCTTAGCCTTCCTTATATAGGAGGAGGCTATAACAATTACACCCATAAACTTTACAAATAGCATATATGTCCTTAGTCTAATAAAATACACTCACCTACCTAACTTTTGACTTGGGGGTTTTAAGAAAATAAAATACATAAAACACACATGTTTATTGACTATGACTTAGCCTAATAAGACGAAAGTAAAAATACATGTACTAATACATATATTTTACACACAATACACACGTAATACATAAATACGTGACGTCGAGTCTTCAGGTAGCCGAATCTCTGAGCCACAAGCTCGGTGCGGGGGTGCGGCGTCCGGTAGTGGGCCCGGTGTCCCCACCAACCCTCCCGGGGCGGTTGGAACTCGACTCCGTCGAGTAAGGTGGGACACCGCTATGGTAGTGCTCCAGCAGATCTGGATCGAGGCGCTGGAGATCCTCCAGGCTGATCCAGGAATCATCAGACGGTGGATATTCCCGCCAGTGGACAAGGTAGCGTTGGTACTCCCTGCTCCGTGTAGTGGTCACCTGCTCATCCAGTATCCTCTCAATTTACTCGCGCGGTGCTCTCGAGGCTATGGGACGCACAGGGGTGGGCTCACTCACAATGGGAGGAGAAGACTCGAAAGGGTCACTAGGAATCGCTGTGGGTTCCTTGTAGGCCACTAGGTCTGCCACATTAAAGGTCGAGCTAATCCCCTCTTCTGGAGGTAAGTCCACAACATAGGCATTGGCGCCAATCTTCCGCAGGATTGGGAAGGGACCATCACTACAGACTTGTAACTTTTTAACGGCTCCCGAGGGGAGTCGTTCGGGCCGGACCCGTACCAGAATCAAGTCACCTTCTTGAAATTTATGGTGACGCCTATGCAAATCAGCTGACTCATGCAGACTAATGACGTGCTGTGCAAACTCTTCGGCTGACTTGGACAGTCTAGACTCGAGGGGAAGGTTGGGTAGGGTGGACCCAGGGGCAAGTTCAATAGCATGTTGTACATCACGCAAGGGAGGGAGTTGAGAAGGCAAGTCCTCGGGGACGATGCCTTGGAAGTCCGGCAGTATGGCCGGGTCTTCAGTTGGGACTGAGACTCGAGACTCCTCGGGTGTGATGGTGACGTCAACAGCCAAAACAGGAGCACCCTCAGCAACCCCTCTGTTTAACTCACCGACATTTATGGAGTCAAGGCGCCTAACTAGGTCATGACTAACCTTAGGTGCCTCAGAAACGGGTGTGATAGATGCACGAGAAGAGGGAAGGGGAGGTTTCCTTTCAGTGGGAGTTTGGAGATTCTCCTGAATTTTGGGAGTTCCAGTGGAGGTGGAACTCTTTCCCGGGGTCACCTTTGGGGGTGCCGGGTACAACTGAATCTTTTTCCCATTGTAGGAGAAGGAACACTGATTGGGTCGACCAAAGGTAGCGAGGTCTACATCATAGATCCATGGTCGTCCTAAGATGACACTCCCGGCCTTCATAGGCATTACGTCACATAAGATTTGTCCTTGGTAGGACTGGAATTGGATGGGAATGACACATGTGGTGGTGACTGGGATAGAAGTGTCATCGACCCAAGCCATGTTGTATGGCTTTGGATGAGGGTGCGTAGGTAGACCTAAACGGGAGACAAACTCAGAAGTGACTGCATTGATATAGCTCCCGTTGTCAAGGATTACCTTACAAGGATGAGAGTTTACCATGATGTAGGTTTGGAAGATGGAGGTTCGACGCCAATCGTCCTCCTGGGGTGTTGAGATACATCGAACTACACCCAATCTTTTCTGGCTAGAACTCTCAGTAATGTCTCCAACCTGCGTGTACTCGACACGCGTGCCATCAAATATTACATCCATTTCCTCAAACTGGGCGATGAGGTCAGGATCGGCCATATATCTTTCCTGTTCCATGCGTCCTAGATGGCCTAATGAATTCCTAGACCGACGTGGCATGCACGAGCTCGGACCTAGATGATGTAATCCTGGGAGCGACAATTAGCAAGGTGTGGACCCAGCTGATCGATAAATGGTTAATTTGAAGGGACCGGTCAGGGAAAACTTGCTCTCCCGTAGGCGAAGTAGTTGTGGAACTTCCTCCTGATTAATTAGGGTGCCATAATGTGACAGTCTAGGGCTTCAAGAATAGGTGCAAGCAAGCTCTCTCTTTCCGTCCACACCGATGCACTCAGGAGACTGGTTGTATAGATCGGGCTCTCGCTCACTTCGTCGCGCGGCAAATGATAAGGATACTAAATAAGCAAGTGATTTGGAGCACGTACCTAACTGACAGAGAAGTCAAGCTCCGATCGGAGACGAGGGCGAGCGGAGACGTGCGTGCCGGCACGGCATCGAAGAAGCTTGACCGATTACAAAGAATTCACTCCACGCAGGGAGGACTTAATTATTACAGACCACTCAAAATTTCCCGCGCAGGGGAACAAATCAATCACAAATTTTCTCCGCGCAGGGAGACTCTCGGGTATGCACGTTCCGTAATCAACGGATCTTCTGTCGGTATCCAGGCGACCCTAGCACGGGCCGAGCCGTAATAGTGGACTCGGGTACCACAAGAAATAATAAGTTAAACATATATATAATAATATATATATAAATATATATAAGATTATATATATCTCAAATATATATTATATATATTTAACTTTTTTTTTCAACTTCCTTTTTTTGACTTCCTTTGCAAACTTTTTTTTTTCAATTTTCACGGCTTCACCTACCCTTTTTTTTCAAACTCCACCTACTCCTTTTTTTTGACGTTTTCTTCAAACTTTACCTTTTCGTTCAAACCCCTACAGAAACGTGGTTCACGGGGTGGTGGTTGCGGCTACTGTGGGCTGCTCGCGGAGAGGGGTTAGGTGAGCAGAGAGAGAGGTCAGTCAAGGGTCGGTGAGGTTGAGGAGGTGAGGGTGACGGTTAAGGTGGTGAGGGGAGATGTGTGCAGTGGTGGCGACCTGGACTGCTACGGTGGAGGCAGTCGTGAGGGCCGGGGCGCAAGGGTGCGCAGGGGCGCGGTGGCGACGCCGACGGGCGCTGCGGACGGCGCTGCGAGCGAGGGCCGGACGCGAGGGGACGGGCGCACGGGCGCGCAGGGTGCGGTGGCGACTCCGGCGGGCGATGCAGATGGCGCTGCGAGCTGCGCAGGGTGCTGCGGGCGCGGAGGGGTGGTGGCGCACGCGGAGGTCTCCACGTCGGCCTCGGGCGGCGGCGGTCGGGTGCGGAGGCGTCGGCCTCGGACGAACGACAGGCGGGGTCGGGTCGGCACCCTGGGGCGCGGGCGTGGGCCTGCACCAGGCGGCGACGTGGAGCTCGGGAGCGGAGGCCGGGCGCGGAGCGCGGGCGTAGGGCGCGGCCAGGGGAGGCAGGGTGGCTCGCAAGCGGCCGTTGCGGCCGCTGTCGCTTTTGAAAGCGGGCACGGCCGACGATGCCCGTGCCGCGAAAGAAAAAAAATTTCTTCTTTTTTTTCCTTCCTTTCTTTGGCTTTGTGCTGAGCGAGAGATAGAATGACAGAGAGATAGAGAGAGACAGAAATAGAGAGGGAAAGAGAAACAGAGAGATAGAGAAATAGAGAAAGAAAAGAACGTGGGAGGGGAAAAAAAATTTTCTATCTCTTTTTTTTTTCAAAACTCTTTCTCCTCTCTGTCAACAGTGAGCTATTCTCCCTCTTTTTTTGTCTTTCAAGCAATCGAGAGAGAGAAGGAGAGACGATGCCGGGGTCGTCGAAGTCGACGGAGGCGCCGTGTTGGGCTCTGATACCAAATCTGACGCGGGACGGCGTCGGGGGCAGGATCGACAGTATTCTGATATCACGAACAGGACGGATAACTTACTACCTCGCACAGCTCGGCCTCACGCCGGACGGTCTCACACCGGGCGACACACTCACACTCAAAAGAGAATGAGGGAAGGGAAAGGAACAAGTGAGAATGGCTCTCACGTAAGACACTCATTCATTCAATTTCATCATATCAAAACATACACCCTTAGCCTTCCTTATATAGGAGGAGGCTATAACAATTACACCCATAAACTTTACAAATAGCATATATGTCCTTAGCCTAATAAAACACACTCACCTACCTAACTTTTGACTTGGGGGTTTTAAGAAAATAAAATACACAAAATACACATGTTTATTGACTATGACTTAGCCTAATAAGACGAAAGTAAAAATACATGTACTAATACATGTATTTTACACATAATACACACGTAATACATAAATACGTGACGTCGAGTCTTCAGGTAGCCGAATCTCTGAGCCACAAGCTCGGTGCGGGAGTGCGGCGTCCGGTAGTGGGCCCGGTGTCCCCACCACCTGCCCGCCCTGCCGCACCCCACCGTCCTTCACCGGCGCCCACCGCCCCCTCCGGCCTCTCACCGGCGAGATCTGGCTGCCGCCCCCCCCCCACCCCCACTGCCCTCCACCACCCTGCCACGGCCCCCCACCGACGACCCTCCCCCAAACAAAAAAAAAATTCAAAAAACCACTCACTTACCTCCGATGGCCGGTCCCCACCGCCGTCCACCGCCGCTCGCCGCTGCCACTGGCCGCCCTCCACTGCTGAAAGCTTGAAAAGAACGCCCCCCCATCGGCCCGTTAAATGGGCGGACCGGCACGAGCCGGCCGACCCGCACGTACCAGGCCAGCCCAGCAGCGGACCGGTTGTAACATCCAAATTCATCCGAAAGATAGTTAAATATCTTATAGTAAGTCTATATGAATTTTATGTTACCTTAATTAAAGTCTAGTACCTTGAACGGTATTGTTTAACGAACCTTATTAAGTAAATTAAATAGCTATCTCAATTTAATAATGTATAACTTTTCATAGGAATGTCAGAATATAATCAATATTAGGTCCGTTGGATAGAGAATTCAAAAATCTACAAGTTTCATGTTGAACACTTTTTCAAATTTTGACGTTTGCTAGGTCAAATATATGATAGAATGAATTAGTTCCTTAAGCTTCTGTTATTGATAAACATTTAATGGGTTTTTACATAAAAATCCATACAAATTCAAAAAAAAATATATATAAACTCACTTTTTTTTCTCCCCACGTAACCCCCCCTCCATCCTTATCTCCCTCCTCATCCTTATCCCCTCCCCTCCTTCTTATCCCCTCCTTCTCATTCTTATCTTCTCTTCCCCTCTCCCCTTATATATATCCCCTCTCCCCCTCTCCCTCTCCCACATTCTCACCTTCTCCCCCCAACTCTCCACTCTCTCTCTACCCCTCTCTTCCACACACACTCTCTCTCTTATTATTTTTTTTATTTTCTCTTTTCTATTCTCTCTCTACTTTATCTCTCTACTCTCTCTCTACTTTATCTCTCTACTCTTTCTTTACTTTCTCTCTCTATTTTCTCTCTCTACACCCTCTTTATTATATCTCTCTCTCTATTTTATCGCTCTACTTTCTCTCTCTATTCTCTCTACTTTCTACTTTCTCTCTCTACTTTCTCTCTCTAAATTCTCTCTACTTTCTCTCTCTAGTTTTTCTCTTTAAATCTCTCTCCACTTCTCTCCATACTCTCTCTTTACTTTCTCTCTCTCTCTCTCTCTACTTTCTCTCTCTACTTTCTCTCTCTAATTTCTCTCTCTAGTTTTTCTCTTTAAATATCTCTCTACTCTGCTCCCTCTTTACTTTCTCTCTCTACTTTCTTTCTCTACTCTCTCTCTACTTTTTCTCTCTAGTTTCTCTGATGTAAAACCAACCTTGGACCTATTTTGCAAGCATTCAAGTTTGAGCAACGGACTCACACTAGCGAGCTCACCCGTATGGCGCACACTAGTACCCGATGACGACTAGGCGATGTTGGAGAGGGTCCGAGACGGGACCTTTAGGCTCCAGTGGTTGGCTAGCTTGGTAAGAACCCCAAATGGGCCTAGGATGCCCAAATCATGGGCGGCCAACACACCAAGGGTGTGGGTTAAGTGGATTCACTCTCAACTCGCCCGCGGTGGTCACTCAATTTGGTGGCAATGTAAAATCGGACACTCTCTTACCGCCGACGGAGTAACTATAGCAATACTAAGCTAAGCAAGTCCAATACAGCAATGAGGGATGTTCAGGAGCTCACCTAGCCAGCGTGAAGACGCCGACTCCGGCCGGAGACGGGGGCGAGCGGGGAGGCGAGGGTATACACCCGATCGCCGCGGCGGTGTCGCTTGACCTGAAAATGCAAAGATGTACAACACTACGCCTCACGCAGGAGGGGTGATCTTGGGGTGGGGATTAGGCTTATTACATTCAAAACTACCTCCACGCAGGGAGGGGCCTTCAGTCGGCCAAGCGGGGTGGGGGAATTAAGCGAAGGAACCCGACTTGTCGAATCCCGCCGGTTCTGCCAATCTGCAGGTTCGCCGGACAGTGGGGCGGTGTTGATGCTACCAAAAATTCCACGGAGCTTGGATCTTGATGAAACCTGCGCCAAAAGTTCCCCAACAGGACAGGGATGGTGTCTGAATTTTGGAAGGAGCTCTGGAACTCAGGGCTGGTCGGACCGGCAACTGGAACAGGTCAGCAATTTCCTCTTCTGGCTGATGCAGAACAGGTACAGCGAGTTGCAGAAGGCACCACGGACGCTCCTGAACTCCAAATGAGACGAGCCTGGCGGTGACGTGATTGTCGTCGGAGTAGCTTCGAGCAGGAATCGACGGGGCCCCAATCAGAGGTCGGAGAAGAACGAGGTAGCCGGATGAGCAGGGGCAGGTCAAACTTGGACCCACAGGGGGCAAACGACACACCCCGATGTAGAAAATGGTAACTGGAAGCTTCGGAGGCCGAATGAGGTCCTTCTTCTTGGAGATGACAGCTAACTGGTAATAGTTTCAGTCCTCCAAAATTGGCGCTCAGATCCCTCACGAGCTGGCCGAGGTCAACAGTTGAACAGGAGCTCTGTCTCTAGTTCGGACAGGAACAGTTTCCCAGCAGCAGATTGACAGCAATGCCACGACCGCTCCCGAACTCCAAATCGAGCGCCGTCAAATCCGTTGGTTCGGCTGTCGAGTCTTCTACGCAGAAAAATTAACGGGGAAGCCAACCGATGCCAAGGTTGGCCGGTAGCCTCAGGTCACCGGTGAAGGGTCACTGCAGACTGTGGGAGGACAGAACGTATACTTCGGGGGAGAAAAATGATATCTCCCAGATTCGAACGCCAAATGGAGCTCCGCTTTCTGGGGATGAAAGAGGATTCAGAGAAGAAGAATTTTGATGAAGAAGCCAAGCTCTGATTCTTGCTAGGTTGGTCGTGGTGAAACTTCCAAATGCTCTCTGGTTTTCAGCCTGGGACAGATTGCACAGTCGCACAAGATCTGCTCCACCGCACAGCTCCAAGCTCGGATGGATGCGGGACCACCTCTGTTGGAAAGAGACTCAAAGACGATTCCAACGATGTATGAAGCGCCTTCAGAAGCCTCAGGATGACGATGTGACACCTTCTGCAAGTCGCTGGACTTCTGCCACCTGCAACCTGCGAACTGTAGGTGGAAGGTGGTGGGAGAAATGGGATAAATGGAAGTGGAAATGGGGGTGAATAGGTGTGGGAGTGACCCCTAGTTGTGAGGGGGCCTAGGAGGGGGTGTTCTAAGGTGTGGGAGAGGGAGAATGAGGTCTGGAATGGGGTGTTTTCAGAGGGTGAGAGAGGAGCTACGAATTTGGGCTGTGAGGGAGGCACAAGTGGGTGGAGGGAATGTGAGTTTGAATTTTCTTTGATGGGGAGTGATCAATGGTGGTCTTGGGGATGGGAAGAGGTGTCTTGGAAGGTGGAGTGAGGTTTGGGGAAGGGAAATGGATAGTTGGGGGTTGGAAGGTGGAGTGGGGATTGGGTGGAGCTCTCTTGGGACTAGGGGGTGGAATAAAGAGGGTTATGGGGAAGGGGAGGGGTTTAAATGGGGTAGGTGGGAGATGGGGTGGTTGGGAAGGTGATTGAATGAGGGGAGGAGAGTTAATGAGAGGTAAATGGGGAGGAGAGAGAAAATTCTGAAAATTGGGGTGGAGGGAGAGAGAGAGAGAGAGAGAGAGAGATATTGAGAGAGAAGGCTAGAGGGATTTGGAGTATATCTGGAATTCAATATTCATGCATAAGTTGTTACATATGAGGAGTGGGGTGGCCTATTTATAGGCACATGACTTTTTCACAAAGGACCCTAACAAAAGACACAATGACTAATAACCGAAGGGAAGGGGGCTGTCCATGGGCCTAGCCCAATGAGATGGGCCCAATAGCCTATCTAAACAACACAATGACTTAGGACATTGGTAGATAACCTACTAACCTAGGTACATGACTCAAATAAAGGGAAAATTACATGATTAAGACTCAAAGAAAAATACATGACTCGACTCACAAACACTTGAGGAACATAATGGCGCTTGCCGACGAGCAATCCGAGTCCGGAGAAAATGTGGAGGGGCAAGGGATGCCCTCATCATACCCCCGGGGTGGGGAAAACTCGACCCCGTCGAGTATGGGTCCACCAGGGAAGTAGTATATCGAACTGCGGCTCTGGGCGATCTACGATCTCCATACTCAACCCGCGACCATAGTCGGGGAACGGCGCTTCAGCTCGACAAAGTGGCTCGGTCATACCCTCATGCTGGCGATGGGATCTTGCTTGCCTAGTATTGCCGCTGTGTGCTCACGTCGGGCTCTCAGGCTATTTGTGGTGGCACTCCGAGGGTGTCTCTCACAAGGGTAGGCGTAAGCTCGAGGCACTCACTAGGATCCACCGCGGTGCCCTAAGAGGTGCTGGATCCGCCACATGAGAAATGGGGAGAATCCCAAAACCCTTTTGAAAGTTCAACCCATAAGCCGGGTTGCCAAAGCCACTCGGAACTTGGCAAGGTCCAAGTCCTCGTGCCCTCAATTTGGAGGTGACCCTGGGGTAGAGCCACTCCAAAGCATCATCGTCAAGTTACCAACTTGGAATTCCAAGTGGCGCTCATGAGTTTTTGCTCGCTTGTTGTGAATATCACCGCTTGTTGCTTGATATGTGCTTGGATGCATATGCCATGCTTGATGATGCGATGTGAGTGGGCAATGTTTGGTATGCAAAGGTGGTCCGGGGCAGCCACATGTAGATCGATCATGCTTTGATGCTATGAAGATTGTGACAGACTCAGGGGGGCTGGGACATCCATAGATGAACCTTTTATGTATGGGTATGACAAATGTCGGGGGACCCGGACATCCATGTATGCTCCTCTCATACTTAAGACTCATGATGAATGAGGGTGGGTCAATACATCCAAATATGGTCCACTTATGCTTCCTACTTGACATGTGGGTGATGTAAATGAATGTACCCGACTTATGAATCATGCCAAGTGGTGTTGTATGCCAAGAGTTATGCACTCTTGTGACAAAGATGTCTCCTATGTGTGGGCCTTTGGACTTCTATTGGAATGGGTCGAAGGGGTCTAGAAAGGTGGATATCATGAGATGGGGCACTTCCTCGATCCCTAGGTGTATACCACCCAAAGTCATGGTTCCCATGGTGTAACCCGGGTCTGGGATGGGGTGGATTGGATCAAACATGGTGGGTTGGGGTAGGGAAAGGTATGTGGTAGTTAAGGTGGTTGGGTTACTTGGGTTCCTTGACTCCCATTGGAATGGATCATAGGGATCAAAAAGTGGGTTACCAAGGGGCTCTATGTCCTCAAGGTCCTCAAAAGGTGATGAGTCATCTTCTTCTAGTGGAATGGTTGGGCCGGTGTATGGGGTGGGCTGGTTGGTCAAGGTTTTAGGAATCACAATGGTAGGGGAGTGGACCAGGATGGGCTCTTCCACTATGGGGAGAAGGAAAAGGATGTCACTAGTGTAGCAATCAATAGTGCAAACCGAGGAGATAGACCCAATGCATGGATGGATGAGGTTAAGGCTCTTGGATTGGTCCGCTCCTAGGGCCAATAAAGAAGTCAAGTCTGATTGCCACTTTAGACCTTTGAGGAGATCATCCCAATCTTCTACCTCATAGTAGGATTGGATTGTGATGTGATAGGAGTGGAGGGGAACAATTTGGGATGGATATCCCAAAGGTGAGAGAGGTGGGGGTGAGCTAGGAAGGGTGGGTCCTTGCTTGAGCCATTGGAGTATATGCTCATTCATGGTGAAGGTGGGTGACTCTTGAGGATCCGGGCTATTTGAAGTGGTAAAGGGTTGGGGTTTTTCCTTACCATTGGTGTGATCTTGGGCTTCCTTATGGGTGGAATGGGTTCCGGACTAGCATCTACTCCCATGTGGAGGGTTGTGGAGGTTTCAATTCCTAGTGTTAATGGGTTGGGTAGGTCTAATGCGGGAGAATTGGTGATAGCTGGAGCATGGTGCACTTGGGGTGGTGGGCAAGGGTGGACTTGGATCGGAAGGGGAAGTAGAGGAGGCCTAGGTTGGGGAAAGATTGGTGTAGGAAGCGGGAGGTGAGTTGGGTGAGGGGTTTTGGGTTTGGGGATGGTGGCCATTATGGGCCTTGGTGGAGGGGTGGACACGGTGTCCACATGGTTTTTAATGGTGAGGGTTGGATGAGTGGTGGTCACCATGGAGGGAATTGGGTCGGTTAAGGGTCTCTTGCCCTTGGGATCATTTGGGGTGGAAGTGGGGGCTAAAGAGGCTTGACTAGTGTAGGTTAGTGAAGGGGATTTTGGTTGGGGTGTGGGGGCCCTCATGGGATTAGGTGGGGAGGTGGAGGCCTTGGAGACTTGGGTTCTAGTGGTAAGGGTTTGGACGGGTGAGTTTGGAGGAGTGAGAGTGCTCCTCGAGTTTTGGTAACCTGGGTAAGAAGGGGACATATATTTTGCTCTAAGTTGCTCCTTCATGTCCTTCCAAGTGGTGATGGGAGTTTCCCTTCTAAGTATCTTTAGCCCGACAATTTGCATCCAATAAGTTTCCGCCCGTTTGGTAAGTTGCATTTTGGCAACCAATGTCTTTTCATCCTCGGATATATGATACCAAGTGAAGTATTGGTCCATTGTAGCTTTCCAATCTAAATATTCTCTAGGAGAGGTTCCATCAAAGGTGGGAAGTGGGAAAGGGACCATTCTATCGTCTATCATTGGGGTGGGCCTATTTTCTCCAAGTTGGTTCAGTCGGCCCGATATGTTATCAAGCCGCTCATTGGCATTGGTCAAGGCTTTCATGAAGTAGTTGATATGGCCAGGGAAGTTATGGGTGTTAGTGGTAGGCATCTCTTGGTGGCTTGGACCTATGGAGTGGGTCGATTGGTAAGGTCGATATGAGGTGACCATTCTAAGGGACAAGAGTGATGCACTTGAAGACTCTAAATGCATAGACATGCCCTAGGACCAACTTGATAGAGACAAGTTATGAACTTGCTCTGATACCACTTGATGTAAAACTAACCTTGGACCTATTTTGCAAGCATTCAAGTTTGAGCAACGGACTCACACTAGCGAGCTCACCCGTATGGCTCACACTCGTACCCGATGGCGACTAGGCGATGTTGGAGAGGGTCCGAGGCGGGACCTTTAGGCTCCAGTGGTTGGCTAGCTTGGTAAGAATCTCAAATGGGCCTAGGATGCCTAAATCATGGGCGGCCAACACACCAAGGGTGTGGGTTAAGTGGATTCACTCTCAACTCGCCCGCGGTGGTCACTCAATTTGGTGGTAATGTAAAATCGGACACTCTCTTACTGCCGACGGAGTAACTATAGCAATACTAAGCTAAGCAAGTTCAATACAGTAATGAGGGATGTTCAGGAGCTCACCTAGCCAGCGTGAAGACGCCGACTCCGGCCGGAGACGGGGGCGAGCGGGGAGGCGAGGGTATACACCCGATCGCCGCGGCGGTGTCGCTTGACCTGAAAATGTAAAGATGTACAACACTACGCCTCACGCAGGAGGGGTGATATTGGGGTGGGGATTAGGCTTATTACATTCAAAACTACCTCCACGCAGGGAGGGGCCTTCAGCCGGCCAAGCAGGGTGGGGGAATTAAGCGAAGGAACCCGACTTGTCGAATCCCGCCGGTTCTGCCAATCTGCAGGTTCGTCGGACAGTGGGGCGGTGTTGATGCTACCAAAAATTCCACGGAGCTTGTATCTTGATGAAACCTGCGCCAAAAGTTCCCCAACAGGACAGGGATGGTGTCTGAATTTTGGCAGGAGCTCTGGAACTCAGGTCTGGTCGGACCGGTGACTGGAACAGGTCAGCAATTTCCTCTTCTGGCTGGTGCAGATCAGGTACAGCAAGTTACAGAAGGCACCACGGACGCTCCTGAACTCCAAATGAGACGAGCCTGGCGGTGACGTGATTTTCGTCGGAGTAGCTTCGAGTAGGAATCGACGGGGCCCCAATCAGAGGTCGGAGAAGAACGAGGTAGCCGGATGAGCAGGGGCAGGTCAAACCTGGACCCGCAGGGGGCAGACGACACACCCCGACGAAGAAAATGGTAACTGGAAGCTTCGGAGGCCGAATGAGGTCCTTCTTCTTGGAGATGACATCTAACTGGTAATAGTTTCAGCCCTCCAAAATTGGCACTCAGATCCCTCACGAGCTGGCCGAGGTCAACAGTTGAACACGAGCTCTGTCTCTGGTTCGGACAGGAACAGTTTCCCAGCAGCAGATTGACAGCAATGCCACGACCGCTCCCGAACTCCAAATCGAGCACTGTCAAAGCCGTTGGTTCGGCTGTCGAGTCTTCTACGCAGCAAAATTAACGGGGAAGCCAACCGATGCCAAGGCTGGCCGGTAGCCTCAGGTCACCGGTGAAGGGTCGCTGCAGACTGTTGGAGGACAGAACGTATACTTCGGGGAGAAAAATGATATCTCCCATATTCGAACGCCAAATGGAGCTCCGCTTTCTGGGGATGAAAGAGGATTCAGAGAAGAAGAATTTTGATGAAGAAGCCGAGCTCTGATTCTTGCTAGGTTGGTCGTGGTGAAACTTCCAAATGCTCTCTGGTCTTCAGCCTGGGACAGATTGCACAGTCGCACAAGATCTGCTCCACCGCACAGCTCCAAGCTCGGATGGATGCGGGACCACCTCTGTTGGAAAGAGGACTCAAAGACGATTCCAACGATGTATGAAGCGCCTTCAGAAGCCTCAGGATGACGATGTTACACCTTCTACAAGTCGCTGGACTTCTGCCACCTGTAACCTGCGAACTGTAGGTGGAAGGTGGTGGGAGAAATAGGGTAAATGGAAGTGGAAATGGGGGTGAATAGGTGTGGGAGTGACCCCTAGTTGTGAGGGGGCCTAGGAGGGGGTGTTCTAAGGTGTGGGAGAGGGAGAATGAGGTCTGGAATGGGGTGTTTTCAGTGGGTGAGAGAGGAGCTACGAATTTGGGCTGTGAGGGAGGCACAAGTGGGTGGAGGGAATGTGAGTTTGAATTTTCTTTGATGGGGAGTGATCAATGGTGGTCTTGGGGATGGGAAGAGGTGTCTTGGGAAGGTGGAGTGAGGTTTGGGGAAGGGAAATGGGTAGTTGGGGGTTGGAAGGTGGAGTGGGGATTGGGTGGAGCTCTCTTGGGACTAGGGGGTGGAATAAAGAGGGTTATGGGGAAGGGGAGGGGTTTAAATGGGGTAGGTGGGAGATGGGGTGGTTGGGAAGGTGATTGAATGAGGGGAGGGGAGTTAATGAGAGGTAAATGGGGAGGAGAGAGAAAATTCCGAAAATTGGGATGGAGGGAGAGAGAGAGATATTGAAGAGAAGGCTAGAGGGATTTGGAGTATATCTGGAATTCAATATTCATGCATAAGTTGTTACATATGAGGAGTGGGGTGGCCTATTTATAGGCACATGACTTTTTCACAAAGGACCCTAACAAAAGACACAATGACTAATAACCGAAGGGAAGGGGGGTGTCCATGGGCCTAGCCCAATGAGATGGGCCCAATAGCCTATCTAAACAACACAATGACTTAGGACATTGGTAGATAACCTACTAACCTAGGTACATGACTCAAATAAAGAGAAAATTACATGATTAAGACTCAAAGAAAAATACATGACTCGACTAACAAACACTTGAGGAACATAATGGCGCTTGCCGACGAGCAATCCGAGTCCGGAGAAAATGTGGAGGGGCAAGGGATGCCCTCATCATTCTCTCTCTAGTTTCTCTCTCATCTCTCTTCCCACTCTCATTCTCTTATTAATAAACGGAGAAGATAATACATCATCAGAATAATATAAATAATTAATAAACACTTGGACGGAGGATTTGAACCTATTTTGGATAATTTCACCATTCTTTACGTATCTGGGACGGGAAAATTATCTTTTCCCACGCAAGGACTTCTACGGGAGGTCGAGTGAGATACTAAGTTTAATTCGGAAGACCACCCTAAAGGTAGGCATGATAAACCGAGTGCATGTTATTTGTTATTTACATTTATTTGATTTGAAATGTGATTTAAGTCATTGATTTATTTAACATAATGATATATGTTTAGAATCAGTTATTTATTTAGTTACCATTCTGTAAAAATATTATTTTCCTCTCTAATCTCTCTCTAATTTCTCTCTAATGTCTTTCTACTTTCTCCCTCTACTTTCTATCTCTACTCTCTCTCTACTCTAATCTCTTCGAATGTTATATAATAGTAATTTATTTAGTTAATAAATTTGACCCACTACCCTTTGATTAAAATCTAATTCCTGATATTAAAATACGATGCAGTTATTTTGTAAGGTTCAATGACAAGTTTTAAGTATTGAGACGACTATGTAATAAGCATCATAATAAGAATAAAAATTTGATTAAGTATATGGACTGTGTCACTTTAAGGAGGTGTGGGGCGACAAACCGTAGTTAGCTTCCACTACGGGATTAGGCCCATTTCCGAGGATAATCGGACTTCTGAAAAATCCGGAACCCAGAATAAAAAAATTATCTGGAGAATGGTGGAGTATTAACTCCCGATCCTGCGTGGTTGATCAAGGCCGACAGGCTCCAGCGTTTAGACCTTTTGTCTTTATGTCGACGTATGGATGTCTAGGTATGTGTTTGCTACTGCTTTTAGTGACGGGATGCCTGTCCAATATATGCTGCCAAATAATATGAAGTTCATATTTGATATATGACTTTGATATGATCTGAAAATAAGTTCATCTGTATAAGCTCTGATTTAGGTAAGATATGTACTATGCCATTTATATATAAGTCAGATAAGATTTGTTATACGCATTTGTTATACGCATTTACTTATTATATTTCCTTCGCATTCATAGTATACGTACAATCCAGTGAAATTGTGACTAGCTTTATATATATCATGGATTTGCACAGTTTAGTATATGATAAGCATGTGATTAGTTTTAATGCCTACTGAGTCTTTGGACTCACTTTCGTTGCCTAACCATTTCAGAAAATTGACCAGTGTGCATCTTGACTCCGACGGGCGGTAGGTCGGAGGATGATCCCGGGTTTAATTTGGATTCCGCTGCGTAGAATAAATAGATTTAGTTTTCTTTCGAATAATGAATGTAAATATAACTTTTGAGTAGAGATATGTAGTACTCTGTATACGATGTAAATTATGAGTGTTTATCTTATGGAAATTGTATGGTTATGTTTCTTTTGGAATATGTGATGGTTTGGCCTTTAACGTCTTGCAAATATCTTGCCTCACAACACTTCCGTACATCCGCTGTGACGTCCCCGGACACGATGCGGGATCGCGGGAAGGGGGCGCCACAGAGAGTGGTATCAGAGCAAGGTTGTGAGGCTTGAAATTATTTGCAGCCATCTGAATTTATATACCATACCACGAGATCGTAAGAATTTATTTTTGGAATTTGATATCAAACCTAGAATCATACTAATTCGGATTAGTTCTCCCTCGCAGGAGATGGCTGGGAGTGATAGGGTTGAGGTTAATACTTCTCCCGAGGAGTCTGTGCCCTCAAATGGGACATCACAAGGAGTTGTCGGGGAAACAATTCATGGCGAGCTTGCTCCCGGTGGCAAGGCGCGTTACTATTCAGGGTGTGTCAGATTTAGGAGGCTTCACACAAGCTTTTCAAGGGTTAGTGCAGACTATGCAATTACAGGCCCAAACTCATGCAATGATGTAAGCCCAGTTACAAACCCGTGTGCAAGAACAACCGAATAGGGCAGCATGCGCTACCCTGATGGAGAAATTCAGACATATGAGTCCTCCTTCTTTTAAGGGGGAGAGTCACCCGGAGATTGTGAAAAACTGGGTGAGAGAAATTGAGAAGGTTTTCACGGCCATTAGATGTGCAGAGCAGGACAAGGTGATATTAACTACATTTATGCTAAAGGACCGTGCGGACGAGTGGTGGAGGTCTGCACTTAGAACCACTTTCAGAAATAGAGAGACGGAGATTGGCTGGAATGAATTTCTTGATATCTTCCATGCAAAATTTCTCCCTCAGCATGTGAAGGACAAGAAAGAAGTAGAACTTTTAAATCTGACTCAAGGAGGTATGTCAGTTGCTGATTATGAAGCAAAATTTACAGAATTAGAAAAGTATGCCCCTTATATTTGTTCAGATGAGTTTAGAAGGGTGAAGAAATTTGTTAGAGGTTTGAGAAGTAACATTAGAAGTAGAGTTGCGATCCTTGAGCCTCGAACTATGGCAGCAGCTTTGAGGACTGCTTTTATTGCAGAAACTGAGTATGCGGAATTCTTAGTGGAAAGACAAAGGGATAATGCAAAAAGGGGTAATTTTGGTTCGATTGTAACGAAAGATAAGTAGCCAAAGATGACTTTTCCAGAGAGAGTTCAACCAGTTAGGAGAGATACTATGCCAGCTTGTCAACAGTGCGGGATGCAGCATAGAGGCAATGAATGTTGGCGGGCTGCAGGTAAATATTTTTCATGTGGTCAGACAGGGCATATGATAAGGGATTGTCCCACAAGGCCAAGACAAGATCAGCAACCACAACAACAGCGGAGAGTTCAAGCCAGAGTATATGCACTAACAAGGGAAGACACCCGAGATGCCAATGCAGTAGCAGAAGATATTCTTCTTATCGATGATATGCATGCAAAAGTTTTATTTGATCCGGGTGCTACACATTCATTTATTTCTCTGAGATTTGCTGAATTATTGAAAGATAAACAAATTGTGAACACTGATGAGATGTCCATTAACACACCAACTGGGGAGATAGCTAGAACGACTTCTGTTATTCATAGCATTGATGTGGTGATTCAGGGGAGGATTATGCCAGCATGTGTGTATCTGCTGGAAATGACTGATTTTGATGTCATCTTGGGAATGGATTGGTTAGATACAAATTTTGCCCTTCTAGATTGTCATGGAAAGAAAGTAATTTTTTAAAAACCTGGGGAGCAGACATTTCACTATCAATGTCCGAGCCACCGTTCTAGTAAAACACTACTTTCAGCACTTAAAGCTTTGAAATTGCTTAGAAGTGGATGTCAAGGTTATTTGGCTAGTATAGTGACTTTTCCTTCTAATGAAATTATGAAAATCACCTCAGATATTGATATTGTCAGGGAATTTCCAGATGTGTTCCCTAAGGAACTTCCGGGTTTACCACCACACCGAGAGGTGGAGTTCACTATTGAACTCTCACCGGGTACTTTACCCATTTCCATTCCTCCCTACGGAATGGCACCAGCCGAATTGGCAGAGTTGAAGAAACAATTATAAAAACTACTAGATAAGGGGTTTATTCGACCAAGTGTGTCACCTTGGGGTGCTCATGTTCTGTTTGTTAGAAAGAAAGATGGGTCGCTTAGACTATGCATTGACTATAGGAAGTTGAATCAAGTGACCATTAAGAATAAGTACCCTTTGCCAAGGATTGATGATTTATTTGATCAGCTACGAACTGTCACAGTATTTTCAAAGATTGATCTCAGATCTGGATACCACCAATTAAGGATAAGGGAAGAAGATATTTCAAAAAATACTTTCAGAACACGATATGGGCATTATGAATTTTTGGTTATGCCATTTGGGTTAACTAATGCACCAGCAGCATTTATGGATTTGATGAACAGAGTTTTTCAAACATATCTGGATATATTTGTAGTGGTGTTTATTGATGATGTGTTGATCTATTCTCCTACTGTTGAAATTCATCAAGAACATTTAAAATTGTGTTGGAAACTTTAAGGAAACATCAACTCTATGCGAAATTCAGTAAATGTGAATTCTGGTTAGATAAGGTTCAATTCTTAAGACATATCATCTCTGGTGATGGAGTGTCTGTTGATCCAGCTAAGGTTGACGCAGTTTTGCAATGGGAAAGACCGAAGAATGTCAGTGAGATTAGGAGCTTTTTGGGTCTTGCGGGTTACTATCGTAGGTTTATTGAAGGTTTTTCTTCTATTGCATCTCCTATGACCAAATTGACTAGGAAAGGAGTTCCTTTTGAATGGTCAGATGAATGTGAAATGAGTTTTCAGGAATTAAAAATAAGGTTAACAACAGCCCCAGTGCTTACTTTACCTTGTGGGTCAGGAGGATTTGTGATATATACAGATGCCTCTAGAAAAGGACTAGGATGTGTCCTGATGCAGAATGGCAAAGTAGTAGCTTATGCATCCAGACAATTAAAGACCCATGAAATGAATTATCCAACACATGATTTGGAGTTGGCAGCGGTGGTACATGCTCTGAAGATTTGGCGCCATTATTTATATGGTGAGCAGTTTGAAGTATTTACAGACCATCAGAGTTTAAAATATATTTTCTCTCAGAAAGAATTAAATTTAAGGCAAAGACGGTGGATTGAATTTTTGAAGGATTATGATTTCACCTTAAATTACCACCCAGGAAAAGCAAATGTGGTAGCAGATGCACTCAGCAGGAAGAGGTTAATGGCAATCCAGTTGCGCCAAACTTGGAAAATGAATCTGATGTAGTGGAGTATTCTCCAGTATGCAAAGGGAAGAATTTATTTTTGGCCCAACTAACTATTCAGTCTGCAATGGTTGAGCGAATTGTGCAAGCACAACTGAATGATCAGCAATTACAAAAATTTATTGGCACACCGAGTTTTACTCAAAGTGCAGACGGGGCAATCAGATTTCAGGGAAGATTATGTGTACCTCGGAATGAAGAAATAAATAAAGATCTCTTGACTGAGGCACATAAATCTCGATATTCTATTCACCCAGGCAGTACAAAAATGTACAAAAACATGAAAAGATAGTTTTGGTGGATTGGCATGAAGAAAGATATAGCAGACTTTGTCAGCAAATGTCTTACTTGTCAACAAGTAAAGGCAGAGCATCAAAGACCAGCAGGACCATTACAGTTGATGGAAATTCCACAGTGGAAATGGGAGCATATCACTATAGATTTTGTGATGGGATTACCAATGACTAGGAGAAAACATGATTCTATTTGGGTAATTGTTGACAGGCTTACTAAGTCAGCCCATTTTCTGGCAATCACAAAGACACAATCATTAGAGGATTTAGCCAATTTGTATATTAGAGAGATTGTGAGACTTCATGGTGTGCATGTGTCTATTATTTCAGATAGGGATGCCACGTTTACAGCAAAATTTTGGAGGAGTTTACAGATAACATTGGGAACACAATTGAAATTTAGCTCAGCTTTTCACCCTCAAACAGATGGACAATCAGAGAGAACCATTCAAACACTAGAAGATACGTTGAGGGCATGCAGTTTAGACTGGAAAGGCAGTTGGGATGAACATTTGCAGTTAATTGAGTTTGCATATAACAACAGCCATCATGCAAGCATAGGAATGGCACCATATGAAGCATTATATGGTAGACCGTGTAGGTCACCTGTTTGCTGGGATGAGGTTGGTGAGCGAAAATTGATTGGGCCACAGATTATACAAGATTGTATAGAAAAGATTGATTTGATTAGAAAAAGATTACTAACAGCTCAGAGTAGGCAGAAAAGCTATGCTGATCAAAGAAGGAGAGATCTACAGTTTGCTGTCGGGGATCACGTATTTCTGAAAGTTTCGCATACTAGAGGAGTAATGAGATTTGGCAAGAAAGGCAAGCTCAGTCCAAGGTATGTTGGACCATTTGAAATTTTAAGAAGGATTGGAGAGGTGGCATATCAGCTGGCTTTACCACCATCATTGTCAGGAGTTCATGATGTATTCCGTGTGTCCATGTTAAGAAAATATATGCCAGACTCATCCCACATTATAGAGCATGAGCAGTTAGAAATTCAGCCAGATCTTACATATGAGGAGAAACCAGTTCGCATTCTCGATCGAAAAGAACAAGTGCTGCGAACAAAGATAATTCCTTTGGTGAAGATATTGTGGAAAAGCATCCCAACAGAAGAAGCTACTTGGGAGATGGAAGATGATATGAGGAACAAATATCCGTAGCTATTCGGTACGTATTGAGTATATTTTTAAATTTCGAGGATGAAATTTATTTAAGGGGGAGAGATTTGTAACATCCAAATTCATCCGAAAGATAGTTAAATATCTTATAGTAAGTCTATATGAATTTTATGTTACCTTAATTAAAGTCTAGTACCTTGAACGGTATTGTTTAACGAACCTTATTAAGTAAATCAAATAGCTATCTCAATTTAATAATGTATAACTTTTCATAGGAATGTCAGAATATAATCAATATTAGGTCCGTTGGATAGAGAATTCAAAAATCTACAAATTTCATGTTGAACACTTTTTCAAATTTTGACGTTTGATAGGTCAAATATATGATAGAATGAATTAGTTCCTTAAACTCTTGTTATTGATAAACATTTAGTAGATTTTTACATAAAAATCCATACAAATTCAAAAAAAAAAGTATAATAACTGACTTTTTTTTTCTCCCCACGTAACCCCCCCCCCCTCCATCCTTATCTCCCTCCTCATCCTTATCCCCTCCCCTCCTTCTTATCCCCTCCTTCTCATTCTTATCTTCTCTTCCCCTCTCCCCTTATATATATCCCCACTCCCCCTCTCCCTCTCCCACATTCTCACCTTCTCCCCCCAACTCTCCACTCTCTCTCTACCCCTCTCTTCCACACACACACTCTCTCTTCTTATTTTTTTTTATTTTCTCTTTTCTATTCTCTCTCTGCTCTCTCTCAATTTTATCTCTCTACTCTTTCTTTACTTTCTCTCTCTATTTTCTCTCTCTACACCCTCTTTATTATCTCTCTCTCTATTTTATCGCTCTACTTTCTCTCTCTACACTCTCTTTACTTTCTCTCTCTAATCTCTTTAGTTTCTCTCTTTTTATCTACTTTCTCTCTCTATTCTCTATACTTTCTACTTTCTCTCTCTATTTTCTCTATCTAAATTCTCTCTACTTTCTCTCTCTAATTTTTATCTTTAAATATCTCTCTACTTCTCTCCAAACTCTCTCTTTACTTTCTCTCTCTCTCTCTCTCTCTAACTTTCTCTCTCTAACTTTCTCTCTCTAATTTCTCTCTCTAATTTTTCTCTTTAAATATCTCTATATTCTGCTCCCTCTTTACTTTCTCTCTCTACTTTCTTTCTCTACTCTCTCTCTACTTTCTCTCTCTAGTTTCTCTCTCATCTCTCTTCCCACTCTCATTCTCTTATTAATAAACGGAGAAGATAATACAGCATCAGAATAATATAAATAATTAATAAACACTTGGACGGAGGATTTGAAGCTATTTTAGACAATTTCACTATTCTTTACGTATCTGGGACGGGAAAATTATCTTTTCTCACGCAAGGACTTCTACGGGAGGTCGGGTGAGATACTAAGTTTAATTCGGAAGACCACCCTAAAGGTAGGCATGATAAACCGAGTGTATGTTATTTGTTATTTACATTTATTTGATTTGATTTTATTTGAAATATGATTTAAGGCATTGATTTATTTAACATAATGATATATGTTTAGAATCAGTTATTTATTTAGTTACCATTCTGTAAAAATATTATTTTCCTCTCTAATCTCTCTCTAATTTCTCTCTAATATCTTTCTACTTTCTCCCTCTACTTTCTATCTCTACTCTCTCTCTACTCTAATCTCTTCGAATGTTATATAATAGTAATTTATTTAGTTAATAAATTTGACTCACTACCCTTTGATTAAAATCTAATTCCTGATATTAAAATACGATCCAGTTATTTTGTAAGGTTCAATGACAAGTTTTAAGTATTGAGACGACTATGTAATAAGCATCATAATAAGAATAAAAATTTGATTAAGCATATGGACTGTGTCACTTTAAGGAGGTGTGGAGCGACAAACCGTAGTTAGCTTCCGCTACGGGATTAGGCCCATTTCCGAGTACAATCGGACTTCTGAAAAATCCGGAACCCAGAATAAGAAAATTATCTGGGGAATGGTGGAGTATTAACTCCCGATCCTGCGTGGTTAATCAAGGCCGACAGGCTCCAGCGTTTAGACCTTTTATCTTTATGTCGACGTATGGATGCCTAGGTATGTGTTTGCTACTGCTTTTAGTGACGGGATGCCTATCCAATATATGCTGCCAAATAATATGAAGTTCAGATTTGATATATGACTTTGATATGATCTGAAAATAAGTTCATCTGTATAAGCTCTGATTTAGGTAAGATATGTACTATGCCATTTATATATAAGTCAGATAAGATTTGTTATACGCATTTGTTATACGCATTTACTTATTATATTTCCTTCGCATTCATAGTATATGTACAATCCAGTGAAATTGTGACTAGCTTTATATATATCATGAATTTGCACAGTTTAGTATATGATAAGCATGTGATTAGTTTTAATGCCTACTGAGTCTTTGGACTCACTTTCGTTGCCTAACCATTTCAGAAAATTGACCAGTGTGCATCTTGACTCCGACGGGCAGTAGGTCGGAGGATGATCCCGGGTTTAATTTGGATTCCGCTGCGTAGAATAAATAGATTTAGTTTTCTTTCGAATAATGAATGTAAATATAACTTTTGAGTAGAGATATGTAGTACTCTGTATACGATGTAAATTATGAGTGTTTATCTTATGGAAATGGTATGGTTATGTTTCTTTTGGAATATGTGATGGTTTGGCCTTTAACGCTTTGCAAATATCTTGCCTCACAACACTTCCGTACATCCGCTGTGACGTCCCCGGACACGATACGGGATCGCGGGAAGGGGGCGCCACACCGGTCTGGTCTGGTACGTGGCGGGACGCACGGGTCGGTGCAGTCCACTTCGACCCGACCACGACCCACGGCCCGGCTGTCCGCTGACCGCCTGAGGCGGGCCGGGTCGTGTAGGTCAGGCCGACCCGGACCGAGATGTAAAACCATGCTCTTACATCAACACCGAGTGATCTTTCTGGTACGGAACAAGTAATCTACAAACACAAACACATCATTGTTCCTCTTACATAGTGCTCCTTAAACAATTTAGTAAAACTCTGAATAAAAGCACCCACGATCACCATGAAGTGAATACAGTGGAGGAAGAACAAAACACCTCAGAACTCACACAGCGGCACGTTGTCACGCCCTTGCGAACTCGCGAACAGGACGAAGGAGGTGAACTCACGAACGTGGGGTGAAGGATACGTGGTTGAGTGGGTTATTTCCCCACTCAGGTGCACCACAAGAGTACCACCCAATGTGGGTTTTTTTTTTTTAACCTAGTCGGATCCTTCTCCAGGTGATTACCTAATTAAATTACAGCTTCTCTTTCCCATTTATCCCACCCCAGTACGTACTGCATCCACGCCAAGGACATCCGGGATCCTTCTCCAGGTGATTAAATCCGCTCTCAACATCATCATCATCATCGCCATCAAACCCCTCCTACGTCCTTCTCCAAGTAATGTGGAATCATGGGTATATGAAATGTAATTGGCCTTCAATTTCTTTGGGCAGCATACCGGCGCCGGTGGGTGAAGTGTGGGAGGGTGGGGGGACGAGAACTGCACCGCAGTGCTAACATCCGGAGGCATCACTGGGCGTGCGGGTTCTCTTTTTTGAAGCAGGCCCGCGCCACGTCCGTCCGTACGTCTAAGCCTCGTCGAGACGCAAGACAACTTCGACCTGCTGGTGATGCGACGATTGGAAGTGTTGGTCGTGCCCCAGCGGCTGCAGAAATCTCCATGCACAAGTGAAGACCAAAGAATTAAGTTTTTACTTCTTGCAGCTGGTTGGATGCTACTATATACACTGCCCATTAATATATACAGATAATTGGGTGTGCTCTGAGTAGGATCAGAAATTTGTTGATCATCTGGTTATAGCATGCATGCTGCCGAAGAAATGTAATGCACTGACTAGGATCAATTTGTTTGCTTATCATGTAATTGTATATATCACAGTGTCAGTGCTGCAGATCACAGAGTTCTAGCTATAAGATAACGAGAACCATGAATGACTATCTTCATCACGTATAAATTTAATAAGAAACGAAGCCTAAAATCTTTGATTATTATGCTCTGGAGGATGGGTTTCTTTGTAGTCAATCTTCTGTCACGTTCCTGTGTGTCCCGACCCCTAAAGACGAAAGAACTCACGGCTCAAAGCTCTCTTCTCGATCCCTGTCGTCCTAACCGAGACAAAATGGCAGGCCCCTAAGCGCCTTCGATCCCCCCACCCCACCACCACCACCACCACCAATACCCAACCAAAATAAGAGAACAAGAAAACTACCCACTCAGAAGGTTACCTCTAAGAACATTCTCTGTTCAGAAGTGAGATATGTAACCCACGAGCGCAGGCTTCACAGACTTGGTGATGTTCACTGACTCGTAAACAGTCTAATACCTGTCCAGGACGATGCCGGTTGGCTCGGGTAGACTTGGCCATGTCACATGTTTGAAGTTTTTTTTATTTTATCTGTAAATTTTGTTGAAATGTTTGGATTGTTTATCCTATATTTTAATTTTTAGAACTACTATTCTATTAATTTAAACTATATATGAATTATTTAGACTCCTTTTTATTTGAATTAAAATTTTAATATTATATTGTTATTAGATAATCAAGAAATCAATAAATTAGATATCAGAGTTTCATATTCTTCCATCGTGAAATGTAAGATCTATAGTTAATGTAATATCATTACATCATTATCATAAATTTTATTTTTTAAATCTTATACTATTATTTTAATCAGCAATGACATATCAGATCGATTCACCCCACGTCATGGCTCAAGGTCACCCTAATCTGATACGAGTTGTCCGACTCATACCGAGTCGATCCTAGTCGACAAACCATGACCCAACTCATCTAGATATGCTCGTAAATTGTATACTCTGCCTGAAATTCTAGGTAGATATAAATGTGATAATTTGGATTAAAATTAAAGTATATAAGTTACTGTGAAAGTATGTTGGCATGCTGAGATTATGGATCTGCAAGTGTGAATGAGAATATAAAGATCGCATTTGAAAGAAGTGTAACCTGCCGTCAAACTTCAGGTATGGAGGCTTCCGATTTCCGGTGTCACATCAGCTCGTCAAGTTTAATAATCCAGCAATTGGCTTCATGCGTCCCTCGGGTGGAGTAACACGTTACACCTCTCATCACCAGCTTTGGCAGTCACCATTCTGTGTATGAAAATTTTTATAATTTGGGAAAGGGCGGGGGCCGCGCGAACGCAGGCCCCCACTGCCACAAATTACGACGTCCACTCTCCCACTTGGGGAGATGGTAGACGGGCGCTCCCACCAAGTGCAATGTGGGCCGCCAACCTAGGCCATGGGCCTTGCTGATCACCCATCGACCCCGTCCAGGTAAGTATGGTCCAGCAGTTGGAGGGCTTTCTCTTTTATAGCATTTCCGGGTTTCTCCCGAGCTCTAACACCCGATGTGGGATTAAACTGCTTCCCCTTTTTCCAGCCAACTCTCACGTGGCGGCCCATCCATGCATGATCTCACCTTACGCGTCATGATGCCATCAATCGAGTGTGAACAGCTCAAATGGGAACCAGTGCCCCAGAAGAGACGATCAGAAGGCCAGGTATGCGCCACGGTCTCACCGTTTCATCTGGCTCAACCGTGAATCGTCCTTCCCCGTACCCACAGCAAGAACAACAGCAAACCGAGACAAGAACTAGTTAAGAAAGACCGAACATTTTATTAAATAACTGGATATTTTAAAGAGTTGTAAAGAAATATCTAAACTGGAGAGGGTAATCCTTACATATGAAAAGTATAGAGGTTAGAAACGAAAAAACCTATTGGCTAAGTTGTCGAGACTTTTTATAAAAGTTGGGGATCAATATATAATAATTTAAAAATGTAGGTGGTTATTTCTAGTCCGTGTTCTCCGTGGAGGAGGGAGGTAGGACCGGGTTCCGCGCCTGCGTTTCGTCTCCGTACAAGGCAGTGTTTTAAAACTGATTTGGTTGGTCCGATCGGTTAATCTGTCGTTAGATTTCAAAATCAAGTTAAAGTAATACTTAGATCACTTAAGATTTAAAATCCGTTCAAACCCATTTAACCCGGTCCAACCTGATTAATCTGACTCAACCCGGTAAAATCAGAGTGACTCATGCGAGTAAGAGACATTTTTTTCTATTTTTGACTATAATGTATGTCGTGTGTAATAAATTACTTTAGCCGGACAATTTCAGCAAGCTTCAAAATAATTATTATGATTGTTCAGTGTGCTTCTAAGTTTCATGGTAACCTACACCTTTATTTTTATGTTGGAGGACTCTAAGTTTAATTAATTAGTCATCTATGGTGTGTTTACAAAGGAAGAAGTGCAAACTTTGCAATGAAATTAGTAAATATTATCATTATCTGCATAAAAACTCAGATGCAATGGGTGTCACCTTCATGGACAGGTAAAATTTCTAGTGTTCTGTCTGATCATGGTAGTTTAAAATTTTTTTTGCATGAGCTTAAGATTATTTATGTTATTAAGAACTTCGTGATGGTACATGCTATAACAGGAAAGTAAAGAAGTTCCAACGTGCTTCGTGCAAGAGAGATTATTGTTTCCTGTTCATTTCATTTTCCATTTGCCATGTTTCAAAATTTTGTTTGACATTCTAATGATGGCATGGTTTTCTTGTAGATATTGGTCTTATTCTGTGCAATACAGTAACTATGGAGGTGCACTAAGGGATGTACAAGTTCTTGAGATTTCCCTGTAGATAATCTCAGTAGGTCGGATTGAAAAATTTTCTCCTCTATTCTTGGCAGATTGAAAGGTTTCCAGAATTAGTTGGAACTAAATGTGTCCCACTGCCTTCTCATAACATTGATAGCTATTTAATTTGATCTAACATTGGCCATCATCAATTCCATATCTACATTATTTCTAACAACGCTGATTAGAATCTTACATAAGATTGTGATTAAATACAATCATTACCTCTAAAGCCACCCCCTCCAAAAAATGAATGTGAGTGCTTTGCCTTTGATTTACTTCTTTCTTGGTTATCTTTTCTTGCTATTACATGTGGGTAGAGGTTAGTTCACTTTTGGCAGAGGGGAGCTAAGAACACAGATTTTCTGGAATGCCAGCCTATGATGTCCATTTATTAGCTCTCCAGCACTTTGCCAATCATGATGCAAGGGAGGGCATGCCAAACAATGAGGTCTTACATTCATACATATAGCTTTTTTTTTTTACACTCATGCAATGTTATCAACTCTTGCCTTGGTTTAGTTTTGGTTTGACCTCGCATGGCTATAAGAGTAGCTCATTGTTCAACTTCTATTCAGGTATGTTAGTTTTTTACCATACATGCTTTGTTTGTACATATTTTCAATCTATATCATATCTCTCAAGTCATTTGGCATCAGGATTGCCTACTGTTATCCATGAGGGTACAATGACAATATGATATTACGTTTCATGTCTCCAATGTGTGGCTAGTTGTTGAAAGGTTGTCGGGCAACTCTAAAGTCTACTGTACAATCTCAAATTCTTGCTATACTATTTGTCTTTTTTCATTTCATGTTAGAACTTGGATGCCGAGGATGATTATCATTTAGTTTATTTTAGTAAGTAATGATGGCAGAAAAAATGTAATACTTATACTAGTATCCAAAGTAATATTTTATTTGCAGGCATAAAATGTATAGTACTCTTTTAGTATAGTATACTGATCAATTGTATGCATCATTTTGTTTGCAAGTAACACATAGTTTACAATAGTCAAGTATGATACCCAAGCTCTAACTTATTTCAAGCCGGCCAAAGTGATCATCGAAGACGCAATGGAAAAATTGTTTTTTTTTGTGTCGTGTCAATGAAAAATATTGTTGACAATGAAAAAGATTGTGGTTGTAATATCCCGGACTTTTGGATCCTTCTTCGTGGGTCCCGGATCTGGTTTCTCGGAGTGTCCGACTCCGTTGTGTTCGAAATTTCGTTTCGGGCATCTTTCGTGTTTGGATCGGCGCGATTCGGAGTTGTTTCGGAGGCCCGGAAGCGTTCCGCGGCTTTTCCACGCGTGTTTTCCGATTATCGGTGTGTGTTTCGGTAATTCATTCGGAACCTCGCTGCGGGTGAACCGGGTCGTTCAACTGGGCGCAAGTGATACCGTTGCGATCGGTGCGTTCCGAGGATCCCGAAAATGTAATTTTCTATTTTTTGGTATTTTCTGAATTTTCAGATTTTCTATAAATATATCACTTTTCTCTCTCTCCCCTCACCCTCTTCTTCTTCTTCTTCCTTCTCTTCTCCCCACCGTGACCACCGCCCTTCCCTCCCCCCTTTTCTCTTATATGTAACTTTATGCTCTTATTAATGAAAACGCTTGTCTGGTGGTCGGGGTGGAGCGTCCTTCCCCTTCCGCAATGAAGGGGTGAACGGGAATCCTCACCTCACCTTGCAAGTATTACCTTCAGTAAAACAAAAGAGAAGGAGAGAACCGAGAGAAACGAGAGGGGAGTGAGAGAGAATGAGGATAAGAGGGGGTAAAGGGTGATTTAAATAGGAAATATTTTATGATTTTAAAATTTTTATAAAAAAATAGAGAAAAATTATCTCCACGATCCTCGAAAATCGCACAACACGACTGCATTACCCCAGAGCCAGAAAACACATGATTTTACCACATACGGGGATCCGAGAGCCCGATAACCAGAATTCTAATTTAATTATAAAATACTATCCAGGATCTGTGAAAATATTCCGAAATCCACGCATTCATGATCCGAAAAGCTCGGGTCATTACAAGGTGCAACAAAGAAAAAGAACATTGTGTTCTCTTCAAAAGGTGGATACTGCAAGAAATCTTGAACTTGGAGCATCTTCTCAAAAGTAATGAGTTCTTCGTCAAAACTTCTTCACGGGGATCAAAAGAGAGTGATGTCCAAATCACTATTTCTCATATTTTTTACTAGAACTTTTTTCTTGATGCATGTGTATATAATATTAATAAAAATATAAACAATAAATTTAATTTATTTAGTTTGGTTTGATTTAGTTTCACATGTTATGAAATCGAATCGAACCGAATAATTTGATTTGATTTTTCGATTTGAACTTAATTATGAGCAATCCTATTTAACGGGTTGAGAGGTGAAATTACACTTTGATGTCAAATGGTTTATAGTGGTGAGTTAGCATCCTTATATCAAGCGGTTCTTAGTGAAAATTTTAAGGTGTACTTAGGTAGTGGACGTATGTTAGCATGGTGACATCCGAACCACTATAAAATCCCCGTGTTCTTTTTTTGCGTTCAACTCATTATCACCCTGTTCTTGTTGAGATTATGTACGATGTGTGATAAATTTTTAAATTTATTTTGTGGAATATTGTGTTAGGATTTGAATTAATAATCTTATTCATCTCTCCTCTCTTATTTGATTTAAATTTTCTTTCACACGGTAATAAAAGAAAGAAAAATGAATGTAAATAATACTTACTATTCAAGTGAATAGTAATTACTATTCGCATTTTTTTTCTGGTCACGTATCTCAATTAAAATAAATGACTTACGTCTCGATCTAAGTTAGAAGACCTTGAGTCTTAGAATAAAAATTTAAAAAACTGAAGAAATAGGATTAATGTGAGACGGTCTCACTATATGCATACGTCTTTATTTCATCGTATATAATTCAAATGCAAATCGGGTGGGACCCAAGGATTTGGACGGTGACCTGTGAGTTGCCTTTTGCCGTAGTTCCTGTACGTCTAATCGCGGTAATTTTTGGCACCGAGTTGGCTGACTTGAGTTCACATTTGTTTGCGTCCAAAAATTGAGAAAGTACATGTTCTAAAAATTTTAATATTATATATATATATACTCCAAAAATTGAAAAAGTACATGTTCCAAAAATTTTAAATATATATATATATATATATATATACACACGCACGTATACAAACACCCCTTTTCTCCCTCGTAAGTCGTAACAAAGAGCGTCTCAAAAAGATTCCCTCCTTACTCTCACTTCTGAAGTCAGAAGCTGAGTTCCCTGATGCAATCGGGTTTACAGCCTTCGATAATTGATGGTCGGTCACAAAAAGGGGCGAAGATCACAGGTCTGGAGAGGAGGGCGTGGGGGAACAGACGCACCGCCCGCGACCGCCGCCGTCCAATTAAGCCATGGTGGCTGCGCAGGTGCACGGCCTCAAGTACCTGTTGGGCATTCAGCCCATTCCGGTCGACCGGCCGGGATTTCCGGTCGACCGGAACCGGTCAACCGCCCGGACACTACCGGTCGACCGGTTTTCCCAGGGAGCTAAGTCCCGTTTGTCTGAGAATTTCCGGTCGACCGGAAATGTAGGTCCGGTCGACCGGTAGCCCCGAGGCAGCCAAAGTTGACCTTTTTGTTCCAAGTCCGAAATCAGATATTTTACTTGGATTGTTTAATCCAAAAGTCATGGGATTAGGCAGGTTTGGTGGATCTGGTCCCTGGGTTGTCCCTTGACCATCCTAGATGTATAAAACATCTTGTTGGGGGTCTAATACCATGATCCAAGGTGTTTTTCAAGGAAGCCATCAAGAGAGAAAAGATGGGTTACTGTAGCTCCGGGAAGAAAGTGTTGCAGACGAAGAAGAAGAAGAGCAAGGGAAGATCTTCATCAGCTGAATAGGTTTCTCACTACAGGGAAAATCAGGTTTGCAGTGTGCTCAACTGTGATCGAGTAGGAGAGTTCAGTTTTGTTGGAATCCCAGTTGTTCTCTTGTAATCAAACTCAAATCTTGGCAAGAGATTTGAGTTATTTGTACTTTCATTATTGTTCATAGTGAAGTTTTCTTCTGTGACTTGCCCGTGGTTTTTCCCCTTCGCATTGGAGGGGTTTTTCACGTAAATCCTTGGTGTTCATGTGGTTGTGTTCCGATTGATTTTTCCGCTGCGTTATTCGGTCGTTCTAGATTTGTTCGTACACATAGCTTTGGGATTCATTCCCATCAGTACCGCCTCCTGCTCTCTTCCTCTCTCCTCCTTAACCTCTTCTCCTCCTCCTCTTCTTCTATCTCTATCTCTACCGCTTCTCCGTCGAGTCCCCCGCTCCGGGGTGGAGCAGGAGAGCTGCCTCGCAGGCCGAGTCCGTCGCTGCCATCCCCTGCTCCGGCCACAGAAGGGCGTTCCTGGACGGAATCCCGGTGGACGACGGCGAGGGGGAGCGCCGTCCGCCCAGGTGCGAGTGCAACACGTGCTACGCCGGCCATGACTGCTCCGAGCCACTGCCGGACTGCCCCGCCGACGTCGAAAGGTGAGAGCCGCCCCGCCCACCCCGCCGATCTAGATTCCCTCCACATCTGTGACGTTTATTATCAGTTAACCCTTCTGGGGGAGGAGAGACGACGACATGTGTCGACATCATTTAATCGTTCTCTTATATATATATATATATATATATAAGAGAGAGAGAGAGAGTTGACCTTGCGGCAAGTTTTCGATCAGCGATCCAGCTTTCTCCAACACTTCAATCTCCCCCCTCTCTCGGTGGCCAGCTGAGCTTTCCGGTGACAAAAAATCAAAAACAAGTTGGTAACAAAGAAACAAAACATATAAAAAGACTTTGGCATCCGATTTTGAAAGATCTAGGATTTCAATGGGAGATCGATGAGTGTGTTGAAATGAAAATTTCCTCCGAAGAATATATTTGTGATTGGGCTGTAATTTCTTCAATTCACGAAAATTTAATGTTTCATACCTTATAATTAATTTGTTTATGAAAATATGATGCAATAAAATATAATTAAGTTATATATATATATATATATATATAAAGAAAAAGATAACTATCACACAAAGCTTGATACTCGACATTCCTCGTGACCACCCTGCCGGCCCAACTATTACTGTATTTGATAATTAAATTTAAAATTTTATTCAATTTAAACACATTAACGTATTAGGATGAGTTGTTATTAGCCAAAGCAAGTCAGATCGAATTCGAAGGAAGCCATTGATTCAACTGCGCTAGTGCGCTCTCGTTGATCCCCCCTCACCTTCCATTAATTTCTTATATATCCTTCTGAAGCCCGTGTCAGCAAGATGAGCTGTTTGGGCCGTACAATTGTTATTAAGGATTTTGGCATCAATACCCTCCTTAAATTCTATTTATGTAAATATCTATGTATGGTCTTATTATTTCGAGTAATATCCTTTAATTTGTCGTTATTAATTGTCAGTTTACTTGACTCTGATTAATTTTTAACTAAATTCTAAAAAATATTAAAATATCTCTAATGTCTCTTGTAGAGACATAAAATCGATCTCTAGCTCTCGTACCACACTTTTCTATTATTTATCGGGGAGGATCGTCTCACACCCGTGGATGCCTACAATCACCAGAAAGAAGGGCGTCCGAAGGAGTTTCGGGCGCTACCCCAAGGGACAACCTTTCGATGCTTAAGTCATCAACGGTTCAAATGAAGAACATAGAGGAGTAGGAGAGATAGAGGAGAATGAAGGTCGCAGTAGGAGATCTGAGAGAAGTGTAGATACTCCAGACCAGTGCTCCCCGCCCCTAGTGGTCATCCGGAGAGTGCTCGTTGGGTGACAAGGTCGTACGAGAGGGATTCTCTCTCAGAGGATGAAAAGCCGTGACCTCTCTCGTAGCAGGGTGAGTAGCTCTCTGGCTTGCTTCTCTGTAGGCGTTTGTTGGTGAGATTCAATGTGTCCCTCCGTTCTTTGTCGAGGTCTCTTTTATAGGGGGTTATCCTGGTGTTGAAGGCCAATCCTTTAACAGATAAGGGCGCAAGTCATGGAGCAACGTTTCTCGCGATCGGGGCGGGAGTTGCCCGTTGAGGGGCGGCTACCCTAGAGTCGGTCGATCCCCAGACGAGTCTTACGGCGCTCGTGGAGTGTGCTCGCCCGTTGTGGAGATGAAGCCTGCGTCGTGGGGTTAACGGTTAGTCGTCGGAGAGTCCTCCGACGGTTATTGAACCTGGGCCAAGGCGCTTCATGCCGGCGCATCCGAGGTCCATTCGTCGTGGGCCGTCCGTAATCGGCCGTGGCTGACAATGGCCTGTTAGGCACGTTATGGACCGTGAGTCGAATTGAATTTTGTTGTAGATGGATCCGACATAGGCCGAGCCGAATTCTCTCTCTCTCTCTCTCTCTCTCTCTCTCTCTCTCTCTCTCTCTCTCTCTCTCTCTCTCTCTCTCTCTCTCTCTCTCTCTCTCTCTCTCTCTCTCTCTCTCTCTCTCTCTCTCTCTCTCTCTCTCTCTCTCTCTCTCTCTCTCTCTCTCTCTCTCTCTCTCTCTCTCTCTCTCTCTCTCGTATAATGTGTCTGTCAAATGACTCTTTTTACAAAAGTAGCGTAGTCTAAATTTTTATGTTTTATAAATAAAAAGTAAAATGTTTTCTACATCTTTGATGGAAGTTAACCACAAGAGTATTTTTGACATTATATTAATATAAAAATTGTTAAAATATAATATAAGAGTAAGGTTGATAACTTTACAAGTAAACTTGTAAAGACAATATAAAAAATTGTTAAAATATTAACAGCTTATAATTTCCGAAAGTTATATATCGTTGCGTAAGTTATATCTTTTGCTTCCTAGCTCTATAAGCTTCATATTTTATTTCTTTTTCATATAATTAACTTCACCTAACACTGACACTACATATATAAGCATACAGCCCCTATTGATTACGCATAATTCTGCTCCAAATCACATCTACAGCATATTACACTGTACCATAATTTGTCGACCCGGTGCGTCTCGCATCGACTCGCACGACCCGACCCGACCCAGGCTGGGATCGGGTCGGCCGGGCCGTGGGTCGCCACCGGGTCGGTCTATTATTTTAATATTATATTATATGATATTTTATATATAATGTGTATTTTTCTATTTTATTATATTATTTTATATATTATATATATATATAAAGTGATGTTTTAGAACGAGACGAACCGGATCGGATCGAGACGGGACCGACCCGACCCGACCCAGGTCGAGACCGGGTCGGCCGGGTCGACCGGGCCGACAAACCATGCACTGTACAGCTAAGACGCTTTCATAAGGAGAAACCAGTGGACTCAAATGCCCATGTGTAAGCCCCATCGCCCCTTTGGGGCTTCTTGCTTACTGCTTAGTGCTTACCTTGGCAGCGGGGATCCACTGTTCTTGGAGCCATACTGGAGGCAGCACGCCGCGGCGAGCGCCGTGCTGGTGGCGGGATGGCACCGGATGAGCTACCGGACGAACGCAGACGACCTCCTCTCCGTCGAGCTGGAGAGGCACGTCCGCCTCCTCCACGCCTCCGTCGGCAATGCCGTCACGGAGGGAAGGTTCATCCTGTTCGGCGCCGAGTCGACTAATGCAGAGCGAGTCGCCGAGATTACAGAGAACATTTTTATTTATGTGGAAGCACCGAAGGCATCCAGTCATAAGCTTATTTTATTAATTTATTGTGTGTCATAGTTAATTTGTGAGTTATTTTTAGTTCAGAGTTTATTTAGCCGGTTTGATATTTTTATTTATTTTAATAGTCGAGATATTGTCGATATCAAAGTAAAAAAGAACTTGGGTCTATTTGTAATTGTGTTTCTTTATAAATAGTAGAAGCTAACCCTAATTAGGGTTAGGCAATGGTTAGAGAAAATTTGTAAAACACGTCTGTGTGTTTTCTCCTTCCGGCGGGATGCCAAACCTCCTTCTTCTTCTTCTGGCGGAGGCCAAACTCTTCTGACTTCTTTCTGGCGGAAGCCGAAACCCCCAATTCTATCCTTCTTTTAATTTGATCTCTTTGTGTTTCTTCTTCCACGAAACCCCAACGCACTCTTCCCACTGATCCCGTTATTTTCTTGTTTTTACTCCACCGTGATACCCCACTCCGTGTTATTCTTCTCACTGTGTCTTCCAGTTGCTCTCCACCGCAACCCATCCCACTGCCAAATCACTGCTCCTTTATTTTCCATTCATTTATCTAAGTTTATTTCCCCAAGCTCTCTCTGTTCATCATCTCATCTCATGCTTCTTCCCCCCTGCAGTTCTCTCTAGATCTCCTTGCTGTTCATTCCTAACTTGTTTGCATGCAGGTGGGCTGTAGTAAAGAACGAGAACATCTACAAGAAGATGGCTCGCTACATGCTTCTAAACACCATGGGCGTCTCTCGCGATACACACCTGAGGATTCTCACGATCATGAAGGCCGTCATAGAGGGAATTAGAAGGGGAGGGGGAGGAGGAGGAGGAGACGATATCTTTCTGTTCGGGCGGCGGGTGTTGCAGGAGCGATGGCGCGGGTTGAATAAACTGGTGTCCGCCTCCTCGGGACGCTTCTCCCTTCCACGAATCCCTCCCCATTACTGCATCTACACCAAGGACATCCCGGATCCTTCTCCAGGTAGTTTTAAATGTTCCTTCTTCCATCACCAAAATGTCCCCGGTCTTCTCCAAGTTTTGTTGAAGACGGGAAGATTATGTATATAGTCTGTTCAACTTTAGTTACCAAATGAAAAGTTTGATCTTTTGGCAGCATATGGGTGGGTGAAGTGTGAGAGGGAGGAGGACGAGGACTGCAGCGCAGTTCTAAGATCCGGAGGCATCATCGGGCGTGCAGGTTCGCTTTTCGGGGCAGGCCCGCGCTACGTCCGTCTAAGCCTCCTCAAGACACAAGACGACTTCAACCAGCTGCTGCGACGATTGGAAGTGTTGGCCGCCCCATGCAGCAGCTGTAGAAACTCTGTGAAAACCGGGGAAACAAATCCTGCTATTTAATAGCTACCCATATAATAGTTTGTGATTTGAGTACGATTAAGATTAATTTGTTGCCGTTGTTGATCATGTAGTCAAATAGCCTGCTGCATGCCCAAGAGACGCATCAACCGTTTGTTGATTCATTTAATGATACCATATATGTTTGTCCATGTTGCGGACTCTGTTCTGTGCGGGCGGCCGCCGTGCACGGCAGTTTCCTCACCAATCAATAGGTGGGACTCCCACGTACCCACGGAATCAGCGCCGCAGCCGCGGCGCACTTCTTGCCGGAGATCCGGCGTACGTCTCCTCTCGCCTCGCCTCAGCGTCGTCGGCGGTCGTCGGGGAGTGGGGAGCTGCCAGCCGGGAACTGCAACTGCCCCCTCCTCATTCCCCTTACCATACTAACTTGGTTTGGAAGCGGGTAAGGTCATCGCCCCTTATTATACTAACTTACTGATACATCAACATCTGAGCCCAGGTGCGTGGAGCCCAATCTGACGGAAGATTTTCCTGTTATCCTATCCCCCTCGCCTAGGGACAACCTTTTGTTATGCATGCTCCAATAAAACACCAAAAAAAAATTGAAGAGAACCATTATTAAAAAGCCACTGCCTAATCGGTAATCACATCCCCTGCTCCTTCCACGGCAGGGCGTTCCTGGACGGGGTCCCGGCCGACGCCGAGCTAGGGTCGCTCCCCCAGGTGCGAGTGCAACGCGTGCCGCGCCGGCCATGACTGCTCTGAGCTCCTCCCGGACTGCCCGGGCGACGTCGACCCGCTGCTGTTAATATGCGGAGATTTCTCTCTACTCGCGGAGATGTTCGTTTTAGTGCCTGCTTCTACGTTGTCGTGTGAGGCCGTCGTCTCCTCGGAGTTGCCCTTGCAGGAAGCTTCTCATTTGCTTGAGAGTTTTGATCATGAAATCAAGTTATGAATTAATAAACATGAGTTTGTTTTAAAAATTAAAGGTGTTTAGTTGACAAGTGAATTGAATTTTTATCTTTATCAGGTGTGAATTTAATATCTCAAAACTATTCTTTAATCTGACCTTTAGTAAATATCCTAATCCCTAACAAAATACGATTCCTACCTAAGCATATGCAGTTCAGTAACATGGAGTTTCAATTCATTTACCTTAGGAATTAAATTACAGTCTCACAAACCCCACCTTAGAAGTTAGAATCTCAAAGAGGAGAATAAGGGGTCTTTTAGAAATCAAGGGGTCCTTAATTTGGTGATCCTTGAAAGACTATAAAATATTTTAAAATATAGTACCATGTCATTCTTCTTATATTTAGTGTCAATAATTATTGAGATAATTACAGAATTAACTCTCTTATATGAAAATGTAGAATTACCATCTTTATTTTGCTATTGCTAAAGATAACACTCTAGAATGAGCATTAGTGTAAAATTACCGGAGGTTAGTTGTCATTTAGGATATCCCTTTAGATCCATAAAATTAAATTTTTTGACAAAAATAACTTTATAAAAAGTGTTATTTTCATCGACACATTCTGAGGAGGGGGAAATCCGCATGACCCAATGCGGCCCAGAAACGTCAGGCTCGGAACGGCCCTTCATCGCTAGACCCAGTACAGCCATCGCCAATCGGCCTATAGTTCAAGAACGTTGTCCAACGAGAGACCATTCAACTTTCTTACTGAGAAGCTCAACATTGACTTTGGCAAAGATGAAAAAAGAAGAGCATGATTTTCTTAGTCCATTTTAACTTTCGTACTGAGAAGTTGCGAGATTAACTTATTGAAAATATTCATATGTTTTACGAGATCAGTTTCATTAGACATACGTAAACTGTAAACTTATTTTTTTCAAATTAATATAATTTATTTGCGAGTGATTTAGATATGTAAAACTTCTCTAATTTCTTTTACAGATCAATAGTAGTCTCAACATCGATAACGTTATACATTATCTCATCTGTCAAACATAACTGTATTATGCTCATCGACTTCAGATCAAACTCATCCCAATCTTTATCTTTCTTTCTCGATTTTGACTTTTCGAGAAGCGCTTTGTGAAGATTGTTCTGCAGCAGAATAACCTTCCCTCTCTTCTGCTATATATAAACCAAAGTTAATTTTGCCATCAAATATCTCCACCTTGAATTTTGAGAGCGACATCTTTGACAACATCTGAAGCTTGACAGAATCACATAATCTTGTCTCACAGCAGATGCCAAATGTTATGAAAATAGGGGCACTATATGTCAGCAATAATACGGATCGACAAACATGTGAATCAACATCCGAAGTGTGCATCAAAGAAAAAAATTAGAATATTTAACGATAAAATAGACATATCGAATAATAAGGAGACACTAGATTTTTATGTGGTTCGGCGTCACAAGACCACTTACCTCTACATGGAGAGCATTGAGACTTCACTATAATATAGACAAGAGAATAAAGTGAAAAAATACTCTTACACAAGGTTTGCAGACCCGAGCAACCTGCCCGACCCGATCACGGCCCGGGACGGATCGGGCGGGTCACCCAGCTACTCGGTCCGCTCGATAAGACGACGTGATTTTTTGATTTTTTTTAAATTTTATTTTTTAAAAAATAAAAATTTAATAAAGTTTTATTTAAATTATAAATAAAATATATAATTAATAATATTAGAATGTAGAGTTATTTTTTATGATAATAGATCCATACTAAATTACACATAATTAATTATATAAAAATAACATATTACACCTCTTAATTAAATATCTTATTTTAAGAGATAAAAAAAACTCCCTGAATATGTTAAAGTAAACATAGACATAATAATGACATCATTCAACTCTAGTCATGAAGTACAAAATGCCAAAACTCACTCATCTGAGTCATCTGTGAATCTCGAATCCCAATTAGAATCAGATACATGAGACGGATGACCCGTATAATTTAACTCTATCCTAATGGGTGGAGGTACATGTGGGTGAGACTGAAAATATGTAACCATCTGCACAAATAATGGGTCATGTGCAGCGATGGAGGGTACATAAAAATCTCTAAAAAAAGTCATCACTACATCTATACATTCAAGTCTATCATCTGCTACTAGTACGACTGGTACTGATGCTGCTCGAACTCTAGACGTGGAGGAAGATCATTCTCCGCCCGGTGCTAGTGGTGGGGGTACCCTAGACGTAGAAGAGGATGCCCCGGCTCTGCTATGAGAAACATATCCCTCCCGTAACTGTGTCCGAAAGTAATCTCGGACATCCTCTGGAACTAAGGAGCATGCACGGCAATCACGTCCCACTCCCGCAAGGTGCTCTGTAAATCTGTATATGCTGGTGACGGGATGTCCGCAGTATCTACAGTGCATAAATCGATCATCCTCAACAGTGTTATCATGCTCCCACGCACGGTGACGTCGTCCGTCCATGATGACTTGCAAATGTTGTAAAATTTTACATTAGTAACTTCAATGGCAAGTACAAAACTCAAGATATGAAGAAATTTACAAAACTCCGTGGTTCGTGCACGGGGCGAAAGAACGGGTGGACACCCATAAACCTTAGAGTATCCCGCATCGGCTCCTCCTACCAAGTGCTTCTTCAACCGAGACACACCTCCTCCCCAGTGTTCTATTTTACAGTAGTTGCAACGCCAACACCTACGGTTGTCATCCAACATAACTCCGTGGGACCATCCAATGTCAGTTGGATGTTCCTTAGGAGCCATAGCGTGCTTAAATGTATCTCCTAAATTTAAGAAATATAAATTATAAATATCATAAAATTTGATAATGAACTAATATAAATTATAAATATTTAATTTTTTTACAAATTAATTTTTACATACAACTATCAAATATATTTTACAAAATAAAAATTATCTAAAACATTAAATTTAGAACATGTACAACTAAACAGATTAAATAATACATTATTTGTTACAAATATAATTTTAATAAAAATAATAAATTTAATTCTACAACATGTAAAACTAAATGCATTAATTATTTAATACATGTAAATTAAATCTACATCTTTTGTTACAAAGAAAATTAAATTAACATGTAAAATTAATTACATTATTTAATACATGTAAAATATAATTTAAAATTTTTTAACCCCATCTCTCTCTCACCCCTGCCCCACCTCCACCTCCCCCACCGGCCACTGTCGCCCACCGCGTCCACCGGCCACTGCCGCCTCATCTCCCTCCCCCACTGCCCCCCCCACCCCCGCCCCGCCCCCACCGGCGACTGCAGCGGTGGCAGACCGCCCCCCCTCCCCCACCCCCACCCCCACCCCCACCCCCACTGGCGGCTGCAGCGGTGGAAAACCGCCCCTACGCCCCCCCCTCCCCCACCCCCACCGGCGGCGACAGACTGCCCCTGCGCCCCCCACCCCCCACCGGCGGCAGACCACCGCCCCCTGCCCCCCCTGCCGCACCCCACCGTCCTCCACCGGCGCCCACCGCCCCCTCCGGCCTCTCACCGGTCAGATCTGGCTGCCCCCCCCCCCACCCCCACTGCCCTCCACCACCCTCCCACGGCCCCCCACCGACGACCCTCCCCCAAACAAAAAAAAAATTCAAAAAACCACTCACTTACCTCTGATGGCCGGTCCCCACCGCCGTCCACCGCCGCTCGCCGCTGCCACTGGCCACCCTCCACTGCTGAAAGCCTGAAAAGAACGCCCCCCCATCGGCCCGTTAAATGGGCGGACCGGCACGAGCCGGCCGACCCGCACGTACCAGGCCAGCCCAGCAGTGGACCGGTCTGGTCTGGTACGTGGCGGGACGCACGGGTCGGTGCATTCCACTTCGACCCGACCACGACCCACGGCCCGGCTGTCCGCCGACCGCCTGGGGCGGGCCGGGTCGTGTAGGTCAGGCCGACCCGGACCGAGATGTAAAACCATGCTCTTACATCAACACCGAGTGATCTTTAGCGTACGGAACAAGTAATCTACAAACACAAACACATCATTGTTCCTCTTACATAGTGCTCCTTAAACAATTTAGTAAAACTCTGAATAAAAGCACCCACGATCACCATGAAGTGAATACAGTGGAGGAAGAACAAAACACCTCAGAACTCACACAGCGGCACGTTGTCACGCCCTTGCGAACTCGCGAACAGGACGAAGGAGGTGAACTCACGAACGTGGGGTGAAGGATACGTGGTTGAGTGGGTTATTTCCCCACTCAGGTGCACCACAAGAGTACCACCCAATGTGGGTTTTTTTTTTTTAACCTAGTCGGATCCTTCTCCAGGTGATTACCTAATTAAATCACAGCTTCTCTTTCCCATTTATCCCACCCCAGTACGTACTGCATCCACGCCAAGGACATCCGGGATCCTTCTCCAGGTGATTAAATCCGCTCTCAACATCATCATCATCATCGCCATCAAACCCCTCCTACGTCCTTCTCCAAGTAATGTGGAATCATGGGTATATGAAATGTAATTGGCCTTTAATTTCTTTGGGCAGCATACCGGCGCCGGTGGGTGAAGTGTGGGAGGGAGGGGGGACGAGAACTGCACCGCAGTGCTAACATCCGGAGGCATCACTGGGCGTGCGGGTTCTCTTTTTTAAAGCAGGCCCGCGCCACCTCCGTCCGTACGTCTAAGCCTCGTCGAGACGCAAGGCGACTTCGACCTGCTGGTGATGCGACGATTGGAAGTGTTGGTCGCGCCCCAGCGGCTGCAGAAATCTCCATGCACAAGTGAAGACCAAAGAATTAAGTTTTTACTTCTTGCAGCTGGTTGGATGCTACTATATACACTGTCCATTAATATATACAGATAATTGGGTGTGCTCTGAGTAGGATCAGAAATTTGTTGATCATCTGGTTATAGCATGCATGCTGCCGAAGAAATGTAATGCACTGACTAGGATCAATTTGTTTGCTTATCATGTTATTGTATATATCACAGTGTCAGTGCTGCAGATCACTGCGTTCTAGCTATAAGATAACGAGAACCATGAATGACTATCTTCATCACGTATAAATTTAATAAGAAACGAAGCCTAAAACCTTTGATTATTATGCTCTGGAGGATGGGTTTCTTTGTAGTCAATCTTCTGTCACGTTCCTGTGAGTCCCGACCCCTAAAGACGAAAGAACTCACGGCTCAAAGATCTCTTCTCCCTGTCGTCCTAACCGAGACAAAATGGCAGGCCCCTAAGCGCCTTCGATCCCCCACCCCACCACCACCACCAATACCCAACCAAAATAAGAGAACAAGAAAACTACCCACTCAGAAGGTTAACTCTAAGAACATTCTCTGTTCAGAAGTGAGATATGTAACCCACGAGCGCAGGCTTCACAGACTTGGTGATGTTCACTGACTCGTAAACAGTCTAATACCTGTCCAGGACGATGCCGGTTGGCTCGGGTAGAGTTGGTCATGTCACATGTTTGAAGTTTTTTTTATTTTATTTGTAAATTTTGTTGAAATGTTTGGATTGTTTATCCTATATTTTAATTTTTAGAACTACTATTCTATTAATTTAAACTATATATGAATTATTTAGACTCCTTTTTATTTGAATTAATTTTTTAATATTATATTATTATTAGATAATCAAGAAATCGATAAATTAGATATCAGAGTTTCATATTCTTCCATCGTGAAATGTAAGATCTATAGTTAATGTAATATCATTACATCATTATCATAAATTTTATTTTTTAAATCTTATACTATTATTTTAATCAGCAATGGCATATCAGATCGATTCACCCCACGTCATGGCTCAAGGTCACCCTAATCTGATACGAGTTGTCGGAGACTCATACCGAGTCGATCCTAGTCGACAAACCATGACCCAACTCATCTAGATATGCTCGTAAATTGTATACTCTGCCTGAAATTCTAGGTAGATATAAATGTGATAATTTGGATTAAAATTAAAGTATATAAGTTACTGTGAAAGTATGTTGGCATGCTGAGATTATGGATCTGCAAGTGTGAATGAGAATATAAAGATCGCATTTGAAAGAAGTGTAACCTGCCGTCAAACTTCAGGTATGGAGGCTTCCGATTTCCGGTGTCACATCAGCTCGTCAAGTTTATTAATCCAGCAATTGGCTTCATGCGTCCCTCGGGTGGAGTAACACGTTACAACTCTCATCACCAGCTTTGGCAGTCACCATTCTGCGTATGAAAACTTATATTTTGGAAAAGGGCGGAGGCCGCGCGAACGCAGGCCCCCACTGCCACAAATTACGACGTCCACTCTCCCACTTGGGGAGATGGTAGACGGGCGCTCCCACCAAGTGCAATGTGGGCCGCCAACCTAGGCCATGGGCCTTGCTGATCACCCATCGACCCCGTCCAGGTAAGTATGGTCCAGCAGTTGGAGGGCTTTCTCTTTTATAGCATTTCCGGGTTTCTCCCGAGCTCTAACACCCGATGTGGGATTAAACTGCTTCCCCTTTCCCAGCCAACTGTCACGTGGCGGCCCATCCATGCATGATCTCACCTTACGCGTCATGGTGCCATCAATCGAGGGTGACCAGCTCAAATGGGAACCAGTGCCCTAGAAGAGACGATCAGAAGGCCAGGTATGCGCCACGGTCTCACCGTTTCATCTGGCTCAACCGTGAATCGTCCTTCCCCGTACCCACGGCAAGAACAACAGCAAACCGAGACAAGAACTAGTTAAGAAAGACCGAACATTTTATTAAATAACTGGATATTTTAAAGAGTTGTAAAGAAATATCTAAACTGGAGAGGGTAATCCTTACATATGAAAAGTATAGAGGTTAGAAACGAAAAAACCTATTGGCTAAGTTGTCGAGAATTTTTATAAAAGTTGGGGATCAATATATAATAATTTAAAAATGTAGGTGGTTATTTCTAGTCCGTGTTCTCGGTGGAGGAGGGAGGTAGGAACCACGGTTTGCCGTCCTGCCCCGACCCGCACCGACCCGACCCGACCCAGGCGGGTGCCGGGTCGCACGGGCGGTGGGTCGTGGCCGGGACGCACTGGATCGCATGGTCCCGTGCGTCCCGCCGCGTACCGGAGCGGGTCGAGGCGGGCCCGGTGTGGTTCGTGCGAGACGGCGTGTACGTGCCGAGTCGCCCATTTAGCGGGCCGGGGTGCGGGCGAGTCTGGCATCCGCAGCGGCTTGAAGGCGGTGGCCGGTGGGTGTGGACGGTGCAGAGCGGCGGCGGACGGCATCGGACGGCAGCGACGACCGACGATCAGAGGAAGGTGCCCTAAATTTTTGTTTTAGGGTGAGGAGGGGGGGGTGGGGGAGGGTGAGGATTATGTAGATCTGCCAGCGCGGGGGTGGGGGAGGGTGAGGGGGGGCGTCTGCGAGCGTCGCGGGCACCGTGAGAGGGGGAGGGGGGGCGTCTGCGGGCGGCGGGCGTCGCGGGCACCGTCAGAGGGGGGAGGGGGGGGCGGCTGTGGGCGTCGGGGAGGGGTGGCGTCTGCTGGCGGCGGGCGTCGCGGGCACCGTCAGAGGGGGGGGGGCGTCTGCGGGTGTCGGGGAGGGGGGGCGTCTGCGGGCGTCGCGGGCACCGTGAGAGGGGGGAGGGGGGGGGCGTCTGCACCGTGAGGGGGGAGGGTGAGAGGGGGAGGGGGGGAGTCTGCACCGCCGCCGCCACCTCCGATGGGGGGCGGGGAGGGTGAGGGGGGGGGGTTGTTTAATTTTTTTGATTTTTTAATTAAAAAATATAGGAAAATATTTTATTATATTATTTAATATTATTATTATTGTATTATTTAATTCATGTTATACAAATAACATAATTTTTGTTTAATTTACGTTGTATAAATATCATTTTGATTATGTTTTATTTAATTCATTTTGTAGAATTAATATAAATAATATTTAATTCATGTTGTAGAAATAAATTTATTTTTTGATGTGTTATTCAATTCATGTTTAAATATTAGATTTAATTTAAATGTAATATTAAATATTAAATTTAGTATTGTATGTTGTAGAAATACTTATATTAATATCATTATTAGTTGTAGATGTAAAATATTTTTAAATGCATAATGTATATTAGTTAATTGAATTGCATAATGTAATTTAATTTAATGTAAATATAAATTTAGTGTTGAATATTTTATAAATAATTTTAAAGTTAATTTATATGTATAATGTAAATTATTTAGAGATGTTTATAATTTATATGTGGCATGTAATTTAATTAGAGATGTAATTTTAAATATCTAATTAGAGATGAAATTTTAAATATCTAATTAGTTATAAATATTAACCTTATATGTATGTTATAGAAATAATGATATTATTTTGAACGAAATTATATGAAGATGTATTAAATATTGAATTTAGTCTTGCATGATACACAAATAATGAAATTATGTTCATTGTTAGTTGTAGATGGGAAATAATATATTTTCATAATTTGATTTTCTTAATTTTAGGAGATAGCACTCAATGGCTCCTAAGGAACGAACAAATGATATTGGGTGGTCACACGGAGTTTTGTTGGATGGCAACCGTAGGTGTTGGCGTTGTAACTATTGTAAAATAGAACACCGGGGAGGAGAGGTGTCTCGGTTGAAGAAGTATTTGGCAGGAGGAGCCGGGACAGGATACTCTGAGGTTGCTGGGTGTACCCATGTGCCTAGAGATGTGAAACTTACAATGGCTAGGCACCTGCGGGAGAAGAGAGCTGAGATGCAAGAAAAGGAAAAAAAGAAGAAAAGGGATCAAGCGGCAGTGAGCGGAATAGCAAGCGGCAGCAACGACGAGGAATGTGCATGGACACCCAGTGACTGTAGACACGCTAAAATTGACATTATTTTGAGTACATCTCATATTGCCCTGTAATGCCCCAATTTGACCCTCAAATTAGTTCTATTTGAGTGGTTTTTCTCACTTTTTTTGGATTTCTCCATTTTTCCTCTCTTTTCCTATTTTCCCCTATTTTTTTAGATTTTTTTGGATTTTCTGGGCATTTTTCTTTATTTTTATTAATTTTTCTGAAATAACGACTTGACGTGTGGCGTCTTTTAAATAATGACTTATACTTGGGCGTTTCTAAAAAAATTAACGACTATAGTGGAGGGCGTCCATTAATTCTTTCAAATTCCTATTTTTCTGGATTTTTCTGAGAATTTTTCAGAATTTTTCAGAAATTAACGACTTAACATAAGATGTTACTTTGAATTTGAAAAGAATAAAAAATCAAAAAAATTGAATAACGACGTTGGTGAGGGCTTCACTTTTTCAAATTGATTTTTTTATATTATTTTCAACCTCATTCCAGAGGTGATTTGGTGGCCTTCCGGGTGTCAGAAAAATTCGCAAAAATAGTCGTTGGAATCAGGGCGATGAGATGCACCTTCACCTAAAAAATGAGAAAATAATATTGAGAAATGAAAAATGGCCCTATTTTGAATATTTTAAATTAACGTCCTTAGGTAGGGCGCGTTTTTAAACACGCATTTGACTCAGACGTGTTTCATAATTTTCAAATAAATTCTAAAATTCGATTTTTGAATTAACGCCCTGATATAAGTCGTGTTTTTAAAAGACGCCATCTGGCAGGTCGTCAATTCTTGAATTGACGCACTAGTCCATGTCGTGTTTCAGTTTTGTGTTCCGAATAGACGCAGCCTTTCCCCCAGAGGATCCCTGCTTCGTTTGGGCTCTTGCCCATTCTTATCCTTCCCCTCTTTGGGCTCTTGCCATGCTTATCATTTCTTCAATCTATTTAATAGAGCCATCGGCTCTGTTGTTGGGTTGGATTCTTTTCTCCCGATCCCCCCTTTCTTCCATTATCTTCTTCCGATCGTTCTTGTTCTTCTTCTGTTTTCCTTCTTTTTCTCTTTTACGCAGGTTGCTGTTGGTGTGGCCGAAGGAGGGGCTTCAAGTGCTTTACATCTTCATCCCCTTTGAAGACTTCTCCCAATCGAGCATCAAAGCCGCATCACAGGCTCCTTCCCCTTTATCTTCTTATTTCTATTCTTCTGTTTAGTTCACTCGCATGCATACTGCATCATCATTCTTATTATTTTTCAAACTCAACTACGTTGAGTATCTCCTTTAGTGCAACTCTTGCACTCTTTCCCCTTTATTCATATTTTTATACATATTCATACATTCATCATATATCTCCCACCCTCTTTTTGCATAGGGGTTTAAGGACAACCACCCTTAAGGTGTGTTCTTGCACAATTTTTCATGCTCATATTTTTATTAAGAATTGATGCTACACTCACCATGTTCTAATCCAATCTTTTATTGGTGTTTGTATCTTTTTACAAGGGTAATAAGTTGAAGAACTCTCTTCGTCGGCCGGCCGATTTGAAGAGAAAGGAAGCACTCACATCCCCGCACTCCAAGGTATTTTCGCGATCATCCTCCCATACTTTCATTGTTATATTTTTGAGGCATCGTGTCTCTGGCGATCACAAACTCCTCATTAGCACCTCGTGCTTATTTGTGCTATTTCATGCTTATTTATTCATTATTTCTATTCATTCACTCCTAAGTGGATTTCTTTAGGGATCTACAAATTGGCGATCACGGTGGGACACTTTGTGTTCTTTCTTTATTACCCCTTTCCCCTTGGCACCCGCGTGTGCCGTCTCCCCTATTGCACCCTCGGTGCGTCTCCCTTTTTGTGCCCCTCGGGCACCCTCTATTGGTTTTACACCCTCCCCTAAGTGATTGGTCAGTTTGTTGATTTTTCTTTAAAATTTCCACTTATTTAAAATTCTTGATGAGCATGCTTATTCTATTGATTGCCACGATTGTGTGATTGAGTGTTAATACTGCTGGCCGTGAAGTTTTTCTGGAGAAAGTGAATTCACGCCTCTGGAAGAGGCGTTTTTCTTGATTTAACGCCCTAACCCAGGGCATCTTCTTCATATTTTACGCCCTCTGACAGGGCGTTTTCCAGCATATTTTCGGGTTTTCCTGCTTTATATTGCTGCCTGTGAATTCACGCACTTCCCCAGGGCATTTATTTGTTGATTAGCGCCCCACATCAGGGCGTCTCTTTATTGATAGCGCCTCACCCTAAGGCGCGTTTTACCCGGCCCTGGGCCCCTCACGTTGATTCACGACAGTCACACTGTCGTGTCTTTTGTTAGTAGCGCCCTCGGCCAGGGCGTGTTTTTACTGTGGGTTTCCAGAACCCTTCCCGTGGGTGAGTTTTCATGCTATTTCATGTTGATTGATCATATTGTGTGGTTGGCCTGATTTCCCCTGTTGCATTCATCTTTGCATTGGTTTGGGAGACCTCCTCTCTTTACATTAGGATTCCACACACCCCTTGGTGAAAGAAGGACCCTCCATTGAGCATTCCGTCTCTTTGGATTGGAAATTCCTAAACCAAGCCTCCGTAAGTCCCCGCACCCGTGGATTCCCTCACGGACGCCGGGCAGGTTGTACCTTGAAGTTCCCCGGGTTTAGTTGGCCTTTGCTTGGTGAGAAGGGTTCCTAGTTGACATTGGAGTTCATATCATTTGAAACTAGGTTCCCCCCTTTGTGTGAATCATTCCAAACTTTGCTAAAAATCATTAATTCACCAAGGTTTAAACAAATAAAAATCAAGATAACCATCTCTTTTGTGTGCTTCTTTGCATATTATTTTGAACTTTGATTGCATGATGGCTTACCATGATAAGGAAACCAACATGTTTAATTCAATTCATGAGGATGCACAACCTAGCACTTCTTATAATCCTCAATTCAAACATGTTCATCATTCTCACCATTCTTTCAAAGGACCACGTCCTCATGCTTATGGTGTTGCCCGACCCATGGGTAATATTCAATCCAATGGTCCTTCAATTCAATCACGTGCCACTATTCCCTCGGGGCCGTCTCGCCCCAATGATGAGAAGGTCTCCCAAATTTTGCATGCATTAGATCATCTCACCCCTCAACAGATCCAAGCCCTTAAGGCCGCCGTTGAGGGTACATCTCATGCATCTCCTCCTCCTTCCAATTCTATTCGGGTGGCCCATCGCCCACCTCCTCCTTCCAATTCTACTCGGGTGGCCCATCACCCACCTCCTTCCAATTCTACTCGGGTGGCCCATCACCCACCACCTCCTTCCAATCCTGATCGGGTGGCCCATCACCCATTTACTTCTTCTATTCATCCTTCTACTCGGGTGGCCCATCACCCGCCTCCTTCTATTCCTCCTCCAACACGGCCCCAAGGCCCATTTATTCATTGCAATCCGGCCCATCCGGGTTCTTCTACGGGTCGGCCCATTAATTCCCCTCCACGGCCTTTTTATACGGCCCCTCCTCCTTCAAGGCCCTGCCAACCCTCTGTGGCACAGGTCACACCCCTCCAGCAAACTCTCCTTGATAAAATCACTCTTATGGAGGAACAATTAAAGAGGGTTACGAGCCCGCGGCCCGCTCCCCCTGCTCCAGTCAATCCTCTTCACGCTTTCCTGGATGATATTACCAAGATGGAGAATGAATGGAAAGATAGGAGAGATGATTATGACTTCGGCATTTCAAGCGATCAAGAGCCAGCATTTGAAGAATCCGAGACAGTATACGATGATGATGAAGCTCCGCAGGCACCCCTTCCGAGTTTCCTTAACTTCTCGCTTTCCCCATTTTCATTTGATGAACCCCCTGCTCAGGATGAAACCATCATCCTCGATCCAACCCCTATTTATGAGACTAATTGGTGTTACGATGATGGGTCGATACTTCAATCACCCACACCGGCACATTGTGAGTCTCCTCCTATCCCTGACGCTGCTTACATTACACCTCCACCAGTTATACCATCAACCTTCACACCATCAACCTCCCCTGAGTCTTCCATTAAACCTCCACCCATTAAACCCTTAACCTTCATACCATCGGCCTCCATTGAGCCCACCATTGAACATTCCCCAATTAACCTCCCATTACCGCCACCCCGGCCTTCCATTACCCCTTTAACCTCAAAACCCACTTTGCCTATTCTACCATTTAACCCTTCACCCTTACCTATGGTTAATCCTGAGCAGGATCCACCCCTTTTTGCACTCGAGCTAACCCCGACCGCTTGCAAACAAAGGGAGAAACTTGATGTGTTTGAACCTCCGCTTACGCTCATCCATTTGCCTACACTTTTCATTATACCTCCACCACTCACAAAGCCTTCCGCCTCCACTTCACCTCCCTCTACTACTCGGAATGGGGGACCTTCTGCAAGCACAGGTGCCGAAGATAATCAAGAGCCGGGCAGCAAGGATTTGGCCGTGCCTTTCAAGATGCAAGAATTCATTTGCCGGATGCCAATCCGGGTTATTGTGCCAATCACGGCCGAAGAAGTCAAGTCGCCGCCATGCCGGGCGTTGATGCCATCTAAGGGCCGGGCAGGGCACCCTTTGTTCCGATGTCTGAATTCCGAATTCATTATTCCTTACAAGGGGCGAATGCCCATTTTGCTCAACTTTCCCTATATACCACATTCAATGGGCAACACGATGCTTCCCGTTCCAACTCTCCAACTCCCTCATATTGTTGATCTTTGCCTTCAAAGGGGATTGCCACTTATTGAAGCTCCTTTTATTGGGCCAATTGGCTGTATTCTTTCACTGCCGTGGAGGGGCAGTTATCTTGGTGCCGAAAGGCCTTCCGCTATTTCATCCATCTTCTTGTCTATCACATCTTTTCCATGGGCCATTCCCAGGGTTAGGAGGAGGATCTCGTCCTCTCGCCCTTCATATTATCCATATTCTTTGCCTTTCATTACGTTCATGCATTCACTGCATTCATCGCATCCATCCTATTGCATGCATTTGCACCTCCTGCTTCCCGGGTTTCCAAACCCGTATCTTCCCCGTCTTCCGACACCTCGGGATATTCCGCATTTCTCATCTTATTCATCTTTATCCTTTTCTAATTCACTCTCCTTGGGGCATCGCGTCCCTTTTCCTGCTATCTCCCTGGAACCTCCAGGAATTTTATCCCTCCTCTTTGGGCATCTCGCCCTTTCTGATTCTATTCCTCCGGAACTTCCGGACCTTTCTCTCGGGCATCGCGCCCCTTTCCACTTTCCATCTCCGGAACCTCCGGACTTTCCCCTCGGGCATCGCGTCCCTTTTCATCTAATTCCTCCGGAACCTCCGGACTTTCCCTTTGGGCACGACGCCCCTCTCCACCTTTTTTATTTGCTTCCTCCGGAACCTCCGGACTTTTCCCTCGGGCACGACGCCCCTTTCCACCTTCTCCTCCCTGATTTCATTCCTCCAGAACCTCCGGATTTTTCTCTCCTCCCTGGGCATCGCGTCCCTCGGCATTTGCTTCCTCCGGAACCTCCGGACCCTCCATCTTTCTTCCGATTCATCTTTCTAATCTTCCTGAACATCACATCCTTCACTTTTTTCTTCCTTTTCCATCATCTTTTTCCCTATTTCATCTCAGGGCATCGCGTCCCTTCTTTTGTCATCCCTCCGGAGCCTCCGGATGATTTCTCCTCTCACGATTCTCCTCTGCCTCCGGACCCTCCAGATCCGCCTCTTTCCATCTACCAATTTCTTCTTCTGATTCCTCCTAATTCTGGGTCTGACCTAACTTCTTCCACATCCACTGCCTTGGGCATCTGCCCTTTCTCTCATTGCTTCCGAGGCTTTAGTCCTCACCCCTCTTCTTGATTTTCCGCTTCTTCTGTAGACCTTTCATGTGATCAGGGTCTCCACACCTTAGTGAGGGAGTTCTAGCCCTCGCCTCTCTTCCTTTTTTTCCTTATTCGTCTGAGTCTGGTTTTGGCACCACTCCTTCTTGTTAAGCCACTTTTAAACCCTTTGCTTCCAATCCTTTTGACTGCCAAAGAGGACAAATCCTACGATGATCAACCTCGCCTCTGACAGCTGCTTCTACAAAGGTTGCAAGGTAACATATTGGCGTAAGTATGCATTTTAATGATATCATTTTCTCATTACTTCACGCATGATTTTCAAAATCAAGTGCTTCTTAACGAGATTAAGAGTGGTGTTTTAAACCTTTATCTTAAGCTTTTGTTTAATTGAAATCATTCTCAAAAGAGTCCTTTAGGCTTGTTTTTTGCAGCACCTCTGGTTAATAAAAACCCACGCTGGGAATTCAATATTCTCTCCCCGCTTGTTAAGAGCAACCCTTAGCTGGGCACCGCACACACTTCACGGCGTCCTTAGCCGGCTCCTTTGGTAAAACACCGTTGCTACTTTGGCCATGCCATGAGTATATCTGAAAGTCTTTTCTCTTCTTTACTCGGCCGAATGCAGGGGCAAGAGGTTGACGGATGAGATGACCAACCTAGGTAATCCTCAATACGAGAGGAGTCTCAAATAGGGGCAGTCTTGACCCAAAATCAATATGAGTTTTCATGATATACATTTCGCCAAAAGGGCTATTATGAAAATCAAGTCAGAATTTCGATAAAAGTAAAAGTATGAATTATGGCATGACAAGAGTGGCAAAGTCCCCGCAGGGAAAACCCTGGTCGTATGCATGTCATGGGTCTAAAAATCAAAGGCACAAAGCCCCGGCACAACAGACTACCTCTTTGAGGGAACACCTTGAAAAGAATTCAAGTCTTGATATCACCCATCCTGCATAAAGCTTATCCACAATTGTGCTTCTCTTCTCCCTCCAAGACCGAATGTTTCTCAGGTATGGCCTTGGTAGGAGCACCGTTAATCAAGGGCAGTCAATTATAGGACGCCACTTTCAATGCACGCCTAGCTTTGAGTAATTTTAGCGAAAAGGGAAGGAACTAGGACCCCTAGCCAGTGGTTCAAAAACAACCCTTTGATGCTGCATTAACAATGTCTAAACCAAAATCCACAAAAAATTGAATATTTCCTGAGCAAAATCAAATAAAAAATGGAATACTTTCAAAATTCTTAATAAAAATTCAAATATTTTTCAAAATTCATAAAAATTTAAATATTTTCAAAACTCATAAAAATTTGCATATTCCAAAAACAAAAAAAAAATTGCATTGTATTGTCTGATGGTGTTTTGCAGGAACAGCTTTGCAAGGACCAAGAGCACGGGATGAGTCCTATCTTCACTTATTGTTATCAACCTCTTGATTCCTCCCGATATTCTCGTGATATGCCATACTAGGGCATTTTGATTATCATCTCCCTATATCATTCTGATTACTATATCATTCTAATTATTCATCTACAAATCATTCGATCAACTCCTGCTGATTTCACTTGATCACTTTGCCACTGGACATTACTTGATTCCAATCATTCAATCTCAATCTCACATGCCAAGATTGTCATCCTTATGACAAACAACAAACACTGATGCTTTGCAATGCTATAATTTAACTCATGCTATTCATGCTAATACATGCTTGAATGCTATTCACACTAAGCTTTGAGTGCTTTGATGTCTATGTTGTCATTGCTTATTGATGCTTCCATTCATGCTATGCTTGTTATGCTTAAATGCCTCTTTCATTGCTTGTTATCTTCATTATATCTTGGCTAATGAAATTTTGAGCGCATGATAAGAAGCTCTTGGTCCCACCGTCCGGGCATCATCATCCAAGCCCCACGGTGCCCGCACCTCATCTCTCAGTTCCCCCATACTTATTGCTCCACCATCTCTCCCTGTATGCATTTTTACTATATGTTACATACGCTACTAGATTATATCAAGGACCTTGTGGCTTTGGTAAATCTGGGATTTGAGTTCCCCTTCATCAAAAATAATGATGATTCCAGAGGAGTCTTAGTCACACGGATAGGCCGTTGAGCCATCCAAGACTGGGGACGATGGTTCCCTTTTGCGAATTGGTGCGTGGATAAACGGGCTTCGGCTTAGTATCAGCTCGCGAAATTGGTTTCTTGACCCAGTCTTGGCACTTTAACAATATTATCCTTGATTATATTATATTTTTATTTGTTATTTTCCCTTTAAACCCAGCATGCATTCATGTATGACTTTGAATCAACTGTTGAAAAATCATTCTGATGAGCTGTTTGGGAGTCGAATTGATCACTAATTTCTAAGATATGAGATTTTCATTGCCGAATTGAATCCTCAGTTTGTTTTGTCGCTGTTTTGGGTTGTTTTCCGGAAGCTCCTTGTTTGGATTTCTATCATCTTATTTTAATCCTTTTCCCTTTGATCCACCTTGGCTGCAGCACGTCCACATTAGTTGGTAACCGCTCCCCAATGGTGAAACCTACAGGTTTGTGACCTGGGGTACTTCCACCCCGCTGGAAGTTGATCATTTTATTTTATCTCCTTCGTGCACCGCGTGCACATCTCCCCATTTTATCCAAATATTGTTGATTTCGTTGGATTTCCCGAGATTTGCTTCATCTCGAGCTTTTGATTTCATTCTCATCAAGTGATGTTGATTGCGTGTCTCATCACACCTTGGCATCTACTTTTCAGTTTGCTCTGCTCCCTTGCAAAGCAGACACCAAGGCGGGGCAGCTGTAGACACGCTAAAATTGACATTATTTTGAGTACATCTCATATTGCCCTGTAATGCCCCAATTTGACCCTCAAATTAGTTCTATTTGAGTGGTTTTTTTCACTTTTTTTAGATTTCTCCATTTTTCCTCTCTTTTCCTATTTTCCCCTATTTTTTTGGATTTTTCTGGATTTTCTGGGTATTTTTCTCTATTTTTATTAATTTTTCTGAAATAACGACTTGACGTGGGGCGTCTTTTAAATAACGACTTATATTGGGCGTTTCTAAAAAAATTAACGACTATAGTGGAGGGCGTCCATTCTTTCAAATTCTTATTTTTCTAGATTTTTCTGAGAATTTTTCGAAATTTTTCGAGAATTAACGACTTAGCATAAGACGTTACTTTGAATTTGAAAAGAATAAAAAATCAAAAAATTGAATAACGACGGTCGAGGCCGTCACTTTTTCAAATTGATTTTTTTATATTATTTTCAACCTCATTCCAGAGGTGATTTGGTGGCCTTCCGGGTGTCAGAAAAATTCGCAAAAATAGTCGTTGGAATCAGGGCGATGAGATGCACCTTCACCTAAAAAATGGAAAATAATATTGAGAAATAAAAAATAGCCCTATTTTGAATATTTTGAATTAACGTCCTTAGGTAGGGCGCGTTTTTAAACACGCCTTTGACTCAGACGTGTTTCATAATTTTTAAATAAATTCTAAAATTTGATTTTTGAATTAACGCCCTGATATAAGTCGTGTTTTTAAAAGACGCCCTCTGGCAGGTCGTCAATTCTTGAATTGACGCCCTGGTCCAGGTCGTGTTTCAGTTTTGTGTTCCGAACGGACGCAGCCTTTCCCCCAGAGGATCCCTGCTTCGTTTGGGCTCTTGCCCATTCTTATCTTCCCCTCTTTGGGCTCTTGCCATGCTTATCCTTTCTTCAATCTATTTAATAGAGCCATCGGCTCTGTTGTTGGGTTGGATTCTTTTCTCCCGATCCCCCCTTTCTTCCATTATCTTCTTCCGATCGTTCTTGTTCTTCTTCTGTTTTCCTTCTTTTTCTCTTTTACGCAGGTTGCTGTTGGTGTGGCCGAAGGAGGGGCTTCAAGTGCTTTACATCTTCATCCCCTTTGAAGACTTCTCCCAATCGAGCATCAAAGCCGCATCACAGGCTCCTTCCCCTTTATCTTCTTATTTCTATTCTTCTGTTTAGTTCACTCGCATGCATACTGCATCATCATTCTTATTATTTTTCAAACTCAACTACGTTGAGTATCTCCTTTAGTGCAACTCTTGCACTCTTTCCCCTTTATTCATATTTTTATACATATTCATACATTCATCATATATCTCCCACCCTCTTTTTGCATAGGGGTTTAAGGGCAACCACCCTTAAGGTGTGTTCTTGCATAATTTTTCATGCTCATATTTTTATTAAGAATTGATGCTACACTCACCATGTTCTAATCCAATCTTTTATTGGTGTTTGTATCTTTTTGCAAGGGTAATAAGTTGAAGAGCTCTCTTCGTCGGCCGGCCGATTTGAAGAGAAAGGAAGCACTCACATCCCCGCACTCCAAGGTATTTTCGCGATCATCCTCCCATGCTTTCATTGTTATATTTTTGAGGCCTCGTGTCTCTGGCGATCACAAACTCCTCATTAGCACCTCGTGCTTATTTGTGCTATTTCATGCCTATTTATTCATTATTTCTATTCATTCACTCCTAAGTGGATTTCTTTATGGATCTACAGTGACGAAGACGAACAAGCACGTACTGAGCAGGCTAATGTGTATGTCACTGTGAACGATCCATACGAAGCCGAGTTTCGTGAGGCTGTACGTCAGAGCAGGGAAGATTGAAGACATCCCGAGGAGACTATAGTCTGTAGTCGCGAGGCAGCGAGGACCGGAGCATCAGGGAGTGGTGGTTCATCTACGACTCGACAACCACGAGGCATAAGGAGTTTATTGACCGGTGAATCGGGACACAAAGAAAAAGGACACAATCAATTAAGATTGAAGATGTGGAGCCCGGTGCACTATCCCGAGAGCATGGCAATTAAGCAAACGAGGATGGACGATGCATATGGCCAAAAGGGACCTAAATGGAAACTTTGTCAGGCTGTTGCAAAATGGTGGCACCACGCGGGTCTGCCTTTCAATGCAGCCAATAGCCCTTACCACAAGCCAATGTTTCAGGAAGCACAGGTCCTTGGACTACACGTACAGCCACCTATAGCGAGAGAATTGGCTGGCGTATATCTTGATGAACAAGTTGCTGAGATCAAGAGTTACATTGACTCATTCAAGCAGAAATAGACAAAGTATGGAGTCACACTGATGTGTGATGGATGGTCAGGTACCACAAAATCTAGCCTGATCAACTTCCTTGTTTATTGCGACAGACATGTATTCCTCCACGTCCAGAGTTCGAGCAGCACCAGCACCAGCACCAGCAGCAGTCGCATATGATAGAATTGAAGCTATAGATGTAGTGAGGACTTTTTTTACAGATTTTCATGTACCCTCCACCGCAGCACACGACCAATCATTTGTGCAGATGGTTACATATTTTCAGTCCCACCCACATGTACCTCCACCCACTATGATAGAGTTAGATTATACGGGTGATCAGTCTCATGTATCGGATGATGAGTTTTGAGATTAAGGCTTCACTGATGACGAGGATTATTGAGTTTTGAGATTCGGACTTCACTGATGATGAGGATTGGTGAGTTTTGGAATTCGGACTACACAGATGAGGAGGATGAGTGAGTTTTGGGATTCAGACTTCACAGATGATGAGGATTAGTGAGTTTTTGTATTTTATACTTCATGATTGAATGTCATTATTATGTCACTGTTTACTTTTACATATTTAGTAATTGAAATAAATTTTTATGTATTATATATAATATGATGTTTAATTAAGCGGTGTAATATGTAATTTTTATATAATTAATTATGTGTAATTTAGTATGGATCTATTATCATAAAAAAACTTTACATTCTAATATTTTTAAATATATATAACATTTAATCTTTTAAAAAATCTTATTAAAAATTTTAAAAAAAAATTAAAAAATCACGCGCCGAGAGCCCGAGGGAGCGGACCGGATCGCTGTGCGACCCGGCCGACCCGACCCGTCTCGCGCCGTGACCGGGTCGGCCGGGTCGGCAAACCTTGGTAGGAACGAGTTCAACGTCTCGTCTCCGTACAAAGCAGTGTTTTAAAACCCGGCTTGATTTGGTCGGTCCGACCGATCAACCCATCATCAGGTCTTAAAATCGGGTTAAAATAATACTTAGACCGTTCAGGACCTAAAATCAGTTCAAACCCGGTTAATCTGACCCAACCCGACTAATTTGACTCAACTCGATAAAACCAGTGTGACTCGTCCATGTCAAAGATATATTTTATATTTTTAATTTTTGGCTATGATATATGTTGTGTAATAAACTACTTTAGCTGGACAATTTCAGCGAGCTTCAAAATAATTATTATGATTGTTCAATGTGCTTCTAAGTTTCATGGTAACTTACATCTTTATTTTTATGTCGGAGGACTCAAGTTTAATTAGTCATCTATGGTGTGTTTACAAAGGAAGAAGTGCAAACCTTGCAATGAAATTAGCAAATATTATCATTATCTGTATAAAAACTCAGACGCAATGGGTGTCACCTTCGTGGACAGGTAAAATTTCTAGTGTTCTTTCTGGTCATGGTACGTAGTTTAAAATTTTTTTTGCATGAGCTTAAGATTGTTTATGTTATTAAGAACTTCGTGATGGTACATGCTATAACAGGAAAGCAAAGAAGTTCCAACGTGTTTCATGCAAGAGAGATTATTGTTTCCTTGTTCATTTCATTTTCCATTTGCATGTTTCAAAATTTTGTTTGACATTCTAATGATGGCATAGTTTTCTTGTAGATATTGGTCCTATTCTGTGCAATGCAGTAACTATCGGGGTGCACTAAGGGGTGTACGTACAAGTTCTTGAGATTTCCCTGCAGATAATCTCAGTAGGTCTGATTGAAAATTTTTCTCCTCTATTCTTGGCAGATTGAAAGGTTTCCAGAATTAGTTGGAACTAAATGTGTCCCACTACCTTCTCATAACAGCTTGATATATAGCTATTTAATTTGATCCAACACTGGCCATCATCAATTCCATATCTACATTATTTTTAACAACGTTGATTAGAATTTTACATAAGATTGTGATTAAATACAATCATTACCTCTAAAGCCACCCCCTCCAAAAAATGAATGTGAGTGTTTTGCCTTTGATTTACTTCTTTCTTGGTTATCTTTTCTTACTATTACATGTGGGTAGAGGTTAGTTCACTTTTGGCAGAGGGGAGCTAAGAACACATATTTTTTGGAATGCCGGCCTTGTAATGATGTCCATTTATTAGCTCTCCAGCACTTTGCCAATCATGATGCAAGGGAGGGCATGCCAAACAATGAGATCTTACATTCATACTTATAACTTTTCTTTTTACACTCATGCAATGTTATCAACTCTTGCCTTTGTTTAGTTTTGGTTTGACTTCATATGACTATAAGAGTTGCTCATTGTTCGACTTCTATTCAGGTATGTTAATTTTTTACCATACATGTTTTATTTGTACATATTTTCAATCTATATCATATCTCTCAAGTCATTTGGCATCAGGATTGCCTACTGTTATCCATGAGGGTACAGTGACAATATGATATTACGTTTCATGTCTCCAATGTGTGACTAGTTGTTGGCAGGTTGTCGGGCAACTCTAAAGTCTACTGTACACTCTCAAATTCTTGCTATACTATTTGTATTGTTTCATTTCATGTTAGAACTTGGATGCCGAGAGTGATTATCATTTAGTTTATTTTAGTAAGTAATCATGGTAGAAAAAATGTAATACTATGTACTAGTATCCAAAGTAATATTTTATTTGCAGGCATAAAATGTATAGTACTCTTTTAGTATAGTATACTAATCAATTGTATGCATCATTTTGTTTGCGAGTACCACAAAGTTCACAATAGTCAAGTATGATACCCAAACTCCAACTTATTTCAAGCCGGCCAAAGTGATCATCGAAGACGCAATGGAAAAATTATTTTTTCTTGTGTCATGTCAATGAAAAACATTGTTGACAATGAAAAAGATTGTGGTCTTCTCTTTTGGTTGGACATTCATTATGGAAAACCTTGTATCATATTGGGAAAGCACCCGAGAATAACATTGTATTAAAATTTCTGAAATTCTAAGTGTACTCTTTCAATACATGTACCTCATACTTGTAAGTCGACTGTGAGATGCCATGGACGGTATGCATTGTTTGTAAGGCGTTGTTTGTAAGCAAAGATTGATAAATCATATACGCAATGTTATTACAAAGCGCTTCATTTGAATTAACTCAGAATCCCTGTGAAAAATGGAGTGAAGAGATAACATGTTATGCTTGTATGTTTATATACGTATCTGTGCAAAAAATGTTCATTGTTGTCTTTCAAAATGATGCAGTGAAGAGGGGCAGTTTTAGAATTGAGAATTTCAATTTTATCGCAAGGTGACCTCAACTATCTGAAGTTACGAAGGGAGAGGTAATTCCGGTAAAAGATGTGTCAATTTATGAAGATTAACTCAAAGGCAACCAAAGTGGAGAGAGTAATCGGGGCTTAACCCAATAGATTTTTTTACTTAAGTCACTTGTTATCAAATCAAAATGGGGTAAAAGTGACTTAATGGGGTGTTTGTGAGTACTTTTTTTTTTAGAACTCTTTCTATCTCAAAAATTATGTTGTGTTAATTTTTAACTTAAATTTTAAAATTGATAAAAATTGGTAACACCTGTTCGGTAAAAGTGACATAATTTTTAAAATTTATTAGGAATTGTTTGGCCATCTCGGAGGGGGGAGCCGGAGGGGGGGGGGGGAATCGGAGGGAGGGGAGGGGGCTGCGCAGGGGGGAGCCGGAGTCGGAGCCGGAGGGGAACTGGAGGGAGGGGGGGAGCCGGAGGGAGGGGAGGGGACTGCGTAGGGGGGGAGTCCGAGCCGGAGGGGGGGAACCGGATGGGGGGAACCGGAGGGAGGGGAGGGGGCTGCGCAGGGGGGGAGCCGGAGACGAAGGGGGAGAACCGGAGGGAGGGGGAACCGGAGGGAGGGGGAGGGGGGTGCGTAGGGGGGGAGCCGGAGACGGAGGGGGGGAACCGGAGGGAGGGGGCTGCGCAGGGGGGGAGCCGGAGACGGAGGGGGCTGCGCAGGGGGGAGCTGGAGCCGGAGCCGGAGGGGGGGAACCGAAGGGAGGGAGAGGGGGGCCTCACAGGGGGGGATCCCCCGGTGAGGGAGGGAGATGGGGGGATCCGTCGGGGTGGGAGAGGGGGGCCGCGGGGGAGGGAGAGGGGGGATCCGCCGGGGAGGGAGGGGGAGAGGGGGGCCTCGCAGGGGGGATCCGCCGGGGAGGGAAGGAGAGGGGGGGATCCGCCGGGAAGGGAGAGGGGGGCCGCGGGGGGGGGGGGGGGACTTGACGGGGAGGGAGGGGGAACGGTCGGGGGAGGGGGCGGGGACGAGCCAGGGGAGGGGACGCCGACTGTGGGGGAGAGGGGAGGGGACGCACGGGGAGGGGGGAGAACGAGAGACGAGAGACTGCGTTTTCAAAAAAAATTAGTTGGGAGTTATTTTTTTTCTGAGGAAGATTTATATGGGAGTAGATTGTCTCCCTAAAATTTAAGAGAGGCATACCAAATAGGATTATAAGATCTCCTCTTTTTTTTAAAATTGAGAGAAAAAAGGTAAAAAAAGAGTAACCAAACACCTTATAAGTTACCTCATTTAAAATAACTCACGCCGCTGCCAAAGCTGAGTTAAGTGCCATGGATCCCCAACCCCACCACCACCACCATTACCCAACCAAAATAAAGAGCGCAACAGAACTACCCACTCAGAAGGTTACCTCTAAGAATATTCTCTGTTCAGAAGCGAGGTATATATGTAACCCACGAGCGCAGGCTTGACAGGCTTGGTGATATACCTGTGCAGGACGATGCCGGTTGGCTCGGGTACCAAGTCACATGTTTGAAGCGTTTTTTAAATTTTATTTGTAAATTTTGTTGAAGTGTTTGGATTGTTTATCTTATATTTTTATTTTTAGTACTACTACTCTATTAATTTAACCCATATATGAATTATGCAGTCTCTTTTTTATTAGAATTAATTTTATAATATTATATTATTATTAGATAATCAATAAATTAGATGTCATAGTTTCATGTTCTTCCATCTTGAAATGTAAGATCTATTGTTAATGTTATATCATTATCATAAATTTTTTATTTTGTAAAATAATTTTTTAATATTATATAATTATTTTAATAATCAATGACGTATAAGATCGATTCACCCCCACGTCATGACTCAAGATCACCCTGATCTAGTCGGCAAACCACGTCATAAATTCTAGGTAGATAAGTGCGAAGAAGGTATTATGAGAAGACACAGATCGCATTTGAAAGAAGTGTAACCTGCCCGTCAACTTCAGGTATGGAGGCTTCCGATTTCCAGTGTCACAACAGCTCGTCCAGTTTAATAATCCAGCAATTGGCTTCGTGCGTAGTAGTAGCCCCCCCTGGGTGGAGCAACACGGTACACCTCTCATTGGAGAACCAGCTTCGGCTGTCACCATTCTGTGTATGAAAATTTTATAATTTGGGAAAGGGCGGGGGCCGCGCGAACGCAGGCCCCCACTGCCACAAATTACGACGTCCACTCTCCCACTTGGGGAGATGGTAGACGGGCGCTCCCACCAAGTGCAATGTGGGCCGCCAACCTAGGCCATGGGCCTTGCTGATCACCCATCGACCCCGTCCAGGTAAGTATGGTCTAACAGTCGGAGAGCTTTCTCTTTTATAGCATGTCCGGGTTTCTCCCAAGCTCTAACACCCGATGTGGGATTAAACTGCTTCCCCTTTCCCAACCAACTCTCACATGGCGGCCCATCCATGCATGATCTAACATTACGCGTCATGGTGCCATCAATCGAGGGTGACCAGCTCAGGTGATTGGTCACCCTCTGTATCAAAATGGGAACCAGTGCCCTAGAACGCCATCAGGTTCAGCGCCTGCGTTTCGTCTCCGTACAAAGGCATAGTTGTTGCCGAAGTGCGCGGGCTCACGTACCGTCTCATGCTCTCTTCCTCTGTCCTCCTCAACCTCTGCTTACTCTTCTTCTACCGCCCCCGGCAACCATGACGATCGAGGAGCAGGAGAGCTGCCTCCCATGCTGAGGCCGTCGCGGGCGCCATCCCTTGCATCGGCCACGGCAGGGAGTTCCTGGACGGGATCCCGGGGGCCCACGTGCGAGTGCAACTCGTGCTACGCCGGCCATGGCTGCTCCAAACGGCTGCCGGACTGCCCCGCCAACGCCGGCAAGTGACCTGGACGTCATTATAGATCTTCTAATTAGGATTGTCAATAAGTAGAGTTCAACCTGAAATTACTACAACTCAATATATCCAGTTAAATTAATTTCAATTATTTTATTAAATTCTATGATTTTATTTTGATCTAATTCGATCTAATAAATTATATAAAAATAATATAAAATTTATAATTAAATATTTTCTTTAAAATAATATTGTTTTAATAAAATTTTATTAAATTGTATGATTTTAATTTTTTTTAAAAAAATAAAAAATAAAAGATATTTTTTTCCATGGATATCGAACTGGTTTTTTACCCATGTGACATAAATTTTCACTTGAGTTGAAGAGTCACATCCGCCTCCTCCACGCCTCCGTCGGCAACGCCGTCACCGAGGGAAGGTTCACAATCTTCGGCACCGGGTCGACCCAACTGATCAACGCCGCCGTCCACGCCCTCTCGCCGGATAACTCGACGGCGGCGCCCGCCAGAGTAGTCGCGTCGGTCCCCTACTATACTCGGCCAGCCCCTGCACCAACCTCTGCTGAAACCTCAACCTTCTTCGATCTCCCGGTTCAACGGTGATGCCTGATCTGTTAACCTTTCTGTGCGCAGCTACTCTACAGGAGGCAGACGGATCTTTGTTGTCAGTAATCATGCGCGATGGTCTCTCTCGGGTTTTTCGTTAGTGTCAAGTTGCGTCATTTTTCCCAGTTTTCTTCAGTCTGTTTCAGTTTCTTTTGCCCCGGCTGAACCGGTCTTGCATGAGCGAGTCAGCAGGGATTTTTTTTGGTTGTTAGCGTCTTCCACGGCATGATCCGATCGTGGAGAGTGGAGCTCGTGTCCGATGGTCATGGCGTTGAAATAGGAAGGATATGTTTGGCATTCTTTTGTTTATAAATAGAAATGAAAGAAACCAAAAGGCTGCAACGTTTTGTAGCACCAAAAAAAACTATTTTCTGTTTCCAGGTTCTCCTCCGTTCTCGTGCGTGTGTGTGCTCGGGTGATTGATCAGCAGGGGCTAACAATTGGTATCAGAGCCTTGTGCTCGAGTACCTGTGATGGCTCGCTCCGTTTCGGCATCCCCAACACGACGCTCCACCTCAACGCCGACTGTCGGTGGGCGCACAGAAGGTAGCGGCAGCGAGGCTGGCCGCACTGAAGGCGCCGGACAAGGAGGGGACATAGTCATCCACCGGGTTGTGAAGGAGGTCGCGGGTGGGGCGGCGTACCCGACTCTGACGCGCACGAACTATGCTGACTGGTGCCTGATGATGAAGGTCATGCTGAAAGCGCGTGGCCTCTGGGACGCAGTCAATAGCGGCAGTGCTCCGGTGCAGGAGGACATGATGGCAATGGAGGCGATTCTCCGTGCTGTGCCAACGGACTTGTGGTCGACGCTGGCGAACAAGGACAGTGCGAAGGAGGCCTGGGACGCACTGAAGTCCATGAAGATTGGAACTCAGCGTGCGCGCAAGGCGAAGTTGCAAAACCTACGCCGAGAATTTGAAGATCTCACCTTCCGGGAAGATGAGACGGTCGGCGATTTCTCGGTGAGACTCACTGCATTTGTTAGCAACCTGAACATGCTCGGTGACAAGCGTAGGGAGGAGGAAGTGGTGCAGAAGTACTTGCGTGTCGTTCCAGATCGATTCTCCCAGCTAGAGCTCTCGATCGAGACTCTCCTTGATCTGGAGGAGCTCACGGTTGAGGACGTGACGGGGCGGCTCAAGGCGGCAGAGGAACGACTTGAGAAGAGGCACGGCAAGGGTCCAAGCACCGACGGAGCCAAGCTCTACCTTACAGAGGAAGATTGGCTGGCGCGGTACAAGCAGCGGGAAGCCGGAGAGGAGAGCTCTGGAGCCCGCAAGTCGAACAGCGGCACGCGCGAACGTGGCAAGACTTCCCGCGGTAGGAAAGGCGACGCCGGCGGCCGAGACTCGAAGGCTTCACAGAAGGACAAGTCTCAAGACAAGTGCCGCAACTGCGGCAAAACTGGGCACTGGGCGCGTGAGTGCCGGCAGCCCAAGCGGGTAAACGAGGTGCATCTCACGAAGGCCGACAACGAGGAACCAACTCTGCTGTTGGCTCATGCGATCGGGGTGGCCAAGCCCTCCCCGGTGGCCCAAAATCGTGTCTTCCTCAACGAACCCAAGCTGCGGAGCCTGCTCGGGAACGTCGGTGACCATCATGATGAAGCATGGTACCTCGACACAGGGGCCAGCAATCACATGACGGGGCGCCGTGACATCTTCGCCGAGCTGGACACTGGCATCACCGGGAATGTGAGGTTCGGGGATGGCTCTGTCGTCACCGTGCAAGGGTGTGGCACAGTGTTGTTCACATGCCGGAATGGACAGCATCGCGCCCTAATCGGAGTCTACTTCATTCCTCAACTCCGCTCTGACATCATTAGTCTTGGCCAGCTGGATGAGAACGGTTGCCAAGTGTTGATTGAGGATGGCGTGCTACGGATTTGGGATCAAGAAAGGAAGTTGCTCGCGAAGGTAAAACGAGGCCCTAACCATTTGTATGTGCTCAAGCTGGAGCTGGCGCGGCCGATTTGCCTGGCCGCGCACCAAGCTGTCGAGGCGTGGCGCTGGCATGCCCGCTTCGGACATCTGAGCTTCGACGGCCTCCGCAAGCTGGCGCAAGGAGGCATGGTGCGCGGACTGCCGCAGATCAACCATCCGGAGCAAGTCTGCGACGCGTGCCTTGCTGGAAAACAACGGCGTGGACCGTTCCCGGGGGAGGCCAAGTTTCGCGCCACCAAACGGATCGACCTGGTCCATGGTGACCTGTGCAGTCCGATCTCCCAGGCGACTCACGGTGGTAAAAAATACTTCCTGCTCTTGGTTGATGACATGAGCAGGTACATGTGGCTGACCCTGCTGGCCTCGAAGAGCGATGCACTGGCGGGGATCAAGCAGTTCAAGGCGAACGTCGAGGTGGAAACCGGGCGGAAGCTCCGTGTGCTACGGACTGATCGCGGTGGCGAGTTCACCTCCACCGAGTTCGGCCAGTATTGCGCGGACGAGGGCCTGTCACGCCACCTCACGGCGTCGTATTTACCACAACAGAATGGTGTCGTCGAAAGGCGAAACCAAACTGTGGTGCCAATGGCGCGGTGCATGCTCAAGGCGAAGGAGATGCCCGGCGAATTTTGGGGAGAAGCGGTGACCACGGCAGTGTTCATCTTGAATCGCTCTCTGACGTGCAGTCTTGCGAGGAAAACTCCGTTCAAAGCGTGGCATGGAAGGAAGCCGGCGGTCCGCTTCATGTGCACGTTCGGGTGCGTGGCGCATGTGAAGCTCGTCAAGCCACACCTGCAGAAGCTTGAAGATAGGAGCAGGAAGATGGTGTTCATCGGCTATGAGACCGGATCGAAGGCGTATCGTGTCTACGATCCAGTCGCCAAGTGTGTGCACATCACGCGGGACGTGGTGTTCAACGAAGCGGCGAAGTGGAACTGGCATCGTGACGGAGGTGCGGCGCAGACACTCATCGGCGGGGATACTTTCACCGTGGAGTACGAGTTGTAGCGAGGTCCGCCACCGATTGAAGAGCCGGTGACACCGCCACCACAGGGCGTGGAACCGCGAACCTCGTCGCCAGTACACGACACCATGGTGTATCCGCCTGACGAGGGAGTCGAGTTCGTCTCCCCGCTCTCCAACGCCTCGGAGATGTTCGATGACGGCGACAGCGCACCACGGCGGTTTCGGACTGTGGACAATGTGCTGACCGCGGGTCCGGCATTGGACATCGATGCCGAGGATTTCCACCTGCTTGCCTCTGAGGAGCCAAGTTCTCTTGCCGAGACAGAGCGCGAGGACTGCTGGCGCTCGGCGATGCTCGAGGAGTTGCGATCCATCGAGGAGAACGAGACATGGCAGCTCGTCGATCTTCCGGCCGGTCACCGACCCATTGGCCTGAAGTGGGTCTTCAAGGTCAAGAAGGACGAGAAGGGCGAAATCGTCAAGCACAAGGCCCGACTCGTCGCAAAAGGGTACGTACAACGGCAAGGAATCGATTTCGACGAGGTCTTTGCTCCCGTGGCGCGAATGGAGTCAGTGCGGCAGCTCCTTGCCATGGCCGCACACGACGGGTGGACGGTGCATCATATGGATGTGAAGTCCGCGTTTCTCAATGGAGAGCATGTCCGAGGAGGTCTATGTCATGCAGCCACCCGGCTTCGTCGACGGCAACCACGCTGACAAAGTGTTTCGACTCAAGAAGGCGTTGTACGGGCTGAGGCAGGCGCCACGGCCATGGAGCATAAAGCTAGATGCTTGTCTGATCCAGCTCGGTTTCAAGCGGAGCACATCAGAACACGCGGTGTACATGCGCGGCGAGGGAAGCCCACGTCTCATTGTTGGCGTATACGTGGACGATCTGATCATCACTGGTCCCAGTGAAGGCGACATCAGCAAGTTCAAGGACGAGATGCGTATATTGTTTAAGATGAGTGACCTTGGCCTTCTCTCTTACTATCTTGGCATCGAAGTCCACCAGCACAAGAATGGCATCACCATCGGTCAGGCGGCGTATGCATGGAAGCTCTTGGAGAACAATGGTATGAACTAATGCAACCCATGTCAGATCCCCATGGAGGCTAGGCTGAAGCTCAGCAAGGATGGTATGGGAAAGCCAGTGGATGCAACCAAGTACCGCAGCATTGTGGGGAGTCTGCGCTATTTGGTTCACACTCGACCGGACATCACGTATGCCGTGGGCTACGTGAGCCGACTCATGGCAGCGCCAAAGGAGGACCACCTCGCTGCAGTAAAGCATATCTTGCGCTATGTTGCAGAGACGGTGAACTTTGGATGCCTGTACTCGAGGAAGAAGGAGGAACGGCCTACGCTGATCGGATTCAGTGATAGTGACATGGCCGGCGACATTGACGATCGCAAAAGCACCACAGGGGTTCTCTTCTTCCTCGGCCAAAGCCCAATCAACTGGCAAACTCAGAAGCAAAAGGTTGTGGCGCTGTCTTCGTGCGAGGCAGAATACATCGCGGCAACCTCAGCTGCTTGTCAGGGCATATGGTTGGCACGGCTACTGAGCGATCTCACCGGAGAAGAAGCTCAGGCGGTCGGACTGAAGATGGACAACATGTCAGCAATCTCTCTCTGCGGCAACCCGGTGTTCCACGACAGGAGCAAGCATATCGATACCAGGTATCATTTCATCCGGGACTGTGTCGATGCAGGGAAGATCAAGGTAAGATACACAAGGACTGAAGAGCAACTCGCCGACATACTGACGAAACCACTTGGGCGACTCAGGTTCCAGGATCTCTGAGTTCGAATTGGAGTTGCAGAGGTCGAACCAGCACGTCAGGATTAAGGGGGGATGTGTTGTCAGTAATCCTGCGCGATGGTCTCTCCCTGGTTTTTCGTTAGTGTCAAGTTGCGTCATTTTTCCCAGTTTTCTTCAGTCTGTTTCAGTTTCTTTTGCCCCGGCTGAACCGGTCTTGCGTGAGCGAGTCAGCAGGTATTTTTTTTGGTTGTTAGTGCTGCCTTCCACGGCATGATCCGATCGTGGAGAGTGGAGCTCGTGTCCGATGGTCATGGCGTTGAAATAGGAAGGATATGTTAGGCATTCTTTTGTTTATAAATAGAAATGAAAGAAACCAAAAGGCTGCAACGTTTTGCAGCGCCAAAAAAACTATTTTCCGTTTCCTAGTTCTCCTCCGCTCTAGTGCGTGTGTGTGCTCGGGTGATTGATTGGCAGGGGCTAACAATCTTTTCGATTCCAAGGACTACGAGTGGGGAGGGAGCGCATCCGACTGGCTCAACGCGTCCGCTCCCTCCCCGGTGGCCGGGTTCATCGAGTTCGTGACGTCACCCAACAACCCCGACGGCCTGCTGAAGGAGCCCGTCCTCCAGGGCTCGTCCGTCGTCTAAGACCGCGCCTACTACTGGCCGCACTTCACGGCCATCCCTGCCTCGGCGGACGGAGACGGCATTATCTTCACCGTGTCCAAGATCTCTGGCCATGCAGGGAGCTGATTCGGGTAGAAAATATAATACTCTGTACCAATATCCAAAGTAATATTTTGTTTGCAAGCATAAAATGTATAGTATTGTTTTAGTATAGTATATTGATCAATTGTATGCATCGTTTTGTTTGCAAGTAACACAGAGTTCACAATAGCCAAGTATGATACCCAAGCTCCCAACTTATTTCAAGCCGGCCAAAGTGCTCATCGAAGACGCAATGGAAAAATTGTTTTTTTCTTGTGTCATGTCAATGAAAAACATTGTTGACAATGAAAAAGATTGTGGTCTTCTCTTTTGGCTGAGTATTCATTATGAAAAATCTTGTATCATATTGGGAAAGCACTCGAGAACAACATTGTATTAAAAATTTTTAAATTCTAAGTGTACTCTTTCAAAACATGTACCTCACACTTGTAAGTCGGGTGTGAAATGCCATGGACGGTATGCATTGTTTGTAAGACGTTGTTCGTAAGCAAAGATTGATAAATCAATTGGCTAACTCAAATACTACAGTCTTGATCCAGAATTATACTCAGGACATCTCTGTGTTGGAGACTAATCCCTCAGCTTTAGAGTTACACCATGTGTTTGTGGATAATCACACCACTGAGTTGGCCCCCAGCTCTGGTCTTCAGCCTGAGAAAAATACAAAATTAGTCTCTCCAAGCATTACAAGGCTGATGGCCAATCAGAGCTTCCTTCAATCCAAAAGGATGAATTTCTTGGAGCTCTTGTCCCTGTTCCAGAATTGGCTATTGTTGATGCTGAAAGGACTTCTAAAGGTAAAGAGAAACAAAGTGAGGATAGAATTAACATTCGAAACCAGCATATTGCCCAAGTCCCAAATTCTCTTACTGAATCGAAGTCTAAGATTGTTCCACCAAAAGAAGTATCTTTAAATCAACAGACTAAGGAAGGCACCTGCCTAGACTCCCCTACTATCAGTTCGCAAGAGAAAATGCAAGCTGCCAGACAGGATATTGCTCAGTCTGCTTATATCAATAATGCTCGGGTCATACAAAAAGGCCAATCTGGGATTATTACTAGATCAATGAAGAAGGTGGGTTCCACGGGTACTCTCTCTAACATTCAGAATTAATTATGTCTATTCTTGTTTGGAATATACGTGGTATAGGGAATGACATTGCTCAAGGTAGGGTGAAATTCCTTTTGAAAGCTCACAACACTAAATGTCTTGTTTTGTTGGAACCCAAAATTCAAGTTTCCAATATGAACAGAATGTGTAAAAAATTGGGGATGGACAAGGCTCTTGCCAACAATGACAATAACGCACATATCTGGATCATGTGGAAAGAACCTCTGGATTTCTCTCATATTTGCAGTGATGAGCAACAAATAACAATTCTCCAAACTGCTTCTTCCTTGCCTCCATTCCACTTAACTGTTGTATATGCTAAATGTTCCAGAAATGAAAGGCTTTCTCTTTGGTCCTCTTTGATTAGCTGTCATGCTCTTATATCTGGACCATGGTTAGTGGCCGGTGATTTCAATTGTGTTCTGGATATTGATGAGAAATTAGGAGGCAATCCTCCTAACCTGAGCTCTATATCTGAATTCAAAGACTGCATTCAGGACTGTGAACTCATTGATGCAGGTTTCATGGGGTCAAAATATACTTGGCATAACAATCAATCAGGCAGCAGAGGTATCTGGGCCAGATTGGATAGAACACTATTTAATGCTGAGTGGCTTAATGCCTTACCTATCACAGTGGAACACCTCTCTAGAGAAGCATCCGACCATTCTCCTCTTCTCATCAAGATGCATTCATTTAGAAAGTTCAAGAGCAGATTCATTTTTCAGAAAATGTGGACTTTGCATGAGAATTTCTTAACAGCTGTCAAGCAGTGTTGGAACACTAGCCCTTTGGCCACATCACCGCTCACCACTTTACACCTTAAACTGAAGTACCTTAGAAATATGCTTGTGGACTGGAACAAAAATGTCTTCGGTAATGTGCATATGAACCTTGTTGCTGTTGAAGACCAAGTGTTGAAGAGTGAGTTCAGTTATGATTTGGATCCATCTCCGAGGAACCTAGCAGCTCTCAATAAAGCCAAGACTCTTCAATCCAACTGTCTGCTACAACATGAAGTTTTCTGGAGACAGAAGTCTAGAATTAAGTGGCATAGTGAAGGTGACAAGAACACCAAATTTTTTCATATGACTACCATGGCTAATAGAAGGAAGCACTTCATTTCACAGTTGAAGAACTCAGATGGAACCCTAACCTCGGATCATGATCAAATGAAAACCATTGCTGCTGATCATTTCAAACATGCTTTTACTTCACAGGACCACCACATTGATGCCAACATTCTTGACTACATTCCCTCCCTGATTACAGCATCGGATAATGACATGCTTTGTACCATCCCATCTGAAACTGAAATCAAAGAAGTTGTCTTCGGGATGTCCTCTGACAGTGCACTTGGGCCAGATGGGTTCTCAGGAGCCTTTTATCAGTGCGCATGGTCCATCATTGCTACTGACATTGTGGATGCCATTCAGTATGTGTTCAGCACCATATGTCCTCTTCCTAGAAGTGTTACTTCAGCACTGATTGCACTCATCCCAAAAACAAACAATGCCACGGATATCTCTGATTTTAGACCCATAAGCTTGTGCAAATTTTTCTATAAAATTATCCCCACTATTCTAAATAACAGATTAGCAGCCATTCTTCCAAAAATTATATCTCCTCAGCAGTCAGCTTTTGTGAAGGGGAGAAACATAGTGGAGAATATTGCTTTGGCTCAAGAACAAGTGCAAGAACTTGGAAGAAAAATAAGACGAGGCAATGTGATATTCAAACTTGATATGGCTAAGGCATATGATCGCCTGGAATGGGATTTCTTGAATGCAGTTCTTATGAAATTTGGTTTCAGCCCGGAGTTTATCTCACTTATACACAATATGATCAGCAACTGTTGGTTTTCGGTTCTACTCAACGGTGATTCTGCAGGGTTTTTTAAATCTTGTAGAGGAATTCGGCAAGGGGATCCCATTGCCCCTGCCCTTTTTATTATTGCTGAAGAAGTCCTCAGCAGATGCATGCATGATGCCTTCACTAAAGGTGCGGTGGAATGGTTTATGGGTCCTAGAGGCTGCCCCACCATTTCCCATTTACTTTTTGCAGATGACACCCTCATCTTCACTAAAGCATCAGCTAACTCTGTCAGGAATTTACTTCATCTTCTGAAAACCTATGAACAGGCTTCTGGTCAACTAATAAGCAGTGGTAAAAGTGGCTATTTCTTACACACCAATGCAAAAGATTCTGTTGCCAACAAATTACATGACTTGACAGGTTTCTATAAACATACTTTCCCCAACAAATATTTGGGATTCCCTCTAATCATTGGCAGGAAAAAAAATACACTTTGCTGGTATACTCTCCACTATCCAGAAAAAGCTCCATGGTTGGTCGGCCAAGGTCCTTTCCCAAGGTGCTAAGTTGTGTTTAATTAAACATGTTCTGACGATCATCCCCATTTATTACCTGGCCTCTTCCTCACTTCATGTGGGCAATCACAATGCACTGGAAAGAAGTTTTGCTAACTTCCTCTGGGGATCTTCCCCCATGGGAAACAAGAGGCATTGGAAATCCTGGACCACAATATGCAAGTCTATACTGCAGGGTGGATTGGGTATTATGTCCCTTAGACAGATGGAGATAGCTTTAAGGGTTAAGATGCTCTGGAGAGTCATCCATGCTGATTCACTGTGGGCAGATTATATCAGAGCAAAGTACTTCTGAGGCAATCATATCTCTGCTGTTCAGTTCAAAAATATAAAGGGTTTCACTCGGAAATCCTGGCTACATGTCAAAGAACTAATTGTCAAGCACAGATTAATAATTCTGGGTGATGGTAGCAACACAAATTTCTGGAATGACATTTGGCTCGGAAACCAAACTATGGCTTCATTTGTTCCTACTGAGTTGATTCCAAACTACAATATACAATATATCAGTTAAACAATATTATATGCAGCATAGCAATGACCTTCATAACCTTCTTAGCCGATATCTCCCACATGACATTATGACTGCTATCCAGAACCCTATTCTCTCACAAGATAAAGACCAAGAAATTTGGAGTTTGTCATCCACAGGTGAATGTACTGTCTCCTTTATTTGTAAGAAAGCTCTTTCTACCCATGCCCAATAGCATACCTCTAAATGGAATAACCTATGGTTCAACTGGCTGCCGACCAAACTCTGTATTCACTTATGGAAAATCATGCACCACTGCATCCCCACTGATGAAAGAATAAAGGCTATTGGTGTCTCTATTTGCTCTAAATGCCACTGCTGCAATAGCCCCTCAGAGGAATCTACCAACCACTTATTCATTTCCAGTGACATTGCCTCTTTCATTTGGTCGGCCCTTCAATCCCAAGGTTTGCACATTCATGGTAGAACTGCCGATGATCTTATATTAAATACAATTCAGTCCCTTAGCCGACAGTCCAAACTGGATTGCTTCACCCTCGCCATCATTGGGTATGGACTGTGGGAAATTTGGATTTCCAGAAATATGTCTAAATATGAAGGAAGAAATATAGCAAAACATGCGATACTCCACAAAATCGTTGCACAAGCAAAGGAAGTCATAGCACTATCAGGCCTCAAGGAAAACTCTAACAGAAATCGGAGCATCCTGGCAGAATTTGATATTCATTTTGCAGTTAGAGACTGCCCACGTCCAATGCTTATAAAGTGGTTATGCCCTCCATGGCCGTTCATCAAATTGAACACTGATGGTGCTTGTAAAGCTAATGGTATTTCGGGCGGTGGTGGCGTCATCCGTGACCCTGATGGAAATGTCCTTCTAGCATTCTCACATTATTATGGCAATTCCAATAGCCTTATAGCAGAAGCAAGGGCATTAAATGATGGTCTTCAATATCTTCAAACTATCCCTGACCGGCCTGCTACTATTGAATGTGATTCCAAGATATTAATTCAGACAATCAACAGGAAAAATCCTTGCCCATGGATCATCCTCCCTTATGTTAGAGATATCTGGCGCATGACCAATTCTGCTGACAAGTTCACCCACATATTCAGAGAAGCCAATACAGTTGCTGACTCACTGACATCTTTAGCATGTAGCACCAAATGTAATTCTTTTTTTGCTTCTCATGAGTTACCTCATGTTATCAAAGGTGCAACTCGATTGGACAAGTTAGGAATGCGTAGCATCCGACTGATGTAAATTTTATTTTTCCAACTATCAATAAAATTTACCTCTTAGGTCTGGATGGTGGAGTGACTACTCCCTTTACCTCTGGTAAGGGGTGCACTCTCCTATTCAATCCTAGGCAGGGCTTTCCAAAAAAAAAAAAGATTGATAAATCATATATGCAATGTTATTACAAAGAGCTTCCTTTGAATTAACTCATAATCCTGTGAAAAATGATGCAGTGAAGAGATAACATATCTATGCAAAAAATATTCATTGTTGTCTTTCAAAATGATGCAGTGAAGGGAGGGGCAGTTTTGGAATTGAGAATTTTAATTTTATCGCAAGGTGAGCCCAACTATCTGAAGTTACGAAGGGAGGGGTAATTCCGATAAAAGATGTGTCAATTTATGAGGATTAGTTCAAAGGCAACCAAAGTGGGGAGAGTAATCGGGGCTTAACCCAATAAATTTTTTTTACTTACATCACTCGTTGTCAATTCAAAATGAAGTAGAAGTGACTTAAGTTACCTCACTTAAAATAACTCACGATAATCTTAAGCCGCTGCCAAAGAGGAGTTAAGTGCCCTCCATCTCAATCTCCATCTCCATCCCCAAACCCCACCACCACCACCACCGTTACCCAACTAAAATAAAGAGCACAACAGAACTACCCACTCAGAAGGTTACCTCTAAGAATATTCTCTGTTCAGAAGTGAGGTATGTAACCCACGAGCGCAGGCTTGCTGATATGCACTGACTCGTAACCAGTCTCATGGCTGTGCAGGACGATGCCGGTTGGCTCGGGTACCAAGTCACATGTTTGAAGTGTTTTTTTTATTTTATTTGTAAATTTTGTTGAAATGTTTGGATTGTTTATCTTATATTTTAATTTTTAGTACTACTATTCTTTTAATTAAAGCTATATATGAATTATTTAGTCTCTTTTTTATTAGAATTATATTTTTAATATTATACTATTATTAGATAATCAATAAATTAGATATCATAGTTTCATGTTCTTTCATCATGAAATGTAAGATCCATAGTTAATGTTATATCATTATCATAAATTTTTATTTTTTAAAAATAATAATTTTTAAATATTGTACTATTATTTTAATAATCAATGATCGATTCACCTGACATCATGGCTCAATATCACCCTGACCTGGTACGAGTTGTCAAACTCAGACCGAGTCAATCTTAGTCGACAAACCATGACCCAACTCACCCAGATATGTGCACGTAGCTTGTATACTCTGCCTGAAATTCTGGGTAGATATAAATGTGATAATGTGGATTAAAATTGAAGTATATAAATAACTTGTAACTTGCCGTCAACTTTAGGTATGGTGGCTTCCGATTTCCAGTGTCACGACACCCCGTCCAGTTTAATAATCCAGCAATTGGCTTCACGTGCAGTGCAGTAAGCCCGCTCCCGGGTGGAGCAACACGTCACACCTGTCATCGGAGAACGAGCTGTCAGCTGTCACCATTCTGTGTATGAAATTTTAATTTATATTTTGGGAAGGGCGGGGGCCGCGCGAACGCAGGCCCCCACTGCCACAAATTACGACGTCCACTCTCCCACTTGGGGAGATGGTAGACGGGCGCTCCCACCAAGTGCAATGTGGGCCGCCAACCTAGGCCATGGGCCTTGCTGATCACCCATCGACCCCGTCCAGGTAAGTATGGTCTAACAGTCGGAGGGCTTTCTCTTTTATAGCATTTCCGGGTTTCTCCCGAGCTCTAACACCCGATGTGGGATTAAACTGCTCCCCCTTTCCCAGCCAACTCTCACGTGGCGGCCCATCCATGCATGGTCTCACCTTACGCGTCATGGTGCCATCAATCGAGGGAGACCAGCTCAGGTGATTGGTCACCCTCTGTATCAAAATGGGAACCAGTGCCCTAGAACGCCATCAGGTTCAGCGCCTGCGTTTCGTCTCCGTACAAAGGCATAGTTGTTGCCGAAGTGCGCGGGCTCACGTACCGTCTCATGCTCTCTTCCTCTGTCCTCCTCAACCTCTGCTTACTCTTCTTCTACCGCCCCCGGCAACCATGACGATCGAGGAGCAGGAGAGCTGCCTCCCATGCTGAGGCCGTCGCGGGCGCCATCCCTTGCTCCGGCCACGGCAGGGAGTTCCTGGACGGGATCCCGGTGTGGACGAAGGCGAGGGTCCCCGCCCACGTGCGAGTGCAACTCGTGCTACGCCGGCCATGACTGCTCCAAACGGCTGCCGGACTGCCCCGCCAACGCCGGCAAGTGACCTGGACGTCATTATAGATCTTCTAATTAGGATTGTCAATAAGTAGAGTTCAACCTGAAATTACTACAACTCAATATATCCAGTTAAATTAATTTCAATTATTTTATTAAATTCTATGATTTTATTTTGATCTAATTCGATCTAATAAATTATATAAAAATAATATAAAATTTATAATTAAATATTTTCTTTAAAATAATATTGTTTTAATAAAATTTTATTAAATTGTATGATTTTAATTTTTTTTAAAAAAATAAAAGATATTTTTTTCCATGGATATCGAACTGGTTTTTTACCCATGTGACATAAATTTTCACTTGAGCTGAAGAGGCACATCCGCCTCCTCCACGCCTCCGTCGGCAACGCCGTCACCGAGGGAAGGTTCACAATCTTCGGCACCGGGTCGACCCAGCTGATCAACGCCGCCGTCCACGCCCTCTCGCCGGATAACTCGACGGCGGCGCCCGCCAGAGTAGTCGCGTCGGTCCCCTACTATACCCGGCCAGCCCCTGCACCAACCTCTGCTGAGACCTCAACCTTCTTCGATCTCTCGGTTCAACAGGAACAGAGATGTGATGCTTGATCTGTTAACCTTTCTGTGCGCAGCTGCTCTACAGGAGGCAGACGGATCTTTTCGATTCCAAGGACTACGAGTGGAGAGGGAACGCATCCGACTGGCTCAACGCGTCCGCTCCCTCCCCGGCGGCCGGGTTCATCGAGTTCGTGACGTCGCCCAACAACCCCGACGGCCTGCTGAAGGAGCCCGTCCTCCAGGGCTCGTCCGTCGTCTACGACCGCGCCTACTACTGGCCGCACTTCACGGCCATCCCTGCCCCGGCGGACGGAGACGGCATTATCTTCACCGTGTCCAAGATGTCCGGCCATGCCGGGAGCTGATTCGGGTAGAAAATTTACGGGGCCCATCTCTACTCTACCGTCGCATGCTTCTTTCCCCCTGCTCTCTCTCTCTCTCTCTCTGCTGTTCCCATTCAATTATCATGTCATGTTCTCAGGTGGGCAGTGGTGAAGAACGAGAGACCATCTACGTACAGGAGGATGGCTCTCCACATGCATCTAAACACCTTCGGCGCCTCCCGCGATACACACCTGAGGATCCTCACCATTATGAAGCCCATCATACAAGGAATTAATTAGCGGGGGAGGAAAAGATGATATCTTTCTATTCGGGCGGCGGGCTTTGCTGGAGCGACGGCGCTGGTTGAACAAACTGATCGTCCTCCTCCAGGTAACAAATTAATCCACCTTCAGCTAGCATCATCAATGCCCTCGTCTTCTCCAATTAGTTTTGTGGAATCATGGAACGAAAAGATTACGTGATCTGCTCAAGTTAAGTACATGCGAAAAGTTTGATCCTTTCTTTACACATGAAAAGTTTGATCTTTTGGCAGCATATGGGTGGGTGAAGTGTGAGAGGGAGGAGGACGAGGACTGCAACGCAGTTCTAAGATCCGGAGGCTTCACCGGGCGTGCAGGTTCGCTGCGGTAGCTACGTGCGTCTATAAAAGCCTCATCAAGTCGCGCAGGACGACTTCGACATGCTGATGCGATGCGACGACGATGGTGGACCTTCAAAAGAGTTAAAACAAATATACCGCTTTGATCTCCCCTCTCTCAATTAGCACGGGAGGTCATTATCCCATGCATGGTTGGAAACCCGCCCATATCTTGGAGACCTTCTCAATGGTGCTTATGAATTCCAACAGTGGGCGCCTCATCTCTGCAGGACCCATCCAGCAATTGGCTTACTTGCTTATCCTCGGGTTATACTACACATGCAACTAGAGTCCACCTTAACACGTTAATACACCTAATAACGATCTAGCTAATACAATATTAGCACTTTAACTTGGTAACGCGTGATGTTTTAGTGACTCTCTGTGTTTATGAATTACATTTTGACTTGGCGAGGTATTGGGCTTCAGCAAATCAATTACTAGATTGAATGAGTTATTTTATTAGCGTCGACCTTGAGATGTCAGATGTACCAACCGGCCCAAAAACAGAATTTGATAGTGTATATTTCAATCTTGACTTTAAGATGTTAATTGAGGTACCAACACATGAATCATAATTAGCATATGAAAGGGCGCCTTAAATGTTTAACAGAACCAAAGGGTGACATGAAGGGGTAAATAGTACTCCGTCCCAAAAAGAAAGAGTCACGTGGAGCAATCGTGAAGGAAGAGGGTGGGATTGGCCACACTTGTCTCTATCCAAGTAGAGCTGTCAATGGATCAAATTGTCTCGACGAACTCACGGGATTAACCTAACATTGGGCTGGACTGTCGCCCTATTTTTCACCAATAGATATTTTATCGAACCTAAAAACCCAGCATGTTAAAGAATTAGACCGGACTCAAACTTTTGGAGTCGACCCCAAATGAATCTTTAGGTTATTACACAATGACATTCAATGTTATATTTTCGAAGAGGTGAAATAAAAAAATCTCATCATTTTGCATATTATTTTGTCAAATGACGACTCCCCCCCTCCTCCTGTCGTCCTGCACAAGAAGGCCTGCGCATGCCCAACTTCCCCTCCACACAATGGATCCACTCTGATTCTCTGAACCATCTTATCACGTCGTCCAACGTTTCTCGTTCTTCTTCTTCCTTTTTCTCCAATTGAAAATACTAGTGAAAATTGAGAACAGATACAGACTGAAAATAGAGCCTTTTAAATATTAAAAAAATTGCACCTTTTTACTTAGCAGTGAAACGGTGGCATCACCCACTTCTGCATGCTCTTTGTCAATGAAATGAAACCACTTGAAATATCAGAAGTTCACAGATCTAGTAAATCCCTCTATGAAACGAATGAAAATTAAAATTAGATTGCTTAGTCAGACCTAATCGGATCCAACAAATTATCAATTGAATTTGGACTGAACTTGAACTTCGAAAATAATGCGTTTAACTTGGACCAAATTAAACTGGGCCCGATCGATTGACACATCCAAGCCACAGCCATGGCTGCTGCAGACGCACATGGGCTCAAGTAATACCGCCTCCTGCTCCCTTCCTCTGACCTCAACCTCCTCTTCTTCTACCTCTATATATCAAAAGTATAGGGATGTTGAATATAATCCATAAGATTCTAGAGATAAATATGTAATTATCTCTATTTAGGCGGGAATACCAATCTTACTACACGATAGAGAGATATTCCACCGGGGGCTCCCAGACATGTCAACTGATTCAGATATTATCCGAATTCGTTCCAAATTCGAATCCGTATTATACTGATAATACTCAAGTTCATATTCATTTTTCGCAAAACAGATATAGATATTATAATATTCACTTCAAAAAATATCCGTTCGTAATATTATATATCGTATAATATATATTTTTAAATAATATATTATAAAATAAATAATATTATAAATATTTAAATATTTTATAATTATATTTTAATTTAAAATTTATTTTATATATTTTTAATATTTTATAATTATATTTATATATTTTTAAATTTGAATCAGATAATTTAAATTTTAAAACGGAACGGATACGGATAGTCATATATTAACTTCGTATCCGAATTCGAATCGAACGGATCAAAATCAGATAATTCAAATTTTAAAACGAACGAATACGGATAATCATATATTCACTTCGTACCCGCTCCGTTGAGAGACCTAGGGCTCCACAGAGAAAGAGAGAACTACTAGATATTTATAACGACAAGAATGGAGTATCTCGATAAATGGAACCCTCGGGCAATGCTGTACAAGGAGCGATGCGTCTTCCCAGAAGAGCTAAGCATCTTTTACAGGGATAATACCACACTTGATCACGCAAAATAAATAAAACGGAAGAACCTCAAGAAGTAGACTAGCCATGCGAACACAACACAGAACCACACTTCATTCGCAGCTTCCAGCGTCTAGTTTAGTGCCATGCAAAGATCATGTATTGCAAACACAATCCACACAAAATCACTGCGAAGCCTCATGCGTGTGTTTCAACTAATACTTGCATAGACCCCCCTCTTGTCTTTCCGTTAACGGGAAAGAATGATCCATGTTTCTCTGCTCTATCTCAGCCAACCTCATGAACAGCAGTCACCATGACTTATGACACGTATAATCCACCCACAATGTCAAGGAGTCCGATCAGATATACTTTCTAAACGAAGGAAAGATGTTCTTCGAGGGAAAAAAAAAGATAAGTAGCTAGATGATTTCTCCCATCCATTAAAACTACCTTCAATAAGGTTGTACCACATTCTTCGGCAGCTTCCGCCACCTATCTTCCATTGATACCGTTTAAGTTTCCACCCAACAAAACGTCCAATCCATTAATACTCACCTCAATTTGATGGAGAACAGATGCTTCGGCAACATCTGCCTACCTAGGTTCTCATCTTAGCATTCAAATTCCACCCAATCAACGTTCTTGTAGACAGAAAAGCACCTTCTATGCCTCACTCACCTACGTACAAGTCTACGGGATCGTTGGGCAACTGGGAAGAGGAGAAACATCGGAGCTTGCTCATTCTTGCGGTTCCCAGTGAACACTGAAAAGATGCTGAGACATTCAAGAGAGAAAAGTATGAACTTAAATACAGAAAACCCACCGCTACCTCATTCTGGGCCTCTGGCAATAAGATCTTGAGCCAGACCAGAACTTGTGCAGGATGCGTTTTATGTTGACCAGGCACTTTTAAGTTTTATCCCTTCAAAATGGGCTTTAACTAATATAGCTTAGAAAGCCTGCCCCTGCACAGACCACATAATCTTATCAAAATTCTTCAATGCTGCCCAAATTTACCGTTTCGGCAGGTATATATACACATCCACAGGACCAAAAAGAAATACCGTTTTAGTTTCTCTACATGGCGATGCTTCATAATTTCAACTAAATTATGTGAAAGAATACTTTGTAGAAAATAGATGAGTCTCCCCATAAAGTTTATAAGCACAAACGCAAAGATTATAGCCATTACATCTGAAAGCAATATAGATAAACACATTATAGACTCTGGGACAAATAGACAGCCAATAATGGAATTAAGAATACAACCACATCCAAAGTGATGCATTGAAAAACAAGTTACTGAATTTGGCAAATGGCATATCTTGGTTATTGATATTCAAATGCAATATAGCTAAAAACCATCCAATATCTTCGTATAAGATATTATGAATCAACAAGCAGTACTTCGCAGCCCCTCATGCCGTCCCCCATCAGTGTAGTGGATCAATATCCAGACACATAATGACAGGTGGCTTAGAGTGAATCTCAGAAAGATATAGATGCTTCAATCTACACATCACAACAGTAAATCCTTCTTTATAGATTACAAAAGCAGATCCCTTTTTTAACAAAAGTTATCTCAAAAGAAAATCTAGACAAAACCAACAGAAACTCAGAAAGTAACATCATTTTCTATAATTTAGCAGTCCAACATGAAAGTCAAACGATATCTTATCAATCATTCTTTCTTTTCCACCGGCTGAACAATATTGCTTTTCATCCAGCCGACTCCACAGCTTACATTACATTCCAGGACACTACTAAAAGATCTTAGGCATCTTTCATCCCAAAAGATCAACCATTTGCGCATTCTACACTACCATACCATCTAGCAGCAGGTCAAAGTGAACCAAAAGAACTGATATTGAATAGGGTACCTGAATCAGTTCCTGCCGATTCTGATCCACACATGAATAAGATCAGACAGGACTAACCAAGTCAAGGGGCAGAGTAAATGACAAAAAATGGTTCAGCGAAGATAGGTCAATGTTGATCTGCTGTGGTTCATCCCATCTATATAGAGTTTATTGGTCATGACGCTAAATCAGGATTAATCTATTCTAAAAACCATGAAGTGAATCAAGTATCCTTCAGAAGAGCATTTTTTTTTTTGAAAGTATCCTTCAGAAGAGTGTAACTAAAGAACTTATACTCAGTAGGTCACTAAAACCCTGCAAAGAATTTTTCATAAACTGTTCTGATCTTGGCAATTTGACTAATACACCTAAGCACAAAGTGCAATTTTAACCAAAAATGTCATATAACTCTTCTGCAACCAATTCTTAGTTTTGCTTTCTTAGTTTTACACAACCACAATGGAAGCATCTCCTTATCTTCTAATCCAATGAAGATTGGGATTGTAACAACGTGGATTTGAACTACTCTACAAGGTCCAACCTTCATAGGATAAACAAAAATGTCAAACACCATCCCGGCCAAAGACAGGCCCTCATCTCCAATGCATGAATACCAGAAATAGAAAATTCTCAGCCATGAACAGCGAAATCAAGCTAATACCAGCTCTGCCCTTAAACTTAATATATGCCCATCTTCCAAAAAATTAAAACAAAACACATCCCCAGGAAAGAGATAAGACTCTCCACTTTTGTATACAAGAAGGGTTAGTTAACACAGAATTTGGGTAAGTGTGTTACCAAGCTGCTGCAATAACTCGGTCAAATTGACAATGGATAATCAGGTTGAATGAGGGGTCTACTGTCTTCATAGGTTGTTTTTGGTGTCTCCCCCCTAACCACATACTTCCAACAAATTAAACATCAACATGCAATTGAAAGTATAGAAGACAAAATAATAGCTTAAGCATTCAATAAGCATTCCTTCCACAATGATTGTGTGCCAATTCTTTAGAGAAAATACACGATGTTCTGAATGTGTTTGCACTACCACAACATACTGTCTTCACCATTAAAAACTCAGGCCAGCACTCCAACAAATAAAACCATTTGCATTAACCTTCAAAATGCAACAAGGTATAGGCTCAAACTTCTCTTTGGTCACTATCTGAAATCAGATACCTACTACGAAAAGGGACCAAGATCTACACAACCAACTTTCCTGGATCAGGTCCATCAAATGTTCATACCTGAAACCACCAAACTGTAGATGTTCCATGGATCCCATTGTCAATCACGCTAACTAGCAACCTCCCAAGTAATATCTCTTCCAGTCCCTAAGACCTAAATACAATCACATTAGACAGTAACCTCCTGAGCAATATCTCTTCCACTCTCTAAGACCTAAAAACAATTACATTAAATAGCAACCTCCCGAGCAATATCTTTTTCAGTCTCTAAAACCTAAGTTTTGTTCATAGTTCATACTGCATGCCAAGCCATGGAATGCCCATATATGGGATCATCCTTAAATGTGTTTTGTTTGTTCATAACGGAAACACTACTTTTAGGGTATTCTGCGGTTCTTTAAGACATAGATGTCATGCTCTTTGCACCATAGGGGCATGTTTGGCAAAAACTTGGATGAAACTTTAACCTTCTAAAATGTGAAAAGTATTAGGTAGTTTTCGGCTCCAACTGTTGTCTCTACAGCCATGTTAGTCAGACCGTCCTCCCGTACCCCACAGTTTACCCAACCTAGGGAGCTCCAACTGGAGCTTTTGGTTGTAAGCCGGAAAACCACATAAATGGCTTTCTAGGTCTATTATCTTTCCCTCAAATAACTAGGCTGAAGTATATGTAAGTCCAATGGTACTTGAATTGGAACCACACCAAACACAACACCATTGTTTTTTCTCCATCTACCCAAGATCTCAACATCCCCAGCTGAAAACCCAGAGCCTAGGGAAATAGGAGCAAGCCCAAGTGAAACCGTCATCAAGAACCCATGTTCAATGCCCCAGAAATTCCGAAAGCTACGTTCACAACAGAGTCGCAATAGACGCAAACCAATAAATATAGACAAGTATGAGTACATAGGACCTCGATAATGTAATAATGAACTAGAATTATAAAAACACTCTTATGAAACCAAGCTGTACAGACCCCAACACAATTGATAACCAACTAATGAAAAGGCGATTTAAAGGTTTATTCCCAACAGACAACATAGTCCCCGTAGAGCTCTCAACATACCAATCCCTGTGTCCTCCAGGACCACCAATTCAAATTTTCTCAACTTTGTCAGCCTTTACGATCGGGTTCGCCTTGGCGATTGCGTCCTGCCCAGCACCTCTATAGTCGAACGCGCAATTGTGCTTGTCTGAGTAGCGGTGAAGGGAGCAGAAGACCTCCCCGCAGCGGCACTTGAATCCCACCAACCCCACTCGTTTATTACAGAAGTTGCACCGGCTTGAGGGCTTCTTCGCGGCGGCAGAGCCCTCCCCCGACGGGTTCCCCGCCACGGCAAGGCCGGCCTCGCTCTTCACCTCGACGTCCTCGCCGCACAGCCCCTTATTCTTCTGGATATCAATCCCCACGCTATTATTCTCGGGCGCCGCCACGGGCGCCGCCGCGGCAACCGCGACGGCCTCCACCGCCAAAGCCTTGGACTTGCTCAGGAACGCATCCCGGTAGCATTTGGAGCAGAGGTTGTTGGTGGCGGAGCTCCCGAAGAAGCCGCAGTTGTTGGCGCAGAGGGTCGGCATACTCGCCGCATGGAACTCCGTCTCGTCGGCATCCCTCTTCTGGCTGTCCTGCTCCATCCCCCCGCTACCAAAGATCTTCAGCAAACCCTACTGCAACAAGCAGACGGACGTGGCCAGGCAAATCTGCAACGCTCTGCTCCAATTCAAACCCTAATCGTCGGAGTCGAACCCAACCGGCCCCGAATCCAATCCCCCCCGTCGATCAGAAGCGCTCATCTCTCGAGAATTCGCGCCAACGCGAAGGAAGAACGGGGATCAAAGCGGAGAATTCCGCAGAACGAAAGGTGGGGGAAGCTCGATCCAAAGCCCCCAGATTCCCGTTGCCAGAGGAAACCCTAACCCTAGGGTCGGGAGGGGGCGATCGGGAAACCAGAGACCCTGGATCGAGACGCTCCACAGCGAAGCAGAGCAGCGAGGTGGGCTGGCCTTATCAGGTCCCAAAATTTCCGGTATTTTCCCCACTTTTCTCCCCGATTCCCTTCCGCTGACGTTTGGAGGACGGAGATCAGAGGGATTCTTGGATTTGGACGGTGGAGATAGGTCGCGGGGGGGGGGGTGACGCGATAGATTACGTTTCACGAAAAGGTCGGGTTGGGGGAGGGGGGGGTGGAGGAATCGAGGTGGCCAGGGGGTGGGGGGCGCCGGGCAGGTTTGCCCACTGCCCGTGCGATTAGGAGGAAGCCGCAATCCTTCTTTTACTGGTATTATCGAGTGGTTGGAGGAAGGCAACAACGGGCGCCGCGAGCCTCCGGGATCCACCAGATGAGAGACACGTGGCGGAAGGACGACCGGACGATGGAGATCGTATGAAGAATTGTGGATTGTGGAGACCCTGTTTGGCTGCCCCGTTGCAGCTTCCAATTTTGCTTTAATTTTGAAGTGCATTTTATATATATTCTTCTTAAATATAAAATATTAAAATTATCATCATCAATTATCAAATATTATATAATATTATTATTCAAAACTTTCAAAAGTATATCTCCAGGATTTGTGTGCAAGGTTTGGATCCGACACGAACGTCGAATGTATTTTTATCATTTAATAATATTTTAAAACTTTTAAATAATAAAGATAGTATATATAATATTTGACCACTAAGAATGATAATGTTGATTTTTTATATACAAAGAGAGTATACATGAAATTAACTCCTAATCTTTTAGGTCCAATTTAAGAAACGAATATGTCAATATGAACCGGCTTTGATGGTCACTAACTTAACATACTTTTTTTAATTTATTTTGAGTAAATAAGATATAATACATTATTCCAATTAGAGGTGTCGAATACGTTATCCATCAAAATAGTGCAAGCCAACTTTTTATGTTCCCTTCGGACGACTTTGATATTCGAATGGGGTTTACGAGCACGGCGTATTCATCGGTACACGTCCGATTTCTCTTATAACCAATGTCGAATGGATTTAACCGAGCTTGGTTGCCTTTCCCGTAACCGAGATCGGTTGAAATTTGTAAGTTCTTTTACATGAATTACTCATTCGAGCTCAACCCCTCGAACACGTCACCTGACCAGAGAGAAGCGAACGGTGGATTCGACCTTGTCCCATACTAATATCAAAGAGGGACTTATCAAATAGGGGCTTAATGTGTTTGTTTATGTTTATTGAGCTATCTATTTCTAAGGATAAGATATTTTTCGGAAGGAGATTACTTATTTGCCATTAGAACAATGTAGTGTGATCTTCATATGATTTGTTGTAAAGATTTGTTTGAAAGGCTATGACATTTCTTACTCCTTAGGGTAGGATTCCTCCCTGGACCCTCTCCTATGTGAGAAAGGTCTAGTGTTGTTTGTTCTCTGTTCTTTCTCTGTTGTGAGAATGCCGCCTTTGTTTATCTGTCTTTAGCTTGTACTTTAGGATGTCATTAAGCACTTTTAACCTCAAAGTTAATTAGTTGCCTTCTGATTAGATAGATGCGCAAAGAAATGACGTTGCTTTAGGCATCCAACGTGAGGACTCCACGTTTTGGTAACGGAGCAAATTAATACTCCTCCAAAAGTATAAAGGAGTGTCAAATCTTGTCGTTATCTATAATGGAAATTATTTAGGGAGGAGAATGACACCAACCAATATAAACCACACTTTGATTGGTCATTACCGTAGGAAGTCACTCTTCTTCAATGGACTGACCGCACGTGTCACTCCATATAATTAGGAAATTAGCAGTGTGATGCACTCCTCCTGTAGATTCGCGACAGTGAAAAATAATATATAGATAAGTGAAAAATAACCCACAAGAGTGAGACTGTTTTCACTATTATGAACGGTTTTTCTCTCGTATGAGTTTATGTATTATTTTTCACTGTTATTGATTATATTTTACTCCTCTGAACTATTTTTTTTACTAATGTATATTTGTTTCACTTTGGTTGGAATTTCGCATAAATGAATAGGTCAACATGTATCACGCATCGGGCTGTATGCGATCAGCGCTTTGATGGCGTGCGGTGTCCTAAGGATGGCGGAGCAATCAAAAACATATTTGCAGACTCGATGTGCGTCGAGTAATTCTTTTTAGAGAGTATAGCGTACTTTACAAATATATCATTTTCACATTTATGTTTTTCACATATATTATTAAAAATATTGATATTATGCAAAAGTACTGTTGAAGTCAAAAAAATGATCCTTCGAACCGTATGCTACGTCTATGAGATTTGTTTGTCAGGAAAGAAAATGAACTTTTTGAGGGGAACACTAGCGAGCTGAGTGAAGGACGTCAGAAGGATCCCCGACTATATTTTTAGGGGATAACCCTCTCCGATGCCTAAGTCAAACGAGAGCTTAGATAGGGTGAGGAGTGCTTGAGGAGAGAAGAGAGTGCTCGGAAGGAGAAATGAGCAAAGAAATTATGGGCTTAGAGTGCAGAGTATGCTTACCCCCTGTCCGTCTAGCGAGTTCACTTCTTATAGGGTCTACCTCCTAGAGAACGTTTCCGTCGAAGGCTCATTTATAGGGGTTGTCCCGGTCGCGAGGGCATGTCCCCTAGCAAGGAAGGGCGCAAGTCGTGAGGTAACGCCTCCTGTGATCGTAGGGAGTTTTCGTTGAGGGTCGGTCCTTTTATCTGGAGTCGGGCGATTCTCTGACAAGTCTTACGTGGCACCCTGCTTTAAGGCACCATGGGTATTTCTTGGCCATGGGAAGCTTCCTTGTCAGGTGGCGGACCACCAGGTGTGTTTTCGTTCTGATCGGATGAGATACCGAGTCTGTTTGTCTCGACGAGACCCGTAGTTCTTGCCAGTGAATTTTTTGGTGTCCACAAAATATCCCCCACTCGCAGGTGTCGTAGGCGAGGAACGAGAGCGGGACCTGCAAGTGTATCTTCTTGTCAGGCAAGCGATCGACATCGGAGTAGAACATCATCGACTTCACGGGAACGGCCTTGGCTGCACACTATATCGATTGGTTCTGATAGAGAGCCGGAAGCCAATCCAGATAACATCGTCACCATTGGGCCTATGCTAATGCAAGGAATTGTGTTCATCTGGCCTTAGACGTAAGGTCTAAGCCATTGGTCGTATTGAACATCACGGCGGAATGGACGGCCAGTGTTGGATTGAAGGGGAGGTGATGCGGGACGGACACGCGACCTGGGACTCTAGCTCGCGATCGTCCCTATGCGATGTAAGATGTGGGACCGGGCACGGTTGAGAAACCGGCCGTGAGTCTTGAGTATCGGCCTTTCCGCGTTAACTTGGATCGAGTCACAGGACGGTACACTCAATCTCGCTCTCTCGCAGCGGTGATAATAGAATAACAAGCTAGAAACCTATCACATGCAGCGGCATATATGAAGTAATACGAGTAAAGCAATGCCAACGAGGAGGGCAGCGAGTTTACCTCCACGCTCCGGGGGTGGGGAAGATGTTCCCGGTCAGTTACGGTAACTCCCGGTAACAACAGTAAAAAGTTAATTACAATCGTGAATTTTATTACCTACTCTACGCAGGGAGGTAAAGGGCTACAAGTGGGGCCCGGGAGGACCGACCCTGGGTTGACGGGCAGTAATCTGGAGATGGGTACGGCACGAACTCGGCCTGCTGGTCCGACTCGGCACTATTCCAACTCGGTGCTGCGCCAACTCGGTTGCTGACTCACTGGACAGCAAGCAACGGTTTCTAAAGGAACATCGCCTTCCTGAGATCTTCGGGAGGCGCCGCTTGGCTGGGACGATGGCAAGACGTCCCTGAACGACTTCTTGAAGTGGCGGCTCCTGAAATTAATTTTTGATATTTATTTCTGAATATCTTCTGGATTGTAATTTCAGACCTGCACAGGGAATATATCTGCAGGCCTCGGCTACACGAATTACGACGCTCGGATCCGGATGCCGATCGAGGCGTGGCTGGTACCGTTGGAAAGAGCACTCATAGATCTACAACATATAATTTTTACAGCTCCATCCACCAAACGGATTGAAAATGAATATGACTGTAACACTATTTTTATTTCTGACTCGAACTGACAGACACACATGGCAGCAAGGGATCTGGCTGAAACTGACCTTTGATCAAAGGGAAAATGATTTTTATAGACTCCATGAAAATTATGGTGGAAGGGGATATATGTGTGGAACACTGAGTAATTTTGTGGGATTTTTTGAAAATTTGTAAGGGGGTGGGGAAAATGCGACAAGGTGACTCTATCCCGTAGATCTACAAAAGGGCAGATTACTGAGAGGACAAACAAAAATATGGGAAACATATCAAATGACTTCCAAATGACACGAAATTTGAACTGAAGGTTAAGGGAGATGGACAGAACGAACTCTCAAAATTAGGGTTCGATCAGATAACAAGAACAAGAGATAAAAACTCGGAGGTGAGGTTCTGTCCTGATGGAGACAGAACTCCGATGTAGCGGCAGTGGCGGCGCGATGGCGGCACGAACGGCGGCAGAGAGGGAACTCAGAGGGGCTAAGGAGAATATAGGAGAGGGCTTCACACCCTGGAGGGCTGGAGGCAGAAGAAGAGAACCAGAGAGAGAGGAGAGAGGGCACACCCTTCTTGCTTCAAGTAATTTTCACATAATTTCTTCATTAAATCTCTAATGACACTATACATAGGCTTATATAGAGAATGGCAAGGGCTGGGGGGCTGGGAATTTCGTGGGAAAGAGGCCATTTTCTTCCGCCATGTGGTGAAAAACCCAAAATAAATAAATTACATATGGAGGGGACACTCCTTTGAAAAGAAGGAAGGCATCTTGGACTTTTAAACCCCTTTGTCCCATTTGAATGTCAAACCATCTAGAAGTCCACCTAGGACTTTGACCAGCCCCACATGGACCCCTATGACTTAAGTGGACCAATGGGAAAGGAGTGAGGGCCCCCTTGCTGGACCTACTGACATTTTGCACAAAAACCCAAACAATCCAAGGGAATGACTCATTGGCTTATAAAGCCTTATAATTGCACATATACTTTCCCAAAGATATAAAAGTAAATAAAAAGACTCAAATGCAAAATAAAAAGTCAGTGCTCGGCGTCGATTCCCATCAACTCTCCCCGGGTGGGAGGAACTCGATTCCGTCAACTAAGGGGTGCGGCTGCTCGTGACGCCGGCGGATCTGTCACCGAACCTGGAAGCGCGGAGTACGCTCCACTCCAAGTAATCGACACCTGCTCATCCCGTATAGATTCGATATGCACACGCTGCCATGGGAATGAGGCTAGAGGTGGACACTCCGGGGTGGGGTCACTCTCAAATGAAGGAAGCGGCTCGAAGACTCACTAGGAATCACCGCTTGTCCCCTATGTGACTAGATCCGATATGAAGTAGAACCGATCCCAATAGTCCGACAAGTCTCATACTCGAAAGGGACTAACAACGCGAGCGTACAAAACCGACTCGACTCAACGTATGCACAGACACACAATGCACTCGACAAACAAATCGGACGAAACAAAGACTCACACAGACCCTAAACAAACCTAATGTTAGTCCGACCTACGCATAGGCGATGGCGGACTAGGACACCCGAATATGTGCCATGCATACACTAGACGTACTCGATGGTTGACGGAATGGAGGACTCCTAGACACCCTAAGATGTACCACTCATGCATTGACGACCTATGGGATTTGGGTGGGGAAGGGCTAGGAGATCCAAAACTACCCTCGTCATTACCCCTAGACGTAGGTATGGCTTACCAACTAGACCGAGGGGTAGGGGTGGGATAGTGAACTCCTTGGAAGAAGTGGAGTGAATATGATGGCTCGGGAGGTTCACTAGTGAATGGGTCAAAAGGGTCGAAGAAGGTATGATCCCGTGAGATGGGTTCCAACATGACATGCTCCCAAGTTTAGAATTCATAGTCACCGTCATACATTATGATCGGTGGGACAACGGACATGTGTAGAAAATAAGACTCCTCCCTTGGACAAAAGGGAATGAAGTTGGGCTCGGCTGACAAGGGGAGGAATAAGAGGATCTCCGTGGTGACACAACACACGGTGCACACGGAGGTAATGGACCCTAAGGCCGGATGGGTGAAGCTAAGAGTAGTGGTTGGTCGAAGCTTCGGGCTAAGGAGTGCGTCATCTGCCATTGCCGCCCTAAACCCAAAATAAGGTCACCCAATGTGTCAACATGGTGACTAGAGCGGAATGTAGTGTGGTAGGATCGTTGACGGGCACGAGGGGTAAGGTGGGGTCCATGGAGGGGTAAGGAGGTGAGACCAAACCATCCTTGAGCCAACTAAGAAGTGGCTCGGCTATGTATAGCGTACCCGTTAGGAACACGGGTGGCTCGGGCTTTGGTGGCTCCAAATAAGATGGCTCCGGATGTAGTTCGGAAGGAGAGGGTGGCAACGGAGCACTCACGGGTGGTGAAGGAGCATATGTCCTTTCTATCCTATCCAACCAATCCGAAAGTATTTTCTTGATTTCATCTAAGGTGCGGGTTTGAGTACGGGCCTCGGGGTGGACTCGCTCTTCATCTCTCGGCCCGGATGCGGACCTAGACTCGGCAATAAGTGGGGCTTCCACTTGGTTGGAGGTGCTTGGATGGGATTGGACGGAGGTGCCAAGGGGTGGTTGGTTGGAGGCGACAGGGAGGGCCACTTGATTGGGGTCGCTTTGGTGGACTTGGATGGAGGTGAAGGGGCGGGGTTGGTTGGAAGTGTGGCCCACTTGATTGTGGGTGAGTTGGTGGGGTTGGCTAGTGGTATGACCCCCGTGGTTGGAGGTAGGTGGGCGGGGAAGGTAGACCCTCCTAAGCGCTCTCTTCATATCCCACCATGACTAGATGGGCCTTAGCCTCCTATCCTCCCGAAAATATTTGATGTCCCTCCATGTTTCGGCGGCTTCATAAAAAAGTCACCTTTTGGCATAGTCGACTTGCATGGGACCGGACATAAGGTAACATTCAAAGTAGTCGTCCATAATGGCTTCCCACTCTAGGTAGTCACTCGGATTATCGGAGCCGTAGAAGTCCCGGGCTACGGGCCTTTTGGGGTGGTCCGGGTGATCCTTCCATTTTAGATAGTATCGCCACCATGCAGAAGATGCGGTCCCTTGGTCATCCATGGGACACGGGGACGCTAGTGAATGGACATGCCAACAGTTGGTGACAAGACACTAGACCGACTATGCAAGGTTGGAATGCACTAACTAATGCACACTAAGGACCCTAGACTTAAATCAAGACTCGGTACGTGGCGGAGTTAACCGATCCGAAGATCACTCGCGCAAGTGTGCGGCCTTCCCGATAGGCGTAGCCTAACGTTCGGACAACACCTTTTTATATACCGAACAATGGTATGCGGATGCAACCTTAGACCGACTTAGACGATGACTAGACGTAAATGACACTTTTTTTATTTTTGACCAAATACTACCCTAGACTCAACTGGCGCTCTGATACCAAATTGATGCGGGACGGACACGTGACCTGGGACTCTAGCTCGCGATCGTCCCTATGCGAGGTAAGACGTGGGACCAGGCACGGTTGAGAAACCGGCCGTGAGTCTTGGGTATCGGCCTTTCCGCGTTAACTCGGATCGAGTCACAGGATGGTACACTCAATCTCGCTCTCTCGCAGCGGTGATAATAGAATAACAAGCTAGAAACCTATCACATGCAGCGGCATATATGAAGTAATACGAGTAAAACAATGCCTACAAGGATGGCAGCGAATTTACCTCCACGCTCCGGGCGTGGGGAAGACGTTCCCGGCCAGTTACGGTAACTCCCGGTAACAACAGTAAAAAGTTAATTACAATCGTGAATTTTATTGCCCACTCCACGCAGGGAGGTAAATGGCTACAAGTGGGGCCCGGGAGGACCGACCCTAGGTTGACGGGCAGCAATCTGGAGGTGCGTACGGCACGAACTCGGCATGTTGGTCCGACTCGGCACTATTCCAACTCGGTGCTGCGCCAACTCGATTGCTGACTCACTGGACAGCAAGCAACGGTTTCCAAAGGAACGTCACCTTCCTGAGATCTTCCGGAGGAGCCGCTTGGCTGGGACGATGGCAGGACGTCCCTGAACGACTTCTTGAAGTGGCGGCTCCTGAAATTGATTTTTGATATTTATTTCTGAATATCTTTTGGATTGTAATTTCGGACCTGCACAGGGAACATATCTGCAGGCCTCGGTGACACGAATTACGACGCTCAGATCCGGAGGCCGATCGAGGCGCGGCTGGCGCCGTTGGAAAGAGCACTCATAGATCTACAACATATAATTTTGACAGCTCCATCCACCGATCGGATTGAAAATGAATATGACTATAACACTGTTTTTGTTTCTGACTCGGACTGACAGACACACAGGGCAGCAAGGGATCTGCCTGAAACTGACCTTTGACCAAAGGGAAAATGATTTTTATACACTCCACGAAAATTATGGTGGAAGGGGATATATGTGTGGAACACTGAGTAATATTTTGGGATTTTCTGAAAATTTGTAAGGGGGTGGGGAAAATGCGACAAGGTGACTCTATCCCGTAGATCTGCAAAAGGGCAGATTACTGAGAGGACAAACAAAAATATGGGAAAAATATCGAATGACTTCCAAATAACACGAAATTTGAACTTGAGGTTAAGGGAGATGGACAGAACAAACCCTCAAAATTAGGGTTCGATCAGACAACAAGAACCAGAGATAAAAACCCGGAGGTGAGGTTCTATCCTGATGGAGACAGAACTCCGATGTAGCGGCGGTGGCGGCGCGATGGCGGCACGAACGGCGGCGGCGGCGACAGAGAGGGAACTCAGAGGGGCTAAGGAGAATATAGGAGAGGGCTTCACACCCTGGAGGGTTGGAGGAAGAAGAAGAGAACTAGATAGAGAGGAGAGAGGACACACCCTTCTTGCTTCAAGTAATTTTCACATAATTTCTTCATTAAATCTCTAATGACACTATACATAGGCTTATATAGAGAATGGCAAGGGCTGGGGGGCTGGGAATTTCGTGGGAAAGAGGCCATTTTCTTCCGCCATGTGGTCAAAAACTCAAAATAAATAAATTACATAAGGATGGGACACTCCTTTGAAAGGAAGGAAGGCATCTTGGACTTTTAAACCCCTTTGTCCCCTTTGAATGTCAAACCATCTAGAAGCCCACCTAGGACTTTGACTAGCCCCACATGGACCCCTATGACTTAGGTGGACCAATGAGAAAGGAGTGATGGCCCCCTTGCTGGACCTACTAACATTTTGCATAAAAACCTAAACAATCCAAGGGAATGACTCATTGGCTTATAAAGCCTTACAACTGCACATATACTTTCCCAAGGATATAAAGTAAATAAAAAGACTCAAATGTAAAGTAAAAAGTCAGTGCTCGGCGTCGATTCCCATCAGGAGGCGTGCTCGCCCTTAGTGGGGTTGAGGTCGACGCCGCAAGAAGTAACGTTCGATCGTCGGAGGGTCATTCGGTGTCCGTTGCACCTGGACTGATGCCCTTCGTGCGCTGGCAAATCCGAGGACTATCCGTCATGGACTGTCCATCGTGGGCTGCGACTGTCGGGGACCCGTTGTGCGCGTTGTAGAGGCCCTGTCGAAGCGGAACTGACATAACAGACCTTATATGGGCCGAGACGATTTTACCCATCTCAGATGGTAACTGCGTAACCAAAAAAAAATGCTTCCAAGTGGAATGGACATCATGACATGCTCAAGAACCGGTAATTCCAACTAAATGCCAATTTCCACTGGCCCTAATCATCCCCTTCCATTTACACGAATATGTAACTCGCGAAGAACTCAATTTTGAACCCATTTGCAAGTCACATTGTTCTTATTAAATCCAATTACATCATTTCGGCAGTGTTATAATTAGATGCTAAAAACCATCACAAGGAAGGCCAATCCAAACTGCACTGTTGTGGAACACATACAAGCTACGTCCTTTGAATAATCACCACCACAACTCTACAAGGCAGGCACAGGCAGGGACTTCACACCCGCCGGCAGGCACCAATAGATAACTCAAACTAAACAATCAGGGAAAGCAATATATTATATATGCGATTCCCCTGGTCGCTTTCTTATCATTGGTGGTGCGGGGGCTGCAGGGGTGGACTTCACCGTCCTTGTTTACTGTTCCCTATCATTTGCTCTGACACACTTCCTCCGCTCCATCATATCGAGCTCAAAAAGGGACCGTCTTTCTGGTAGCTTCATCAATGGATCCTTGGTTTGGACATTTTGCCGAGCATGTGTAGGTAGGGAGGGGAAGCTAGAGGTGGTCCAGTGGGCTTGGCTTCACAGATCGTACTCCAAAAGGTTTGACCTCGGAATCCATTGATTGGTCATGTTGGAGCAATCCAGCTACACCCTGTGCCTGTTCTCCTGAGACCCTTCTCCCTGATTAGATCCAAAGGCCTCCTGGATTCCTCCGGCCTGCCAGCTCGGGCATACGCATTTGCCAGCATCACATAGCCTGCAGCGTTCTCCGGTTCCAGCGACCGAAGCTCCTGCGCCGTAACCTCGGCCACCTCGTTGTTCCCATGAACTAAGCACGCACTGAGAAGAGCGGCCCACGCGACAGAATTCGCCGGGCAGGGCGAGCTTCGCAGGAAGTCATGCGCCTCGTCTATTCTCCCCGCTCTCCCCAGCATGTCAACAACGCAGATGTAATGGTCCGAGCCTGGCCTGATGCCATATCTCTCACCCATCGAGGCAAAGTAGTCCAAACCCCTCTGACATAGACCCCCATGGCTGCAACTCGTCAGTATCGCGACGAAGGTGCCGTGGTTGTAAATATTGGAGTTCAATGCCCTCTCTGCAACCTTCAGGGCCTCTTCGCTGTGCCCATTTTGCCCGAGCCCCAGAATCAGAGCGTTGCACGATACGACGTCCCTTGCGGGCATCTCGTCGAACACTTTCACCGAGCCCCCCTGCGACCCGCAGCTGGCGTACATGTTGATCAAGGAGTTGCAGACGAAGATGTTGGTCAGGTAAAACCCCTGTTTGATGGTGAGAGCATGCATCTGTTTTCCAAACTCGATGTTGCTAAGAGTTGCACAGACCGTGAGGGCAATTGTGTAGGAGGAGGCGTTGGGTTTGGACCCCGGCCCCAGGCTCAGCAAGCGGATAAAGAGTCTCAGGGCTTCTTCCCCGCGGCCACCCTCTCCCAACCCTGACATGACGATGTTCCATGACAGCACGTCCCTCTCTTTCATCGAGTCGAAGATGTCAAGCGCCTTGTCGATCCGCAGGTGGCGCGTGTATGCATCCATCATGGTGTTCCGAGTGCCCAGATCCTTCGACTTCGTTCTCTTGTACACCAGCTCTGCGTCCGGCAAATTCCCCAGCTTGGCATGTAGATGGACCAGGGCATTGCGGACGTACGCAGAGCATTTGTCCTCGTCCAAGAGTTTCATAATCATAGCATGGACCTGCTCCGCGGCCGCGAGAGATCCGGCGTCGGCGCACGACTTCAGCAGCGCGCTGAAGGTGTGCGAATTGGGGAGCACCCGTAACTCGAAGAAGTCGCTGTAGCTGCTCGCGAAGAGCTCCAGCGCTCGAAGCGGCTCGCGGTTCCGCGTGTAACAGGAGATCATGGCGGTCCAGGAGAACACGTTGCGGCAGTGGAGCGGCATGGAGTCGAACGCCGTGCGCGCCTCCAGCGCGCAACCCGACCGAGACAAGCCGGCGAGCAGGGTGGCGTAAGAGGCCGCGTTCCTGAGAGGCATTTGCGCGAACAGCACCCGCGCGGCGTCGATGTCGCCCGAGCGCACGAGCACGGAGAGCATGGCGTTCCACACGACCTGGTTCCTGTGGGGCATAAGCTCGAACAGGTTCGCGGCCTTGTCCACTTCCCCCGCCCTCCCGTACGCGCTTATCTTCTTGACGAGCTCGACCGCGTCGGTCATCGGGGGACGAAGCGGGACCTGCAACGGTCGGCGGAGGGCCGTCGCCGCGGCTCCCGCGGTGGCGCGCGTGGAGTAGGAACGCGCAACCATGTCCGATTTTGGCGTTATCAAAAAGAAAACAAAGACATATTAAAACATTAACGATTCAGGCCAGAAAATGTTGCTGAAAAGCTAGGGGATCCCATCCTCATTTGGACTGAAGATCGTGGGATGCCGATTGAGAAATTTGGAAATTGCACAGTGGTTACATATAACTGGCATAAACATGCAACCCTCACGAACGTTGAGCTTTAAAAAGATGCACGTCTGAGAGAATTATTACAGGCAGGAAATATGATCCAGCCATGCTCCCGGGGACCTGCGGTGAAAGCAACAGACAGACAGGGGCGGTCTCCTGTCAGCCTCTTTCACATGTTACAAATAAAGCCTGTGCACGTTTATGACAGCCCCTATCCGGTATTCAAGAGCAACATAATAATAGGATGCTGCCGGTGTGAGGACGACGAGGATAGAGAGGTATCGTCGGACGGGGAGTACCGGAGATGATGGCGGAGAGGAGGTGAAAGAACACGTCACGGAAGCTTGGAGGAGAACCTCGCTAGTAAAGCAAGATTCCTCGACTCGGCGTGTCAGATCAGAATCGCCTAATCCAATATGGTACGCCCGAGTCGCAGCCCAACTCGGACTGACTCGCCAGCGCCGTTCTCCACCTCCTCCCTCCTCTCTCATCCTCCTCCTCCTCCTCAGGTTCCCAGATGAAGTCCGACAACACTGCCGGATCTCTACCGCGAACATCGCACGGCCATGACGTCGTCTCCCGCCGCGGACGTCGCCCCGCTCCAACAGGATCTGGGCTGGGAAGAAAGCGGATGACAGGGAGAGGAGATCCTCCATTAGCGAAGAGGGGAGATGACTGTGCTTGACTTAGAGAGGATGAGCGAAAGGAGGACAAAGGGACGGCCCGTCAGCCATCCTAGACGCCTGAAACCCTGAACCCGGTGACTGGAGCGAAGGGCGGAAGGAGGAGGAGGTGACTCGGTCCGATACGACCGACTCATGTCTCGATTTTCTGTGGATCCGAGTAGATCTGCCCGAATTGGTCCGACTCGGACTGAGTCGGTAAGTGCGAAGTGGGCTCGACATCGCGAGCTCGTCATGGGTGGTTTCTCGTCAAAAAAAAAAAAAAACTGAGGTGACTTTCATTTAAGGAGACAGACATTATCGAAAGATGGGATTCCATCCTAAACGGGGGTCAGCGGGGTTCCTACTTCTAATTTTCATCATGTCAGGGGAAAAACAGAGCTAAAAAATGCAACCAAACACCCTAAAAAATCGTATTTAATGACTACTGCTGTTTCACAAGGTTTCATAACAAATAACTGGGTTATTTATCGTTGTGGAAGCTTCTGTCCCACGCCAAACTTGGACATTAGTTTTCGAGGCAAACATTGGATAACAAGCTGAACTTCAGAACAAACAGCCCCCAAAGCAAAACTTGTTTCTGAATATCATCAAAGAGGGGAGAAAGGAGAGTCGAGCAAACAGCACAAGACTGGGAGGAAGCGTAGACGCTAACATAACCTTAAACCCGGCCTTCACCTTAACGCTCAGGGCCCGTCTTAACGATGAAATTCTGGCGTCTAATTGGGTTCATCACCACCGGAGGACCAGCAGTGCGAGGCCAGGCTTGAAACTTCTGGTCGGTTGCTTCCCACCACTCCTTGTCGGCAACAGTTTTTGGTGTAGTGCCTGGTTGATATCATAAGATAAAAGGAGAGAAAAATTGCTAAGCTGGCCTTGGTGGATTCAAAGTAAAATTTGCATCAGGGCTTGGCAAGAAAACCTCCAAATATCTTCTTTTCAGCGATGAGAACATCACATGCATAAGCAACGACGAAAGATCCCGCAATAGATCCTATGATGTACTTGGCTGCCATCTTGAACCGACGGTTGGAAAAAAAAACCTGCATAAAGGTTTCAAATGTTAGGTCTAGTATTTAAGGCCTTCTTTGTTTTCGGGGTAAGATAGCGCGTTCGACCTCAGATGATCGAATGAGCTATCCGACCTCTGGTAAGTCAGATGTGTGTGAGAGAGGTGTGTGGGGCCCACGCACTCTCTCTCGGGTAACTCATTCACACTATCCTACCCCCAAAACAAACCGGGCCTAGGGACTTGAGCTGCCTTCAAAAGAGTTCGAGCACCATGCCATGATCGATGACAAAAGTCATGTGAGCCAGGTGGGATAAAACCCTACTATTTCCGGCCATTGTTTTGCCTATCTAAGATGGTGGAGCAAGGAGAATGTCATTTCTATGGCAAGGAATGGGGGAGGATTAGTGGATGCATTCCATGAGTCAGGTGGGATAAAACCCCTTTTTTTTTTCAAACGGAGCTGAGATGTAACCTGTAAGAAGGACAAAGTACACATGGTTCAGTAAGGCATGAACAAGGCATTTCTTAGTAAGCAGCTTTGGAGGTTTGATAACAAAGAAAGTGGTAAAGGAGATGGTGATTACTAATTAAGAATAAGCATGAGTGGAGGGAGGATATATCCCGAAATCATGGATAAACTGCCACACAGAATTAACAGAAAATATGTCCCCCTTGCATCCTTCGACATTTCCCTGCATCACTCAGCATTTTCTATCTTCCCCTCAAAGATGAACTTAGCACTCGCGTGGCTGCAGGATATAAAAAAAAGTGCCTCACAATTTTGGTTGTGCCTTTCAAAGAAGGAAAAAGACAAACTTGCACTTTTACATGTGCATAAACCACATCCTTGATGGCCAATAGCTCAGACAGGTTGAGATTCTTTTTTCTCCACCTGAAAAGTGGGTAGTACCACTATTGTATAAAATGAAAAGAAGGGTTTACAAGTGTAAAGAGTCATCTCTCAAAAGTAACTCACAATCACATTCGCAAGGATGACACAGACCAACCAACACCACACTAATGTTAGAATTTGGGCATAGTCTCCTAGGCAATAGTCCGTATTGGTTAAATGAGTTGTGATTCATGTACTTATGACCCTGGATCTATGTATCTCAACATTGTGATTTTGTGGATTCAACATGGTATTAGAGCATCGTCTTGACCCAACTCCATATATTTCTTATCTTGCCACCTCCACCCAATTAATGTTCACGGCCCATCTTTCCTGTGAGAGGGAGCATTGAAATTTGGACATAGTTTGAAATTTGGACATAGTCCCTTGGGCAATAATCTCGTACTGATTAAATGAGTTGTGGTTCATGTACTTATGACCCTGGACCTGTGTATCTCAACACCGCGATTTTGTGGATTCAACGACTAACTCATCTGCAATCACAATTACTATACATACAACAAGATCGATTTGTCCAAATGATGATCCTTGACTATGAAATGGGCTGATCTAAGCATTAGGTACCCAGTATTCTAGTGACCCTGCAAGATCACTTTTATGCGACCAAAGTGGATGTCTCACAGCCAGAAGAATCTCTAAGAATCTAGCTCTAAAGATTACTTGAGGGTATTATCGATCGGTGACCAAGACTCTTGCAGCCCGGCTCTACACGTTCTCAAATTAGAAACTGCCAAACATATTTCACCCCAGACTACATTCTTCAGCGACTGTGACGTTCCCGGACTTGATAACAACACAAGCTTGCCTACCCAATCTTAAGTTCGTGAAACTAATCGCTTCAAATTCGCTCAGATGACAAAACCTGATTGCCAGAGATATCAACCCCCAACCAAACTCAATCCCCCACACCTACCAGTTCCATTTCACCGACTTCCGCCTCTTCTCCATTCCTTCCCATTAAAACTTCCCTTGTCATGATCAGTTCTAGGACCCAAATTTAAAACAGAAAAACAATACCACAGCTAGCCGCACTTTTATGGTATTCATCATCGGAGCCAGTATTAGCTTCTTCCTGTGTTTCCTATCTTCTCGACGATAGACTCGACCAGGAGAAGCAACGATGCTTAGTAACGACGCGATGTGGTACAAACTCGATGGTTATTCCACTCCCGTTCTTGTAGGAACGAACAAGAACAATTAAGATATGTAGAGAGATGAAGAGAGGGTACCTCGCTGCGGAGCCTGCGAACTCCACGGGAGGGGGGTGGCGGTGGAGGAAGGCGGTGTTTTGCCGAACTCGCGGAAGGAACCAGAAGAGGTTGGAGCGCTTCCAGAATGGCGGCGGGTGAGGAGGGAAGAAGGACCGAAGAAGCGGGGGAGGAAACACGTGGAGTCCGGGCCACGTCGGCCGGTGTAACGAGGAAGTGGTGTTTGGATTGCGCTTGGCTCGCGAAACTGGACAAAAACCACGTGGCCCAAAGTTCGGCATAAAATTGACCTGGCCCAAATGTCGAGACCGAAATTGCCTGGTCCGCTAAAAATAGAGAGAAAAATATTTAGTGCAAGAAGCTTAATTTGCCATCTCGCTTCTCCACTGTATCATGCCAAAAATATCCAAGGAAAAGAATATTAAAGAGAAGTCGATGATTATTTGGAGAAACTTAATCTTTAAAGGTCGATTTGAAAATCTTATCTGAGGTCGAGTAAAGGACATATGTGTGAGATGGAGGGTGTGGGTCACTCATATTTCTCTTTCATCAGATGGCACGTTCGCCTATCCTACCGATTAACAAAGAGAGATTAAGGACACCTTTGACATCGGGTTAGGATAACCCAACAAATAAGAGAGAGAGTGATGGGTCTCACTCTCTCCTCACACACAGGGCACCTAATCAAACCCGATTACCTTACTCAACCCTCCAGGGTCAAGTAAGCTAATCGAATGTCAAAGGCGCCCTAAGTTAATATGTCATCTTAGATTCTATTTTGGACGGTAAATTTTAAAAAAAGTATAGAATAATTTAAAGTAAAAAATATAGATAGTGATCGAAAATTTAGATAATAAATCTTTGCACTTAAATAAGTGGTTGATTCTAATCATTACATTTTCTACTATTTATTATTTCATGGTTTTTAAAATGACATATGTCACATGTAGAGGCCACCTTCCCTTCATTCCAAATTCTTTTACGATCTAATTTATATCAGAAAATGGGAGACAATAGATTCTCCTGATATATATTCTTTTATTCTTCGATCAAGTTATTAGGTCGCATTTGGTTAGGATGATGGAGAGAAATTTTGAATTCTAATTGTAGATGCGAGATGAATCTTTTTGGTGTCCCCCAAGAGGTATTGTCTTGTCACGTCAGAGGGCGACTAGGGTTTTTCCTTGTAAAAGGGCCCTCTTGGGCTAAGAGGTGAAGACCTTCTTTATAAGCACTCGGTTGCTTTCTCAACATCCGATGTGGGATTAATCCTATGACCCTAGGTCCACTACACAAGCCCCCCCTTGAGAAGGCAAGCGAGTGCGAGCTCAGGGTTCCCACAGACGGCTCCAGATGAAGAGGCGTGATCTCGCGCGGATCCTGCACGGACAGAAGATCACCAGATTGTGAACTGTAAGAAAGGGAAACGGATCAGGGGGTCCAGGGATGAGTCCCTGGGGAAAAAATCCTCCGATGCTTAAGTCAGTAAAGCTATGGTGGGAGCAATATAGGGAGGAAGTAGCTTCTCGCGAGATCCCTCTCCACCAGAAAGATGAAGTGGTTCCTGCTCAGGAGTTTTGAGCGTGTGGTTGCCCTTTTCTTTAGTCGGAGGGTATCCCTGGTTTAAATAGTATGCCGCCTTCTGGAGTCCTGTAAGTCGAGGGATTTCAGGTAGGAGTTACGTCCTCAACGTGGACTTTTATTGCCTCATCGTGGGAGCGTTATCACCTTGGGGAGCTGGAGTCCCTCACCCTTATGAATTCTTGCTCACAGAGGACTCTTAACGGCTGCATGGATAAGCATTCGACGGTCGACCGTTTCGAGCTTAAGGGGGGCCAGCCGTATCCGGGCGATGGGCCTAGCTCGGACGGAGATGGGTCGAACGATCGTGTGCGCCCCCATATCCTGGCTGAGGATAGATCGGGCGTAGATCATTCTGAAGACCTGACCGTCGCTCGGGCCTTCCGAGCCTGAGGGCCGCCTAGGAAGGTTGGGTCCCCGAGCGATCTTTTATTGGGCTTTTAGTCCGGAGTGGGCCCTGTGGACTATCACTCGGGCGAGCGTGGCCTTGTTTGGTCCTGATGGGCCTAGTTTGGCTGCTCTTTGTCTGGGCTGCAGAAATCCCCCTCTCCACTAATTATTATAATCAATGACATCCCCATCATCCTAACCAAATGTAACAAGAGTGCTCCGTACTCTACCGATTTTGAAGATAGAGAGAGATAGACACATAAAAGATGATATCTCAAAATCTTCATAATCCCATAGAGAGGAGCCTGTGAGTGGATTTAGAAGATATTTAATAATTAAATATCCAATTGAATCCATCAAAAATATCTCATTTAAATCTCCCCATCTACCATTTTAACTCATTTAAAATTCCACCAATATTTTAAATGACCCTGACAATTATTACAATTTACCATTACCAATGGGATGACGAGAGGGAGAGAGAGGACTGAGATTTTTTCTCTCAAAAATTCATGACAACTCAATAATTCTATATCCGAACCAAACACGTTATTCGAGGAGGAAACCTACAAATGAATGATGTTTTTCTTTTCCTTGAGTTTCACATTCAAAATTGGTAAAGTCATTATGTGACGACACCACATAAGTCTGAGTGAGGAGGGAAGAAGGACCGAAGAAGCGGGGGGAAGAAACACGTGGAATCCGAGCCACGTCGGCCGGTGTAACGAGGAAGTGGTGTTTTGACAGGGCTGGGCTCGTGAAACTGGACCAAAACCACGTGGCCCAAAGTCCGGCATAAAACTGACGTGGCCCAAACTTGGAGACCGGAATTGTCTGATCCGCTAAAAATAGAGAGAAAAATGTTTAGTGGAAGAAGCTTAATTTGCCATCTCGCTTCCCCACTACACCATGCAAAAAATGTCCAAGAAAAAGAAGATTAAAGAGAAGTCGATGATCATTTGGAGAAACTTAATCTTTAAGTTAATATGTCATCTTAGATTCTATTTAGGACCGTAAATTTTAAAAAAGTTTAGAATAGTTTAAAGATAATATAGATAATGGCCCAAAATTTAGATAATGATTCTTTGCACTCAAATAAGTGGTTGATTCTAATCATTACATTTTTTACTACTTATTGTTTCCTTATTTCTAAAATGACAGATGTCACACGTAGAGGTCACCTTTCCCTTCATTCTAAATTCTTTTACGATCTAATTTATTTCAGAAAATGGGAGACAATAGATTCTCCTCATATATATTCTTTTATTTTTCAAACAAGTTATTATGACATATTTGGTTGAGACGGTGGGGAGAGAGTTTTGAATTCTAATCATTAAAATCACTAGCATCCCCATCATCCTAATCAAATACAACAAAGGTGTTTCGTACTCTACAGATTTTGAAGTTAGAGAGAGATGATATATAAAAGATGATATCTCACAATCTTAATAATTTCATGAGAGTAACTTGTGAGTGGATTTAGAAGATATTTAACAATTAAATACTCAATTAAATCCATCAATCATTTAAATCATCTTATTTAAACCTCCCCATCTACCATTTTAACCTATTTAAAATTCCACCAATATTTTTAATGACCCTAACATTTATTATAATTTATCATTCCCAATGTGACAGTAAGAGGGAGAGAGAGGACTGAGATTTTTTCTCTCAAAAATTTCTAACAACTCAATAATTATATGATATATAAAATTTTCACGTAATCTTATCGTACATATCCGAACCAAACACGTTATTAGAGGAGGAAACCTACAAATGAACAGTGTTTTTCTTTTCCTCGAGTTTCACGTTCAAAATTGATAAAACCGTTACGTGACGACATCACATAAGTATGAGTTTTCGGCACACTGTAATCCAATCATTTTTTTTTCAATACAATGTAAAGTCTTACATTTTAAAATGTCGTGATTTAATCATCTTTCTCACATGTTTTATCATTTTAAACTGACTTGTTGAAAGTTTTTTTATAAATATACCACTATCATATGCACAAATACACTTCTTGTGAAATATATGTTCCATATTAAATCAAAGAGTTAATTTTATTTGTATCATCTTTGCATGCAAAGTATCAAAATTGCTATCTTTAATTGTCAAATATCATATAAATCATACTAATCAAAATAGTCAAAATGACGCTTAATACTAAAATACCCCCAGGGTTCATGGGGGAAGATTTGGGATTGGCATAAATGTGGAGGATATTTTTGTCATTTAGTGACATGTTTGAAATGTTTGGTTAACAATGATGTTATATATGATACTTAAAAATTAAAGATAATAATTCTGATATTCTACATGTGAGGAGGGTATATATGAAATTAACCCTTAATTGACCATGATGCTTGTTTGAAAATAATTATACGCATAACATCTTAATCAGGAAATTACATTTAACCTATATAATAAATGTAACCGGATAGCATAATCCGATGACATTTATGTCAGAATAAGAAGTATCTTTCTTATGAATAAGATTAAACAATAATCAAACTAAACACTTTGATATTTTTTTATCAGAGTGTAGAGAATTCTTTCTGGGATTCTCTCCGAAGTATTACGATATCTCGCCAAAATTGCAAGAATAGACCGTTAATTATATGTCCACATTCTTCTCATCGTCACATGCTTTGATACGGTAACTCATGATGTTCATGTTAATGTTCATGAAAGGAAAAGGCCGTCTCGTGTGAACGAAGCATAATTGGGAAATCACTCTGAGGAGGGTCCATCATGTTGGCCCAATAACACTCGATCTCTAGCCCACTGTAGGAGGCCGACTCGTCAAGCTCACCGTGCTACCTAGACGGCCCATCACATCCCCTGCTCTATCGCGGTCCCATAGTAGATCTGTCGTACCCACATGCACTCTCTCTGACAGCGGCCACTGTTGCACATTAATGACGAACGTCACTCCACTCCAGCGACGATATCGGGATGCCACCCGCACCACTCCTCCTGTCATCACAAGCATATGTCCTCTTCGGTGAGCCATGCCTCATTAATAGCCAACGCCCTTGCCGCATTAATGACGGAGTTACTTTCCCAGAGGAAATGACAAGTCAACACCCATGCCCCCTACCTTGCCAGGCACGTGAACTGGGTGGCCCACTCCTTCTCTCGGCCACGACAACCCAACGAACAACTCCCTCGGTGACGATATAAGTAAGACCCTGGCTTAACGGCCAGGAGGTAAGGCAAAAAATCTCCCCTCGAGCCCTTTTCATCCTCTCCCTCTCTAGCACACTCCCCTCATCTCACCGTAGCCTGACTTGATTGTCGAAGGGTTGTCCTATGGGTTAATTCCCAAGGCTCCTTCTGACCCTTCCCGGTGGTTGCAGGTCCCTCTCCGGTAAGACTCGTGGTCCCTTTTAAGCAAGTTGTTAGAGGTGTAGATCGAGAAGTGGGTGATCATTTCCTTACCGCTACACTTCTTGGCGTCATCTGTGGGAATCCAGAACATAAGCTGACACCAAGAACTGGTTACCATAATGTCAACAATCGAAGAGGCACGACAAGCTCCCTCCAAGCGTCTAAGGGGGCTGACTGTAATGCCACGGGTTTTTTGGATCTGAATCCGTGGGTTTCGGATCGTCTTTCCGTGGATTTCGGATTGTGTCCGATCGAGTTTCGGACTATTTTTATCGGATTGTCGGACCCGCTGGTGGTGTGCCCGTGAGTTTCCTTGGGTCCGTGGTGTTGTGAGGAGCACGTCGGTAATTTTCTATATTTTTCGGAGCACCTTTGTGGGTCCCGGGTTGCGTTTTAGGTTTTACGTGTGTTCTCCGTCTGTCGGACCTTCGGAACCCCGTATATGGTGAACTGTAGCGCTCTCCGATGTCGGGATGTTACCACGGCGATCAGCGAGTTCCGAGGATCGCGAGGGTGTATTTTTCTATTTTTTGATATTTTTCAGAATTTCTGGATTTTCTATATAAACCCCCCTCCCTTTTTCTCTCTCTCCTCTCTCACGCTCTCTCCTCTCCCCTCTCACTCCGGGCGGCCGACGGAGGCAGTGAGGGCGGGGCGGCGTGGCTCCTGGACGTGGAGGGACGGGCTTGGGACGAGGATTGCGATGGTGGAGGCGGTTCGTGGGATCGCGAGCCGACAAGGGCTTCAACGGCGTTTCTTCGCGGATCGGCGAGCTCGGGGCGCGAAATCTTCGGTGGAGGTAGGGAGATGGACCCCCAGCTCGTGTATTCCCTTTCCCGCGAGTTTTGTAGGCCGTGGTGAGCCGAGAGGGTTTATTTTTATATTTTGGGGAAAATCCATATTTTAGGGCTAGTGGGCCGATCTCCCGTATCATTGCGTTTTTGGCCGATCCGAGGCCGTAGATGCATGCTAGGGGCTATTTGGGGGCTTCCCCCTTATTTTCCCCCTCTCCCGTGGAGGTATGGGGGCGTGGAACATTTTTTGGGTCGTTTCCCGCCGTTTCGCTCTCGGACGGGTGTGACGGTCCTTCCAGAGACCGTCGCAGACTGTGACGCCCCAGGGTGGGTGCGTCACATGGCCCGTTTAGCCTTTTGGTGGTCTGTGTGTGTGACGGTTCCACGATAGACCGCCACGGGGCTGTGATGCGCCTGGGTTGGACCGTTAGGGACGATCTGACCGTTGGCTTTCGGTCGTTGGTTTTGACCGTTCAGGGTCAACGCCTGTGACGCACCAAGGCTGGCACGTCACAGCCTTGTAACGCCCCTGTGTGGGTGCGTTAGAGCGGACATGTTCCCACCTTGTAACGCACCAGAGTTGGTCCGTTACAGCCTGCGACGCACCGAGCGGGACGCGTCACAGTTGGTTTCATCTTGTCTTGTGACGCATCAGGGCTGGCGTGTCACAGACTGTGATGCACCAGGTTGGTGCGTCAGAGACTGTGACGCACCAGGGTAGGCGCGTCACAACCGGTTTGCACCGAGCGTCTGACGGCCATGTGTTGGTGCGTCAGAGCTGTTGTGACAGTCGTGTCTTGGACCGTTACAGACTGTGACGGCCCAAGGTTAGACCGTCAGGCTCTGTGTTTCGTCGAGGCGAGTTTTCGTGTTCTCTGCCTTGTTCTGCGATGTGTGGATCCCGGTCGACCCGGTGGGGACCCAGTGGTCGACCTGCGGTCTCGTGAGTGTTCCTGACACCCGTGGGATTCTATGTCCATGTTTTGATGGTGTCGGGAGGACCGTACTACCTCGTTTAGCGTGCCCATGGGTTTGCGAGTCCTTGTGACTTCTCGCGTGTCGGGCTTTCGTGTTACGCTAGACCAAGTAACCGTGTATCGGTGGGGATGTGGTGGGGTCTCCCCCGCATGTCGTGAGTTTTCCTGGAAGATGATTCCCGTGTGTGCCATGTGTTTGGCCTTAGACTGCGAGTCCAGTTATCGGCGTGGCAGCTTGTGCGTTGCCCTCGGAATCATGCTTCTGTGCTTTCCGTGTGGGCCATGCGTGTGGCCTTGCACTGCGAGTCCAGTTACCAACCTGGGGCTGGAGTGTTCCCGCCTTTCCCTGAGAGTGGGATTTGGTTTGGCGGCCTGTGAGCTACCCTGGGAACTGTGTTTCTACGTTTCCGCGTGGCCGAGCGTGCGGCCCGTGGACTGTGAGTCCCGTTTCTTCTCCGACTGTGGTCACCGTGCGACGGTGCTGGTACGTGGGACGGTCCCCGTACTTCGTCGGGTTCGGACGTGGTCTTCCGTTGACTTGAGAGTCTACTCTCTTAGTGACCCTCCACTAGTCGTAACCCACCAGTACGCGTGTGCTGGTCTTACCCGGGAGTAGGTGTATGGGCTTACCCTGAGGACGGTTTTTAGACAGGTTACCGTCGGGCCCCGCGTCTAGCAGCCAGAGTCTGACTGAGGGGAAAACCAGTTAGAGGCCAGGGCAGGGGCGGACGGCATGTGTGTGCACACGTGGTTGGGGGCGGTTGGACCCACGTCGACGAGCGTGATCCCAGCTAGTCACTTGCTTTGTGGTTACTTGTACGGTGTCTCAGTTCCCGCTGGGCCGGAGGGAGACACCTGAGACGCGGACTAAGACGTCAGTGGACGCATCCGGTCTTGCTTCTAGTGGGAGGTACTCCTGTTCTGGACAGAGAGTGACAGACTGTCAGTTTCGTGACTTTGACCTTCAGGTTTTCGGTCGTGTTGACCGTTGAGTTTCGGTTGTTTCGCCGTGGCGCGTGTGTCGGTTTTCGCGCCGTGAGACTAGTGCTAATGGCTTTACCGAAGTTGCATCCTGTTGTGCGGTACCCCCGACCGGATGGTCAGGGTTGCACCTTGGATAGCATGTCTAGGTTGGCCGTGTCCTGGAGACAAGCCTCTACGGCGTGGTTGCCGTGGATTTTTACTTCGGTAAGTGGTACTAGTGTGGTACGGTAGCCCCCGACCGTGAGATCGGGGTGTGTTTCTGGTACAGTAGGAGTAGCTGTAGTGTCGAGTTTTTGACCGGCCACCCGTTCGCTGTTCTTGCTGTCGTTGTAGCCTTCCTTTCCGCTACCGCCGTTATTTCTGGTTGGGGTTCCGCGGGATCCCTGCTGAGTCTCTATTTTGGAGACTCATTCCCTGCTTTTCAGGTGTGACGGTTCTTCCTCGAGGTTCGAGGGTGCGGTGCGGAGGTTCTCAGTTGCCAACTCGCCGGGCCGAGTGTTCACTTGGCATGTGGTACATTTTTACTACTTTAGACTGTACTTTCTGTTAGACTGGACTCTGTTGTAACTGTAGTTGTTTATTTATCTCTGTTAATTGTTGATTTGTCCTGCTTTATTTCTAATTTCTTTGTGCCTCCACACTCCTTTTAGCCCTTCCAAGCCCTCCCGGCTCGTGGGCGGCGATTCGAGTCTCGGGTTATCGGGCCTTCCCGGTAATCGGATTCTTGGGTCGTTACACTGACAGTGACTACCAATCCCAAGGAGAGCACCATCAAACCTCCACCCACTCTGCAGAGGAATTAGTTGACGTGAAGCGTCAGCTCCAGGCATTGACAGAGACCTACTAAGGCCTCCTCGACAAATAAGCAAAGCAGGACCGCGCCGAAACCATCCCTGTGCCTAGAAGCATGGCCCCGTCGGCGGTGGATGGTCGAGTGCCCTCGGTCGCCTCAGCGGCACGGACCCTCTACCAGTGTGACGACCTAGAGCTCCGGATACCGATATATCGATAATATCGATACACCGATACCAGGAACTGGGGAAGCCACCCAAGAGACTGATGAGGCCCCTGAAGGGTTAGTGAAGTTTGTCGAGGGGATGTATAATGAATCGCAATCACAAGCGCGCATAATAGATTTAAGCAATAAAATTTAGCAAAAGAGCGGAAGCAATTTCAAAATAAACAGAGTGCTAAATATATAAACTAGTCCAGAGGCATAAGAGTGCTAGTCCAAAAGTACAACTACACGGGACATACCCCGGCAAAAGTACACCAGAAAGCCAAAAAGGCAACCCGTCTACTGTTGGCAGCTAAGAACGGTCTCCGAGCACACGGGAAACACCGGGAGACGACGGGCGCGGCTCACCTGAAAGGAGAAGGGTGAGTCACAGCCAGACTCAGTAGGAGGTCACGCGGATCCCTACCTCGTGTTAAACATGCAATCATGTGAAATTAAAGTAATTAGAGCATGCATTTAAATAAATGAACAGGCAATGGCATGATGAAACTGAAAGTTGTAAATCTACTGAATAGGTATAACATCTAATACATGCCAATAATATATAAATCTAAACGACAAAAACTAAATCTACCAATAGAACATGCCTCAACTAACCAAGCCACAGGGAACAGGACAACCACAGGTAGTAGAAACCAGATGCGTCCATTGACGACTTACACTGCGTCTCAAGCACTCGCAGTCTGTAACACGACAAGCTGAGCGCGTAAACAGTACCAAACCAAGTGACTAGTCAGAGTGACACTCGTCAGTGTCAGTCCAAAGCCTCCGACCATGTGTGCACACACCGACTCTCGCCTGAGCCAGGCCCTCTAGCTAGTTTTCTCCCTCGGTAGGACGCTACCGCTGGCCGGGAGCCCACGGAACTAGCTTACAAACCATGTGACGGGAACACCCCTCCACCATCCCCAGGCGGGTCGGCAACTCAAAGCCCTTAGGGCTACCATAGTGGCTCCATCGCAAGGAAAGAAAAGCTACTCTATTGGGGTCTAAAAACATGCCATTAGTTCATAAAATAACTTAAACACGGCGTAGAAATATTGTGGAAAGCATTAAAGAATGAACAGGCGGCCTTTAGAAACTAGTAGGAGTGTGACGGTCCACAGCCACCTGTGTCACAGAGTGTGACGGTCGGGGGTCGGTGCGTTACATCGACTGTGACATGCCCGCCCTTGGCCGTTAGAGCCACCCGACGCCAAAACAAAACCCACAGATTTTAATGCCCTAGCAGGACGTAACGCGCACCCGGAGGCGCGTTACGGCGCCCTGACGGCCGCCCGACAGGCCGTCAGGCCAACCGCCACACCAGGTCAACGGTAGGCAAACGAAATGTAACGTCCTAGGGCTAGGCCGTTACACTCTCTGTGACCCACCCCCTTGGGTCCGTCACAAGACTGTAACGCGTCCCCTATGGACCGCTACGGGTGTGACGGTTCCTGGTAGGACCGTCACACCGTCTGGGTTACGGACGGGTTATATTTAAAAACGGGTTCCCTCCCGGGCGACCGGAATCGTCGGGTAACGACGAAAAAACCTGTTTCCTGCCAAACCACACATCCACAACAACGATATACCACTAAAACGTCCACATGCAACACTCACAATGGATTAAACGTGAAGAACGAAGCTTAAACCCCAAAAATGAAAAATAGCCATTATGCATGCCATAGGGGTTTATCCAAGAAAACATGTTATAGGGAAGGCTCCTAGCAAGCTCAGGATTCCATCCCCCTACCTCGTTCGAGCCGAAACGGCCGATTAAGCTGCATGCACCAAAGAGGGTTCACCGAGCCTCCACACCTCGTCTCGCACCCACGGGCCGCGAATCACGTCGTGGAGGAGGTTAACGCGCTCCACTCGACGCGAGGATTCCAACGGCGTGCTCTACGCCTAGAACCGCCGTCGTTTCGCCCGATTTCCCTAGGAAGGAGGGAGGGGCGATCGGAAGGAGAGAGAGAGAGAGCGAGAGGGTGCGATCGACGAGGGGGGAGAGAGAGAGGGAGTGGGGAAAATGGGAAAAGAAAAAAAGGGTTAATATATATATAATATATTTATTATATATAAAAACCTTATTTTCCCCTTATTAAACTCAAATAATTCCAGTTAAATCCTAAAAAATACCAGAAAAATTCCTAAAAATCCAGGAAAATAGCCAGAAATTCCAGAATAGATTCTAAGTCCGAACCACTAAAGATCCGCTAAGGCACGGGCCTCACAGTCCCTCCCTCCTAACAAAAATTTCACCCTCGAAATTTACAATGATGGATCAGGAGGAAACTGAGAAACAGAATTATACCTTACTGGAATAATAAAGGAAAAAGCTGACGCATTTCATCTTCACGCTCCCAAGTAGACTCATTGCCGGAGTGGCGCTGCCAAGCGACTCTTACCAGAGGGATAACCTTATTTCTCAACCGTTGCTCACGACGGTCTTCAATTCTAATAGGAAACTCTGGCGTAGACAAATCAGCAGTCACTTCGGGCCAAACAGAGTCATCAAGGACATGGGATGCATCAAATACATATTTCCTCAACTGAGAGACGTGGAACACATCATGAATAGCTTGCATAGCCGCTGGCAGTTGCAATCGATAGGCTACGCGACCCATAGCTTCTATAATAGGAAATGGGCCGACATAACGCGGACTAAGCTTTCCACGCTTCCCAAATCTGGAAACACCTTTCATCGGAGATACCTTGACAAAAACCATGTCTCCGGGCTCAAACTGCAGTGGACGTTTGCACTGATCTGCATAGCTTTTCTGTCGACTCTAGGCTGTCAACAATCTCTGCCTGATCAGACGAATCACTTCAGAACATTGCTGCACCATGTCAGGTCCCGTTAAAAGTCTATCCCCAACATCAAACCAGTTCAAGGGAGTACGACAAGGACGACCATATAGTCCATACCAATGCTGGAATGAAAACTGTTATTATAAGCAAATTCAACAAGTGGCAGATGTTGACTCCGCGAACCTTGCCAATCTAGGCAACACGACCTCAGCATATCTTCCAGAGTCTAAATAGTTCTTTCCGACTATCCATCTGACTGCGGGTGATACGCTGAACTGAAGGCTAATTCAATGCCCAAAGCTTTCTGAAAACTGCGCCAGAAGCCGGAGGTAAACCGTGGATCACGATCTGACACAAGTGAAATAGGAATTCCATGCAGTGGCACTATCTTCTGAACGTAAAGCTCGGCCAACTTCTGCACATTCCAGGAGACTTTTATCGGGAACAATCTAGCAGTCTTAGTTAATCTGTCAACAAGCAACCAGATACCATCAAAACCCTGTGAAGTCCGAGGTAAACCCACCACAAAATCTGTAGTGACATGATCCCATTTCCACATTGGAATCTCCAATGGCTGAAGCAATCCACCTGGCTTTTGATGTTCGGCTTTAACCTGCTGACAAGTCAAGCACTTAGAAATAAACACAGCCACATCTTTCTTCATACCTGGCCACCAGAACTGCTTTTTCAAATTCTAATACATCTTAGTGGTGCCTGGGTGAATAGCAAAGCGGGATCCATGGGCTTCACTCAGAACCGCATGTCTTAATGAATCATCAGCGGGAATATACATTCTGCCCTGGAAACTGACAACCAGCTCGTCATCAAATTTAACATCGAACCATGACATAACACGAACCAAATCAGGATCAACTTGTTGAGCTTCTTTAATCTACTGATATAAAGCTGAACCCAAAGCCAAACAAGCACAAACTGATGTCCTCGGATCGACAGGAATATCCACGCTAAACGCCTCACTCGGAAGCTGTTCCCACAATTTTCATTCATGAAGTAACAGATGACTGACTTGTACTTTCCTGCTCAGAGTATCAGCCACAACATTCATTTTACCCGACTGATAGGAGAGTGTAAAGTCATAATCTTTCATGTACTCCATCCAGCGACGGTGTCTGAGATTCAGATCTTTCTGGGAGAATATATACTGTAAACTCTGATGATCAGTAAAAACTTGAAACTTCTCACCATACATGTAATGTCTCCAGATCTTTAAGGCAAAAATAACTGCAGCTAACTCCAGATCATGTGTGGGATAATTTTCTTCATGCTGTTTCAATTGCCGTGATGCATAAGCAATAACATTTCCATGTTGCATCAGCACTGCACCCAGACCTACTCGAGAAGTATCTGTGCAAACCACAAATCCACCCGAGCCGGACGGTAAAATCAACACTGGAGAAGAAGTCAAGAGCCTTTTCAATTCAACAAAGCTATCCTCACACTGGTCCGACCAGACAAAAGGTACATCTTTACGAGTCAGTCTAGTCATTGGGGCTGCAATCTTTGCAAAATCATGGATGAATCTTTGATAATACCCAGCAAAACCTAAGAAGCTTCTGATCTCTGTCACAGTTCTTGGTCTCTGCCAATTTAGAACAGCTTCAATCTTTGCAGGGTCTACTGCTACTCCATCACCAGAAATCACGTGGCCAAGAAAATGAATCTCTCGAAACCAAAATTCACATTTACTGAACTTCGCAAAGAGCTCGTGATCTCTTAGAGTCTGCAGAACGATCCTCAAGTGCTGCACATGATCTTCCTTAGAAGCAGAGTAAATCAAAATATCATCAACAAAGATCACCACGAATTGATCCAGATATGGACGGAAAACACGCTGCATTAGGTCCATGAAGGCTACTGGAGCATTAGTCAAGCCAAACGGCATAACCAAAAATCCATAATGACCATAACGAGTGCTGAAAGCTGTCTTCTCCACATCAGATTCCCGAATCCGTAATTGAAAATAGCCAGACCGAAGGTCAATCCGAGAAAAGACAGTAGCAGACTGTAGCTGGTCAAACAAATCATCAATCCAGGGAAGCGGATATTTATTCTTGATAGTCGCCTGATTCAGTTATCTGTAATCAATACAAAGCCTCAGGCTCCCATCTTTCATTTTCACAAACAATACTGGAGCACTCCACGGGGAAAAACTGGGGCGAATATAGCCTTTTTCCAGCAATTCAAGCAACTGTGCTCGCAGTTCTTTAAGTTCAGCTGGAGCCATTCGGTACGGTGCCTTTGCTAACGGGGCTGTACCTGGAATCAGATCAATCACCATTTCTATTTCTCGCTCTGGAGGCAAGCCTGGCAACTCGTCAGGAAACACATCAGGGAATTTACAAACAACAGGAATATCACAGACGTCCTGTCGTGGGTTCTCAACGGCAACCACAGAAGCTAAAATCCCTGACAACCTGCACTAAGCAATCTACAGGCTCGAATAGCAGAAATAATTAAGCGAGAAGAGCGGGATCGAATACCTTGGAAATAAAATGCTGATTTCCCCTGTGGCTGAAAATAGACCTTCTTCGATCTGCAGTCAACCACAGCTCCATAATGCTCTAACCAATCCATACCCAGAATGACATCATAATCTGCCAGCTGTAATGCATATAATCTCGCCGGCAACTGATGATTATTAATCATAACAGGATATTCTTCCACACACAGAGGCGTGATCATAAAATCTCCAGAATGCATTTCAACATACAACTCACAGGTCACTTCTGATGTCGGCTCCTCAAGGCATGCAATGAAATCCTCAGAGATAAAAGAGTGAGAAGCACCAGAATCAAATAAGACACGAGCAGAATGACCATAAAGCATAATCGTACCTTCAACTAGATGTGATGCAATTGCTTCAGCCCGAGAAATGTGGGAAACCTTGCCCTTTTGCTTCTTGGATCCGGCTGAAGACTGCTGGGAAGGCGCTGTAGCTTGAGAATAGAATTGCTGTTGAGGTTGAGGTACAGGAGGAGGTCTAAATTGTGACTACTGAGGCCGAGGAAACTGAGGAGTCTGCACCAGTTTCGGCCTCAACGGGCAATCTCGAACAACGTGACCAGGTTGGTCACAACAAAAACAGACAATAGGAAGAGAACACGGCTGACCCTTATGGTTGCCACCATACCTCCTACAAGTCCACGGCTGACCAACAGCAGAACTTTGATGACCTTGGGAAGAAGGCGCCGAATGCTGGTGAATAGTATCAGTACCAGATGACGGCTGCTGAAAGAACTTCTTCTTCTACTTCAACCTTTTGAACTTGAGCTTGAAGAGGAAGAAACACTGCTAATATCTGGCGGAACAGAGGGAACCCCTAACACTTGCGGTCGGTAAGTTTGCGAAAACTGAACCGTCGGCTGAACCGACCCAGCTTGAGAATATCCTCCTGGTCTCGCCATCTCTAGCTTGAGTGCCACAGCTGCCTGGCACGCACTGTAATATCCCGGACCTTTCGGATCCTTCTTCGTGGGTCCCGGATCTGGTTGTCGGAGCGTCCGGCTCCGTTGTGTCCGAAATTTCATTTCGGACATCTTTCGTGTTCGGATCGGCGCGATCCGGAGTCGTTTCGGAGGCCCGGAGGCGTTCCGCGGCTTTTTCACGCGTGTTTTCTGATTTCCGGTGTGTGTTTCGGCTTTTTCTTCGGAAGCTCGCTGCGGGCGAACCGGGAGGTTCACCCGGGCACGAGTGGTGCCGTTGCGATCGGTGCGTTCCGAGGATTCCGAAAATATATTTTTCTATTTTTTGATATTTTTCCGAAAATTCAGATTTTCTATATAGCCATAATTCTTTTTCTTTTTCTTTTCTCCTTTCTCTATCTTCTTCTTCTTCTTCCTCCGTTTCTTCCCACCGTGACACCCTCCTCTCTCCCTCTCTCCCATTCGGACGCGGTGAACCCCCCTCCGGCTTCGGACCGCGGCGGGGCGACGGCGCGGACGTGTGGGCGGCGGCGAGGCGAGCTCGTGGGCGTGCGGCAAGCGTGGGAAGCGTGGGGAGTTCGTGAAGCTTAAAGCGTTCTTCGTGATTCGTGGGTGATTCGGCGGAGCATTCGCTCCATTGAGGTAGGGTGACGTTCCTTAGCCTTTTGCCATTCATTCCCGTGATTTGTAGGCCGCGGGGAGGCCGAGAGGGGCTCGTTCGAGCTTTTTGGGGTTTTTCCATGATTTGGGGAGAGCTCACCCGATCTATGGATTTGATGCATGATTTCGTGTTTTGATGGCCTAGAATCATGCTAGGGGTCCCCAGGGGTCTTCCCCTTTGATTTCCCCCTCTCCTGTGGAGGCATGGGGGCGTGGTTGGAATTTTTGGGAGTTTTTACCATTTTCGGCCGCGGACTGAGAACGCGCTATACTCCAGTAGCGCGTTCTTGTTCGTCGCGCTGCCCCGACGGGACGCGTTCATCGGAGAAGATGAACAGTAGGGCGGTTTGTGTCGCGCTAGGAAGACCTAGCGTGATGGTCCTTGTCGCGCTAGGGTTCCCTAGCGCGATCTTCCCTGTCGCGCTAGGTATCCCTAGCGCGTACTTCCGTGTCGCGCTAGGTATCCCTAGCGCGACCTGTCGTGCTGTCGGGTGTTCCCGTTGGGCCGTGTGTGTGACCTGGACACCCCGTGGAGTTCCGTGACCGTGTCTTTAGTATCCGGAGGTTCCGTTTGCCTTGGTCATGAGTTTGGCCGTGGGCAGTGCGTCTGTTTTTCTCCGACCGTGGCCCCGTTTGACGGAGCTAGTGCGTGGGGTGATTCCCACACGTTGTCGGACTCGGACGTCATTTTCCGTTAACTCGAGAGTCTACTCCTTCAGTGACCCTCCACTAGTCGTAGCCCACCAGTACGAGGTGCTGGTCTCACCTGGGAGTGGTGTACGGGCACCCACCTTTCGAGACGGTTTGTGGACCGGTTACCGTAGGCCCCTCGTCGGTAGCCAAAGTCCGGCTACGGGGGAAAACCGGTCAGAGGACCAGACCTAGTGACGCGTGGTCTGTGTGTGCACACGTGGTTGGGGGCGGTTGGACCCACGTCGATGGGCGTGACCCCAGCTAGTTACTTGTTTGTGGTTACTTGTACGGTGTCTGCGCCTCGGGTAGGACCTACCACGTCAGGCGGTTCACCTGCGGTGCGGTGTAAGACGTCAGGGGATGCTACCGGCTGTGCTTCTAGTGGGTGGTACTCCTGTCGAGTACGGAGTGTCAGACTGTCAGCCATGTGTTTCCGACCTTCGGGTTTTGGCGGTTCGACCGTTGAGTTTCGGTCTTCTCGTACCGTGGCACGTGTGTCGGTTTGCGTGCCGTAGGGTCTAGTTCTGTAGAGTACAGGGCTTTTCTTCCCGAGGTACTTTTCTACCGCTAGTGTAGTGGTTTCTTGTTTTACGAGGTAGGGTTCGAGTGATCCCTACTGAGTCTTATTCCGAGACTCATTCCCTGCGTGTTTTCACCGTGTTTCAGGTGAGGCGCCACCTTCGGGGAGCGCGTCAGGAGTGCAGCGTGGTGCGGGTGCCCAGAGGTAGTGCCAGAGGTTAGAGCCGGGGGATGTCCCGTGTAGCTGTACTTTTCTTTCTTGTCACTGTACTAGTCGTGGACTACTGTTGCTGTTGTTGTTATTTTATTGTGGACCATGTAAAATGTTAATTTATTTCCTGCTTAATATTATAACTGTTTAATTTCTGCAATTATTTGTGATACTTGTGTAGTTTCCACACCATCCTTTTAACCCTTCCGAGCCTTCGGGCTCGTGGGTGGCGGTACGAGTCTCGGGTTATCGGGCCTTCCCGGTAATCGGATTCTCGGGTCGTTACAGCTGGTATCAGAGCGCGGTTGTGGAATTACACGAGAATCATAGGTAATTGTAGTGATCCACTAGTCCACAACGATGATGTACAGGTGACGCTGGCATTGGGCACCGTGTGTTTATTTTGACCTTGCTGTTTTCGTGTTTTCTGTCTTTTGCTTCAGGAGCGAGTATGGCGCCGAGGAGGAGTTCTCGCTCTCAGCAGGGGCAGTCGGCTGGAGGTCAGGAGATCCAGCAGGGGGTCCAGAGGGACCAGGAGGAGCATAGTAGAGCGCCACCGGGGGCTACCGAGGCCGCAGATACTGCGAGAGCTCCGGGGGCCGAGGATTTCTTCCGTGGCATGTACCAGCTTATGTCTCAGCAGTTCGGCGGAGAGACTGGTGAGGGCTCGTCAGCTAGGGGTGGGCCAGGCCGAGCAGTGAGGGACTTCATGCAGTTCCATCCACCTTACTTTAGCGGTCAGGCAGTGTAACGACCCGAGAATCTGATTATCGGGAAGGCCCGATAACCCGAGACTCGCACCGCCGCCCACGAGCCGGGAGGGCTCGGAAGGGCTAGAAGGAGTGTGGAGGCACAAAGAAATAGGAAATAAAGCAGGATAATTCAACAATTAACAGAAATAAATAAACAACTACAATAGAGTCCAGTCCGACAGAAAGTACAGTCTAAAGCAGTAAAGCGTACCACATGCCAAGTGAACACTCGGCCCGGCAAGCTGGCAACAGAGAACCTCCGCTCCGCACCCTCGAACCTCGAGGAAGAACTGCCACACCTAAAAAGCAGGGAATGAGTCTCCAAAACAGAGACTCAGCAGGGATCCCGCGGAACCCCAACCGGAAACAACGGCGGTAGCAGAAAGGAAGCTACAACTACAGCAGGAACAGTAAACCGGTGGCCGGTCAAAACTCAGCACTACAGCTACTCCTACTGTACCGGAAGGCACACCTCGATCACGCAGTCGAAGCTACCGAACCATGCTAGCACCACCTACCGAAGTGAAAATCCACGGCAACCACGCCGTAGAGGCCTGTCCCCCGGACACAGCTGACCTGGACACACTATCCAAGGTGCAACCCCGACCATCCGATCGCAGGTACCGCACAACAAGACGCAACCTCGGTAAATCCACTAGCACTAGTCTCACGGCGCGAAAACCAACACACGCGCCACAGTGAAACAACCGAAAACTCAACGGTCGACACGACCGAAAACCCGAAGGTCAAAATTACGGAAACTGACAGTCTGTCACTCCCAACTCGGCAGGAGTACCACCACTAGAAGCACAGCCGGTAGCGTCCCCTGACGTCTTACACAGCACCGCAGGTGAACCGCCTGACGTGGTAGGTCCTACCCGAGGCGCGAACACCGTACAAGTAACCACAAACAAGTGACTAGCTGGGGTCACGCCCGTCGACGTGCGTCCACTGTCCCCAATCACGTGTGCACACACAGACCACGCGTCCTAGGTCTGGCCCTCTGACTGGTTTTCCCCCGCAGCCAGACTCTGGCTACGAGGAGGGGCCCGACGGAAACCGGTCTAACCGTCCTCAAGGTAAGCCCGTACACCACTCCCTGGTGCGACCAGCACACGCGTACTGGTAGGCTACGACTAGTGGAGGGTCACTGAAGGAGTAGACTCTCTAGTCAACGGAAAACAACGTCCGAATCCGATGACGTACGGGGACCACCCCACGTACCGGCCCCGTCGCACGGTGACCACAGTCGGAGAAGAAACGGGACTCACAGTCCACGGACACGCACGCACCGTGCACTAGAGTCGAGAAAACTCAAGTGGCGCTAAGCCACTGGACTCTGGACAGTCCTCTAGACACACTACAGCCAACGGTCCTTGAGTCACAAGACTCGGGGTCAAGACCGTTGCACGCAACAGCACAAGGCCGTCGATCTAGCCCAATCTCTAGGTCCAAAACCACGATATCACGAATACCGAGACAGCTCACAAGCCACCAAGACTGTTCCCTCACGAAGAGAACGCAAGGGACCACGGCCACACGGAAAAACACAGAGGCACGATTCCCAGGGCAGCACACAAGCCGCCATGTCGATTTCCCATCTCGAAGTAAGCGGGAAACCTCCAGCCCCAGGCCGGACAACTAGACTCGCAGTCCAAGGTCAAACACGTGGCCCACACGGAAATCACCTTCCAAAGAAACTCACAATATGCGGGGGAGACCCCACCGCACACACACCGACACACGGTGACTTGTTCAAGCGTAACACAAGAGCCCGGAACACGTGGGGTCACCCGGACCCACCACACCTACGGGCATGCTAATCGAGGTAACACGGTCCCTCCTGACACCCCAAAAAATACAGACACAAAACCCATGGGGTGTCCGGGATACTCACAAGGCCGTAGGTCGACCACTGGGTCCCAACCGGGTCGACCGGAGACCAACACAATGCGAACGGAACGCTAAAGGTCACCCGGACACTTAAGCTCATGGGCACGCAAAATGAGGTAAGCAGAACCTCCAGACACCCCAAAACACGGTCATGGAACTCCACTGGGTGTCCAAGATACACACGGCCCACGAGGAGCACGATCAGCCGCAGACCGCCCGCCCCGGGCAGCCCGGCTGGTCCCTCCAAGAACGCGCTACACGTGCATAGCGCGTTCAGCCAGAACGCGCTATACGTGCCTAGCGCGTTCAACACGAACGCGCTACATGACCATAGCGCGACCAGGCCAGGTCGCGCTATCATCCTATAGCGCGACAACCAGAACGCGCTGGGGCCGTAAGGCGCGACCCGAACCGCCTTACTGTTCATCTTCTCCGATGAACGCGCCCTATCGGGGCAGCGCGACATTCAAGAACGCGCTACTGGAGTATAGCGCCTTCTCTGTCCGCGCCCAAAAACGGTAGAAACCACGGGAAAAGCCATGCCACGCCCCGCTCACCCCCAGGTGAAGGGGAAACAAAAGGGGGAACCTTCCCCAAGCCCCTAGGCATGCATCTAAACCCCTGGATCGCCCAAAAACACCATAGAACGGGAGATCCGGCTCACACCCCAAAAACATGCATTTTTCCCCAAATCGCCCCGTTTAGCCCGCTCGGCTCACCACGGCCTACCAAACTCGCGGGAAAAGAAGTGCACGAGCTGGGGGTCCATCTCCCTACCTCCACCGAAGATTTCCCGCACCGTGGACGCCGATCCACGAAGAAAACGCCGTTGAAGCCTCGCCGTTCCACGAACTCACGGCCGAGCTTCCACGCGCCTCCACCGCCTTGATCCTCATCCATCCTCACCCGTGCCTCGCCCGCGCCGTCCCCGCCTCGCCCATGCTCCGCCCCGTCGGCCGCCGGAGAGAGAGGGAGAGAGGAGAGAGCGTGAGAAGAGAGAGGGAGAGAAATGAGAAATGAGAGGGGGAGAGAGAGAAAAAGCTATTTATAGGAAAATCCAAAAAATCAGAAAAATCCAGAAAAATAGAAAATTACACCCTCACGATCCTCGGAGCGCACCGATCGCAACGGTACCACTCGCGCCTAGGTGAACGGCCCGGTTCACCCGCAACGAGATTCCGAAGGGAAAGCCGAAACCCACGCCGGGAATCGGAAAACACACGAGGAAAAAGCCGCGGAACGCCTCCGGGCCTCCGAAACGACTCCGGATCGCGTCGATCCGAACACGAAAGATGTCCGAAACGAAATTTCGGACACAACGGAGTCAGACACTCCGAGAAACCAGATCCGGGACCCACGAACGAGGATCTGAAAAATCCGGGGCATTACAGCCCTCCCCCCTTAAAGGAATTTCATCCTCGAAATTCAGGGCCTAGCGCAAAGTCTCAGGGGAAGAACACTGAACCAACTGACAACGCTGTCAGAGCCCCAGCACAGAAAACCTGATTCTCACAAAAACCGATCCTGAGGGACACAGCCAGACTCGCAATCACACACAACACCTCGCTCCTCGCGCCGAGCACACCGGCCACAGAGCAGGCATATACCAAAGGACACAGTCTGGCATCACCTCTGACAGCGCGAGAATCCACCATGGCGCCGCAGCCACGATCTCACTCACCGAGGAATCACAACCCTCGACACGAGCAACAGCTACCAATCCAACCTATGGTCGGCAGACAAATTGCACAACAGTTTCGCATCCAGCTGACAGATCGCACACCCTCCTCAAGGGAGCAACCAAAACAGAGCCTCCACCAGCTCAAGCAGCCATCTCAACAGACCGCAACCAGCACATCGGCTCAACACCAAGAAACACCCCACACATGGCAAGCCGAAAGCCGGACACAACACTGTGCCAACTCTTGTCAAAAGACAACCTTCGACAAAGCCCAGATCCCGTCCGGGAAGGCACATCACAGAAACGACCACCAAAGGTCTCGCTGGCACACGGCTCTCGCCACGCTCGAGCCCCAACCACCAGCATCTTCTGTCTCTGAAAAGACCATCCACTGGTCACCAACTACTCGTCAACGGAAAACCTCCGCTTGCTCAGCTTCTTCCTTCTTTCCTGGTCCTCGACCGGGTCCGAAGAAAACATTCCAAACCTCGGCAAGCCATCCGTCGACTCACACAGAAGGCCTCCGCCCTAAGGCGTCACCCTTCCATCTGGTCTCATCAAATCATTCGATCAATCCAAGTGGACACCCGCCAATCCCGATTCCGCCCTTACCACAGAGCCACGGGACACCACCTGAACAGTGCTCACGGCGACCTAAGCAATAAACATCTCACCGTCACAATCCGACAAGGCCGTAGAACCAACGGGAACCCACAGCCTACCAGAGATCACTTCTCCAAAAATGATCTCATCCGAGGACACGACTGAGAACACAAGTTGGCCACCAAGCCACCGACTATGACCATCACGTCCTCGACCACCGTCAGGCGACATCCTCAACAACCTCATCCAGGTCCAACACCTGACGTCGGACACGGCCTCCAACACAGGAACAGGGTACTCATGCGGCACACTAGCCAGCACATTCCCCAACACTCCATCCTGCCAATGCCAACAACTATGACTTCTCGGGCAACGGCACGGCAACAACACATTTCACACCGAGGAACCAATCCTCCGATGCTCAACGCAAACTCAGGAATCCGCCCGTAGCAACCAACGCTACGATCCTGAACCAGTGGGTTACAAGCCCACCACGCTCCCGCTGCGCACTCAGATTCGCGCGCACAGCCGAGAAAGCAAACACCGCCCAACCAGCACTCGTCCTTCCGGAACAGCGCCAGTACCCGCACACGACAAGGGAATGGGCACAACTTCTCACAGGCAACCGCCTTGCCAAGACAAGGAACACGTCTCGCATGGACTTCATGGCATACAAGGCCAACCAATCCGAACACACAATGCAAGACTACGAACCTTAACCCAACACAATCTCTCCAACCAAGGGGAGACCAAACGCACTTCCAACCAACGGAAGGACTCCACGCTCGACCTGACCTCAAACCTCGCACACGCTGGAAACAGCACCATCCAGCACCAAGAAAAACCATCGCTTCCGTCAGGTCCGTGCCTCCGACACACTCGACGAGTGTCACGTCAGACCACAATCACAGCATCTCTCGATGCACCACCGCTGCAATTTCTCGAACTGCAACACGGCATGCCAAGAGCCGCAACACGAGCCGTAACGACAACCGTCGACGCTCATCCTCGAGTCCCGAAACTCACCGTGGAACCTTCACACCTCAAACCAAATCCAAGGCGATCACACCCCTTCGCACACAAGAGCGCAGGAGCAAGACTTACTGGGACACCACAGCCCAATCCTACCTCAAAATCCGTAAAACAATCGGGACCGACACGTCACTTCTGACACCACAGAGCACGACAAGGACATCAGGCTCGACAAATCAGCAGCTCACCGAGAAGACATTCCGCTCACCGGAGCACACTTCTCAATCAGAACACCCGCTCTGCCACCTTAAACCACGACCTGAACACCTCAGGGGTTGGACAAACCTCAAGCTGGAGTGGCCAAAACCGACAGCAGCTCCCTCAGAGCACGCTCACGGCCACTTAACCACGAAAAAAAATCCTCTCCAGCCACCTGACCACGCCGCAGGTTCCTCGAACGCAGCACCACGAGCTCACACCTGCCAGCAACCTCTGCCCAACGCAGCACAACCAGGGCCATCACCGATGAAGGAGAAGGCTCTCAACCTCAATCCTTAGACCCCATGCTGGCATGAAAGCCGCGGACAACAACGACCTTCACAGCGCCGCACAGCGCACCCAAGCTCTCAAGCGAGAAACAAAGCGGAAAAATAAGCACAAAACCCTATGCCAGCTGCCGACTGTACTGGACCTTATGGACTCTGATCACTGCAATATTTCGAATTCCTATGTACGTCCACAACCACCGCTCTGATACTCGCTGTAACGACCCGAGAATCCGATTACCGGGAAGGCCCGATAACCCGAGACTCGCACCGCCGCCCACGAGCCGGGAGGGCTCGGAAGGGCTAGAAGGAGTGTGGAGGCACAAAGAAATAGGAAATAAAGCAGGATAATTCAACAATTAACAGAAATAAATAAACAACTACAACAGAGTCCAGTCCGACAGAAAGTACAGTCTAAAGCAGTAAAGCGTACCACATGCCAAGTGAACACTAGGCCCGGCAAGCTGGCAACTGAGAACCTCCGCTCCGCACCCTCAAACCTCGAGGATGAACCGCCACACCTGAAAATCAGGGAATGAGTCTCCAAAATAGAGACTCAGCAGGGATCCCGCAGAACCCCAACCGGAAACAACGGCGGTAGCGGAAAGGAAGCTACAACTACAGCAGGAACAGTAAACCGGTGGCCGGTCAAAACTCAGCACTACAGCTACTCCTACTGTACCGGAAGGCACACCTCGATCACGCAGTCGAAGCTACCGAACCACGCTAGCACCACCTACCGAAGTGAAAATCCACGGCAACCACGCCGTAGAGGCCTGTCCCCCGGACACAGTCGACCTGGACACACTATCCAAGGTGCAACCCCGACCATCCGATCGCAGGTACCGCACAATAAGACGCAACCTCGGTAAAGCCACTAGCACTAGTCTCACGGGGCGAAAACCAACACACGCGCCACGGTGAAACAACCGAAAACTCAACGGTCGACACGACCGAAAACCCGAAGGTTAAAATTACGGAAACTGACAGTCTGTCACTCCCAACTCGATAGGAGTACCACCCACTAGAAGCACAGCCGGTAGCGTCCCCTGACCTCTTACACCGCACCGCAGGTGAACCGCCTGACGTGGTAGGTCCTACCCGAGGCGCGAACACCGTACAAGTAACCACAAACAAGTGACTAGCTGGGGTCACGCCCGTCGACGTGCGTCCACTGTCCCCAATCACGTGTGCACACACAGACCACGCGTCCTAGGTCTGGCCCTCTGACTGGTTTTCCCCCGTAGCCGGACTCTGGCTACGACGAGGGGCCCGACGGAAACCGGTCTAACCGTCCTCAGGGTAAGCCCGTACACCACTCCCTGGTGCGACCAGCACACGCGTACTGGTAGGCTACGACTAGTGGAGGGTCACTGAAGGAGTAGACTCTCTAGTCAACGGAAAATAACGTCCGAATCCGACGACGTACGGGGACCACCCCACGTACCGGCCCCGTCGCACAGTGACCACAGTCGGAGAAGAAACGGGACTCACAGTCCACGGCCACGCACGCACCGTGCACTAGAGTCGAGAAAACTCAAGTGGCGCTAAGCCACTGGACTCTGGACAGTCCTCTAGACAAACTACAGCCAACGGTCCTTGAGTCACAAGACTCGGGGTCAAGACCGTTGCACGCAACAACACAAGGCCGTCGATCTAGCCCAATCTCTAGGTCCAAAACCACGATATCACGAATACCGAGACAGCTCACAAGCCACCAAGACTGTTCCCTCAGGAAGGGAACGCAAGGGACCACGGCCACACGGAAAAACACAGAGGCACGATTCCCAGGGCAGCACACAAGCCGCCATGTCGATTTCCCATCTCGAAGCAAGCGGGAAACCTCCAGCCCCAGGCCGGACAACTAGACTCGCAGTCCAAGGCCAAACACGTGGCCCACACGGAAATCACCTTCCAAAGAAACTCACAATATGCGGGGGAGACACCACCGCACACACACCGACACACGGTGACTTGTTCAAGCGTAACACAAGAGCCCGGAACACTTGGGGTCACCCGGACCCACCACACCTACGGGCACGCTAATCGAGGTAACACGGTCCCTCCTGACACCCCAAAAAACACAGACACAAAACCCATGGGGTGTCCGGGATACTCACAAGGCCGTAGGTCGACCACTGAGTCCCAACCGGGTCGACCGGAGACCAACACAATGCGAACGGAACGCTAAAGGTCACTCGGACCCTTAAGCTCATGGGCACGCAAAACGAGGTAAGCAGAACCTCCAGACACCCCAAAACACGGTCACGGAACTCCACTGGGTGTCCAGGGCACACACGACCCACGAGGAGCACGATCAGCCGCAGATCGCCCGCCCCGGGCAGCCTGGCTGGTCCCTCCAAGAACGCGCTACACGTGCATAGCGCGTTCAGCCAGAACGCTCTATACGTGCCTAGCGCGTTCAACACGAACGCGCTACATGACCATAGCGCGACCAGGCCAGGTCGCGCTATCATCCTATAGCGCGACAACCAGAACGCGCTGGGGCCGTAAGGCGCGACCCGAACCGCCTTACTGTTCATCTTCTCCGATGAACGCGCCCTATCGGGGTAGCGCGACATTCAAGAACGCGCTACTGGAGTATAGCGCCTTCTCTGTCCGCGTCCAAAAATGGTAGAAACCGTGGGAAAAGCCATGCCACGCCCCGCTCACCCCCAGGTGAAGGGGAAACAAAAGGGGGAACCTTCCCTAAGCCCCTAGGCATGCATCTAAACCCCTGGATCGCCCAAAAATACCATAGAACGGGAGATCCGGCTCACACCCCAAAAACATGCATTTTTCCTCAAATCGACCCGTTTAGCCCGCTCGGCTCACCACGGCCTACCAAACTCGCGGGAAAAGAAGTGCACGAGCTGGGAGTCCATCTCCCTACCTCCACCGAAGATTTCCCACACCGTGGACGCCGATCCACGAAGAAAACGCCATTGAAGCCTCGCCATTCCACGAACTCACGGCCGAGCTTCCACGCGCCTCCACCGCCTCGATCCTCATCCATCCTCGCCCGTGCCTCGCCCGCGCCGTCCCCACCTCGCCCATGCTCCGCCCCGTCGGCCGCCGGAGAGAGAGAGAGAGAGGAGAGAGCGTGAGAAGAGAGAGGGAGAGAAATGAGAAATGAGAGGGGGAGAGAGAGAGAAAAAGCTATTTATAGGAAAATCTGGAAAATCAGAAAAATCCAAAAAAATAGAAAATTACACCCTCGCGATCCTCGGAGCGCACCGATCGCAACGGTACCACTCGCGCCTAGGTGAACGGCCCGGTTCACCCGCAACGAGGTTCCGAAGGGAAAGCCGAAACCCACGCCGGGAATCGGAAAACACACGAGGAAAAAGCCGCGGAACGCCTCCGGGCCTCCGAAACGACTCCGGATCGTGCCGATCCGAACATGAAAGATGTCCGAAATAAAATTTCGAACACAACGGAGTCAGACACTCTGAGAAACCAGATCCGGGACCCACGAACGAGGATCCAAAAAACCCGGGGCATTACAGGCAGACCCTGATGCGGCTCGTGATTGGCTTGATGAGATGGAGCGGGTGTTCAGTTCCGCGAGGAGTACTGCCGAGGACAGAGTGGTGTTGGCCTATAACCAGTTGCAGGGTACGGCTCGGAGGTGGTGGTCTTCCGAGTGGAAGACGTCCTTTCAGCTTCGTCCACTTGAGCAGATCGAGTGGGATGACTTCGTTAGTGCTTTCGAGCGTACGTACTGTCCAGACGTCGTTGCTTCGCAGCGGATGCGGGAGTTTCTGGAGCTGGTCCAGGGTGACATGTCTGTGTTGCAGTACAGGGCCCGATTTATCGAGCTGGGTCGGTACGCACCTCATATCATGGAGCATGAGAGGGTGAGGACCACGCAGTTTGTGCAGGGCTTGAGGCTGGAGCTGAGGCACCATTTGATCGCGAACGGGGCCACTGATCTAGAGACGGTGTCTCGTGTTACGATTTCTTTGGAGATGGATATGCAGAGGACTCGAGGACCGATCAGCCAGGGGCAGTCTTTGTCAGGTCGCAGCCAGCAGTCGGCTACCCAGCAGCAGGGTTCCTTCCAGCATGCGTCGGGTGGTTCGGGAGTACCGGCATCGGCAGCTTCGGTGGCAGGATCTGCGTCCTTCGGCTCGAAGGTCAAGAAGTTCTTGAAGAAGAGTTTCCGGAAGAAGCACAAGGATCAGGGGCAGGCTTCATCGGGCAGTGTACAGCAGCCGATTCCTTTGCAGCGTCAGGGATCAGTGGGTGGATCGCGAGGACCTTGTCCACGGTGTGGTGGGACCCACCCAGACAGGTAGTGCACGGCACCGATCATCTGTTTTCGGTGTGACCAGCCAGGGCATATGGCGCGTGACTGTCCTCAGAGGCTGCCGCAGCAGCAGGTTCCCCAGCAGCAGCAGTAGCAGCAGCAGCAGCAACAGGGACAGTATCCGCCGCTACCCAGGTCAGCTAGCGTGGGAGGCAGGCAGAGGGCTCGGGGCCAGATCACGCACTTGACCAGGGCAGAGGCAGTGGCGTCGCAGCTCGTGGAAGGTACCGTTCAGATTTTGGGTTGTACGGCTCGGGTTTTGTTTGATTCTGGAGCGTCTCATTCGTTTATTTCGGAGGATTTCGCGTCGAGCGTCGAGGAGCCGGTGACCCAGTTGTCCTGTGATTTGGCAGTGGAGTTACCTTCGGGTGACTTTATGGTCACTCCGTATTGCTTCGACCAAGTTCCGGTGTGGATCGATGGGCGGAGTATGCCAGGCAGGTTGTATGCGTTGCAGCTTCGGAATTACGATGTGATTCTAGGCATGGATTGCCTCGAGACCCATGGAGCGGTGGTGGATTGTGGAATGAAGAGGGTCTACTTCCAGCATCCGAGCAAGAGGACCTTCTATTTCCAAGGTATCCGTTCCGCCTCTTCTCGATTCCTTATCTCTGCTATTCGAGCCCGTCGATTGCTTGATTCAGGTTGTCAGGGTTTTCTCGCGTCAGTGGTTGTGTCTGACCGGATGGAGCCGGATGTCGAGGACATTGCGGTGGTGTGCGAGTTTCCCGATGTTTTTTCCGAGGAGTTGCCTGGATTACCTCCCCAGTGGGAGATCGATTTCGTGATCGAGGTTGTGCCTGGTACGGGACCTTTGGCAAAGGCTCCCTACCGTATGGCCCCCGCTGAGTTGAGAGAGTTGAGGGCGCAATTGCAGGAACTGTTGGCCAAGGGGTATATTCATCCTAGCTTTTCCCCTTGGGGTGCGCCCGTGTTGTTCGTAAAGAAGAAGGACGGTAGTCTGCGGCTATGCATTGAGTATCGGCAGCTGAATGAAGTGACCGTTAAGAACAAGTATCCGTTGCCGCGGATCGATGATTTGTTTGACCAGCTTCAGTCTGCGCGAGTGTTCTCGCGGATTGATTTGCGGTCCGGTTACTATCAGCTGAGAACTCGCGAGTCCGATATGGAGAAGACTGCGTTCAGTACGAGGTACGGGCATTATGAGTTTCTGGTGATGCCGTTCGGGCTCACCAATGCCCCTGCAGCCTTCATGGACTTGATGCAGAGGGTGTTTCATCCGTATTTGGACCAGTTCGTGGTCATTTTCGTAGATGACATCCTTGTTTATTCGCAGTCTGCTGAGGAGCATGCGTACCATTTGGGTGTGGTGCTACAGACGTTGCGAGATCACCAGTTGTATGCGAAGCTCAGCAAGTGCGAGTTTTGGCTCAGCGAGGTGCACTTTCTGGGGCACGTGATTTCTGGTGATGGCATTTCCGTGGACCCCGCTAAGGTCGAGGCAGTGATGCAGTGGCCGAGGCCGAGGTCGGTGACGGAGATCCGGAGTTTCTTGGGGCTTGCGGGTTATTATCGCCGGTTTATCCAGGATTTTTCTCGCATTGCGACCCCGATGACTAGACTCACGCGGAAGGACGTGCCTTTCGTTTGGTCTGAGGAGTGTGAGCAGAGCTTCAGGGAACTGAAGAGATTACTCACCTCGGCTCCGGTGTTGGTTTTGCCTTCTGGATCGGGAGGTTTTGTGGTGTGTACAGATGCTTCCGGAATTGGATTGGGTGTTGTTTTGATGCAGCATGGTAGAGTGGTGGCTTATGCATCTCGGCAGCTAAAGCTCCATGAGGAGAACTACCCTACCCATGACCTTGAGTTGGCGGCGGTGATCTTCACGCTGAAGATCTGGAGGCATTATCTGTACGGTGAGAAGTTTGAGGTATTCACTGACCATCAGAGTTTGAGGTACGTGTTCTTGCAGAAGGACCTGAACCTCAGACAAAGGCGTTGGATGGAGTTCATGAAGGACTATGACTTCACCATGTCTTATCAGCTGGGCAGGATGAATGTCGTCGCCGATCCCTTGAGTCGGAAGGTCGTGATTAGTACCTTGATGTTGAGGAAGTGGAGGCTCTGGGAACAGGTGCCCGAAGTATCCTTCAGGCTCAAGATTCCCCAGGAGCCAGGGTTGGCTGTGCTTGCGAGTCTGACTGTCACTCCTGCTATCCGTCGTCAAGTGACAGAGGCTCAGCATGCGGACCCTGAGTTGCCCCGGATTCTTGCGATGGCTGACGTGGAGCTCGGTGAGGACGGTGCTGCGAGGTTTCGTGGTAGGCTGTACGTCCCAGCGGAGGAGCAGCTTCGTCGTGCGGTGTTACGCGAGGCTCATGCGAGCAGGTACACTGTGCACCCGGGTGCGACGAAGATGTATCGGAACTTGCGGAGACAGTTTTGGTGGCCTGACATGAAGAGAGATGTTGCCGAATTTGTGGCCAGGTGCCTGATCTGTCAGCAGGTGAAGGCGGAGCATCAGCGACCAGGCGGTACTCTCCAGCCCTTGGATGTTCTTGCTTGGAAGTGGGACCATGTGACCACAGATTTTGTGGTGGGGTTGCCAAGAACCCCGAGTGGGCAGGACAGTATTTGGTTGCTGGTGGATCGGCTGACGAAGGTGACGCAGTTGTTACCGGTCAAGGTCAGCTGGAGCGTGTCTAAGTTGGCTCATCTTTATATGGAGCGGTTCGTGCCGTTGCATGGGGTTCCCATTTCGATCGTGTCGGATCGGGATCCGCGCTTCACTTCTGGATTCTGGAGGAGTTTCCAGCGAGCTCTTGGCACGGAGTTGGCATTCAGCTCGGCGTATCATCCTCAGTCAGATGGTCAGTCTGAGAGGACTATTCAGACTTTGGATGACATGCTGAGATCCTGCTGCCTGGAGTGGCAGGGGAGTTGGATTCATCACCCACCGTTGGTGGAGTTTGCCTATAACAACAGCTTTCATTCGAGCATCGGCATGGCTCCCTATGAGGCTTTGTACGGGCATCCGTGTAGGACTCCACTTGATTGGTTTGAGGTGGGTGAGCGAGTTTTGACGGGACCGGAGTTGGTGCAGCAATGTGTGGATGTTGTGCACCTGGTTCGTCAGAACATGTTGGCGGCCCAGAGTCGGCAGAAGAGCTATGCTGACCGTAGGATGTAGCCTCTCGAGTTCGCCGTGGGCGATCATGTGTTCTTGAGAGTTTCTCCGATGAAGGGGGTGATGCGTTTTGGACTGCGTGGGAAGCTGAGTCCCCGCTACATTGGTCCTTTCGCGATTGTGGAACGCATCGGTGAGGTTGCTTACCGGTTGCAGTTACCCTCTGAGTTGGCGTCGGTGCATGACGTGTTCCACGTCTCGATGTTGCGGAAGTATATGCCCGATGACTCTCATGTGCTCGAGATTTCTGTTTGGCCTGAGGTGACTCCAGACCTTTCTCTCCCAGAGTTTCTGATCCGCGTGGAGGATAGGCGAGAGCAGCGCCTGCGGAACAAGGTCATCCCCTTGGTAAAGGTCGTGTGGCAGCGACACTCTGGTGGTGAGGCTTCGTGGGAACGTGAGGACGAGATGCGTCAGCCGTTCTCGTACCTGTTTGAGTGAGTCTTCCTCTTCTTTCCCCTTGGGTTGTTCTCAATTTCGAGGACGAAATTCCTTAAGGGGGGAGGGCTGTAATATCCCGGACCTTTCGGATCCTTCTTCGTGGGTCCCAGATCTGGTTGCCGGAGTGTCCGGCTCCGTTGTGTCTGAAATTTCGTTTCGGACATCTTTCGTGTTCGGATCGGCACGATCCGGAGTCGTTTTGGAGGCCCGGAGGCGTTCCGCGGCTTTTCCGCGCCTGTTTTCCGATTTCCGGTGTGTGTTTCGGCTTTTTCTTCGGAAGCTCGCTGCGGGCGAACCGGGCGGTTCACCGGGGCACGAGTGGTGCCGTTGCGATCGGTGCGTTCCGAGGATTTCGGAAATATATTTTTCTATTTTTTGGTATTTTTCCAAAAATTCAGATTTTCTATATAGCCCTAATTCTTTTTCTTTTTCTTTTCTCCTTTCTCTTTCTTCTTCTTCTTCTTCCTCCGTTTCTTCCCACCGTGACACCCTCCACTCTCCCTCTCTCCCATTCGGACGCGGTGAACCCCCCTCCGACTTCGGACGGCGGCGGGGCGACGGCGCGGACGTGTGGGCGGCGGCGAGGCGAGCTCGTGGGCGTGCGGCAAGCGTGGGAAGCGTGGGGAGTTCGTGAAGCTTAAAGCGTTCTTCGTGATTCGTGGGTGATTCGGTGGAGCATTCGCTCCATTGAGGTAGGGTGACGTTCCTTAGCCTCTTGTCGTTCATTCCCGTGATTTGTAGGCCGCGGGGAGGCCGAGAGGGGCTCGTTTGAGCTTTTTGGGGTTTTTTCATGATTTGGGGAGAGCTCGCCCGATCTATGGATTTGATGCATGATTTCACGTTTTGATGGCCTAGAATCATGCTAGGGGTCCCCAGGGGTCTTCCCCTTTGATTTCCCCCTCTCCTGTGGAGGCATGGGGGCGTGGTTGGAATTTTTGGGAGTTTTTACCGTTTTCGGCTGCGGACTGAGAACGCGCTATACTCCAGTAGCGCGTTCTTGTTCGTCGCGCTGCCCCGACGGGGCGCGTTCATCGGAGAAGATGAACAGTAGGGCGGTTCGTGTCGCGCTAGGAAGACCTAGCGCGATGGTCCTTGTCGCGCTAGGGTTTCCTAGCGCGATCTTCCCTGTCGCGCTAGCTATCCCTAGCGTGTTCTTCCGTGTTGCGCTAGGTTTCCCTAGCGCGACCTGTCCTGTTGTCGGGTGTTCCCGTTGGGCCGTGTGTGTGACCTGGACACCCCGTGGAGTTCCGTGACCGTGTATTTAGTATCCGGAGGTTCCGTTTACATTGGGCATGAGTTTGGCCGTGGGCAGTGCGTCTGTTTTTCTCCGACCGTGGCCCCGTTTGACGGAGCTAGTGCGTGGGGTGATTCCCACACGTTGTCGGACTCGGACGTCGTTTTCCGTTGACTCGAGAGTCTACTCCTTCAGTGACCCTCCACTAGTCGTAGCCCACCAGTACGAGGTGCTGGTCTCACCTGGGAGTGGTGTACGGGCACCCACCTTTCGAGACGGTTTGTGGACCGGTTACCGTAGGCCCCTCGTTGGTAGCCAGAGTCCGGCTACGGGGGAAAACCGGTCAGAGGACCAGACCTAGTGACGCGTGGTCTGTGTGTGCACACGTGGTTGGGGGCGGTTGGACCCACGTCGACGGGCGTGACCCCAGCTAGTTACTTGTTTGTGGTTACTTGTACGGTGTTTGGGCCTCGGGTAGGACCTACCACATCAGGCGGTTCACCTGCGGTGCGGTGTAAGACGTCAGGGGACGCTACAGGCTGTGCTTCTAGTGGGTGGTACTCCTGTCGAGTACGGAGTGTCAGACTGTCAGTCATGTGTTTCCGACCTTCGGGTTTTGGCGGTTCGACCGTTGAGTTTCGGTCTTCTCGTACCGTGGCACATGTGTCGGTTTGCGTGCCGTAGGGTCTAGTTCTGTAGAGTACAGGACTTTTCTTCCCGAGGTACTTTTCTACCGCTAGTGTAGTGGTTTCTTGTTTTACGAGGTAGGGTTCGAGTGATCCCTACTGAGTCTTGTTCCGAGACTCATTCCCTGCGTGTTTTCACCGTGTTTCAGGTGAGGCGCCACCTTCGGGGAGCGCGTCAGGAGTGCAGCGTGGTGCGGGTGCCCAGAGGTAGTGCCAGAGGTCAGAGCCGGGGGATGCCTCGTGTAGCTGTACTTTTCTTTCTTGTCACTGTACTAGTCGTGGACTACTGTTGCTGTTGTTGTTATTTTATTGTGGACCATGTAAAATGTTAATTTATTTCCTGCTTAATATTATAACTGTTTAATTTCTGTAATTATTTGTGATACTTGTGTAGTTTCCACACCATCCTTTTAACCCTTCCGAGCCTTCGGGCTCGTGGGTGGCGGTACGAGTCTCGGGTTATCGGGCCTTCCCGGTAATCGGATTCTCGGGTCGTTACACGCACCGTCAAGATCAGCCACTCGACTCGCAATCAACGGCAACTTAAGTTCAGGCCTGAGTCCTCGCAAAAACTGCTGAGTCTTCAATGCCTCATTAGCAAGCACATGGGGCGCATACTGACCCAATTCCATAAATTTGTTTCGATATTGAAGCACGGTCATATCGCCCTGAATCAATTCCATGAACTGGTATATCTTCGCCATTTGCAAACAGGCAGGGGTATAGGCACGCTCGAAGACTACCACAAACTCTGCCCAGGTGATCTACCGAAGGGGCCTGGAACGAAAAGCAATCTGCCACTCGGCCTTCCACCATGTAATAGCTGTACCTTGGAGTTGAAACGCTACTAACATAACCTTTTCATCCTTCGCGCACTCCATAGATAGGAATACGCGCTCGATCGCATCCAGCCACTGCCTTGCTACCTATGGGTCTACTTGACCGTCAAAAGCGGGCGTATTGAACATAAGAAATTCTTTCAAAGCCTTGCCTCGGCTGCCAGGCACTTTAACTTGAGGAGCAATAACTGGCGCTGGAGCAGGAATTGCAGGAGGCTGAGCAGAACCACTCTCTTCTCTAGGCGCATGTTTAGGAACTCGAGGAGGTCTTCCTGGACGAGGCGGCATTTTACAACTGCCAAAAACATAAAACAACAGCAAATCCATCACTCATACGGAAAACATCCTAAGCCAGCAATATATGACACAATAGGACTAACTCTGGACAAGTGTAAATTCCAATTCCTTATACAAATCATCAACTCTGCTCTGATACCAACTGTGACGACCCAGAGCTCCGGATACCGATATACCGATAACATCGATACACCGATACCAGGAACTGGGGAAGCCACCCAAGAGGCTGATGAGGCCCCTGAAGGGTTAGTGAAATTTGTCGAGGGGATGTATAATGAATCGCAATCACAAGCGCGCATAATAGATTTAAGCAATAAAATTTAGCAAAAGAGCGGATGCAATTTCAAAATAAACAGAGTGCTAAATATATAAACTAGTCCAGAGGCACAAGAGTGCTAGTCCAAAAGTACAACTACACGGGGCATACCTCGGCAAAAGTACCCCAGAAAGCCAAAAAGGCAACTCGTCTACTGCTGGCAGCTAAGAACGGTCTCCGAGCACACGGGAAACATCGGGAGACGACGGGCGCGGCTCACCTGAAAGGAGAAGGGTGAGTCACAGCCAGACTCAGTAGGGGTCACGCGGATCCCTACCTCGTGCTAAACATGCAATCATGCGAAATTAAAGTAATTAGAGCATGCATTTAAATAAATGAACAGGCAATGGCATGATGAAACTGAAAGCTGTAAATCTACTGAACAGGTATAACAGCTAATACATGCCAATAAGATATAAATCTAAACGACAAAAACTAAATCTACCAATAGAACATGCCTCAACTAACCAAGCCACAGGGAACAGGACAACCATAGGGAGTAGAAACCAGATGCGTCCACTGACGACTTACACTGCGTCTCAAGCACTCGCAGTCTGTAACACGACAAGCTGAGCGCGTAAACAGTACCAAACCAAGTGACTAGTCAGAGTGACACTCGTCAATGTCAGTCCAAAGCCTCCGACCACGTGTGCATACACCGACTCTCGCCTGAGCCAGGCCCTCTAGCTAGTTTTCTCCCTCGGTAGGACGCTACCGCTGGCTGGGAGCTTACGGAACTAGCTTACAAACCGTGTGACGGGAACACCCCTCCACCATCCCCAGGCCGGTCGGCAACTCAAAGGCCTTAGGGCTACCATAGTGGCTCCATCGTAAGGAAAGAAAAGCTACTCTATTGGGGTCTAAAAACATGCCATTAGTTCATAAAATAACTTAAACACGGCGTAGAAATATTGTGGAAAGCATTAAAGAATGAACAGGCGGCCTTTAGAAACTAGCAGGAGTGTGACGGTCCACTGCCACCGCGTCACAGAGTGTGACGGTCGTGGGTCGGTGCGTTACATCGACTGTGACGCGCCCGCCCCTGGCCGTTAGAGCCACCCGACGCCAAAACAAAACCCACAGATTTTAACGCCCTAGCAGGACGTAACGCGCACCCGGAGGCGCGTTACGACGCCCTGACGGCCGCCCGACAGGCCGTCAGGCCAACCGCCAAACCAGGTCAACGGTAGGCAAACGAAATGTAACGGCCTAGGGCTAGGCCGTTACACTCCCTGTGACGTACCCCCTTGGGTCCGTCACAAGACTGTAACGCGTCCCCTATGGACCGTTACGGGTGTGACGGTTCCTGGTAGGACCGTCACACCATCTGGGTTACGGACGGGTTATATTTAAAAACGGGTTCCCTCCCGGGCGACCGAAATCGCCGGGTAACGACGAAAAAACCTGTTTCCTGCCAAACCACACATCCACAACAACGATATACCACTAAAACGTCCACATGCAACACTCACAATGGATTAAACGTGAAGAACGAAGCTTAAACCCCAAAAATGAAAAATAGCCATTATGCCATAGGGGTTTATCCAAGAAAACATGTTATAGGGAAGGCTCCTAGCGAGCTCAGGATTCCATCCCCCTACCTCCTTCGAGCCGAAACGGCCGATTAAGCCACATGCACCAAAGAGGGTTCACCGAGCCTCCACACCTCGTATCGCACCCACGGGCCATGAATCACATCGTGGAGGGCGTCAACGCGCTCCACTCGACGCGAGGATTCCAACGGCGTGCTCCACGCCTCGAACCGCCGTCGTTTCGCCCGATTTCCCTAGGAAGGAGGGAGGGGCGATCGGAAGGAGAGAGAGAGCGAGAGGGTGAGATCGACGAGGGGGGAGAGAGAGAGGGAGTGAGAAAAATGGGAAAAGAAAAAAAGGGTTAATATAAATATAATATATTTATTATATATAAAAACCTTATTTTCCCCTTATTTAACTCAAATAATTCCAGTTAAATCCTAAAAAATACCAGAAAAATTCCTAAAAATCCAGGAAAATAGCCGAAAATTCCAGAATAGATTCTAAGTCCGAACCACTAAAGATCCTCTAAGGCACGGGCCTCACAACCAGCCCCGATACTCCCAACGCCGCTCGCTGAGCCCCCTGCACTCCAACTGAGGCATGGCCCGACGACTGTGATGTTACGATGGCGTTGAGCGTGAGCTCGAGGAGAAGGTGCGCTACCTGGATGATATCATCCATGCGGCCAAGATGAAGGGTCTGGTCGATGACAACGTCGACTTCTAGGCCCCCTTCTCCCAGGAAATCTTGGAGGCTCCTATCCCTTCGAAGTTCTAGTTGTCGTCGTTCACTTGGTACGATGGCACCACCGTCCCGGCCGACCACCTCCATAACTTCGAGTCTAACCTAGTGTTCCACCTGACCTCAGACGTTGTGAAGTGTCTGGCCTTCACCACTACGATCCGGGAGAATGCACGGGCATGGTTCGAATCCCTCCCGGTGGGCTCCATCACCTCCTTCCAACAGATGAAATGGATATTCAAGGAGAACTTCCACAGCTGCAAGAAGGAGACTAGGTCTGCCGCCACTTTGCTCACCATCAAGCAGGGGCGTGACGAGCCCCTGTGGGAGTTTGCCGCCCGCATCCGAAAGGAAGCCCTCCGCGTCCCCTGCCTCGACGTCAGCATCAACACCACCATACTAGCTCAAGGGACGCGAGACAACATTCTACGCCACTCCTTGGGGGTCCAGGCCCCCGCTACAGTCATGGAGCTCCTCGCCCTAGCACAAAAGCACGCCAGCTCTAGTGCCCGCCACGCCATTTCTGTCCGTAGCTGCTCATCTTGAGCCTCCACCAGCTGCCGCCGCATCTCCTCCTTGGCCTTGGTCAAGAGATCCGAGATCCCATGGAAGGCCCGCTTCTCCTCCTCCCATGCGTTGCTCTACCGCTGCATTTCCCTCCGTATTGCCTCTACTTGGGAAGCGTCAATCTTGAGGGCCCAGCGTTGGTCGTCCAGGAGGGTGAGCTCCCGGGCCACTTCCGCCAATCCCTGGGAGGCCACGACCCTCCACTCGTCAGCCACCAGTAAACCGTCTTGTCCCCCCGGTCCTCTGGCAGCAGCGACCTGCGCATAAACTCCATCGCAGCGGCATGGGTATCGTGCTCGCCGGCAGGGGGAAGGTCCATGCTCGCAGAAGGGGCCAGGACTCGAGAGGAAGGTGATAGGCGAACGGGCAACGAGGGCCCGACTACTGGGGGCTGCGACTCTGGTTGGGCCGAAGAAGGTACGGGCTCTCTCAGCCTCTTCCCCTGTCGCTCTCGAGAGAGCATCTCCTCTAAGTTTGGGCCCCTGCGCTTCTCTCCGACCATGGTGCTAGACCCGCTCAGATTGGCGATCTCCTATGGCCTCGGGGAGTGGTGGAGAGCGATGGCAGGCGAGCGAAGAGGCGAGGACCCCTCTAGTGCAGTAGACGACCCTTCGATGACTTCTGTTGCCAATGGGCAATAATGCATCTAGCCTAGGCCAAGTGACGATAGCGGCACGCCTACCGGCACCTCCTGCTGGCCTCGCTCGGTGGTTGTAGGAGCTCTGGCAGCGACCGAGGGAACTCGAGGACTCCTGGTGTAGCGATCCGGGATCCGAGTACCGGAAAAGAATTGGCGCGTTTCGAACCTCGGCCCGCCACCCACGAGCCCGAAGACTCGGAAGGGTTAAAAGGATGGTGTGGGAGTACAAGAGAAGCTGAAATAACTGTAGAGATATCATAATAATTTAAATAAAAAGCACAGAATGACATAAATAAATAAACTGCTACAAGGTCCACTGTATCTCATCTCCAAATAAGTACAGCCAACAGAAAGGAAAGTATAAGTACACGGGGCATACCCCGGCTCTAGCAGACAGGCGACTAACCCTGGCTAGAAGAACCACGCTGAAACTCTGTCGCGCCTCTTGATGACCCCACCTCACCTGAAAAGTAGGGGTGAGTCTCATTTCATTGGCCCAGTAGGGATCCCTCGGACCCCCACCGCACAACGAGGAAAGCGACACCAAGGCGCGAACAACTGTGGGAGGTAACAGTACCTAGCAGAAGTACGGTAGAAGCAGCAAGCAGTAATAAATAAATGGAAAAGCTCCCTGTAACTAACTGTACTAAGCCAACCGACCTCAAACCGGCGGAAAAACAAATCCGTACCTGTCAGGAGACAGGAGCACCACCCACTAGAAGAACAGCCGGATGCGTCTCTTGACATCTTACACCGCGCCTCAAGTGTCTCCCTGCAACACCCCAGGCGGAGAATGAGACACACAACAGTAATCAGTACCACGAACAAGGACAAGCTGGGGTCGCGCTCGTCAGCGCGGGTCCAACATCCCCAACCCAGTGTGCACACACAGACCATACGCCCTAGATCAGATCCTCTAGCTAGCTCTTCCCCCGAAGCACGGACTCGACTGCGCGTGGGGGCCCTACGGTAACCAGCCCAAAAAATGTCTCTCTCGGGTAAGCCGCTCCACCACTCCCGGGTGGGTCAGCACACGCGTGTCGTAAGAAGGCTACAACTAGTGGACGTGTCACTGGAGGTAAGACTCAACTCACGGAAACCACCGATCGAAAGAAAACTGAGTGGCGGTCCTTACGGGCCTGCCCCTCTGCCTAGCGGTCCTCTCTTGGACTACTAGGGAGCCTAGCGGTTCTCTACTGGACCGCCAGGAAATGGGCCACGAGAGGCCTAACGGTCCATCGCACACCCGCTAGCCATCCGTAAGCAGTCATCTGCATGACCGTTAGGCGGCACGTGACCCCCAACGGTCGAAAACACGTACCCGAGGGTGCTCGGTCAAACAGGGGAAAACGGTCACATGACGACCGCTAGCCCAAGGGTAGCGATTTATCGCATGACCATGAACCTGACCCTTAGCGGTTCCAGGAGGACCGCTAAGGCCATCCAACGTTCGAATTCCCTAGCGGTCTCCCTGAGACCGCCAAAAGGAGGCTAGCGGTCACTGGCTGTCTCCTGGCAGGTACGGACTTGTTTTCTCGCCGGTTTGAGATCGGTTGGCTTAGTATGGTTAGTTGTAGGGAGCTTTTCCGTTTATTTATTACTGCTTGCTGCTTCTACCGTACTTCTGCTAGGTAGTGTTACCTCCCGCGGTTGTTCGCGCCTTGTTGTCGTTTTCCTCGTTGTGCGGTGGGGGTTCGAGGGATCCCTACTGGGCCAATGAAAAGAGGCTCATCCCCTACTTTTCAGGTGAGGCGGGGTCGTCGAGAGGCGCGGCAGAGTTTCAGCGTGGTTCTTCTAGCCAGAGTTAGCCGCCAGTCTGCCAGAGCCGGGGTATGCCCCGTGTACTTGTACTTTCCTTTCTATTGACTGTACTTATTTGAACATGAGATACGCTGGACCTTGTAGCAGTTTATTTATTTATATCATTATGTGCATTTTTATTTAAATTATTGTGCTATCTCTGCAGTTATTTCAGCTTCTCTTGTACTCCCACATCATCCTTTTAACCCTTCCGAGTCTTCGGGCTCGTGGGTGGCGGGTCGAGGTTCGAGACGCGCCGATTCCTTTTCGGTACTCGGATCTCGGGTCGCTACACCTGGGCGGCGCCTGACAGTCCCAAGGGCGAGGATCTGACGACTCCAACACCAGAGTCTCAAAGTGAAGCTCGGAGTGGACCTTCTTCGCACCCGCTAGTGACTCTGCTACTCCTGCAATGGCATACCCAGGTGAATTAGGCCAATGAATAATTGTTGACCCCGACACTAGGCCCTGACAGAACCCTACCGACAGGGAGGGGCGAGCTCAGTCCCAACGACCTCAGCAAGGAGGGAGTCAGCACCTGGTCCACCTTTTGAATGGGCACCCTGAGAATCTTGTCAATTAACATTGTCTCCCTATGCGTCAACACCGGTGGCTCCCGATGGACGTACTAGCAATTAGAGTTACCCCAGTTCACCCCCCCCCCCCCCCCCCCCCGCATTCGCTAGGATGACAAACTTATCCTACCAATGTTTCACATTCGACACGGCTGGGGAGAAGGTGGGGAACTGCATCCCTACCCAGGCCCGGAAATAAAACTCCGAGTCACGAGAGCGAAGGCAACACTGAAGAGAAAAAAATAAAGAAGAGGTTGGCGGTCGGACGGCACCCTATCCGATCGCAACGGTAAGCAAAGGCACACAAAATCCACCACGAATTAGGGGTCATCTGTCCTAGCTGGACCCCATGGAAACCCAAAACTTCCTTAAAAAGGCGAGGCATGGGTAAGCGAAAGTCAGCCCGAAAGGAATCCACCAGCATGACGATCCCCTCTGGGAAGCGCATCCTCAGCCACTCTTCAGTGATGGGGAAGATATTGTCGAACTCCAGGTGAATCTGGTACCCCTCCCTCATATCTAAGGTGACATGGTAGGAGACCCGGGCAGTAGAGGGAGCAGAAGGACCCCATGAGGGACCCAGGGAGCCACCAGCGGTCACCTCTGAGCTGCTCGTTGAAGGCTCAGACTCATTGGCCTGGACTAACCTCCTACGGTGAGCCATGAGAGGGAGAGGAAAGAAGAAAGCTCACCGAAAGAAGAAGAAAGGAGGAAGCAGCGGGAGCTGACACCGAAGGAGATGAACGGATGCCTCCCTCGTCGTTCCTTGTACTCCTTTTAAAGAGAAGAAGAGGTGGTAAGTAAGACGACGGACATCAACGACCTAGGTCACGCCATCGAGACGTGGACAGATCGCCCCCGTTCCCCGAACAGGAGGGAAAACTCTAGGCCGCATCTCTTCGTCGTCCAGTCCTGCGCCCCCTGTGAGCGACGTCACGCGGTTCGGGGAAGAGCGGAGAGGACGCGGAGCGTGCGCGGGCTCCTCTTTTCTTTCTTTTGATGTTTGTTTGCTGCAACACAGAAATAAGAGAAGAGAGAGAAGGGGCCACCACGGGAGATTGCTCCGGCGGGGCGAGCGGGACAAGTGTGATATAGCAAAATATGGGGTTTAAACGGCCATAGCGGGAAGTGACTCGCCGCGGCCTCGGGGGGATGGGAATGGTGCAAAAATTAAATAACAATAATTGAAACGGCCATTGGGGAAGTGACTCGCCGCGGCCTCGAGAATATGAGCAAATAATAAGATGACAGAATATAGAGAGAATACAAAGAGCGGGAATTTAAACGGCCATTGGGGAAGTGACTCGCCGCGGCCTCGAGAACACAAACAGATAAGAATATAACGTATAAGAACGTGAATTTAAACGGCCATTGGGGAAGTGACTCGCCGCGGCCTCGAGAATATGAGCAGAATATAACAGAGTATAAAGAGAATATAAGAACGGAAATTTAAACGGCCATTGGGGAAGTGACTCGCCGCGGCCTCGAAAATAAGATGTGATCGCCAGGGGCCGAAAGACCCCAAAATAAGAAAGTGATCGCGCCTACCTCAAGAGCGGGAGATGGCGGGTTGCTTCTTCCTCTTCCTCCGACCGGCCGACGGAGAGGGCTTTCCTCGGCTACCCTTGCAAAATAACGACAAACAAATGACAAGTGGATTAGAAAGATGGAGGTGTAGTATTCAAATCTTTGCGATAAAAATAACGAAATGATGGCAAGACACACACCTGGTTGGTGTTATCTTTTAAATCCCTCTCGGACTCGAGTAGGAGGAAAATGAGATGATGGATGCAAGAAGTATAAAAGAAGAGGCGCCCTTATGAAGGGGGATAGAGGATGCGAGATGATGAATGCAAAAGAACTACGAAGAAAAAAGGGGAAGAAAAGGCTTATTGGATGAGCCGAGGGTGAAATCCGGCGGAGCTCCGGCAGAGTGGGGACGACGTGGAAGCGCGGTGGATGAAGACGATCTTCCTCTCACGAGCGTGAGCACCCGAGAAGCCGGCAGAACCTCCACCTACAAAAGAACCCACGGGTTAGAAAATGACTCCGTAGCCTCTGGGCTCCGGCAGCCTATTGGATCACTTCCAAGCTCTCCCAAAACTGAGGGGGTGGGCCTCTATTTATAGGGCTCCGGAGGGTGGAGGCGTCCAGGACCCTGGACACCTCCATCAGGGTCGAATTAATATTTTATTCTATTTTTATATATTTTTTTGGAATACTTTTGTGGAGGCGTCCAGGGTCCCGGACGCCTCAAACAGGTCCACCGAAAATCGACGACGGCCGCACGCGGTTTGGCACAACGCGTGGTTTTGTGAGCGGCGCCTCGTGATTCAGAAATGGGCGCGTCCAGCTGACTGGACGTCTCTAAAATTTAGATTTTTTCACATACGACAAACCGTCGTTCGGTGGCCGGCGCCCGTGATGGATGTGATGGAGGCGTCCAGGGGCCTGGACGCCTCCAAAAATGTGTTATTTTTATTGTGATTTTATCTTTTATGCCAAGGCTGGCATTTTAATTTTTTTATGTTTGTTTTTATGGAGGCGTCCAGGGGCCTGGACGCCTCCATTAATATATATATTTTTTTAATTATTTTTTGTCTTTTTTATGCCAAGTGGCATTCTACAAATATTTTTTATTTTTATTTTTATGAAGGCGTCCAGGGGCCTGGACGCCTCCATTAATATATATATTGTTTATTTTGTTTTGGGCCCCGAGAAAATAATAAAATAAATTAAAATAATGGGGGCGTCCAGGGGCCTGGACGCCCCCATTAAGACCCACCCGGGTCCTTAGATCAGGCGTCGGCGGGCGCCCGGCAGACACCCTTCTTGGTTCCGAAACCTCTTGATGCGTCTGACTGGTGTTGATGCCGTTCGAATGCCGTGACGAGACGATTCCGGATGCCGAAAAGGGCGGAAGAAGACTCAAGAAAAGGAAGTACTCAAGTGATTCGAAATGCGTAAGCCGTCGCGGGACGTCGTATAGTAATATGAGACTTCCTCAGGAGACGTCAGGAATGGCGTGTCTATAGCTGCCCCGCCTTGGCGTCTGCTTTGCAAGGGAGCGACACGTAGTGGAATGGTATCGAAGTGGAGTGGAGTGAAGTGGGAGCGGACTGATAAGTTGATGCCAAGGTGTGATGAGACACGCTTTTGACGTTACTGTTTGGAATCTTTCCTGGAGTTTCAATGAGGCGACCTTGAAGAAGGTCTTTCAAATATTGACGATTGCTTGGACGAAGATCAAATAAGGGAGGGTGAGATGTGCGCTCAGGCACGAAACAAAAGGAGACCAACTTCTCGGTGTGGAAGTACCTGGGTCATAAACCGGAGGTTTCACCTTTGGGGAGCGGTTACCAGCCAATGTGGAAGTGCTGCGGCCAAGGTGGGTCGAAAAAGCTAAAGGAATATCTGAGGGTCTGTCCAAACAAGGGTCTCATTTGGAAGAGCAGCGTCGAGACTGTCTCAAGGAAACTCGGTATTTCATTCGGAGTGGAATATCTCATATTTGTGGGAATTGAAACACAACGGCTTTCACAATCGAATCACTTGAATGATCTTCCGCAATAAATCAAAGTCCTATATGAATGCATGCTGGGTTTAAAGAAAAATTCAAAACAAACTAAAATAGAAAATAGCCAAGGATAATATTGTCAACTTATGAAGGACGGGTCAGGATACCGACCCGATGAGCTGATACTGGGCTGGGGCCCGTTTATCCGCGCATCAACTCACTGAATGGAACCGTCGTCCCCATTCTATCACAAATTGACGGCCTATCCGTACAACCCAAATTCTTCCGGGATCATCACCGTTTTTGTTGAAGGGGAACTCAGATCCTAGATTCGTTCGGACCGCACGGTCCTCGGCATGTTCTAGTAGCGTACGTATCATATACTACGATGCATGACATGGTGGGACCAACCAATGAAAGGTGGGACAGGAGATAGGACAAAGACGTCCGTTAGTAAAACCTACACAGGCCAGCAAAGGTTAGCAACATCATAAAGTAGTAGAATCATAGCAGAATCGCACCACAGTTCAAAGGAGATCCAGACAAAATCCTGATAGCGACCGCTGATGTGACATGTTCTGTCCTGTAGCGATCTTCCATTCCTATAAGAACTCCCCTTAGGCTAGTTCATTCAAATGCACCAAGGTGGATTTTGGAAGCTCAGGAGAGGAAGGAGAGGAGAATCTAGAGATTTCAGGATGGAAGGAGAGTCTTCCCGCGTTATGAAGAGGAGCAAGCCTAGCAGCGAGATTAGGCGACTTTCCGACCTCGAGGGTCATCTGAGTGGGACGATCATGTCGCATATGGTAAGCTGACTCTTTTCAAATTTCTCCACGTGAACCTTCTTCTTACTTCCTTCATTTCTTCTTCTTTCCTCTTCCAGCCATATCCACTCTTCCCAGGCCCGAGGAAGTTTTCCAAGCTGCCATGGCTTTCAAAGCTGACTTCCAATATCTCCATTGGCATGAGGGCCATACTCTCGAAGTGGCATCTGCAGGGGCTCCTTATTCACGCCAAGCATTACGAGAAGATTCGTATGGACTGGGCGACTATGGGCGCACTAGTGGAGATCTGGCATCCCCAGACCCACACTTTTATCTTCCCGACCTTCGAGGTGACCATCCTCCTCGAGGAGGTGGAACTTCTGCTCGGATTGAAGAAATTCAAGAGTGACGGGAAGGTGAAGGCTATGCGGATGCTGACACAGGGGACTTCTGAAAGCGTCCTTGGAAGCTTCATGCCGCCCGACGCAGCCAGAAAGGTCCGTACTCAAAAGGGGATCGATCTCCAAAAGCTTGCGGAGTGGGTCATAGACGCCCTGAGAGGGTCACCAGACGATGACTATTTGGAGGGAATCATGAAGGGGTTCACCATTTGTCTGGCGGGTGCTCTCTTGTTCCCTTATACCGACAACATGGTGGAGGAAGACCAACTGGGTGCTATCTGCGGGATCTGGCGTGGAAAGATGGTGGGACCCGCCGTCCTTGCCTATCTTTACAGCGGTCTTACTGCCTCGAGCATGGGTAAGCCTCCATTTGGTTGTGCACTTGTCTTGAATTGCTGGCTGGATTTGTATTTCAAATTCGACCACCGCGAGGGAATGCCAACCGCTTCGAAGCTCTTCCAACAAAGCCCTCTTCATCACATAGCCGACGTGTTAGGCTTCGGTGCTACCGTAGTGAACCGCGTTCCGTGGCTGAAGAAACGTGAAGACTGGCGGTCTCACTTTCGCAGCGTGACACAAGGCTTCTTTACTTACGCACCGGCATGTTTGCTTTCGCTAGATCTCCTCATGAGGTCTTCTCCCGAAGCTGATCTTCAACTGATCGGCGCGACCGAGTTCGTCCTTTATAATGCGCATCGGTGCTGCCTCCAGATTGGCATCCCACGCCATTCGTTCCCGCCACCGACTGGGAGTTGGGCACTGAAGCGGACGCGAAGGAAGGGAAGGCCATTAAAGCTCCCTGGAAGACAAGTGTTGCGGGAAAGGCCTTAGCGCACGTGGTGGAAGAATGCGAGCCGTGGAGGGCTTATGTAACCGAACTGGGGAAGTTAAGGCCTAAGGTGCCTAAACCCCTGATGTAGTTCACTCTGCTTTCTGATGGAATAAAATCTGGCATTTGGATGTTTCGGACCCCCGTCCCCTTAATTACTATCTTTTTTTGTGATTTTTCTTTTTCTTTCTTTTTTTTTCTTTTGTTTGGATTATATTCTTATCTTTTTTTCTTTTACTATATATATATATTTTTTTTTTTTTATGGGGGCGTCCAGGGGCCTGGACGCCCCTAAGTTTTATTTTTATTATTTTATTTTTTTTGACAATTTATTTTTGGGGGCGTCCAAGGTCCTGGACGCCCCTATTTTGATTTTTTTTAATTTTTTTATTTGTTTTATTTATGGGAGCGTCCAGGCGCCTAGACGCCCCTATTTTTTTGAATTTTGAAAAAAATAAAAGAGTGTGGGGGCGTCCAGGCGCCTGGACGCCCCAATAAAAGGTCAATCTATATATAGGGGGGAGGGCTCCCCCCCTACTCACTTATACTGTTCATTCTGACCGTCCAGCCACTCCAAACGACCCATTCTTACTCCCAATGAGCGAGGAGGATCGAGCCAGGGTCCAGAGAAGCGGAAACGACTGGCTCGTCGTGCGAGGAGGTTGAGGGATGATGCCGAGGAGGCCGTAGCAGAGGAGATTGCTACGGAGGAGGAGATGGAGGTGCCGCTTCTGGCCGCGGAGGCCGCTGCGGATGCTAGTGACGCGGGAGAGGACGATCACGACCTGGTAAGTACTTCAGAATTCTCACTCTGTGGTTCAATAGGCTAAAACGGGCGTGCGAGAGGCTGTGAGAGAAGGCCGGGTAGTGAGAGAAGGAGGCGCTCGGATTCGTCGACCCGCGCCAGCGGGTTAGCGAGACTGGAGCGGAGTTCTTGGCTCGACTGGAGGGGGATGCTCGTGCAGCTTTCACCCAGGATCCGAGCGAGAGGGAGCTGGTGGACCTAGATCTTCGGAGGTTTCTTTTCTTCTTCCTGGGCCGCCTTCTGCTGGGGACGAAGGGGGATGGCATCCACTGCCGTTTCCTCGGGATCTTGGCGGATCTGGACAGAGTGGGACACTACGCGTGGGGAGCGGCTCTGCTTGCCCATTTGATTGCTGATCTCTCCCAGACTTCGGAGAAGGAGACGACAGTCAGCGGCTTCGCACCTTTCCTCCAGGTAAACATTTTATTTATGCATTCCCACAGTTAAATATGTAATTATTGTACTAATGATGTATGATGGATGCAGGTGTGGAGCTATTACTATTTCCCGATGGGGAGGGCTAGGCATGGGAACAGGAGGGCCGTGCCTCTGGCGCGGCAGTGGAGGCCGGTCGTGGTTGCAGCACCCCACGGCTACCAGCTGGCGTCACTTCGTCGGGAACTGAGCGAGTATCCCGAGGCCATGGTATGATGCGTATGATTTTTTTTGTGTTTATGCATGTGACTGAATGGTAACTAACATAATGTATGTATGGTGATGCAGGTGGTGTGGAGGCCCTACCTGGGCATGGGCGATGCTGGCCAGCCCTGGGTTGTAGCGGGTCTTCCTCGCTTCAGGCGGGACGTGTGGGTCCATTGCCTGAACGAGATTGAGCCGCTGCGGCTTAGACTGGTCATGAGGACGTTGGGGCTGGCCCAGGAGTGGGTTGACGTAGATGCGCCGGCCCGCATTGGGCGGAAGACCAAGGGGAAGGCGAAGATTGTGGACTAGCGTACGCGCTTCCCAGCACAGTACCAGGACTGGCAGCAGGGGGGGTTCCAGTGGTGTCCCATGTACAGGACAGCACAGATTACATGAGACGATATCGAGCTACGTACGGGGACCGCCTCTCCTTCGGCGGTATGGCAGGGGTAAGTGTGAAATGAAAATGCTTCACCCTTCTATATGTATATGCATGTGGTACTGACTTATGTGCAATGCAGGATGCTCGTGACAACATGATTGCCGACCTGCGGGCCCAGCTGGCGGACGCTAGGCGGCAGTTGGTGGCCATCCGACAGGAGTTGGAGATCCTGGTGAGCCTATGCAATGCATTTTTTGTGACCTGGATTTTTGATGCTTAGCCTTTGACTGACGTTTGCCCCGTGTTTCAGCGGGCCCACCAGACAGCGGTAGCCGGGATGGCTGGTAGAGTGGGTTCCAGTTCGCGGGGCCCTCCTCCGGAGGTTTCTGCCCTCCAGGAGCAGCTGGCGTATGCGGTGGCTCGGGCTGAGCAGGCCGAGCGTGACCGCGAGGCTCGAGTGAGTGCTTGCTTGGCCCTGACCCTCTTCTAGCTGCTTTCCTTCTATCACTGTTCTCTTACGGTGCATGCGTGCTTTGACAGGTGGCCGAGATTCGGGAGGCCCTGGCCCGTGCTGTTCGTGCTGAGCAGGAGCGCGATGCCTGGGTGGCAGAGCGCGATGCCTGGGTGGCAGAGCGTGACGCCCGGATTGCGGAGCTGGAGGAGAAGCGTCGACGGGAGGCTGAGGAGCTCCCTCGTGACGTGCTGGATCTGCGGATCGCCCTCGAGCTGTCGAGGAGGGAGGCGGTGAGAGAGAGAGAGAGGAGAGGGAGAGGGATAGGGAGACCATGGAGAGAGAGAGGGAGTGGGATAGGGAGACCCTAGAGAGAGAGGGAGAGGGATAGGGAGACCATGGAGAAAGAAAGGGAGTACAGGATGGCAGAGCGATATCGAGATTGGGACGAGAGGAGAGCTCTGGTGGCCCAGGTGTCGGAGCTCCGGCTGAGTCTTGGCACGGCGGAGGGGAGACTCCGGGAGAGTGAGGAGCGGTATCAGAGGGCGAAGGAGCGCGGGGCGCGACTTCGTCAGTCCGGTTCCTTTTCTGTGGGTAGCTTTCTAGTTTCTTCGGCCGAGCAGCGTCGCCGCATCTTGGAGGCTGGCATGGTGCCACCTGGAGAGACGAGCACGGCTTCTCAGGGTTCGCAGAGGTCGCAGAGGCCCCCTAGGGATCCCCGTCAGAGGGGGGAGGAGAGAGATGACCAGGAGGGGGATGGTGAGAGTTAGAGAGTTACTTGTACACTCCACCCTCTCCTTACTGCATGATGTACTTTCGGCTATTATATGAAATGAAAATGGCTTTCTTGTGTTGTGTGTACTTTTCCTTCCTGCGCTTTCTTTCACACCACGTTGTTCACGCTTCACGGGACTTTGCCCTGGACAGGAGGGAACTACTTTGCATGGAGGGTTTTTGTTCCCCCCTTTTTTTCGGTTCCTTTTGGGCGCGTCCAAGCGCGAGGACGCGTTTTAATCCTCGAATTCAAATTTAAAGCGACGGGTGGCCTTTCTTCTCCCGTGCCTTACCCGTAAACGAGCCCGCCTTCCGCCGAAACTCGCTTGCCCCCTTTCGTCTTCCTCCTCTTTTGATCGATGGAGTTCGGTGGGCCCGACCATGGTGAAGGTGGAGAGGGACGAGGAACTCCTCGCCCGAGGAGGGACACGCAAGAACATGGAACGACGTCCATGGAGGAGGAAGGGCCGCTTCGGGCCCCCGAGGGACCCGAGGGGCCCGATGGCATGGGAGGAGGTGAACACGGCTCGGTGAGTGCTTGGTTTTCCCTTCTTTGATCTATTTTGAGTTTTGAAGCGGGCCGCGCGAGGGGGGAAAGGGTTCGGTGAGTGTCGCACTTAAATGATGGACGCGTCCTAGACAGGGGACGCGTTCTTTTTGACTGATGTGGGACCCCTTTCTTGGTGTAGGACATGGCGAGGACACTGGGCCTGGCCGATGAGTGGGCGAGTGCGGACGAGCCGAGCCGCATCAGGAGGGAGAGTCGCGGCAAGGCGAGGCTAGAGGACTGGCCCGTATGTCTCCCTGGACAGCAAGGGGGTGTACTGGTGCAGGATAGCGCCGAATTCCTGCGGCGGCAGAGAGAGAGTTATGCGGTGCTTCCCCAAGCTGGGGACACGCGTGGCATTGGCGGCTCGCGCGCCCAACTGTCAGAGGTTAGGCGGCAGCTGGCCGTCGCTCAACATGAGCTGTCGCTCTTGGTAAGTTACGTGCCGCACTTTTATCTTCAGATTTGGAGTTTCACTGACGGCCATTGTTTATTTTGTTCCAGCGTGCCCAGCAGACAGCGACGGTGGGAGTGGCTGGCGGCGCATCTTCCAGTTCCTCGGCCTCTTTTCTCGAGATTGCCTCCCTCCGGGAGCAACTTGCCGGTGCGGTGGCCCGCGCGACCCGGGCGGAAGAGGAGCGTGATGCCTGGGTGGCGACTGTAATGGAGCTGCGACATCGCGGTGAGGAGAGACCTTCTCCAGACATCCTGGAGTTAAGGGTTCTTCTGCAGATGATGAGGAGAGAGGCAGAGAGAGAGAAAGCCGAGAGAAGGTCCGAGCGACAACGGGATCTGACCGAGAGGAGGGCCTTGGAGGCCCAGGTGAGGGAGCTCCAGCTGGGCCTTCAGGCCGTCGTGCAGAGGCTAGGAGGGATGGAGACGCGTTACGAGAGAGCGCGAGAGTTCGGGGAGCGACTCCGCCAGTCCGGTCGCTTTGCCACCAGTGGCTTCTTTGCCACGCCAGGGGAGGAGCAGCGAGTCACTGCTGCGGAGCAGGCGCCCAGAGGCGAGGAAGGTGCTACTGTACGGGGATCCCGGAGGCTTCTGAGGGACCCTCACCTCGGGGGAGAGGAGGAGAGTGCCCAGAGAGATGAGTGATGGTGAGGATTGGCGAGCTAGTGGACCCACCACCTCTCTATGATTGTAGTGTTTGTGACAGCTTATGTAGAATTATGAATGGAGTGATTTGATTTTCCGCTGTTTATTTGTTCTTTTGTGCGTTCCTTCTTCCCTACACTTCTTCTCCTTTGCACTGTTCCCATGTGATAGGTCTGTCGAGACTCCGCCCCAAGCAGAGAATCGCATCTTGTTGTGACCATTTTCCACGGGAATCTGCCGTCGAAGTCAATAATGACGGCCCTAGTTCCTTTTCCCGGATGTTATGTCAAATTTTGCGGACGTCCTCCAAAACATGATAGGGTATCCTTAGACAACATAGGGGGGCTAGTCGTCAATCAATCACCCTGTGCGAGCGGTGAAGTGACACACAGGTTCGCATGGCAGGTGCCTCATCGCGAGGACTATCATTAACAGGTGATGGAGGCAATCTTGGCCTGCACTCCTTCCATTTCTATAAATTCGCGTCCCTTGGTATACCGAGAGCTAACTCGAGGAGCACAAGTTCTCACGGGAGAGGAGGAGTTCAAAATTCCGAGAGTTGGATGGAGGGCGAATCTTCCCACTCCTCGAAGAGAAGCAGGTCCAGTGGTAGTAGTTCCCGGAGGCTTTCGGACCTCGAAGGGCACTTCAGCGAAAGGGCCCAATCACAACTCGTAAGCCAAGTTTTCCTCCCCTTTTTTTTCATTCTTTCTTCCTTTCTTCTGACCAAACCTCACCCCCATTCCTTGTATGTGTAGGTTGTGATGAAATCACAAATCTTATGGGAGTTGGTAGTAGCAGCGTACAGGGGCCTCCCAGATTTTCAGAAGGCGAGGCTAGACGTGATGGGATTTGGTACCTTCCTTCGGATCGAGCCGATCCAGCTCGACCTAGTCCTGATCCAAGCCTTGTGTGAGAGATGGGACCCAGTGAGCCGGGCATTCCTGATGTCCTGGGGGCACATGGTGCCCAGCTTGGAGGATGTGGTCCGGATCACAAGCCTGAAGGTAGAGGGCGAGGCAGTGACCGGAGTCACTTACGCGGACTACAGAGAAGGTGCCCAGAAGTTACTGGGTTTGGACCTAGATGGTCGGAAAAATAGGTCGGTAGCTAGGGCGTCCCTTATGGATGCATTAGGGCTTACCGACACTCGTCGGCGGGACGATGAATCCTCAGAAGAGTTTATGGAAAGGATGGAAATAGGATGCCGTGCCGTGTACTGCACAGATTTCGGCAACTGGGAAAGATGCAACATAGATTTGAGGAGATTTCTCCTCTTCCTTTTGGGGAGATTGGTACTGAGCTCGAAAGGTGACGGTATCCAATGTTGCTTCCTGGAGCTGCTGTCAGACCTTGAAAGAGTAGGGTACTATGCCTGGGGAGCCGCCATGCTGGCACACTTGTTTGCAGGCCTATTCCAAGAAACGGATCGTGAGATGACCGTGAGTAGTTTCACACCATTCATTCAGGTATTTTTGGTTTTGCTTGTTTTGTATTTTTTTTATGTTTTTGCAAAGTTCTGATGGCCTGCGCCGAGCAGCTGTGGAGCTATTATTACCTCCCTATGGGGAGAGCTCGGCATTGGCGACCTGCGATGGTGCCGCTAGCCAGGCGGTGGGAACCCATCATGAGTGCGGCACCCCTAACCTACCAACTGATGGTGCTAAGGCGGGAGCTACAGGAGTTCCCTGCAGCGATGGTAAACTGGAGACCCTACTCAGACATGGTCGATGCTGACCAGCCGTGGGTTCTAGCAAGTCGTGCCCGGTTCGGACGGGAACTGTGGATGCACTGCCTGAATGAAATCGAGCCACTTCGGCTACGATTGGTTATGAGGACTTTAGGACTGGCTCAGGAATGGGTGGATACGGTTGCGCCACCTCGTGTCGGGAGAAAGACGCGGGGACCGGCGACCTGTATTGACTGGCGCGTGTGATTCCCCGAACAGTACGAAGATTGGCAACGGGGTGGCATGATTGTAGAATCGCAGGCGCGGGATAGCGAAGACTACTTGCGTCTATATAGGATAAAGTACGCAGAGCGGCTCCAACCCCGGAGACTTGTGGAGGTAGGTTTCCCCTTTTTCTCTTTTCTTCTTTCTCCTTTTTTGGTTTTCTGGTGGGAATGCTGACTCGTATGGCTGCAGGATGTCCGGGATGCCATGATAGCGAATTTACGAACTCGCTTGGCAGAGATGGAACAACAGTCGGGCGATGCCCGCGGAGCTATGAGCGCCTTGGTAGGTGTACAGTACGTTCCTAATTAAAACCCCAGATTCCAGATGTTGGCTGCTAATTCACGCGGTCGTAGCATGCCCAGATTGGCGCGGCTTCTCCAGCGATGGGAGTGGGTGGTGCCTCTTCCAGCTTGTGGATTCCCACCTCAGAACTTGACTCGCTTCATGAGCAACTTGCTCACGCCACGCAGCGTGCTGCGGAGGTAGAAGGGATGCTCTCTATACAGGTAAGAGTCTCAGTGTTGAGTTCTCCTTGTTTATGCCTTATCGTGTATCTGAGATGGTACACTTGGCAGGAAAAGGAGACGGAAGAAGCGCTTGCCCAAGCTGCGCAGAAGGAGGCCAGGATAGCAGAACTGGAGGGAAAACTGCGACGTCATCTTGATGACGACTCCTCTAGGGATGTCGTGGAACTGAGGATCACTCTCCAGTTGGAGAGGGAAGACCGTGAGAGAGAACGTGCAGAGAGAGAAAGAGACGCAGAGAGAGAAAGAGCCAACAGATTGACTGAAAGGGAGGAATGAAGGGCCATGGAGGCCCAACTATTCGAACTCCGAATCAGCCTTGGTCTTGCTGAACAGTGACTGAGAGATGGTGAGGAGCGCTACCGAAGAGCACGAGAGCGTGGCTTTCGTGTTGGTAGCTTCTCTGGTGCTTCCGTAGATCAACGCCGAGATGTGGGAATAGGAAGAGGAGTACAGAGCGGTAGGAGTACCGCTTTTCGTAGTTGGGTAGCACCTTTGAGAGTGTTTTGTCCGGAGAGTAGTGGAACGAGTGATGCAGAGAGAGAGGGCGGAACTTGATGTAATTTTTTTTTGGTTTTTGGAATAAAATACAAGGTTTGGTTTGTTTGTTTTTCACCTTTGCTTCAGTTGCCTGAATCCCTGCACATATCACTGAAACAAACAAATCAGAATTTCTGTTCTGACTTGGCCCCTTGCTCAATAAGCAAATGGTCACTGTGACTGTCCTTGATAACTGGTCAAGGGGCCAAGCCTTTATTTAACGAAGGCAAGGGAAAGATGTGGTGATGATAAATGCGACAGGCAAGCACACGAATGCAAGCGGTATTTAAAAGTGAGATGCTGCACGCAAATGTAATCATGCAAAATTGATTTGTTTTCTTTTTTATATATTTGACATTTTTTTGTTTTATCATAAAAAAGATTTTTTGTTTGCAAATATGTACATTTTCTCTTTTCCATTTTTTTTGTTGCTTTTATCATTTCAATTTTTTTTGTTGCTAACGCCCGGCAAGCACCCAAATGGCACCTAACCTACGTGAGACAGGTGTTTCTTACTAACCTCCCAGGTATCCTAAGTGCACATCTAGGTTGATTTGGGCCTCTAGACCCCTCGAATGATGATCCCGCCGGCTAAGACTTACCCTGATGACAATACCGTCATGCCATGCTTAGGCTCCCAGTTGCTTCCGACCACAGGGATTCTCCCAAAAGATGTTTGAGGTAAAAGATTTGCCCGACCCGGGTCTATTTCCTCACAACTCTAGATGATATATGATGAAACACCCTGGAACCCTAACGACCAACCGCGCGACGCTGACCCGGAATCAGACGCCGTCGCACCCATAGGTGACGCGCTTGCATTGGCCTAAGCCCGAGGTTAAACAAGAAGACATCAAGGCGGTAAACATGGGTCTTGACCAGCCAGAAACACAGAGACTCCTTCGCAGCGATAGCTTTTGCTTTTCAAAGTAGGCAACCAAATGTGTATATTAAAATAAGGTCGCAGACCCTAGGCAGTTTTCACCCTTCAGAAACTCCATCGAACCTTCATCTTTAGAGGGAGAAGGAAGAGCGTAGGGGATAAACCTCCTGAGAGGACCGGCAAAGCCGTTAACCCGACGAGCGAATAAGGGCCCATTAACTCTTTCCTTTCGGACAACTTCGGACCAAATCTCGAGCATTTACATTCCACGGCCCCTTTTGTGGATTCAGACTTTTGCTTTGAGGGGTTCCGTTTATCGCAACAGGCACGGTCACGACCAGGCTTTTCTCTTTATTTTGACTTTGTATTTCTTTTTGTGAGGGAGATATAGTCGTTTGACGTTTGTGGGCTCCCTTTTTGTATGCCTGCGGGGACACTGCCCTCTTCTCGTGCACTGATCGATGCTCGAGGAAATGGATCCTACTCTTGCCCTTGGGGTTTGAGTTTCGTTTCTCATGCTCAGCGTTTTAAGGGCGCCGACTGTCTCATTTGGTCGAAGAGAAAAGAATAAAGATTACAGCTTCCGGAGATCTTCTAGGTGTGGCCCTACCGTAGGTGATGCTACCAACTTTTTTGAATAAAATACATAAGTGAACACATGTTAGCTTCCTTCGAGCGAGCATAGGCCGACGTGGCCGGACAGGGGTCTCCACGGTTCTGGCAAAACAAGACCCGGTGCCTACCAAGCCTTAATGGGTCCTATCCTAACATGAAGGTTAGATGCAGGGACTTAACTACATGGTGACTGCCAGGCATCGGCATTTTGAATTTTTCATATTTTTAGTGGTTTTCAATATTTCTTTGTTTTTGATGTTTTTTATCTTTTCATCATTTTTTTTGTTTTGTGCTAAGGGTAGTATTTCTTAAGATAAAGCCCATTCCAGGGGTGGGATAACTCGGTCCCTTCGGTGTTGACTAGCTTGTAGGCGTTGCCAGGGTACACGGCTTGAATTACAAATGGTCCTTCCCAATTGGGTTGGAGCTTAGAACGCGGCCCTCCAGGTTTGACAAAAATTCTTTTTACGACCATCTCACCGACTTTGAATTTTCTCTCAACGACTTTCTTTTGGTAAAAGCGAGCGAGTCTATTTTGATACACACGCGCGTGTTCGGCGGCGGCCAGCCGCTTCTCATCCAAGAGTTCCAACTGGGCGAGGAGTGAATTACGACGATCGTCGAGGGGAAATTCCTCGTCCAATTGTACCCTGAGAGAAGGGATCAGAGTCTCGTACGGGACTACCGCTTCCATACCATAAGTAAGGGCAAATGGAGTCTGCCCGGTGGGGGTACGGATTGAAGTGCGATAGGCCCATAGAGCTTCGATAAGCTTTTCTGGCCAGTCTGAAAACTTACTAGACTCGCAGGTTTTTTTGATGATTTTGAGCAATGTTTTATTGGTGGCCTCCGCTTGGCCGTTACCTTGTGGGTAATATGGCGATGAATGATGCAATGCAATTGCGTACCTTTTGCAGAGGTCCTGTAGGTCCTGAGAAATGAATTGTGGCCCATTGTCGGTGACGATCGTGCTTGGGATGCCGAATCTGGCGAGAATGTTCTTCATGATGAACTTGCAGACTGTTGACGCCTTGATTTCCGCGTAAGCTTCGGCTTCGGCCCATTTGGTGAAGTATTCCGTCGCAGTAAGGATGAAAGATTTCTGCTTGGTGAGGGAATTGGGATCACCTAGGGGACCAATGATGTCGAATGCCCACATGGAGAAAGGCCACGGGGAGGATATTGGGTGAAGTGAGGAAGATGGTGAATGGATTTTATCGGCGTGAAGTTGACACTTGACACACCTACGGACATAGACAGCACAATCCTCTTCCATAGTGGGCCAGTAAAAGTCTTGTCGAATGATCTTCTTGGCGAGCATCTGACTATTCACGTGGCCACCGCACACACCCGAATGCGTCTCTTTTACACATTTCCAAACCTCATCGTCACCAAGACATCTTAACAGAATACCAGTAAGGCTCCTCCTATAGAGTAGACCTCCAATTAATGTATATTTCTGAGCCACCCTTCTTATGGCTTTCTTATCCTCTATGGTGGCCCCTTCAGGATAAGACTGATCTTGGCAGTATTTGACGATTTCATAAAACCATGGTTTCTCTTGATCAGCCAGTTCTTCTTCGGCCTCTGCCAACATGATTTCTCTCTTTTCAAGGACATCTTCCTGCAGGATCTTCCTTGCTATCCTGTCTTTGATGTTTACGTAGGAAGCATCATCGATTGCAGGAGCATGAAGTTTGTAGATGGAAATGGACTTAAACCATCTTCCTAGAGGGAACCTTATGGATGATGCCAACGAGGCGAGGGCATCGGCGAGAATATTCTGATGACGAGGGACATGAATAAAGATCAGTTTGGCGAACAGTTTGGCAAAGGCAGCAGTGAGTTCTTGGTATGGCTTGAGTTTGGGATCGCGAGTGCGATATTTAGTGAGCACCTGGCGAAGGATGAGTTGACTATCACCTACGACTCGCAACTCAGTGATACGAAAAGAATGAGCGAGTTCTAGGCCAGCTAGAAGAGCTTCATATTCGGCTATATTGTTGGTGACTGGAAATTTGAGCTGGTATGCCAATGGGAATGTGAGGCCTTCAGGCGACAGGAGGGCGATGCCGATTCCTCTCCCTTGAGAATTCAGAGCTCCATCAAAATATAGCGTCCACATTGGCTCATCTGATTGGTTGATGGACATTAGTTCCTCATCTGGAAACTCTGATTGGACGGGATCGAACTTGGGAAGAGGATGGTGAGCGAGATGCTCGGCTATGGCATAGCCTTTAATCGCCTTTTGCTGGATGTAGGTGATGTCGAACTGAGAGAGAAAACTTTGCCAGCGTGCTAGCCTATCCGTAAGGACGGATTTCTCCAGAAGGAATTTGATAGGATTCATTCGAGCAATCAAGTGGACTTCGTGAGCCAAGAAGTAGTGCTTCAATTTCTGCACTACCCAAACGAGGGCAGCACAGGTTTTCTCCATGCCGGTGTACTTCTGCTCACAGGGATTGAGAAGTTTGGACAAGTAATAGGTTGCCCGTTCCTTGCCTTCTTCATCAGCTTGTGCGAGGACGGCTCCCACGGAGTCATCCAAGACTGAGACGTAAAGGATCAGAGGTTTTTCTGGTTTGGGTGGAATGAGAACGGGTGGACTAGCCAGATATTCCTTCAACCCTTCAAAAGCTTTCTGACATTTAGAATTCCAGTGGAATTCTACTCCTGGCTTGGTCAACTCGTAGAGAGGTCTACACCTTTGTGAATGTTGAGACACAAACCGACGAATAAACTGCAACCTCCCGATTAAACCTCGGACTTCCCTCAAATTCTTGGGAGGCGGCATATCCCTGATAGCCTTGGCTTTGTCGGGATCAATCTCGATCCCTCTTTTACTCACGATGAACCCCAGCAATTTACCTGACGACACACCAAACACACACTTCTTCGGGTTCATTTTCAGTTGGAACTCTCTTGACCTTTGCAAGACCTTAGCCAAAACTTCTGGATGTTCCATCCTGGTCCTTGATTTCACCAATAAGTCATCCACATACACTTCCAGATATATGTGCATCATGTCATGAAATATGGCCATCATCGCTCTTTGGTAAGTAGCTCCAGCATTCTTTAACCCAAACGGCATGACCACGTAACAATATGTTCCCCAAGGGGTAGTGAATGACGTCTTTCCTGATCCTCTTCTGCCAAACGAATTTGATTGTATCCTGAAAATCCATCCATGAAAGAGAGGGTTTCGTAGCCTGCCGTGTTATCAATCAACACATCAATGTGAGGCAAGGGAAAATCATCCTTTGGACACGCGCGGTTAAGGTCCCGGAAGTCGATGCAAATCCTGACTTTCCCATCTTTCTTCATGACCGGGACAATGTTCGCCACCCATTGAGGATAAAGGACGACTCTAATGAACCTGGCTTTGTGGAGCTTATCGACCTCTTCTTTCATTTTCAAAGCCATCTGAGGGTGGAAACGCCTTAACCTTTGTTTTACCGAGATGGACCCTGGTTTTAGGGTTAAACGGTGTTCGACCAAGGTTGAATCCAGACCCGGCATATCCTCGTAGCTCCATGCAAACGTGTCCTTATATTCCTTGAGACCTCAATTAATGCCTCTTCTTCAGAGGGTGGTAGGTTGTCACTTATGAGGATGATCCTAGGGTCTTCCTCAGTTCCCAAGTTGACTTCTTTGGTGGATTCTTCTACGGCGGTTGACGGCTCGTCGAATCTCCTCATTCCACTAGCGTATGCGCCCGCCGCATCCTCATATTCTTCACCCTCATCTTCAGTGGGGCATTCTTCATCCGTGATCTCGTAGACTCCATACCCTTCATCAGATGCACAGTCACCCTCGCATTCTATTTCGGGTAGCTGGATGGGATTTTCTAACAACTGGGGGATGGCAAGAAGGGCCTGACACCTGGCGGCCAAATCCAGAAGGAATCGACGAGGGATCTGCCTACCCTTGGACTTCTTCCTAGGTACTACCCTTGGCCTATCATTCCTAGATTGACTGACAATATTTACAGAAGAAGAGGAAGACGAAGAGGATGGTGTAGAATGTACAGGAGAAGACCCCTCAGAGGAGGGGTAGAAAAGGTCGCTCATCGGACCTTGGACGGGTGGTCCGCAAGGCGGTACGCACCCGTGGGAGATGTAGGAGGTTTCCTCAACGAAGATGTGTTGTTGGGGAGTTTGAAAATTGACGTTTTTTTTTCGTTTTCATTTTTAATGACAAAGCAGTGAAAGAGATTGGAGGAGAGAGGAAAGTGGTTATGGCTAGAGGATTGTGAGGCTCATAGAGCAGATCATGGTTGAAGACCTGGCGCGGGTTGAAAAGCCCGCGTAGGTATGTAAGCAAAGAAGGGGACCTGGGAAGATCATCAGACAATTGTCTGGCCCAGGAAGAAGATATCAGCAAAGGCTGAGACGAGTGGATGGAGAAGATGGCGGCTAATGAGCCGTCGACGGCAATGTTGAGGACGGATGAAGATCCGTCGATGACAGGGTCCTTCTGGCGAGGACGAGGATAGTTTGGAACCTTGGCAAGAGTGGTAATATTCTCTGGTATTTCGGAGATCAATGGTGGTCCTTCAAGCTGCGGAGACGAGAACATCCTTTCCAGTGCAACGGAAATGTCCCGTATGTCGAACCATTTGTCCCACTCGCATTCCGGATCTTTGATCTTGCCTCTTTTGGTGATCCTCGGACATTTTTCAGCCAAATATACAGCATGTGATCCCCCATATGCTTCTCGTGGGTGATCTCCCATCTGAACAACGGGCCCTCTGTTGAAGTGGTTTGATAGAGTCCACGTGAGGGGCTTCCAATCTGCCTTGAACGGTCCTTTGAAGCCTAGGCCAAACCTACGGTTCGGCCTAATTTCTTTGGCGGTTTGAGCATACCCTGTAACTGTGCGCCCAGACCTTTTCCTGTTGATAGCCGATGTTCCTCATAATCTCCCAACCTTTGGAGTGAAAAGGGAGACATGATGTTGTGGTTGCCCTGACCGGCTCCTTTGGTGCTAGTGGAACATGAGATGGATCACGTACGTCCAGCAGTGACAATATGGGCCGATGAGACGGCCAAACAGAAGGCAGAGAGGTGTTGATAGCATCCACTGTGTGAAGGACAGGTGTACTGACCACTTTAATAATTCTCCCATTGTAAGGAAACTTCAGGCACTGATGGTTGGTGGAAGGCACAGCGTCCATGGCTTCGATGTAAGGGCGACCCAGTATAGCCTTGAATGTGGGGTCCATGTCGAGGACATGGAATTCCGTGGGAATTGACATGGGGCCTAGTTCTGCCTTCAGAATAATCATCCCCTGCGGCGGCCTTTTGCTATTGTCATAAGCCGTGACCGTGATCGAGGAAGGTCTTATTTGTTCCTCGTTGACCCCACACAACTGAAGAGTGCTCATGGAGATCACATTTATGGACGCACCCGTGTCCACAAGACACGGGTTTATGGATACCCCATTAATTTTTATTGAAATGCACAATGCATATTTCCGAGCTTCCTTGGGAGCGAGCTCGTAGTTGTGGAACATGATGGCCGGTTGTGTGTCTGTTGGGGTCAGGACGGTCGAAATCTTCTCCACGGGGAGGTCTTCATTAACCATGACCTTTGAAGGTATTCCATTAAGGCTGCCTGGTGGGATGTGGATCTTTGAAGTAGCTCCAGGATGGAGATCCGAGCAGGTGTCTTGTCCAAGTGTTTCAATAGATCATACTGTGTTCCAGGGATAGCTCTTTCTGGTTGTTCTGCATCATCCTTCTCTGGCTGAGATTGCTCAGGATTCTGACTGTTGTGGGGGAAAACCCTGTGGAAAATCCTTCCACTCCGGAGCACCATTGCCTGCGGCTTTTGTACCTCTGTGGGGGTAGCAGTGGTTTTAACAGGGGTTTGAGGGGTAGTAGTGGAGGAATGGTTGATGAAGCAGGGGTGATGACGGGAGCAGGGATTCTGATGAGGGGTTTGTTAGGTGAAGGCATGGTGGAGGTAGAGGGGATATCGCGCGGATTATGAAGGATAAGGGGTCTGGAAGGTGGAGGCGGAGACAAAGTGGAGTGGGTAAGGTTTGAAACGGGTAATGGTTTTGAGGTGGATGGTGGGTGATGAGTGGTTTTGAAGGCATTAGTGGTGATGTGGTGGAGAAAGACGGGGTTATGTATGGTTGACGGATGATAAGGGGTTTAGAAGGCGTAGGGGTAAATGTGGTAGAGGTGGATGGTAAAGTGGGGGAGTGAGAGAAGGTGAGAGGGTGTGAAGGCGTAGTGGAGAGTGTCGGTTGATAGGAGGTCGGGGTGCGGATGAGAGGGCGTAATGGTAGTGGAAATGGTGATGGTGATACTGACGCGGGTTGATGAGAGAGAGGTGCTACCCGGGCAAGGTGAGGGGGTTGCATGACGATAGGGTTGGAGGTAGAAAGAATGGAGGTACTTTCCTGGTGCCACACCTGCTCTCTCCCGACTTCCGGGAAGGAGGAGATGGGGTTAACCTGATGATTGGGCTGTTGGTGCTCCGGTAATGGATTCTGGATTATGCCCATGTCGGGCTGTTGTTGTGGGGCCTGCTGAGCCTGTTGTTGTTGTTGTGGTTGCTGCTGCTGCTGTGTTGTAACTGCTGCTGTGGCCTATGAGGAGGTCTCCTAGCCTTGAGAGCCGCGACGTATCGTCTCATCTCATCCCAATCTATTTGATGTTCATCATTCATATCATGGATGTAATCTTTGAAATGGAAGCAGTAATCTACTGTGTGTCCCGGCTGCCTGTGGTAGACGCAGTATTTGGAGGTATCAACATTGGGGGGCCACGCGGGCCTTTCTCTGGGTAGGGCGAGTTGGTTTGATGCCATGAGGGCATTAAAAATGTCTGCTAAGGTTTCTGGCAATGGTGGATAGTAGGCTCTCTTGGGACCGAGCGGCCTCCTTTGTTGCTGTTGGGGACCATAGTTCCCCGGGGGTGGAACTTGGTTGTACTGAAGTGGTGGTTGTTGTTGCTGAGGTTGTGGTTGTTGTTGCTGGGGTTGGCGTAATGGAGGCATATTATCCTGGGGTGGATTATTTTGGGGTGGAGGACGAAGAGGGAAAGGACCTGGTTGAAGGGGAAGTCGGGGCATTTGTGGAGGCCTTGGGTTGACTGCATAGTTGGCATTGTTGACCGCACTGACTTGCTCATTTGTCACGACCCCTTCTGTGGCTCCGCCCGGGACACCAGCGCCTGTCTTTCTGACCACTTTGGGCTTCGGCGACTCAAACATGTTCATGATGGGGGAGTCTTTTAGCTGGGTTTGGATGTACCGGGCCCTTTCATAGAGTTCCTCCATTGTAGTAAGTTTATTCATGGCCAGGACATGTCTGAACTGTGGGGTTGCATTAGACACAATCATCTTCACTTGTTCGGGCTCGGAGAGGGTATCCCTTATTCTTTCCGCCAGAGACCTCCATCTATCAGCATATCGGACAAAATCCTCGTCGGGTTTCATCTTTTCGGCCACTAGGTCGGTAATGGAGAGTGAGGGACCGACCCTATCCCTATATTTCTGCAAGAACCTTCTCTGGACTATTTCAAAATTCTCGGCCTCGCGGGGCTCCAGAGAATAGAACCACTCAAGCGCAGGACCATCCAATGATCTCCGAAAGAGGTATGCCAGGGACCTCTGATCGTTTTGCCAATAGGAGGACTCATACATGAAATCCTTGAGGTGAATGAAGGGGTTGCCGGTACCATTGTATCTGCGGTACGTGGGCATTTCGGAGGGAGGAAGATGAATGACGGGAAGGATTGGCAAAGCAACCTCCGGGGTGGCTTTCACGTCCACCATCTTCTTAGATTTTGAAACTGCTCGTCCATGCGATTGAACCTATTGAGGAGCGATTGGGCGAGCTCCTCTGGAGGTGAAGGTGGCACTTGCCACTGGGGGAGAAACTGTCTCCCGGAGACTTGAGGGGGGAACCCGAATGAGAGGGAGCTGTCGGACCGCCGACAGTTGGCCCTGGCTGAAGCGGTGTGTGGGGAACAACGGGAGTTTGAGATTGTGACGGGAACTGGAATGAGGGTGGTTGTTGGCTCGCTTGACCTTGAAGCGAGGGAGACTGGATGGCTTGCGCCAATGAGGGAGATGGAATGGCCTGCACGGACTCTTGGAGAGGTGCGATGGCCGGAGTTGATTCCTGGGGCGTGGGGGAAACAGATTTCCCCTTTAGAATGGCCTGGAAGGCCCGGAGCTGTTCAGAGGTAAGCTCCGTGTTGGCGAGGACGCCCAGTAAGGAAGAGATATCCTGTGGTGGGGACGTGTCCCCGGCAATAACCTGCACCTCATGCGAGGGGTCATGAGAAGGACCCGAGTCCATAGCATAGACTCACGGGTCGGCTGTCAAACCACGACTAGGGTGGTTCTCCTCAGAAGACTCGTGAGACATGCTCACAGTTTTCCCAGAACGTAAAAACATACACTAGCAAGTAGGTAGCAGAGATTATCAAACAAGTGGATGCCTTTACGCCCTTTTTTGTGTTTTGATTTTGATGATTTTTTTGTGTTTTTAGCGAGATCCGAAGTTCACACAAAATGGGGACCCTAGTTTATTTTTGTTTCACCGCCGTGTCAGCTAGGGTCTCTCGTCTCACCACGAATGAAATGACTAACTCCGGGGAACTTCAATGGTACAACCAGCCCAGTGAACGAAGAGGAGATTCTTCGATGTCGGGGACTTACGGAGGTCCCAGTGTAGGAGATTCTAGTCCGTTGAGAGGAATTCCCAAACGGAGAGTCCTTCCTTCACCGGGAAAGGGTGATCCTCAAAAAATGAAAAAAGGATAGAAAAGAGGAATGGATGTATGCAATGGAATGCTGACAGATATATAGAGTAAGAAAACAACAGAAATAACAGACATATAATAAACAAAGAACCAATCAAAACTGACGGTGCTGCCGTGAGCACAACGGGGGCGCGCGCGGGCGCGAAGGTGGAGAGGCACGGGTGGTGCCGAACTTGCAAGGGTAGCCGAAAGGAAGCAGTAGAGGTCCCACCGTGATCGCCAATCTGTGAGCGACGTCACGCGGTTCGGGGAAGAGCGGAGAAGGCGCGGAGCGCGCGCGGGCTCCACTTTTCTTTCTTTTGGTGTTTGTTTGCTGCAACACAGAAATAAGAGAAGAGAGAGAAGGGGCCACCACGGGAGATTGCTCCGGCGGGGCGAGCGGGACAAGTGTGATATAGCAAAATATGGGGTTTAAACGGCCATAGCGGGAAGTGACTCGCCGCGGCCTCGGGGGGACGGGAATGGTGCAAAAATTAAATAACAAGAATTGAAACGGCCATTGGGGAAGTGACTCGCCGCGGCCTCGAGAATATGAGCAGATAATAAGATGACAGAATATAGAGAGAATACAAAGAGCGGGAATTTAAACGGCCATTGGGGAAGTGACTCGCCACGGCCTCGAGAACACAAACAGATAAGAATATAACGTATAAGAACGTGAATTTAAACGGCCATTGGGGAAGTGACTCGCCGCGGCCTCGAGAATATGAGCAGAATATAACAGAGTATAAAGAGAATATAAGAACGGAAATTTAAACGGCCATTGGGGAAGTGACTCGCCGCGGCCTCGAAAATAAGATGTGATCGCCAGGGGCCGAAAGACCCCAAAATAAGAAAGTGATCGCGCCTACCTCAAGAGCGGGAGATGGCGGGTTGCTTCTTCCTCTCCCTCCGGCCGGCCGACGGAGAGGGCTTTCCTCGGCTACCCTTGCAAAACAACGACAAACAAATGACAAGTGGATTAGAAAGATGGAGGTGTAGTATTCAAATCCTTGCGATAAAAATAACGAAATGATGGCAAGACACACACCTGGTTGGTGTTATCTTTTAAACCCCTCTCGGACTCGAGTAGGAGGAAAATGAGATGATGGATGCAAGAAGTATAAAGAAGAGGCGCCCTTATGAAGGGGGATAGAGGATGCGAGATGATGAATGCAAAAGAACTACGAAGAAAAAGGGAAGAAAAGGCTTATTGGATGAGCCGAGGGTGAAATCCGGCGGAGCTCCGGCAGCGTGGGGACGACGTGGAAGCGCGGTGGATGAAGACGACCTTCCTCTCGCGAGCGTGAGCACCCGAGAAGCCGGCAGAACCTCCACCTACAAAAGAACCCACGGGTTAGAAAATGACTCCGTAGCCTCTGGGCTCCGGCAGCCTATCGGATCACTTCCAAGCTCTCCCAGAACTGAGGGGGTGGGCCTCTATTTATAGGGCTCCGGAGGGTGGAGGCGTCCAGGACCCTGGACACCTCCATCAGGGTCGAATTAATATTTTATTCTATTTTTATATATTTTTTTGGAATACTTTTGTGGAGGCGTCCAGGGTCCCGGACGCCTCAAACAGGTCCACCGAAAACCGACGACGGCCGCACGCGGTTTGGCACAACGCGTGGTTTTGTGAGCGGCGCCTCGTGATTCAGAAATGGGCGCGTCCAGCTGACTGGACGTCTCTAAAATTTAGATTTTTTCACACACGACAAACCGTCGTTCGGTGGCCGACGCCCGTGATGGATGTGATGGAGGCGTCCAGGGGCCTGGACGCCTCCAAAAATGTGTTATTTTTATTGTAATTTTGTCTTTTATGCCAAGGCTGGCATTTTAATTTTTTTATGTTTATTTTTATGGAGGCGTCCAGGGGCCTGGACGCCTCCATTAATATATATTTTTTTTAATTATTTTTTGTCTTTTTTATGCCAAGTGGCATTCTACAAATATTTTTTATTTTTGTTTTTATGAAGGCGTCCAGGGGCTGGACGCCTCCATTAATATATATATTATTTATTTTGTTTTGGGCCCCGAGAAAATAATAAAATAAATTAAAATAATGGGGGCGTCCAGGGGCCTGGACGCCCCCATTAAGACCCACCCGGGTCCTTAGATCAGGCGTCGGCGGGCGCCCGGCAGACACCCTTCTTGGTTCCGGAACCTCTTGATACGTCTGACTGGTGTTGATGCCGTTCGAATGCCGTGACGAGACGATTCCGGATGCCGAAAAGGGCGGAAGAAGACTCAAGAAAAGGAAGTACTCAAGTGAATCGAAATGCGTAAGCCGTCGCGGGGCGTCGTATAGTAATATGAGACTTCCTCAGGAGACGTCAGGAATGGCGTGTCTACACCCCCATAATGGATGGGATAGCTCCATCAAAGCGGTGACGTCAGCACCCGGCGCTTCAACGATGGACTAACAGGCACATTTAAGACTGTAATGTCCCGGGCTTTTTCGGATCCTCGTTCGTGGGTCCCGGATCTGATTTCTCGGAGTGTCGACTCCGTTGTGTCTGAAATTTCGTTTCGGACATCTTTCTGTTCGGATCGGCGCGATCCGGAGTCGTTTCGGAGGCCCGGAGGCGTTCCGCGACTTTTTCCGCGTGTGTTTTCCCATTCCCGGCGTGGGTTTCGGCTTTCCCTTCGGAACCTCGTTGCGGGTGAACCGGGCCGTTCACCTAGGCGAGTGTGGTACCGTTGCGATCGGTGCATTCCGAGGATAGCGAGGGTGTGATTTTCTATTTTTCAGGATTTTTTCGATTTTCTGGATTTTCCTATTTAACCCCCCACCCTCTCTCTCTCCTCTCATTTCTCACTCTCATGCTCTCTCTCTTCTCCCACTCTCTCCTCTCACTCTCTCCTCTCCGGCGACCGACGGACCGAGGCGGGGGCGAGGCGGGGCGATGCGGGCGAGGAGGACGGCGAGGATGGGTCGAGGATCGAGGCTCGAGGGCGCGGTGAAGCTCGGCCGTGGGTTCGTGGAGCGGCGAGGCTTCAACGGTGTTTTCTTCGTGGATCGGCATCCACGGTGCACGAAATCTTCGGTGGAGGTAGGGTGATGGACCCCCAGCTCGTGCACTTCCTTTCCCGCAAGTTTCGTAGGCTACGGTGAGCCGAGCGGGCCAAACGGGGTGATTTGGGCAAAAATCCATGTTTTAGGGCTTGTGGGCCGATCTCCCGTTTCATTGCGTTTCTGGCCGATCCGAGGCCGTAGATGCATGCTAGGGGTTATTTGGGAGCTTCCCCTATATTTTTCCCCTCATCCGTGGATGTTTGGGGGCGTGGCGTGGATTTTTGGGTGTTTTCCCGCCGTTCTCGGTTTTTCGAAATGATCGCGGTCCACCAGTAACCGCGTTCACTGGTCGCGGTCGTGGGAGAACCGCCTTCATCCTTTGTGCTTTGGTCGAGAAGGCCTTTAGGCGTCGCGGTCGTGCGATAGACCGCTTTTGTCTGGTCGCGGTCATGAGATGACCGCTACTGTTTGGTCGCGGTCCTTGGGCGACCGCTACCATCAGGCTTGCGCGTGGCTGGTCGCGGTCGTGAGGTGACCGTGACAGCATGGTCGCGGTCTCCGGTCGACCGCTACCATCTGGTCGCGGTCCCCGGTCGACCACTATCTGGTCGCGGTCACCAGGTGACCACTACCACGTTCTGGTTCCTGTTTGCGCTGTTTTGACCCCCGGTCGACCCGGTTGTGACCCAGTGGTTGACTTTAGGTCTCGTGAGTGTCTCGGACACCCCGTGGAGTTCCGTGACCGTGTCTTTGGGTGTCCAGAGGTTCCACTTACCTCATTTTGCGTGCCCAAGAGCTTAAGGGTCTAGGTGACCTTTTAGCGTTCCGATTGTGTTGTGTTGGTCTCCGGTCGACCCGGTTGTGACCCAGTGGTCGACCTCCGGCCTTGTGAGTATCCCGGACACCCCATGGGTTTTGTGTCCATATTTTTGGGGTGTCAGGAGGTACCGTGTTACTTCGATTAGCGTGCCCGTAGGTGTGGTGGGTCCGGGTGACCCCACGTGTTCCGGGCTTTTCGTGTTACGCATGATCGTGTCACCGTGCATCGGTGTGTGTGCGGTGGGGTCTCCCCCACATGTCGTGGATTTCTTTGGAAGGCAATTCCCATGTGGGCCATGTGCTTGGCCTTGGGCTGCGAGTCCAGTTATCCGGCCTGGGGCTGGAGGTTTCCCGCTTGCTACAAGATAGGAAATCGGCATGGCGGCTTGTGTGCTGCTCTGGGAATCGTGCTTCTGTGTTTTACGTGTGGCCCGTGTGGGTGGCCTTAGCCCTTTGCATTCCCTTTCCGAGGGAGTGGTCTTGGCGACTCGTGAGTTGTCTCGGTACTTGTGCTACCGTGGCTTTAGACCTAGAGATTGGACTAAATTGACGGCCTTGTGCTGTTGCGTACAACGGTCTTGACCCCGAGTCTTGTGACTCAAGGACCGTTGGGTGTAGTGCGTCTAGAGGACTGTCCAGAGTCTAGTGGCTTAAGTGCCACTCGAGTTTTCTCGACTCTCGCGCACGGTGCGTGCGTGGCCGTGGACTGTGAGTCCTGTCTCTTCTCCGACTGTGGTCACCGTGCGACGGGACAGGTACGTGGGGTGGTCCCCGTACGTCGTCGGATTCGGACGTTGTTTTCCGTTGAGTTGAGAGTCTACTCCTTCAGTGACCCTCCACTAGTCGTAGCCTACCAGTACGCGTGTGCTGGTCGCACCAGGGAGTGGTGTACGGGCTTACCCTTAGAGACGGTTTTTAGACTGGTTTCCGTCGGGCCCCACGTCTTGCAGCCAGAGTCCGGCTGAGGGGAAAACCAGTTAGAGGCCAGACCTGGGACGCATGGTCTGTGTGTGCACACGTGGTTGGGGGCGGTTGGACCCACGTCGACGGGCGTGACCCCAGCTAGTCACTTGTTTGTGGTTACTTGTACGGTGTTCGCGCCTCGGGTAGGACCTACCACGTCAGGCGGTTCACCTGCGGTGCGGTGTAAGACGTCAGGGGACGCTACCGGCTGTGCTTCTAGTGGGAGGTACTCCTGTCGAGTCGAGAGTGACAGACTGTCAGTTTCTGTGTCTCTGACCTTCGGGTTTTCGGTCGTGTTGACCGGTGAGTTCGGTTGTTTCACCTTGGCGCGTGTGTCGGTTCTTGCGCCGTGAGACTAGTGCTAGTGGCTTTACCGAGGTGGCATCTTGTGGTGCGGTACCCGCGATCGGATGGTCGGGGTTGCACCTTGGACAGCGTGTCCAAGTTGGCTGTCCGGGGGACAGGCCTCTACGGCGTGGTTGCCGTGTGTTCTTACTTCGGTAGGTGGTACTAGCGTGGTTCGGTAGCTTCGACTGCGTGATCGAGGTCTACCTTCTGGCAGTAGGAGTAGCTGTAGTGCCGAGTTTTGACCGGCCACCGGTTTGCTGTTCCTGCTGTAGTTGTAGCTCTCCTTTCCGCTACCGCCGTTGTTTCCGGTTGGGGTTCCGCGGGATCCCTGCTGAGTCTCTGTTTTGGAGACTCATTCCCTGCTTTTCAGGTGTGGCGGTTCTTCCTCGAGGTTCGAGGGTGCGGAGCGGAGGTTCTCAGTTGCCAGCTTGCCGGGCCGAGTGTTCACTTGGCATGTGGTACGTTTTACTACTTTAGACTGTACTTTCTGTTGGACTGGACTCTGTTGTAGTTGTTTATTTATTTCTGTTAATTGTTGGATTGTCCTGCTTTATTTCCTATTTCTTTGTGCCTCCACACTCCTTTTAGCCCTTCCGAGCCCTCCCGGTTCGTGGGCGGCGGTTCGAGTCTCGGATTATCGGGCCTTCCCGGTAATCGGATTCTCGGGTCGTTACAGCTGGTATCAGAGCGGTGGTTGTGGACGTACATAGGAATTCGAAATGTTGCAGTGATCAGAGTCCATAAGGTCCAGTACAGTCGGCAGCTGGCTTAGGGTTTTGTGTTCGCTTTCCGCCTTGTTTCTCGCTTGAGAGCTTGAGTGCGCTGTGCGGCGCTGTGAAGGTGGTTGCTGTCCGCGGCTTTTGTGCCAGCATGGGGTCTAAGGATCGAGGTCGAGAGCCTTCTCCCTCATCGGTGGTGGCCCTGGTTGTCCTGCGTTGGGTAGAGGTTGCTGGCAGGCGTGAGTTCGCGGTGCTGCGTTCGAGGAATCTGCGGCGTGGTCAGGTGGCTGGAGAGGACTGTTCGTGGTTAAGTGGCCGTGAGCGCGCTCTGAGGGAGCTGCTGTCGGTTTTGGCCACCCAGCTTGAGATTTATCTAGCCCCTGAGGCTTTCAGGTCGTGGTTTAAGGTGGCAGAGCGGGTGTTCTGATCAAGAAGTATGTTCCGGTGAGCGGAATGTCTTCTCGGTGAGCTGCTGATTTGTCGAGCCTGATGTCCTTGTCGTGCTCTGTGGCGTCAGAAATGACGTGTCGGTCCCGATTGTTTTATGGATCTCGAGGTAGGATTGGGCTGTGGTGTCCCAGTAAGTCTTGCTCCTGCGCTCTTGTGTGCGATGGGGTGTGTTCGCCCTGGAGTTGGCTTGAGATGTGAAGGCTCCACGGTGAGATCGGGACCCGAGGATGAGCGTCGGCGGTTGTCGTTATGGCTCGTGTTGCGGCTCTTAGCGTGGTGTGTTGCAGTTCAAGGAATTGCAGCGGTGGTGCATTGGTAGATGCTGTGATCGTGGTCTGACGTGACACTCGCCGAGTGTGTCGGAGGCGCTGACCTGATGGAAGCGATGGTTTTCCTTGGTGCTGGATGGTGCTGTTTCCAACGTGCGCGAGGTTCGAGGTCAGGTCGAGCGTGGAGTTCTTCCGTTGGTCGAAAGTGCGCTGGTTTCTCCTTTGGTTGGAGAGATTGCGTTCGGCTAAGGATCGTTGTCTTGCATTGTGTGTTCGGATTGGTTGGCCTTGTGTGCCATGAAGTCCGTGCGAGAGGTGCTCCTTGTCTTGGCAAGGTGGTTGCCTGTGAGAAGCTATGCCCATTCCCTTGTCGTGTGAGGGTGTGCTGGCACTGTTCTGGAAGGATGAGTGCTGGTTGGGCGGTGTTTGCTTTCTCGGCTGTGCGCGCGGATTTGAGTGCGCAGCGGAAGCGTGGTGGGCCCATAACCCACTGGTTCAGGATCGTAGCGTTGGTTTCTACGGGCGGATTCTTGAGTTCGCGTTGAGCATCGGAGGATTGGTTCCTCGGTGTGAAACGTGTTGTTGCCGTGCCGTTGCCCGAGATATCGTGGTGGTGGGCACTGGCAGGATGGAGTGTTGGAAAAAGTGCTGGCTAGTGCGCCGCATGAGTACCATGTTCCTGTGATGGAAGCCGTGTTAGGCGTCGGTGTTGGACCTGGATGAGGTTGTTGAGGATGTCGCCTGACGATGGTCGAGGACGTGTTGGTCAGAGTCGGTGGCTTGGTGTCCGACTTGTGTTCCCGGTCGTGTCCTCGGATGAGATCATTTTTGGGGAAGTGGTCTCTGGCAGACTATGGGTCCCGGTTGGCGGCTATGAGTGGCTGGTGAGCCTAACCGTGTGACCGACCACAGCAGTGTCTGTTGGTTCTACGGTCTTGTCGGATTGTGACGGCGAGATGTTTGTTGATTAGGGACCCGTGAGCACTGTTCAGGTGGTGTCCCGTGGCTCTGTGGTAACGGAATCGGGATTGGCAGGTGTCCACTTGGATTGATCGAAGGATTTGATGAGACCAGATGGAAGAGTGATGCCTGTGGGCGGAGGCCTTTTGTGAGGTTGGCGTCGGTGGGTGGTCCTTGATGGGACGTTGGTGTCGCAATGGTTATCCCTGGGTTGGTGACCAGCATGGGATGATTCCCCTGTGAGTCTGAGTCCAGTGAGGTGATGACTGAAGACACCAGGATCCATCATTTGGTTTCGTCGTGCTCCCGAGAGGGTCAAGTTGGAGCGATGTTCGAGCTCGGATGCGGTGTCCGAGAGGAGTGCTGCTCGAGATGCGGCTTCAGTCTGTGTGTGAGTCGACAGATGGCTTGCTGAGGTTTGGAATGATTCCTTTGGACCCGGTCGAGGACCAAGAAAGAAGGAAGAAGCTGAGCGAGCAGTTGGTGACCAGTGGATGGTCTTTTCAGAGACAGAAGATGCTGGTTGTTGGGGCTCGAGCGTGGCGAGAGCTGCGTGCCAGCGAGACCTTTGGTGGTCGTTTCTGTGATGTGCCTTTCCGGATGGGATCTGGACTTTGTCGAAGTTTATCTTCTGACAAGAGTTGGCACAGTGTTATGTCCGGCTTCGGCTTGACATGTGTGAGGTGTTTCTTGGTGCTGAGCCGATGTTCTGGTTGCGGTCTGTGGAGAGGACTGCTTGAGCTGGTGGAGGCTCTGTTTTGGTTGCTCCCTTGAGGAGGGTGTGCGACCTGTCAGCTGGCTGCGAAGCTGATGTGCGATTTGTCTGCCGACCATTGGATGAATCGGTAGCTGTTGCTCGTGTCGAGGGTTGTGATTCCTCGGTGGGTGAGATTGTGGCTGCGGTGCCATGGTGGATTCTCGCGTTGTCTGAGGTGATGCCGGACTGTGTCCTTTGGTATATGCCTGCTCTGTTGGCCAGTGTGCTCGGCGCGAGGAGCGAGGTGTTGTTTGTGATTGTAAGTCTGGCTGTGTCCCTCAGGGCTGGTGTTTTCATGAGAATCGAGATTTTCTGTGCTGGGGCCCTGACAGCGTTGTCAGTTCGTTCAGTGTTCTTCCCCTGTGACTTCGTGCTTGGTCCTGAATTTCGAGGACGAAATTCCTTTAAGGGGTGAGGGCTGTAATGCCCCGGATTTTTCGGATCCTCGTTCGTGGGTCCCGGATCTGGTTTCTCGGAGTGTCCGACTCCGTTGTGTCCGAAATTTCGTTTCGGACATCTTTCGTGTTCGGATCGGCGCGATCCGGAGTCGTTTCGGAGGCCCGGAGGCGTTCCGCGGCTTTTTCCGCGTGTGTTTTTCGATTCCTGGCGTGGGTTTCGGCTTTCCCTTCGGAACCTCGTTGCGGGTGAACCGGGCCGTTCACCTAGGCGAGTGTGGTACCGTTGCGATCGGTGCGTTCCGAGGATTGCGAGGGTGTGATTTTCTATTTTTCAGGATTTTTCTGATTTTTCTGATTTTCCTATTTAACCCCCCACCCTCTCTCTCTCCTCTCATTTCTCACTCTCATGCTCTCTCTCTTCTCCCACTCTCTCCTCTCACTCTCTCCTCTCCGGCGGCCGACGGACCGAGGCGGGGGCGAGGCGGGGTGATGCGGGCGAGGAGGACGGCGAGGATGGGTCGAGGATCGAGGCTCGAGGGCGCGGTGAAGCTCGGCCGTGGGTTCGTGGAGCGGAGAGGCTTCAATGGTGTTTTCTTCGTGGATCGGCGTCCACGGTGCACGAAATCTTCGGTGGAAGTAGGGTGATGGACCCCCAGCTCGTGCACTTCCTTTCCCGCAAGTTTCGTAGGCTACGGTGAGCCGAGCGGGCCAAACGGGGTGATTTGGGCAAAAATCCATGTTTTAGGGCTTGTGGGCCGATCTCCCGTTTCATTGCGTTTCTGGTCGATCCGAGGCCGTAGATGCATGCTAGGGGTTATTTGGGAGCTTCCCCTATGTTTTCCCCCTCATCCGTGGATGTTTGGGGGCGTGGCGTGGAGTTTTGGGTGTTTTCCCGCCGTTCTCGGTTTTCTGAAATGATCGCGGTCCACCAGTAACCGCGTTCACTGGTCGCGGTCGTGGGAGAACCGCCTTCATCCTTTGTGCTTTGGTCGAGAAGGCCTTCAGGCGTCGCGGTCGTGCGATAGACCGCTTTTGTCTGGTCGCGGTCATGAGATGACCGCTACTGTTTGGTCGCGGTCCTTGGGCGACCGCTACCATCAGGCTTGCGCGTGGCTGGTCGCGGTCGTGAGGTGACCGTGACAGCATGGTCGCGGTCTCCGATCGACCGCTACCATCTGGTCGCGGTCACCAGGTGACCACTACCACGTTCTGGTTCCTGTTTGCGCTGTTTTGACCCCCGGTCGACCCGGTTGTGACCCAGTGGTTGACTTTAGGTCTCGTGAGTGTCTCGGACACCCCGTGGAGTTCCGTGACCGTGTCTTTGGGTGTCCAGAGGTTCCACTTACCTCGTTTTGCGTGCCCAAGAGCTTAAGGGTCTAGGTGACCTTTTAGCGTTCCGATTGTGTTGTGTTGGTCTCTGGTCGACCCGGTTGTGACCCAGTGGTCGACCTCCGGCCTTGTGAGTATCCCGGACACCCCATGGGTTTTGTGTCCATATTTTTGGGGTGTCAGGAGGGACCGTGTTACTTCGATTAGCGTGCCCGTAGGTGTGGTGGGTCCGGGTGACCCCACGTGTTCCGGACTTTTCGTGTTACGCATGATCGTGTCACCGTGCATCGGTGTGTGTGCGGTGGGGTCTCCCCCACATGTCGTGGATTTCTTTGGAAGGCAATTCCCATGTGGGCCATGTGCTTGGCCTTGGGCTGCGAGTCCAGTTATCCGGCCTGGGGCTGGAGGTTTCCCGCTTGCTACAAGATGGGAAATCGGCATGGCGGCTTGTGTGCTGCTCTGGGAATCGTGCTTCTGTGTTTTCCGTGTGGCCCGTGTGGGTGGCCTTAGTCCTTTGCATTCCCTTTCCGAGGGAGTGGTCTTGGCGACTCGTGAGTTGTCTCGGTACTTGTGCTACCGTGGCTTTAGACCTAGAGATTGGACTAGATTGACGGCCTTGTGCTGTTGCGTACAACGGTCTTGACCCCGAGTCTTGTGACTCAAGGACCGTTGGGTGTAGTGCGTCTAGAGGACTGTCCAGAGTCTAGTGGCTTAAGTGCCACTCGAGTTTTCTCGACTCTCGCGCACGGTGCGTGCGTGGCCGTGGACTGTGAGTCCTGTCTCTTCTCCGACTGTGGTCACCGTGCGACGGGACCGGTACGTGGGGTGGTCCCCGTACGTCGTCGGATTCGGACGTTATTTTCCGTTGAGTTGAGAGTCTACTCCTTCAGTGACCCTCCACTAGTCGTAGCCTACCAGTACGCGTGTGCTGGTCGCACCAGGGAGTGGTGTACGGGCTTACCCTTAGAGACGGTTTTTAGACTGGTTTCCGTCGGGCCCCACGTCTTGCAGCCAGAGTCCGGCTGAGGGGAAAACCAGTTAGAGGCCAGACCTAGGACGCATGGTCTGTGTGTGCACACGTGGTTGGGGGCGGTTGGACCCACGTCGACGGGCGTGACCCCAGCTAGTCACTTGTTTGTGGTTACTTGTACGGTGTTCACGCCTCGGGTAGGACCTACCACGTCAGGCGGTTCACCTGCGGTGCGGTGTAAGACGTCAGGGGACGCTACCGGCTGTGCTTCTAGTGGGAGGTACTCCTGTCGAGTCGGGAGTGACAGACTGTCAGTTTCTGTGTCTTTGACCTTCGGGTTTTCGGTCGTGTTGACCGGTGAGTTCGGTTGTTTCACCTTGGCGCGTGTGTCGGTTCTTGCGCCGTGAGACTAGTGCTAGTGGCTTTACCGAGGTGGCGTCTTGTGGTGCGGTACCCGCGATCGGATGGTGGGAGTTGCACCTTGGACAGCGTGTCCAGGTTGGCTATCCGGGGGACAGGCCTCTACGGCGTGGTTACCGTGTGTTCTTACTTCGGTAGGTGGTACTAGCGTGGTTCGGTAGCTTCGACTGCGTGATCGAGGTCTGCCTTCTGGCAGTAGGAGTAGCTGTAGTGCCGAGTTTTGACCGGCCACCGGTTTGCTGTTCCTGCTGTAGTTGTAGCTCTCCTTTCCGCTACCGCCGTTGTTTCCGGTTGGGGTTCCGCGGGATCCCTGCTGAGTCTCTGTTTTGGAGACTCATTCCCTACTTTTCAGGTGTGGCGGTTCTTCCTTGAGGTTCGAGGGTGCGGAGCAGAGGTTCTCAGTTGCCAGCTTGCCGGGCCGAGTGTTCACTTGGCATGTGGTACATTTTACTGCTTTAGACTGTACTTTCTGTTGGACTGGACTCTGTTGTAGTTGTTTATTTATTTCTGTTAATTGTTGATTGTCCTGCTTTATTTCCTATTTCTTTGTGCCTCCACATTCCTTTTAGCCCTTCCGAGCCCTCCCGGCTCGTGGGCGGCGGTTCGAGTCTCGGATTATCGGGCCTTCCCGATAATCGGATTCTCGGGTCGTTACAAAGACTCTGTACTCCAACCCCGAGGCACCAGGCGAGGAGGCCTGGTGTTGCCCCCTCTCTCTCTTGGGGCGAGGAGGGGCCCGAGGTCCTCCCGAGCACTGAGCACCCTCACTGCTTGAGAGTGGGGGTCTAGTGAGGAGGGCACATCCTACCAGCCTAATAACACTTGATCTCCAACCCACTGCGACATCCCGGCTCGCCAAGCCCACCGTGCTACATAGGCGGCCCATCACGCCCCCTACCATGTCGCAGACCCAGCGCAGGGGTCGTACTCGCCTACGCCCTCTCCAGTAGCGGCCACTGCTGAGCATTAATGGTGAACGGTGCTCCACTCCGGCGACAATACTAGGACGCCACCCGTGTCACTCCTTCTGTCAGCATAGGCATGCGCCCTCTCGACAAGCCCTAGCTCATTAATAGCCGACGCCTCTGTCGCATTAATAATGGAAGTACCTCCTTGACAAGAATGGTAAATAAACGCCCACGCCCCCTGCCTCGCCAAGCACGCGAACTGGGCGGCTCACGCCCCCCCCCCCCCCCAGCACGACACCCAATGGACAACTCTCCTGCGGTGACGGTATAAGTAAGACCATGTCCCAACGACTAGAAGGTAAAGCGGAAAACCTCCCCTCGAGCCCTTTTCGTCCTCTCCCTCTCTAGCGCTCTCCCCTCATTCCACCGTTGCCTAACTTGATTGTCGGAAGATTGTCCCCTGAGGTAACTCGCAGGACTCCTTATGACCCTTCCGGGTGATTGTAAGTCTCTCTCTGATAAATCTCATAGTCCCGTTCAAATAAATTGTTGAAGGTGTGGATCGAGAAGTGGGTGACCATTTTTCAACCATTACACACTCCATCCAGATAACTTGAAGTCTTGAATGGCGAAAGTTCCCACGGATACCTTCGCAAAGAAGAGAAAATTAAATTAAAAAAGAAAACGAAATGTGAGGTAGAGGAGACCCAAAAATTAAAGATGGCTTAGAGAAATCAGGTCGGTCCAAATCGTGTCAGCCCGAGTCGACCCAACTGATTCAAAGCTCAACTAGGTACCTTCGCCTGAGTCAGTCTAAGTTGGGCGGACTCGTACGTATGAGGCCGAGTCCAGGTCAATCCAACCCGCGAAGTCTGGCAAACCTTGCATTCAAGTACGAGCAAAAAGGACCGGCTAAAACTACTTGTCTAACTCTCCCTGACCTTTTTCAGTTTCAAAATGCAGACAGAACATACAATTTCGAGCAAAATACTCTGAAAAAGTTCACCAGATACAGGAGATTTAAACTTCATAGATATTATTCTCGCATGACTACTGCGATCTGTGTAGGACAAGAAAATTTCTAAAGTCCTCACTTAGACTGTTAGACATAGCCTTCATGATAATTGTTCAACCTGACATTTCGATCGTCTTCCACTGAGAGATCCTGAAAACCATCCAAGGCACAGAAGCATTTCTGTCAGCACCTCCTGGCAGCCTCATCCTTAGCTTCATGCACTTGTAAGACAACCAACAACAATCAAACCATATTTAAGTGCCCCAAGGTCCATATTTCAGATGCAAGAATCTTGCCTGATGGAAAACTATTCAACACTCCCAACATAAACATTACACAAGCAAATACATGGCTCAGAACAAGAGAATAAACAGATAGATACACACGGCATCGCTCAAGTTCAATGCCATCAGAGAAACATTTAGACTTGAATGATGTTGGGAGAGGTCTGAAAGTATCAATCCAAGTCGACTATTCCAAAATTCGAGAAAAGGATCTTTAGCTGTTGAACAAAATCTGCACCTGTTGCGTACTCCGTGAGCAATCCCACCGCAAAACCGAACATGGCCCATCTGCAAAAGAATCAAAGCAAATTCCAGAAATGCAGAACTCATGGGAAAGAAGAAGTTTGCCTCTTTTTGAACGGCAAGAAAGATGGCAAAAGCAAGCAAACATTGTCAGTTCCTCAAAATTCTGTAGAGGGAAAAGGAAATAGTCAACAACTAGAAAGTAAATTTTGAGATTGAACCCACTTCCCCTGAAGAACAAAACAACCCCAAAACAACGGAATTGAAGGGAAAAAAAACGGCATGGTTGCTCGTGTCCAAAAGCCAATGCCACTCCAAATGAAGCAAGGATGGGAAAGACCAAGACTACAACAAGCAGCATCGGTTGCAGAAGCCAGCAAGTAAGAGAGCTCGCAAAGATAAGGAACAAACAGAGCAGACCTGCCGTTGGCGATCTCATTCTTGCCCAAGAACCCAAAGAAGGGGCCCTGGTCCGCCTCCTCGAGCTTCTTCTGCCGGAAGTACTCCTGCATCTCCTTGGCCATCGTCCTCTGGTACTCCAACGTCACCACCCCCTCCTTGGCGACCCCCGCCGCCGCAGCCTTCTCCACCGGCTTCGGCGGAGACTGAGACGGGGCGGCCACGGGCTTCACCGGGGGAGAAGGCGGCGTGGCGGTGAGGGAAGGCGGCGCAGGGGGAGCGGGCGCCACGGGCCGCCTCAGTGGGCCTTCGGCGTTGGAGGCCCTGACAACGGTAGGGAAAGGCCGCCGCTGGGCGGCCAAAATTTTGATCTTGATCGGGGGAATCGAGCAGGCCGCTGCCATTTCTTCCCCACGCTGCCTCAGTCCTCACCGCCGCCTACCCACGACCAAAGTTTGCTCCTTTTTCTCCTGGTTCGGTGCTATTTTTTTTTTCTGGCGGGAGGGAAGCTCGAGAGAGAAGAAGAATTGGCCAGAGAGGAAGAGAGAGAAAACGGGAAGAATGGAAGAAGGTGGGGAGAGAGAAGGAGAGGGGACGGAAATCCACAAGTTGTGGACAAGACAAGGCCAAGTTTCTCCGGACAGGGGTGGGGGCGGAGGTACGGACCGCCGGCTTACACGTAGACTCCCTACTCTGCACCCACTCTACGGAGGGACTGCATGGTGTACAAGTATTCTAATTTCGTTCAAAAACTGTTGGGATACTTGATTTTTGTGGATTAATTTATTTTTTTTACTTATATTAATTAATTTTTGGGATACTTAAGTTTTGCGGATGAATTTATTATTTTCTATTTATGTTAATTATATATATATCTTATTTACACATAAAATATTAAAATTATCATTTTTAATTATCAAATATCATATATTTCATTATCATTAATCAAAATTTCTAAAAATATCACAAAAGAACAAAAATAGATCAAACAGTCGTGTCAAATCCAAACCTCTCCACCTTGATCTTGAGAGCATTTTTATCCGTTAATGATATTGATAAAACTTTTGGAGTCATTTTGATAACAGGTTAAGATAAATTATACGAAGTGAGTCTGAGTGAGTTATTCCTTAGATTCTTTCTTTTCGAGTTTAATAATTTACTCTTATCATAAGAATAACTCATTCTATCTGAAATGATAGAATAAATTATTCTTAGAATAAGAATCTTAATCCTAATTAACTCCAGATAATTTAACTCTGTTACCAAACTCGATTAAGGATGAGTGAGCAGAAGAACTCATCTTATTCATCTCTTATTCTGTTATCAAAATCACCCTTAGTTAATAATGATCCTACGTACGACGTTTCACAATTAAAATTGATAATTTTGACATTTTATATACGTGGAAGGGGAAGAAAATCAAATTTAGTCACACTTAATCTCTGCCATTCAATCAGGACAACTGACATGAGAGTGGTAAAATGTGTGATACCATAATATTATTCTTTATTTTATATTTCACATGAAAATAAGATGGAGATGAGATTAAAAATATCTTCAATTTGCTTTCAATCCCATTTTCTATTGCTCAAGAAAAAAGAGAATGTGACCTATTATCCTTAATCATAATTTTACCTTTTGATATTTTGTTTGCTTTTATTTTATACGTCCAAGGGGGGACATACAAGCACATCCAACTAAAACATATGTTCGTACCCAAACAAAGGGCTTCAAAGTATTGCTCATCCTTGCATGAAAATGTGCATTCAACGCTTTTGACGGTACTTTTTTAAAAAGTTACAATTCTGTGATAATTTTCTGATTTTAATATGATTTTATTCCAAAGTCCATTAGCAATATGGTGAGAAAAGATTGATTCTGGAGACCATGAGCAAAAAATAAGTAGTTTTTTTTTTTTGCATAAAAATTATTGTTAAACAAAAATTTATAAAAACATCAGTTTTAAAAATACATTACCAGATATATCAACGTGTAAATTTGAATTATACAAAAATATCAGATTTATTTATAAATATATCACTTATTTTTATGAAAAATTTCAAAAAAAATTATGATTAAATAACATTTATACACTATTTTGACTTAACGGGACTATCCAACCGCTAATGTATTTTCAAGAATGATTTTTTTTACAAATTCACATCTTACTTATAATTTCCATGCAAAGATTCCAAAGAAGTATATGAACACGGCCATTACGCACAGAAATCAACCGCATGAAGACGATGGATCCATGTGCTACACAAGAGGGAAGAGATGGTTCTTACCTTCCTGGAACAACCCAGAAGTAAAATCACCAAGAAAACATTTATACATGATGGTTCCAATTACTAGAGGCCACAAGCAGAAGGCATATATGGTGTAAAGGAGAAACCGCATACCCATTCGTAAAGAAAAGAAGGGCAAACGTGAATCAAAACAATATACGGCAAGGGCTGCACCAGTTCAAACACTACATGATGGGGTGGGGGAGGGAGGGGATACAAAAGAGCGAAGGCAACACGATAGGACAAAATACCCTGGTTGACAAAATTGAAATCACAACAATGGAGCAAGCAGATCAAAGTGCAAGCACGGTAGGGAGAGCGCCCAAAAAAAAATGAAATAAATTACTGAGTTGTGTTGCTGATTGACTCCCTCACATCCTCTAGTGATCTGAGAACCAAGTGCTTGCGCTCCATGGCTGGCAAAGCTCCCCCGAGAGAATCCACTGCTCCCACAGCTGCCAAGACAGGGGTGCTCCTCGCTGGATGATAGATGCCAAAAATGGAATTCACTGGATTACACATTGGCACCTTCTGACACCACCCCGTTCAAAATCTTCATCTGACGACTCTTCCTCGCTGCCCAATTTTTTGCATCAGCAAACCAAGGAATCAGACTTTTGTCCAAATTAGGATGCAGAAGTACATAATGTCTTGGATATGGGACTTAGAAGATCTTGAATGTGACATGAAATATTAGAAACTATAAACAATGCCATCCTCATTGCGTGAGGCTTCAATGGCCTACAGACTTTGCTGTAAGAGGGCCTTTTGTCCACTCTTATCTATCGTATATATCATGAAGACTGAACCACAAAATTTGATTTCCAACAGCAGGAATACAGACTTCATAGCAAGCACATCACAACACATGAGGTAATACAAATGCAATAAAAAAGAACACAGACACAACCAATGATGTATTGCAAAACTCATGCACCAAGGGGGCAGACCAAGAACTAGATTCATACGCTAGAGGGTAACGCAAGTGCTGAGGAAACAATTATGTCTAGCTGTACAGCGGAACAATCAGTCAGATGATGGATCAAAATTTAGCCAGATGTCCATGAAGCCAGACAAGCCATTCACCATGAGTCGGGCAGCAATTCTATCCTTACTCTATGGTTATAGCATACACAAGAGTTGTGATTCCCTTCAAGTGTAGTCAAAGTTTGTGATGGACTACTTGACGCGAACCAAGTAGATATCCATTTAAGACGTAAGAGAGATCACTATTTCTCATGATTGGTTTAACTCATATGTTTGGAAATATTTAAGTACTTACTTATCCCTTGGCCAACAACATGATCTTCTGGCATATTTACATCTCCATAACAACAAGGAATAATGCCAGTTACTTGCCAGCACAACACTTAATCATCAAATAAGGGATTCTAGCAAGTAAGCCATGTTTTCTAGGCAGAAACATTGCTGGCTCTTGTACTGCAGTGACAGTATTCATGGTGATCAATCCCTGCAAATTGCTCCGCAACTAATTTGGTTATCCAGAAGTTGAGAAGACCATCTTCCAACTCCTGATTTACATTTCCCCACAAGAAAGGCATAACTTTTATTTGCAATTTGCATGGGGGCAACCCGTCGAACTAATAAATAATTAAACACATATCACATGGTTTTCTTCCTCCCCTTCTTTTTTGAGGAAGATGACTAGATTCACAAGTGCAAAGAATCCGGATTGGGATCAGGATTAATCAGGCCTGGGCTGATTTGGGATGGCCAATCACAACCTGACACAGGCTGATCCCAGGAAGCTCGGATCAGTCAAATTTTTAAGAGAAGGATGGGATTTTCCACAAATTATATTGATACAAAGAGAGCTGGTACTGGTACATCCTCGCAACACTGTGAGATGTGAGGTATCTCCTATTCAGGAAAAAGGAAACCCTTACAAAAACACAATGCAAAATAAATTATTTGTCCTAAAAGTGTAGAGTAAATAAAAGGATTAGAATCCCCAAAAAGTCAATGCATCATGTCTTCGTTAAAGCCATGCTCCAAAGACAGACCATCGATATGATTCTTGAACAGATCTTCCACATATGAGCTTCTCCCTTGAAAGTGGACTTCATTCCTTTCATTCCATATACAGCACACTGCATGATGGAAATTTTGCATTGATCTTAGTCTTATACGGATACTTTTAGAAATCTGATCTTCTTGAAAAGTTTCAGCATCTCATGACAAGATGATAAAGTATATCTAAAGTGTGCAATGGAACCCATAGTTTCCCAGGCTTCACGGACAACAGGCAGATGACCATGAGGTGTTCGGTATCTTCCTCTGCATTACCAATATACACATTATATCGTGTTTTAAAGATCATCTGATCCGATGGATCTTTGATAGAAGTTCTTTCCTTTTTCTGTCATAAGCTGCATAAAGATCTTCACTTTGATTTGACTATTGATTTCCACATTCATTATATTGAGAGTCTCCACTTACCTCCCTTTGTAGATTGTAAAGAGACACTACAGACAACTTCCCTCCATTCAGATTCCACATAATCTTCTTCCTCTCTTGAAGATTACGCTTATGTTGTGATAACCGTCTCCCTCTCTAGAAGATCAGGTTTATGCCATGATAACCATCTACGCATACTGACGGGCTGTGGCCCCAGTTGGTACAGGTAGAGGATTAGGAAGGGAACCACCCAGGTATGAACGTCATGGGCCATGTTTTCTTCTATTTCTATGAACTGTCTCTACCGCTATGGTAGAGACCCTCAAGAAAAGAAAACAGCTGCAATATGTTCATATAGTGATGCAGAACCGCTAATATAAACAGGTCCGACTAGGCAACTAAGTGAGATCAGCAACATGCTACAATATGTATCAGCAAAAAAACCATCGCGCACACAAACTCCAAGAGTGATGAAACGTGATAGTAACAGAAGCTACACTTTAGGAAGCCATCCCTTGTAGTGAAATGTCAGACCGAACAGTAGGTAGGGCTACCACGGTCCAGGGTACCAATCTCACATACAACAAACTCAAAAACAGCGTTCTAGGGTGGAACGCTCACAAGCACACAGTACGACAGAACATAGTCACAAGCTCAAATAACCTAACGCACTCAATGGCGGCAGTAATAACACAGATACTAAATGAGCAAATCGAATGAGCAACTTTCCAACACTAACCGACTCGCTGAAGAGTGAGGCACAAAAACTAAGACCACGTAGTCTGGACAAGAGAGGAGCGATGTCTTCACGAATAGAGAAGTTTTGCTAGGAACGTACAACACTGCTGTGTCACAGCACAAGTCAGGACTGCTTGAGTCCCCCTACTGCTACAATACCAGTTGCTCATTTTATGGGGTCGGTGGCCACTGCGGGTAGGGGTGACCGGTTCACAGGGGTGGAGGCCTGCAGCAGGGCACAGACGGCTGGGGCCGCTGGAGGACATCGGCGTCGGCGGTAGTGGTTGATTCTGCTGCCGCTGCTAGGCGGCGGTTGTGCAGGGAGATGGCAGGGTCTGCCGTGGTGGCTGCGGAATGCCAGGAGGGGTCACGGCGGCCCTCTCGCCAACCGTGGGGAGGCCGGTGATGGCGGATCGGGGAGCTGTGATCGCTCCCTGCAGTTGCAACGGCGGTGGGAAGATGGGAGGCAGCCAGTGGCGGTCGCAACCCAATGCAGAGGTAGAAGGGAGAGGAAGAAGAGGCGGGAGTGGCGGTGTCGCACTGGGATGGCTGTGGGTCCACCGGCGGGTCCTGCAGGCAGTGGTGCCTCAACAGCTGGCGGAAGGCGATGGGCGGTCGGTGCCTACAGGGTGATGGCTGGGAGGGGTGGGTTGCTGGCGCAATTGTTGTGGAGGCAGGGCTGCGGAGGTGGCTCACAGTGGCGGCAGACGGGGAAGAGGCCGGCGACGGGCGTGACCGGCTGTAGCAGGCGGTGAACCGGTGAGGCTAGACTGAGCGCGATGGGGCCGTGGTGACTGGGGCCGCCACGGTTCCCAATTGCTGTTGTGCGTTCGCGAAGAGAAGAAGAAGAAGAAGGGAAGAAGGTGTCGATGGTGGGGAAGAAAAAGGGAAAGCGCTGGGGGAGGTTCAAGAGAGGAAGGGGAAGGGCTTCACACCCTAGGGTTTGCGCCCCACACAGAAGAAAGTTGGCGGCCCTTTCAAATTCTCAATCATCCAACTTCATTAGCCTAAAAAATTGAGATTACACCATATTTATAGAGGATGGAACCCTAATGGTCCTGCTTTTAACTCTATGACCAAAATATCCCTAGTACCGAAAAATAGTGTGAAATCGCATCCGAATAGAAAAATAGAAAATATCACTAATGGGCCACTAATGGGCCTCACAATCAATAAAATGACCTACTAATCAAATAGAAAGTATATCAATCAACAAATGGATTATCGAGCCAAAAAGATGGCGATGTCACTGCTAGAGGCCTCCGTCGGCGATAAACACGGGTCAGGTCGAACTGGATCAGCGTTCGGGTGTCCTCACCATACAGCTTCCTCTAACTTGACACTTTGAGTGCCCTTTGTGTTGTGCAGATGTCTCAATTCTGTATGATGGTGTCGACACCACCCTGATGCAGATTGGCTTCAGAGGGTATTACTGGGCTTTCCAGTGTTGTGATTTACAATGTACAAGAGGAAACCTTAGGGCGTGAGGCTCCTATATGTAGTCTTATTGTATCCATGGTTTGCCGACTCGGGCAGACTCGGGCGTATCGTACTGTATCTGGCAAAACCCGATACCCTACGGATCACCTCCAGGATCGGCCGAGTCGGGCCGAGTCACAGTGTGAGAGAGAGAGAAAGAGGAGGGGGTGAGTAGGGGAGAGGGCGAGAGAGGGCCGAGTCGGATGCGACTCGGCCGTATCGTACCGGATCAAGAAGATCCCGATCCGGTACGACCCAACGAGTCGGCGAACCCTGATTGTATCTCATCTAAGAGTAGGCCGGAGCACAATGTAGAGGAGAGTAGGTTAGTGAGAGTCTGCAGAGGAGAGGTGTCTCCGGTGTCCATTGTAAATATTGCATCAGGGTGATTTCTCTCTCTGGTTTGCCCCAGTGGACATAGGAAGGCTTGCACCTCCGAACCACATAAATCTTTGTGTCTCTCTCTATGTGCTTGTGTGAATCTTCCACGTCCAATGTGCATACTTCCGCACTCGATCTCAACACTGCAACTTAGATTCCCAGACTAATTGGTCATTTCTGGTGGATAAAAAAAAAATCAGATCCAATCAGACACCGTGCACCACCTGTTTTTCTGCAAGAGATAAATGTTCTGAATTTTCTGTTTTAACAGTCTTTCATCTGGCCATCCATTTTCCCAGAAAAGGGTGCCATTTTCCATTACCAACAGTCATCTGAGCACCCTTCCCAATCCAGCTCACAGTCTTTTGACATGTAACAGAGAGGCAGGCTTATAATCCATTTTCTAATATCTGAAATCTGTGGACCTCTCTGTGATAGCTTTGAAGGATAATCATTCTCCATGAAGAATCATTGTCTTCTAAAAGCTCTTATAACGACTTAACCATCAAGTCCAAGTGCATGGTATGAAGAATCTTTTTTTACTCCAAATCCCATTTCTTCAATTTTTTATGCAGGTTAATCTTCTCTGAACTTTTCCTTGTAGTATGCAGGGGTCATTTGGATATCGTTAACTGTATTTTGGACAGGAACAATCTGAAGCATTCAAATCAGGCCACAGCAGATTATGCACTGGTTAGTCTACCATTGGCATCCTTGCTGTACATTCAGGAATCACCCTATGGCATTGTTCATAGTTATCACAACTGATGCACATGACCCTCTTTCTTTGCTAAAACAAAATCTGATTTGAATACCAGAGAACAATTTTCTAAAAATTTAGGGAAAACTTAAATTTTGCCAAGCATGAAAACCACAGCACATGTTTACATTCTATCCATAGTAGTCAAGGCGGGCGCCTAGGCGTCGCCTAGGCGCCGCCGAGGCGCTGCTGAATGTGAGAGGCGGACTGTCACTTTTCAGGAGGGTGAAAAAGCGACCCAGGCGGACCGTCTAGGCGGTCTGGGCGCCAAGGCGGGCGCCCGGTCGCCTTGGTTCCGCGTGCCCAAGCCTACCCGGTAACCCGCCCGCGGGCACGACCGACCCGCTACTTAACCCCCTCACCCCCGCGATGGTCAACCCCCGTCCCGTTCATTGCCTCTCCCCCCCCCCCCGTCCCATTCGACGCGATTGCCCTAGCTCTCGTCCGCCGTCCGCCGCAGTCGTCGTCGTCGAGGGCCCCGGCGTCACCTCCCCGCCGCGGCGAGGTCGTCTTCCTCCCCGCCGGCTGCAACTTCCCCCGCGGGCGGGTTTGTCGTCTTTCTCCTCCGGTCCTCCCCGGCTGCGGCAACGACGTGAGGTCCTCCTCCTCCGGTCCTCCCCGGCTGCGGCTTCCCACGCGGGCTCCGGCGTCTTCCTCCTCCGCCGCCGGGGAGTCACCCCTGCCCCTCTCTCTCTCTCTCGGCTCTCCCCCTCGGCACCCCTCTCTCTGTCTCCCTCCGCTCTCTCTCTCTCACCGGAGCAACCCCCCAGCCCCTCTCTCTCTCCCTCCTCGACTCTCTCTCAGTCTCTCCCTCTCTGTCTCCCACTCTCCCTCCTCCTCCTCCTCTCTCTCTCTCTCTCTCTCCGCTCTCCCCTCCGACCCCTCTCTCTGTCTCCCTTCTCTCTCAGTCTCTCCCTCTCTGTCTCCCACTCTCCCTCCTCCTCCTCCTCCTCCTCTCTCTCTCTCTCTCTCTCTCAATCTCTCTCCGCTCTCCCCTCCGACCCCTCTCTCTGTCTCCCTCCTCTCTCTCAGTCGCTCTCTGTTAGACAGAGAGCGACTGAGAGAGAGGAGGGAGACAGAGAGGCTCTCCCCTCCAACCCCTCTCTCTGTCTCCCACTCTCCCTCCTCCTCCTCCTCCTCCTCTCTCTCTCTCTCTCAGTCACTCTACGCTCTCCCCTCCGACCCCTCTCTCTGTCTCCCTCCTCTCTCTCAGTCGCTCTCTGTTAGACAGAGAGTGACTGAGAGAGAGGAGGGAGACAGAGAGGCTTTCCCCTCCGACCCCTCTCTCTGTCTCCCTTCTCTCTCGACTCTCTCTCAATCTCTCCCTCTCTGTCTCCCACTCTCCCTCCTCCTCCTCCTCTCTCTCTCTCAGTCACTCTCCGCTCTCCCCTCCAACCCCTCTCTCAGTCTCTCTCCCTCTGTCTCACTCCTCTCTCATTCTCTCTCCCTCTCTGTTACCCGACTTTCCCTCCATGTCTCCCTCCTCTCCCCGACCCCCATGGTAGATTATAGTTCTTTAGATAAATTTTTTAAATTGAAATTAAAATAATTTTTATTATTAGTTATTGTTTTGCGTGTAGATCATGGCAGATAATAGCTCCACGGCTGAGACCGAGATAAAATTAAAAGCAAAGTCAAAAGCCCCAGATGGAAGTATGCATATTGGCCTGACATAAATGATAAGAACAAGGTCAAGTGCGATCTTTGTGGCTTGATTACTGATAGGGGCATCAAAAGACAAAAGGAACATTTGATTGGTGGTTTTGGGGATGTGAAAAAATGCCCAAATACTAATAAACAAATTGCCGAAGAGATGCTCAATTGGATGAATAAAAATAAAAAAAGAAAGCCAAATGAGAATATTCCGATTGAAGGAGATTCTGATGATGAATATGAAGTGGAGAGACATGTGGAAAAGTCCCGGCAAGGTTCTACAACATTGGACTCTTCTGCAAAGAGTTCGGGAACGAGCAAACCACCTACAGCTAAATCCAAAAGGGTCAATTGATGCCTTTGCAAGAATGAGTATAGAAGACTTTGTTGATGCTAGGAGAAGTGGGAAGAAACTTCAATCCACGTTAGAAAATAGATGGAACAAAGAAAACAAAAGGATGGTTGATGAGTATGTTGCCACTTTATTTTATGAAGGTGGCATACCATTCAATGTAGCCCGTCTAAAATACTTTGAACATGCTATAGGACGGTTTGGATCAGGGTATAAGCCCCCAAGCTATCACATGTTTAGAGTGTCCCTTTTGAAGGACATGGTGGAGAAGACAAACTTGATGTACGAGGAATATCAAAAGCATTGGAAGACATATGGTTGTACAATAATATGTGATGGTTGGACCGATAAAAGACAAAGAAAGTTAATCGACTTTCTAGTCAATTGTTCGCAAGGGACTTTTTTTGTTGAGTCAATTAATGCTTCTGATAAGAAGGAAGACGCAGGGTTGTTATATGAGTTGCTTGATAAAATGGTTGAAAGAATTGGAGAAGAAAATATGGTGAAAATTATAACTGATAATGCATCATATAATGTAGTAGCTGGTCGTTTGTTGATGGATAAAAGAAAAACATCATTCTGGACACCTTGTGCGTACATTGTTTGGATCTCATGTTAGAAGATATTAGTAAGTTAAAGGGTTACAAAAGTGTAATTACAAAAGCTAAGAAGTTGACAGCTTATATTTACACTCACACTCGCCTTCTTGAACACATGAGAAAGGAAACCAAGGGTAGAGAATTGGTCAGATGTGGTGTGACTAAATTTGCCACATCATTTCTTACATTGGAGAGGTTGAATGATGATGCAATAAAAATGGCTCTTCGAAGACTATTTAGTTCTGAAACTTGGTATAAGAGTATTTGGTCATCAACAAATGCAGGGAAGAATGCCTCAAGTATTGTCTTTCAGGTGAGATTTTGGTATGGTGCTGAATATGTTTTGAGAACCTCTCAACCAATTTTGCAAGTGTTAAGATTGGTTGATGGAGATGAAAAACCTGCAATGCCTTATATATACGCTACCATGGAGTATGCAAAAGAGCAAATTGTGCAAAATTTTGGCTCCAAGGTAAATTTACAGTGCTTTAATTTGCTTATTTTAAAATTTTACCTTGCTTTAAACTCCATCATCTATATATATGCAGGAAGTAAAATTTCAGTCAATTCTGAAGATAGTTGATAAAAGATGGCAAGATCAAATGCACCGTCCTTTACATTTGGCGGGGTTTTTCTTAAATCCCAGTTTATATTTCAAGGCTAGAGAGAAAGATGTTAGTTCATGTGGGAAGTTTGAGAGTGATTTTTTTACATGTCTTGAAAGAATGATGTCAGATTTGGACCTTCAAGATAAGATAGGTGATCAAGTTACAATGTATTTGAATGAAAGAGGGATGTTCAGAAGAGAACTAGTCATAAAAGCTCGCGACAGAAGAATGCCAAGTAAGTGTATCTTTTTTATAATTTTTAAATTTTACTTGGTATTTTTCAAATAATAATATTTTGACATGTTATTTTTTTATAGTTGAGTGGTGGGTAACATATGGTGGGGAAACTTCCGAATTGAAGAATATTGCGATAAGAATTTTGGGACTTTGTTGTAGTGCTTCGGGGTGTGAACAGAATTGGAGTACATTTGAATTTGTAAGTTTTACAAACTCATCTAATTTCTATTTTTTCTTTTACATTGATTAATATTATCCTTATTTAACATTATCCACTTGTATTCTTTGCATGTAGATTCACACCAAGAAGAGGAACCGCTTGGAACATAAAAGATTGAATGATCTTGTATATGTTAAATATAATCATCGTCTTCAAGAGAGATTCAAAGAGAGGAAAAATCATCCAAAAAAATATGATCCCATTTGTCTACCAGATTTAGATTGGGGGAGTGAGTGGATGACTCAAAAGTCAAAGAATTTAGTTCATGATGATGAAGATCTTACTTGGAAGGATGTTGAGCTTGCTATGGAAGCATCATATGAAAGACCAACAAGAAGTAGAGCACAACCAAGAGATTATGATGATCCGTCGGATGATGGAGAATTGCTAGAAGAAGAATCTGAAGAGGATGATGATGATGCTCCATGAGAGTCTAGTGAAGAAGGTCAAGCTCACCAAGAAGATGATGAGAATGACAATCATGATGAGGCCATTCCAGCAGAAGTACCATTTGGTTTTAGGATTTAGTCTTTCATATAATGTTAAGACGCTTAGACATGAACATTTCTTAGTAGTTAACTAGTTATCTTATATCATACTTGCTAAGTGCCACTATTTGATTCTTTTTTAATGATGTGATTTGTTATTTGTTAATAACTTGTTATGTTTGGTAGGATTTGTTTTCCATATTGTCTAATATCTTTCAGGATGGATGGAGCTAATAAAAAGATGAAGCTAAAAAAATGTAACACACAGGTTAGGGTTTTTAACCCTTTGGCCTTTATTTTTTGTAATTTTCTTGATGTTATTACGTTCTTTTGTAATTTTATGAATTGTTTTTAGATTTCTCTGTATTTTTTTGATTTTTCTATAATTGTCATGCAATTTAATTTTCTATAATTATCATGCAATTTGATTAGTGCAATTTATTCATGCTTCTGAATTTTTGTATTTTTCTATAATATTTTCATATATTTTTTGTTATTTTATATATTAGGAGATATATATTTTAGATTTTTTAATCAGTGATTAAAGTGTCGCCTAGGCGACGCCTAAGCGGACGCCTTGTCGCCTAAACGCTTAGAGACCCCGTGAGCGCCTTGGTTCGCCTTGTCGCCTTGACAACTATGATTCTATCACAACCAGGCTAGCTTTCTTAGAAAGTTTGTTAATTGTAATTCTCCATCCAGCACTTTCCTACTCTCTCATACACACGCGTGTGTGTGTGTGTGTGTGTGTGTGTGTGTGTGTGTGTGTGTGTGTGTGTGTGTGTGTGTGTGTGTGTGTGTGTGTGTGAGAGAGAGAGAGAGAGAGAGAGAGAATATGTTGCAAAAACTAGCTTCATTACTAGTTGTAAAGACATTTATGCGCTGTAAGAGGTGGGCACACAGATGACAGATTTTGGCATATCTCTATGCAACTGCTTTTAAACCCGGAAGAAGATATACATGTTTCCTTTAATCTAAAAGCGTATTTTTGGTAGAATACATGACAGGGCCTTGTCCTTTAGAGAAACTTCAAGGAATTTCGGTAGTTTATAAGCCCATGACAGGAAACCCTCAACTATTGTCATCCATGAGAAGAACATAGTGAACAAGAACAATACACTAAAAGGGCGGTATAAGAATGAAACAGATCTGACCAAAAACGAAATAATGACATAGAGTATCATAAAAGATTAGAAAACAACCATTCAGCATGTTCCCCGTACAGCCACAAAATAGAACATTTTACTAAATTTAGAATATATTATGTTAAAGTGTGCATATCCTACATCCTGGCTCAAAGGCATGGCATTATATGGATGTTTTTTACAAGTAACAGAAATCCATGCATCAAAGTATTATGAGATGAAGCTGTACATTGGATTAACATCAAGAAAGCGAACCACTCTGTCACATCATGGAATAGGAAATAAAGTAGATCAAGAAAGAGAAGTCAAAATGGACCTTAACTAGAAAAAAAAAAGGAAAAAATGACAATCATCTCCAACTAATAATTTTCTTTTGTACTCAGTATGACAAGCCTCCATTCAGAAACAACGAAAAGAACTAAAGAAGTGAAATAAAATTCTGGGATGTTTTCTCATAGAATTAAGTCCTAAATACCTGAGTTCAAATTCTCTAACCTCGGCTAGCTCCCTCCCACATGCATCTGTCCATTGAACTTTCCTCCTGTCCGTGCAACCAGTGACATCATTATGTTCCTCATCACATGCTTCGCAAACAACAGTAGCTCTGTGAACTTCTGCCACATGATTAGCTGGATTCTTCTTAAGGCTACTCTTGAGATAGACCTTCCTTCCATTCTCATCATCAACATCAGTTTGACTGCCAACGTTGTCCTTCTCTGGAACTGAGAAATTATCTGCCGAGTCAGACTGCTGAGCAGGACCAACTCGAGGAGGAGGTCCATCAACCCCTGCAGACGCGCGGCCAAAACAGACAAAGGAGGCGCATCTGCGGGAGGCACGGCTCGTCTTGGAAGCCAGCTGCACGTCAGGGTCAATATCTTGCTCCACCAACTGATACTGATTCCACGGTGAAACTCTCATGGGTCTTTCTTCGTTTCTCCGGCCAAGTAGCAAAAGGGTCAAGCCGTCACTGTAACCGGATGCTGAAGAAGAGAAGAACCCTCCTCCTTCCACAGCAAATAGCATCGTGCCCGTTCATTTGGGTGACATAAAGTAACTCTTTTCACCAATCTGGTAACGAGATGAGGATCTCTATTTTGTTATGTATGTGGCAATTGCTCCGGCAGCCATTACAAGTAAAAGATCTGAAATCATACAATGACATGATATTTAATTCTCCCATGTTCTCAAGGTTGAGCTGTGAAAGATTGAGTATTTGTTGTGACAAGCATTCCCCCTCATCCCGAGTCACACAACTAATATGGGTTTCCTAGAAATATCATAAAAGAACGGCCGAGAGCAAAAGCATGGGAAGGATGGGTACAAAGTGAAAGAAACATACACTTGCATGACTTCCAAGGTTTTTGTCTTTGTGAAACAAGAACACTTGAAAAGGATGGAGGGTGTTGCTTCAATCGAATTTTAATAAAGTTTTGAATTTGTTTCTTAGTATGGGTAGAAGAAAAGTTAACAGTTTCAGCAACATGGATCATAGCAGATATCTCAAGAGTGGATGGATAGATAGAGGTTATTCAGTAAACTACTAGGCACCAATGCCTAAACTTCCGGTGTATCTTGCCCCACAATGATTCATCACTCGAACAAGAGAATCCAAAAAAAATATGCTTGCCAACCAGGACAGGCAATTTCTTAAAGTAAAAACATGCGGTTAAAAAACAGGGCAGTAAAAAATAGCGTGCAAAATGAGTGGTCCCTCTTTTGTTAGACAATTGCCCAAAATACATAAAAAAACATCTCCCCATGAGGGAAAAAAAGAGAAGAGTGCACGTCATATTGGTTAGTTTAAAACATCACAACTTCTAATAATATAGAAAACAAAAAGGCGGGTGGTATCTCTCTTCTTCTATCTGCATGAAGAGCAGAAAGAAAGCATGATTTTTAGTTTGAACAATAAATCACCAGGAAAGAAAAGGCACGAATAATAATAATAAGGGTTCTTTTTCCTTTTGATAAGGAAAAATAGAAAGGGGCACAAGCCACGAAATGACTGGTCTATTGACGGACGATACATACAGTTCAAACATAGCTTGCAAATAGTACAAAGCATGGAAAAAGAAAGGAAAGGCAGCAAATGCATTTACGACAAATTTTTTAAAGTCAACTACACATCATTGGGTGATGAAATTCACTTGGATTCGAAATTCACTTGGATTCCGTCCTTGCTTTCAATCAGAAAAGGAGAAATTACAGGAAAAGACAGCAACGATAACCCCTTTAAGGGCACCAACAAAAGAAAAAGCTGAAAAGCATCGTCCTGTTTCTCTAGTACTTCATTGTGAAGTCAAACTTTTACGATAAAATGCTAGACAGAAATCTGGTAGATGTTAACTCCCGTTATTACCACAGACATGGGCTTTATACGGGACAAAGGCACTCTACACAACAAGACCGCTGAAAAAAAGAAAACAAGAAGAAAGGAAAAACGGGAGGCGTCACTTTTTAGAACGTATCGATCGATTTCCCAGCATTTTCTTCCTGCGGGAACGGGCACTCGTTAAAAAGGGAAAGTGCGCAAGCGTACGAAACAGAACAACTCTAATCGAGCCCTAGGAGAAGCAAATACAAATTTGGAAGTTTGAGACAACAACTATAGCCACAAAAACACCACTTTTCTTCAGCAGCCAGCTCAGAAAAGGAAAACCCTTCTCGCCACGAATCGTAAAACCCGAAGCGGGATCAATGAGCTGAATTATCTCCCAGTCGAATCGCCAATGCGCCTTCAGACGGCAGCCACTAGATTGGGACGAGAACAGCTCAGTCTGTACAGTACGAGCGGCCAGCAGCCAACAATAGCACCACGCTAGCAACACCGAGATAACGAAAAGTACAACAGCCACCCAGCCCATCCACTACCCCCCACCCCCCGAAATCACAGACAACTGCTCTCATCAGTGGCCAGAGTTTCTCCGACCCCCATCCTCCCTGAGATTGCGGGCATCCTAAAAGTGGAAAGAAAATGAGATACGATCGAAGGAGGAGAGGAAGAGATGGACACCTCGGCAGTAAACTCCCGGATCTGCTACCGCGGGAGACGCCTCTGACGCACACGTTCACCTCCGCGGGGATTCCCAGGTGCCGACGATCCCGATCTCCCAGCAGAAATGCAGCGGAGATGGGAGGAGCCGAACCAGAAGGAAGCCGTGAACTGGCTCACAGCCGACCTGGGAGCAGAGCCAGCGAGTGTGGTGAGAGAGAGATGGAAAGAGAGAGAGGGGGGGGGCGAGGTTAAAAGGCGGGTCGGATTGCCGATGATTTGGAGCTCCCACGCCTTGGAGCAAGCGCTTCCGAGCAGAGACGCTGGCCCGCGGAGCATTTTTAGACCGTGGTGTGCCGCTATCTATACCATCTGATTGGGTCCGGCCTGGCGATGGGATCAAACGGGCGGGGCGCGTTCTAGCAAGTAGATCTCCGGTGGCATCCTACTTCGCGTCCCCCGCGAGACATCGCAAGGGCCCCGCATGATGAGTGGCGTAGAGTAGCCGTACCAACGCGGAGGTAAACGTATCGCATTTTGTGATCGTAAATGACAATTTGGATAATGGAACGAGGCAGGCTGGTCAGATTTACTTGTTCGTGGGTGACCTATTTAAATTTGAGAGTTAAAATATATTATTAAAAATTAGATAATATTAATTTTTAATTTAAAATTAATTTATTTCACTTAAGAATATCTTATCCGAACTCAGATAAGATAGATATCATAATAAAATTTAAAATTTCAGAAATAATTCGCCTTCACTCCCACCGGAATTAATGGGGTGTTTGGTTACTCTTTTTTACCCTTTTTTCTCTCAATTTTAAAAAAAAAAGAAAGAGATTTTTTTATCCTGTTTGGCATACCTCTCCTAAATTTTAAGGAGATAACGTACTCCCACGTAAATCTTTCTTAAAAAAAAACAACTCTCGCCCAGTTTTTTTTTTGAAACTGTCTCGTCTCTCGTTCCCCTGCGTCCCCGTCCCCGCCCCCGCCCTCCCCCGCGGCGACCCCCCCTCTCCCTCTCCCTCTCCCTCTCCCTCCGCCGCGGCGGATCCCCCCAGCCCCCCTCTCCCTCCCCCCCGGCGACCGACCCCCCTCTCCCTCTCCCTCCGCCGCTGCGACCCCCCCTCTCTCTCTCCCTCTCCCTCTCCCCCGGCGACCGACCCCCCCTCTCCCTCTCCCTCCGCCGCGGCGACCCCCCCTATCCCTCTCCCTCCGCCGCGGCCGATCCCCCCCCCTCCCCCGCCTGGGCTCCGCCGCGGCTCCTCCTCCCCCTCCTCCGGCAGCTCCCCCTCCTCCGGCGGCTCCCCCTCCCTCCCTGTTAGGCCCCCCCTCTCCGGCAACTCCCTCCTCCGGTAGCTCCTCCTCCGGCGGCTCCCCCTCCTCCGACGGCTGAGCGTTTTGCCAAACATCACATTCGACTGTTTTTATTAATTTTAAAAATGAAGTAGAAAATTGATGTGTCATAATTTTAAAGATAAAAAGAGTTTTTTTAAAAAAAATGTTCCCAAACACCCCATAACTTATCCTATCTTATTATCAGAATACCCCCAAAGAAAACAAACAAAAAAATTCTGGGATAAACGATCAACATCAACCAATCTGAATCTCTGAGTATTGATATTAATTAGATTTAGTAAACCTACTTAAAGGTTTTGTATATTAATTAAATTCGCATGTATTTGAGATAAAGGAAATAGATACATAACCAATCAAAACAAACGATGATATTTGACGTAACTGTAGTTAACAGAGATAATTAATTAGGGCCTCTTCCTATGTTTAGATTTTATTTCTCTCCCTGTCATAATTTATTAACTCTCGCCTCTTACTTTTAACTTGTAAGGAGTCCCATGCCATACTATCAGATTATGTCTTTTGGAGAAACATCGATTAAGTATTTTTTTAATTTGAATGGAGAAAAAGACAAGAGAATGGGTCGAGTCGAAGAGTGAGCTGAACTCAAAGCTTTAACCATGTCCATGAGTTTAATCGGGTCGGGTTTTTAAACCCGACTAAAGGTCCACGGGTCAAAAATGATCTTACGACCCAATCTGAAATCGGGTCAAACTCACGAGTCTATCAAATCGACTCGATCCATTGACAACCCTCGTTATGTATTCACGAATTACAAATGAGTTAAAAATAGTTAATGTAGCCAGAGTGAGTTAACCAGCTATCAAAACTGGGAAACCACCTTCTTATCGGATTTTCGGATACATGGGTTTTTTAATATATGCGACGTCTGTTCAGTAGTCCCCCGGATGTGGCCCATCTAGTCATGATCACGACCTTTTGATTCTGGCAAGCGACAGTGAGAAGGGGGCATCATTCGTCTCACTAGAATGCGGCAATACCCGTTAAATAACCTTTATGATGATAACAGTAATAACGGTAAGTGAGCCCTCTCTTTTCCACTACTATTCAAAAGAGGATCACATGCAAGTTGCGTAGGATGCAATTTGGATCCTGCTGATCCTGCCCCCTGTGGTGGACCCCGTTGGGGTGGATTGTCCCATTGTATATGGCTTGTCCCATTGTCTAATGGGCCAAATGGCAATGGTCCTGCAAATGGTTCGGTATTTATTAGAACGGGTCTTTCTTGGTGCTCAGAGTATTTGCCCTAGCAACAAATTTGCACGTCGCTTTAGTGTCACAAGATCTTGCATTTCTTAATAGGGGCATTCCATTCAAATCTTAATTTTATGTTGTATAACAAAAAAAAACTGAGATTTTTACATATATAGTATTATTAAAATAAAAATTATCTATTTATCAATACTATTTATATTTACACATGTATCATTAAAAACGTTAACATTATACAAAAGGATCACACAGTGATATATTTGCAACATTTTAAGTGGTACTTTTACATATAGTAATGGTGCAAAAAGATAATTCCATGGTCAAGATCGTTCCATGGTCTTTTTCTCAATATCAATATTTTTGATAATATGAGTGTAAATATAAATAGAGTAATGATAAATATTTTTTTATTCTAACGGTAATTTATATGCAAAAATATCATAAAATTCTGATTAAACCATGTGTAGAGGTCGAAAGTTGATCCTTCGAACCGTGCACTACGTACATCTATGAGATTTATTTGTCGGGGGAAGAGAGGAAGCTCTCCGAAAGGAAAGCTTGCAAGTAAAGGGGAAGGCGTCAAAAGGAGCCCCATGTGTGATTTCAGGTGATAACTCTTCGATGCTTAAATCAGAAGAGTCATCGGAAGAGGAGAGGGGTGCTCGGAAGGAAAAGTGGAGGAAATGGTGTTGTGGGCACCGTGGCGTCGTGGCCTCGAGCACATTTTATTGTCCCCATCTTCTGACTTACTGGAGGTACAATTGTCTTGAATCATGGCGTCGTGGGTCGTCCGGTCTTCCTCCTTATAGGAGGTGTGGGGGCGTGGGTTACCACTCGATGCCCACTAAGATCGGAGATAAAATCCATCATTATTGTGATAACGGCTTCCTAATCATGCGCTATGTGGTTCGTGTGGCAGCCAGGTATACGAGACACAGACCCGGATCTTGAGCCTGTCATTATTGGGCCTTGAGAAGGGAAAATTAGCCAAGCCCATTGTGTCCCATTATCAACTAGCCTACTGTCCAAGAACATCATCAAACAAGGCCCGCTCAGGACTGGCCCAACCCACGGGCACGCACTCTGTGTACGTGTACGCTCTACATGACTTGAGGCTCTCAAACGAGTGGTCGTTATTGCCACACTCTCAGAGATTACCCAAACAAGTGACGAATCTCCACCCACGTAGCCAGGACACTCGTCATAATGTTACCTTGCCAACTCTCAGAGAGTGGACGAGAGGTTAACCGATGATCCCATGTTCAGGTAGCTCATTACTCCACTGATCATGACTCCGTTTAATCAGGAAATAGGCGCACGCAAGATAAACCCTATAAGTAAGACTCTGGACAAATGATCGGAGGTACGCAATCGGCTTACAAAGAAACCCCATACTCCAGAGCACTTCTTCCCACTTCCGAGCACTCCTCCCCACATTCTCCATCCCTTTCTCCCTTACCCACGCACCTTGCTAACTTAAGCTTCAGAGAGTTATCTATTGGGAACTCACACAGTGCTCCTTTTGGCGTGTTTATTCAGTTGTTGCAAGTTTTCTCGGCGCAGCTGATCTCTCTTCCATTCGAAAAATTGTAAAAGTGTGATCTGAGATTCAAGATATCACATTTCAGTCTCTACACTTTTTAGCACCATCTGTGGGAAGAGAGCAAAAAGGCATTGTGATGTCCCGGACCCTTTCGGATTCTTCTTCTTGGGTCTCGGATCTGCGTTCTTGGTGAATTTGGCTCCGTTGTGTCTGGAATTATATTCTGGACATCTTTCGTGTTCGGATCCGTGCGATTCGGGTCAGTTCAGAGGCCCGAATGTGTTCCGCGGCTTTTTCCGCGTATTTTCCGATTCCCGCGTGTGTGTCTCGGAAACATCTACGGAACCCTGTAGCGGGTGAACCGGGTCGTTCATCTACTCACGAGTGGTACCATTGCGATCAGCGCGTCGCGAGGATCGAGGAGGTGTATTTTTCTATTTTTCAAGATTTTTCGATTTTCTGATTTTCTATAAATGCCAAACCTTTTTCTATTCTTTTTCACTTTTTCTTCTTCTTCTTCCTCCTTCTTCCAACCGTTGGAGAGCGCCCTCCCCACCGCGGCCGTTCTTTTCCCCCGGACGACCGAGATGCGGCCTCCTTCACTCCGGCAACGGCGTGGCGGCGGCGGCGACGGCGGCGGCGGCAAGGCGGTTCCGGTGGTGGCCTTTTCGTGGCGGGAGGCGGGGCGTGTGGCATTCAAAGGCTTCTTCCTTGATTTCGACGGTGATTCGGCGGAGCACTCGCTCCTTTGAGGTAGGGGGACAAATCCCTATGCTCATCCCGTCATCCCCTGCGATTTGTAGGTCGAATGGGAGCCGAGAGGGGTGTTTTTGAGCGGGTTAGGGCAAAATCATGTTTTGGGGAGAGTTCACCCGATCTATGGATTTGAGCCACGATTCGACGTTTTGATGGCCTAGAATCATGCTAGGGGTCCCCAGGGGTCTTCCCTTTGATTTCCCCCTCTCCTATGGAGGCATGGGGGCGTGGTTGGAATTTTTGGACGTTTTACGCCGTTTCGCCATCAGACCAGTGTGACGGTCCTTCCAGTGACCGTCACACCATGTGACGCACCCAGGTGGGTGCGTTATAGCCATGTTTTAGCCAACTGGGGTCTGTGGGCTGTGACGGTCCCACGATAGACCGCCAGGGCGTTGTGACGCGCCTGGGTTGGACCGTCAGGGACGATCTGACAGTTGGTTTTAACCGTTGGGGGTCAAGGCCTGTGACGCACCATGCCTGGCGCGTCACAGCCTTGTAACGCCCCTGTGTGGGTGCGTCAGAGCAGACGAACCCATCTCCCCTGACGCGCCAGGGTTGGTCCGTTAGGTGCTGTGACGCCCCTAGGTGGGTGCGTCAGAGCCTGTTTTCACCTCGGCTTGTGACGCTCCAGGGTTGGACCGTCAGAGCCTTGTGGCGCTCCAGTGTAGGTGCGTCACAGCCTGTGACGGCCCAAGGTTGGACCGTCAGGCTCTGTGCTGCACCGAGTGTGTGCGGTCCCGTTTCTTCGACGATGGTTTCCGTGAGTCAGTCCTTACTTCCAGTGACCTGTCCACTAGTCGTAGCTTTCTGCGCACGCGAGTGCGGACCCACCTGGGAGCGGTGGAGAGTGAGACCCAGTGAGAGGCGATTTTTAGGCTGGTTTCCGTAGGGCCCCTTGCCTTGGCCACCAGAGTCCGGTGGGGGGAAAACCAGCTAGAGGACCCGACCTAGAGCAGATGGTCTGTGTGTGCACACGTAGTTGGGGGCTTAGGACACGCGCTGACGAGCGTGACCCCAGCTAGTCCTTGTTGTGGTACTTGTTGCGTGTCTGAGTCTTAAGCCCGGGGCGTTGTAGCTAGACACTTGTGACGTGGTGTAAGACGTCAGGGGACGCATCCAGTCGTTCTTCTAGTGGGTAGTGCTCCCATTTGCTGGCAGGTGCAGACTCGAGTTTTGTTGGACCGAGGTTCAGTAGTACGGTACTGTTAGAGTAGACGGATTTTCCGTTTATTTACTTTAACTTGTTGGTTCTACCGTACTCCTGTTAGGTAGGGTTGCTTTTCCGCTTTCTTGCTTCCTGCCTTATTTTTCGCGCGAGGTGGGGATTCGCGGGATCCCTACTGGGCCAATGAAATGAGGCTCACCCCTGCTTTTCAGGTGAGGCGGGGTCGTCGAGAGGCGCGGTCGAGTTTCAGCGTGGTTCTTCCAGCCAGGGTTAGTCTCCAGTCCGCCAGAGCCGGGGGATACCCCGTGTAGTTATACGCCGGGGGATGCCCTGTGTAGTTGTACTTCCCTTTCTGTTGACTGTACTTTTATTTGGACATGAGACTCTGTGGATCTTGTAGCACTTTATTTCATTTATATTATGCTGTGCATTTTATTTTAGATCATTGTGCTATCGCTGCAGTTGTTTCAGCTTCTCTTGTACTCCCACACCATCCCTTTTACCCTTCCGAGTCTTCGGGATCGTGGGTTGGCGGGTCGAGATTCGAGACGCGTCGGTTCCTTTCCGGTACTCGGATCCCGGGTCATCACAGCCATGGCTCCTCATGAAAACTACCACAACGTGAATAATTGTCAAAGGGCTCCAGGTTCCAAACATGCATCTCGTGACGGGTTGCCAGACATGCTCGTCACAGGCATCATCTCCCCAACCTTAGGCGAACCCTGCCACAACCAAGTTGGCCGAAATGCACCGGCAACTCCAAATTCTGATAGAGGCTTACCATGGTGTAACGACCCGATAATCCGATTACCGGGAAGGCCCGATAACTCGAGACTCGTACTGCCACCCACGAGTCCATAGACTCGGAAGGGTTAGAAGGATAGTGTGGAGACTACACAAGTATCACAAATAATTACAGAAATTAAACAGTTTATATAATTAAGTAGGAAATAAATAACATTTTAATTAATACATGGTCCACAAGATAACAATAAAATAACAACAGTAGTCCACAACTAGTACAGAGACAAGAAAGAAAAGTATAGCTACACGGGACATACCCCGGCTCTGACCTCTGGCACTAACGTTGGGCACCTGAACCACGCTGAGCCTCAGACGGGCTCCCCTGAAGCCGCGCCTCGCCTGAAACACGGTGAAAACACGCAGGGAATGAGTCTCAGAACAAGACTCAGTAGGGATCACTCGAACCCTACCTCGCAAACGGAGAAACCGCTACGCTAGCTGTAAGCGAGTACCTCAGAAAGGGAAGCCCTGCCATCTACAAAACATCGGTTTCATGGCACGAAAATCGACACACGTGCCACGGTGAAACGACCGGAACACCACGGCCAACACGACAAAAATCGAAGGTCGAAGTCACAAGACTGACAGTCTGTCACTCCCGACTCGACAGGAGCACCTCCCACTAGAAGCACAGTCGGTAGCGTCCCCTAACGTCTTACACCGCACCGTAGGTGAACTGCCTAACGTGGTAGCGCCTACCAGAGGCACGGACACCGAACAAGTAACCACAAACAAGTGACTAGCTGGGGTCACGCCCGTCGGCGTGGGTCCAACCGCCCCCAACCACGGTGCACACACAGACCGTACGTCCTAGGTCTGGCCTCTAACTGGTTTTCCCCTGGAGCCGGACTCTGGCTACCGACGAGGGGCCCGATGGAAACCAGTCTAAAAACCGTCCTCAGGGTAGCCTCTCCACCACTCCCTGGTGGGTCCACTCGCGTGCAGGCAGGCTACGACTAGTGGAGTGGTGCGGACACCAGGGCGATCAAGTGACACGTCGGCGAACCGACGATGCCATACGCGGAGCACCAAGTGGACTACATCGGCTTCTCTTCAAAATGGGGACAATTTGGCTTGAATTTGGACCTTTTTTGGCATTGAATTGGGCTTGTAATGGTTATTGTATTTGTAATTTTCCAATGGGCTGGTTGTAAGGCTCCTAAAGGGCCAATTGGTTAAGGCCCTTAAGAGAAAGGAGTGGCCTTGGTCCATTGTAATGGATCCATAAGCCATTATGGCCCAAGTGGGCTTCCTTCCTACATGGGCTATCAAGGTTGGGCTATCTAGGTTGGGCTATCTAGAATGGGCTCCCTTCACTCATGGGCTCTCAAGGGTGGAATGGCCTTAAGCCATATTGTTTGGATTGGGCTTGGGTAAGCCATGGCCAACATTGGCCCATTCAAAGCCCAAGTAGGGGGCGCCCCCTATTTTGGCATATTAGGCTAGAAAATGTGTTTTTTTTATGTTTCTTCCACCTTCATTTACCACATGTATCTAGAAAGGCTGCTGGTCATGTTCAAATGGCTGCCACCTACCTTCTTTACTTTGAATTTCAAAGGGTAGGTGAGCAACCATGTCCCCTTGTCCCCCTTTCCCTTTCACCTAGTGTCTTGATCCATGCGCATTCCCCCTCCCCCTTCTTGCATCTTACGCAAGTCCCCTCCCCTATACCCCTTGTATTTGTCTATTTAAAGCCTTGTATGTTGTGTGTGCAAAAGTTAATGAAAGTTTAGTGAAAGAATAGTGTGTTTAAGAGAGTGACTCTCTTGTTCCTCCTTGGGTGTGAAGCCCTGTTCAGTCCTGTGACGGGACAGAATTTGGTCATGTGACTCGACCCCATATCCCCCCTATCCTCTTCGCATCTGCCTCCACCAAAATTATCAGTGATACCTCTACGAGTTAGGAAGGATTCAGAAGTGGTTTCGCGTCGATCGGAGTTCGGGATCGCCGGTGGCGATTTTTCTCGTGGTGGCGCGCTGATCTGTCCCAGATTGCTTCCCAGATCTGGGATTGACTGATCCCGAATTTCTTCAGCCCTCTTCTCACATCTTCTGGAGCTGATTCTCGGCGTGTTCGTAGGATTTCGAGTCCTCTTCACGTTTCCGCTGGTCTTGCTTCGATCCGTTACTTTTGCTGATCGTGGCGGCGATTCTTGTGGGATCGCGCGAGCTGTCCTGAGCAGACCCGGCTCAGATCCAGAGCTGACTTTTAGAGTCTGCCCCGCCTCATCCGGTCGAGATCCGTCCGAGATCTTTGGAGTGCTCCTTCCTCTGGACGTCGCCAACGATCTCCCACAAACGGCGCCTCGATCCGACATCGGCAACTAATTTTCCACTAATTACTCGTGTCTCTGAGCAGTTCTATGAGCACAGAACCAGAAGCTGAATCAAGTCACTGCTGCGCCCAGATCTGAAAGGATCTGATCGCGCCCTTCGGAGTGGATAAACTACATCCTATCGCCGTCGTTCTACAACAAACGGCGCTTCGATCGGGCATCAGATCTGGCCGTACCGGCCTCTGTAAGATTGCTGCGCAGGGTGACCAGCGCGGACAGAACTGGGTCGATTTCCCCTCGGCGTACCTGATCGGCTCCAACTCGCGTGCCTCGCCTCCTGCGAGTGTGGCCCGTCAACCCGGGTTCCAGAAACCCCAAATTTGGCCATTGTAGCCCTATACCTCCTAGCGTGGAGTGGGCATTCAGTTCTGAAACTGTAATCTTATTGCGTATGTGTATTGGGGTTGTTTGGATTCGGCCGGGGTTTCTTCCCCACGCCTAGGCGTGGAGGTACGCGCTTCGATTCCTTTCTCACTTTGCTGATTTAGTATATTATCTATCATGCTGCGTTTGTGAGATTAGGACCGTTAGCTAGTTCCAAATCACCGTGAGTGTGAGTTGTGAGCACCCGTTCCTTAGCTCCAGTCGAGCACCGAACTCGGACTGCACCACCCTAGGCGACAGTGGTTCCTTAACCGCTGCGATCCCCACGTTTCCCTCGCAAGGGATGATCGTCGGGCTAGCTAGAGTGCTGTTGAGAGACGTCTCCACCCAAAGAATACCACGGTGGTCAGCCTCCCGGCTTGCCTTTAGCGTGTTAGTGCTAGCCGCACTTCGAGTCCGTCGTACGTCTTAGCCCGATCGTCATCCGTCCCGCATCAAACTGGTATCAGAACGTCGTTCAAGTCTAGGGTCATTTAAGTCCAAGGTTGCATTTGCATTCCTCTACTCGGTATATCAAAAGGTGCGACACGAACGTTAGGCTACGCCTATCGGGAAGGCCGCACACTTGCGCGAGTGATCTTCGGGTCGATTAGCTCCGCAACGTACCGGATATTGGTTTAGGTCTAGGTGCATCATATTAATGTGCGTTTGCATTAGTAGGTGTTTCCTAGTCCGTGTCGTTGCATGCCCACTCGGCGAGGTACCCAATACCATCGCCCTTCCCCTATGGCTAACCCACGAGATGGCGCCTCGGGAGACTTCCACTCCCTACACGAGGCGATGATGGCCATTATGACTTGGTTGGACCAATCCGAGGCTAACTTTCGGACTTTCTCCGATAATATGGATGGTCGCCTTAGGGCCATGGAGGGACGCACGGAGACCTCCGACAGGTCGGTCCAAGACCTCGTTGGACGGTTAGATAGGATGTCACACGGGGACCCTCCCGGGGCAGCCCAAGGCCCACCTGCACCTCCTCCCGCGGTGGCCCAAGTCCAACCCGCTCCCATGGCCCAAGTCCAGGCCGCTCCCGCGGCCCAAAACCAGCCCCCACCCGCTCCTTAAAACGCCCGGTAACAGGCCATCCCACAACATCGTGACCTTGGTTTAGAAGACTATGGGTCCGATAATGCATTTGGGGGAAATGGCCGACGCCGTCAAGGCTTCCATCAGCCAAGAGAGGAGGAGGACGATAGAGTCCTTAGAACCGTGCGAGCAGACCCTCCCACGTTCAACGGGTCTTTAGACCCAAAGGTCTATCTCGATTGGGAGGCCGGCATGGATCGGTACTTCGAGTGGTTCGAAATGACGGACCTCCGGAGAGTTAGGTTTGCCAAAATGAAGTTGTTAGGGCAGGCGCAGACTTATTGGCGCAATGTGGAGAGCTTGCTCTATCAGCATCGAGAGCCCCCGGTAGAGTCTTGGGATGAAATGAAGGAAACGCTTAGGACTAAGTACCTTCCCACCTCATACCGTCAACGGCTCATTGACCGGTGGCAAAACCTCACCCAAGGTGATAGGTCTGTGTCCGAGTACATCGCCGAGTTTGATGAATATTTTTTACGATGTGATATCTCGGAAGAGAGCACGATGCCTATTTTCCGCTTCCGTCGTGGTCTGCGGCCCCACTACCAGTACGAGCTCTTTCGCCGTAATGTGACCACCCTAGAGGCCGCCTATCAAGTTGCTCTTGAATTTGAGCAGTTTGAGTCAGATTTTGCTCCCGACCAACGATCGGGGTCCTTCCATCAGTGTGGGTCTGACACCCGGACCACACCTAGTTCCTATAGCCGATTTCTGGTGGTTCGTCCTCCGGAACCTATCAGGCCTCGGCATCCCCCTCCAAGGGACCCTCTCCCTCCAAGGGAACCTCCCCCTCGCCCACAGGCACCCATCCCCACCTCACAACTCTAGCAGCCCACATTGCCTACCCGACCTCAGCTCCCATCACCCCCGGTCCGGCGAGAAGACAAGGGAAAGGGACCGATGACTGGTGGAACATCTTCTAGCACAGGGACACGTGACCAGTGCTATAGGTGTGGTGGGATTGGCCACTTTGCGGCCAAGTGCCCCACTCGAGAGTCCTTGGCTATTTCGGCTATTTCGGACACCCCAGTCCGTGACCCCACACCGGAGCTAGTGGAGGTCAGCTATGTAGCGGATCCCGAACTCGAGCAGGAGTACTTTGAACAGCTTTTAGAAGAGCCTGAATACCCGGGTACCCAGGGTGATGTGCACTTGGGTGTGATCCTCCCGAGCCTCTGAACCCCCAGTTAGAAGTCAGTAGGTTCATGTTAGGTGTCTAAGAGTCCCCCACTTTGGGTTGCATTGTTTGTTTGGTGTGTATGTATGTCTAAGGTCATGTGTGTGTCTGTTTGTCTCTCTAGTTGTTTTCTTTCATACATATGGTTTGCATTAAGTCGTGTCAATAAAAGGCCAGCCATGCGCGCATAAGGAATTAGCTGATGCATGATACATGTCCGTGAGTTCAAAAGGGAGAGTACGTCATGATCAGGGTCATACCTGAACGGTTCCTCTTGGGGCCGTAAAGCAACTCTAAGTCCACGATACCCACCCTTTCCGGGTTAAGAAACAAGTGGGTCCGAAAGCGTACGATATTGAACTACCGAACGACGATGGTGTCAATTCGACATTCCATGTTTTCTCTGGTAGCATATTGGAACCCGCGGTGATCCCCAGTGAGTTTCGGGCTTTATCTTTCTATTGGGAGTGACCCCTCACCCGAGAGTCCACCTCTTCCAGCCTCAATGCATGCATATAGATTGTATACTGAATGAGCAGGTGATCACCACAAGGAACGGCGCATACCCACACGTCCTAGTGTGTTGGCGAGGATGCCCCAGGATGACCAACGCCTTGATCACATGCGGATAGCGCAAGCTTCGAGACCCTTACTCGACGGGGTCGAGTTCCTCCCACCCGGGGAGAATTGGTGCGGACACCAGGGCGATCAAGTGACACGTCGGCGAACCGACGGTGCCATACGCGGAGCACCAAGTGGACTACATCGGCTTCTCTTCAAAATGGGGACAATTTGGCTTGAATTTGGACCTTTTTTGGCATTGAATTGGGCTTGTAATAGTTATTGTATTTGTAATTTTCCAATGGGCTGGTTGTAAGGCTCCTAAAGGGCCAATTGGTTAAGGCCCTTAAGAGAAAGGAGTGGCCTTGGTCCATTGTAATGGATCCATAAGCCATTATGGCCCAAGTGGGCTTCCTTCCTACATGGGCTATTTAGGTTGGGCTATCTAGGTTGGGCTATCTAGAATGGGCTCCCTTCACTCATGGGCTCTCAAGGGTGGAATGGCCTTAAGCCATATTGGTTGGATTGGGCTTGGGTAAGCCATGGCCAACATTGGCCCATTCAAAGCCCAAGTAGGGGGCACCCTCTATTTTGGCATATTAGGCTAGAAAATGTGTTTTTTTTATGTTTCTTCCACCTTCATTTACCACATGTATCTAGAAAGGCTGATGGTCATGTTCAAATGGCTGCCACCTACCTTCTTTACTTTGAATTTCAAAGGGTAGGTGAGCAACCATGTCCCCTTGTCCCCCTTTCCCTTTCACCTAGTGTCTTGATCCATGCGCATTCCCCCTCCCCCTTCTTGCATCTTACGCAAGTCCCCTCCCCTATGCCCCTTGTATTTGTCTATTTAAAGCCTTGTATGTTGTGTGTGCAAAAGTTAATGAAAGTTTAGTGAAAGAATAGTGTGTTTAAGAGAGTGACTCTCTTGTTCCTCCTTGGGTGTGAAGCCCTATTCAGTCCTGTGACGGGACAGAATTTGGTCGTGTGACTCGACCCCATATCCCCCCTATCCTCTTCGTATCTGCCTCCACCAAAATTCTCAGTGATACCTCTACGAGTTAGGAAGGATTCAGAAGTGGTTTCGCGTCGATCGGAGTTCGAGATCGCCGGTGGCAGTTTTTCTCGTGGTGGCGCGCTGATCTGTCCCAGATTGCTTCCCAGATATGGGATTGACTGATCCCGAATTTCTCCATACCTCCTCTCACATCTTCTGGAGCTGATTCTCCGAGTGTTCGTAGGATTTCGAGTCCTCTTCGCGTTGCCACTGGTCTCGCTTCGATCCGTTACTTTTGCTGATCGTGGCGGCGATTCTTGTGGGATCGTGCGAGCTGTCCTGAGCAGACCCGGCTCAGATCCAGAACTGACTTTCAGAGTCTGCCCCGCCTCATCCAGTTGAGATCCGTGCGACATCTTTGGAGTGCTCCTTCCTCTGGATGTCGCCAACGATCTCCCACAAACGGTGCCTCGATCCGACATCGGCAACTAATTTTTCATTAATTACTCGTGTCTCTGTGCAGTTCTGTGAGCACAGAACCAAAAGCTGAATCAAGTCGCTGCTGCGCCCAGATCTGAAAGGATCTGATCGCGCCCTTCGAAATGGATAAACTACATCCTGTCGCCGTCGTTCTCCAACAAACGGCGCTTCGATCGGGCATCAGATCTGGCCGTACCGGCCTCTGCAAGATTGCTGCGCAGGGTGACCAGCGCGGACAGAACCGGGTCGGTTTCCCCTCGGCGTACCCGATCGGCTCCAACTCGCGTGCCTCGCCTCCTGCGAGTGTGGCCCGTCAACCCGGGTTTCAGAAACCCCAAATTTTGCCATTGTAGCCCTATACCTCCCTGCGTGGAGTGGGCATTCAGTTCTGAAACTGTAATCTTATTGCGTATGTGTATTGGGGTTGTTCGGATTCGGCCGGGGTTTCTTCCCCACGCCTAGGCGTGGAGGTACGCGCTTCGATTCCTTTCTCACTTTGCTGATTTAGTATATTATCTATCATGCTGCGTTTGTGAGATTAGGACCGTTAGCTAGTTCCAAATCACCGTGAGTGTGAGTTGTGAGCGCCCATTCCTTAGCTCCAGTCGAGCACCGAGCTCGGACTGCACCACCCGAGGCGACTGTGGTTCCTTAACCGCTGCGATCCCCACGTTTCCCTCGCAAGGGACGATCGTCAGGCTAGCTAGAGTGCTGTTGAGAGACGTCTCCACCCAGAGAATACCACGGTGGTCAGCCGCCCGGCTTGCCTTTAGCGTGTTAGTGCTGGCCGCACTTCGAGTCCGTCGTACGTCTTAGCCCGGTCGTCATCCGTCCCGCATCATGGAGGGTCACTGAAGGAGTAGACTCTTAAGTCAACGAAAAACCACGTCCGCATCTGACGATGTACGGAGACCGTCCCACGTACTAGCACCGTCGCACGGTGACCACAGTCGGAAGGAAAACAGGACTGCAAATCATCCGGAGCAATCTTGAGCCTGCCGGTCTACCCTAGACGCCCCACAGGCTCTGACGGTCTAAGGCTGACCGTCACAGCCATCTGACGGCCCAACACAGGGGCGTCAGACCCTCAGTGCAAAAATGACTGTGACGCGCCTACGCTGGTGCGTCACAAGCCTGACGCACCCAGCTTGGTGCGTCACAAGGCACGAAGGAACAAACTGTGACGCATCCCACTCAGTGCGTCACAGACTATAACGGACCAACTCTGGTGCGTTACTCACACAGGGGCGTCACAAGGCTGTGACGAGCCAGTCCTGGTGCGTCACAGGCCTTGACCCCCAACGGTCAAAAACTAACGGTCGAAAACCAACGGTCAGATCGTCCCTGACGGTCCAACCCAGGCCCGTCACAGCGACGTGGCGGTCTATCGTGGGACCGTCACAGCCCACAGACCCCCAGTTGGCTAAAACAGGTCTGTGATGCGCCCACCCGGGTGCGCCACACTGGGTGACGGTCACTGGAAGGACCGTCACACCGACCCTATGGCGAAATGACGTGAAACGCCCAAAAATTCCAACCACGCCCCCATGCCTCCATAGGAGAGGGGGAAAATCAAAGGGGAAGACCCCTGGGGACCCCTAGCATGCTACTAAGCCATCAAAACGCGAAATCATGGCCTAAAATCATAGATCGGGCGAACTCTCCCAAAATCATGATTTTGCCTTAACCCGCTCAAAAACACCCCTCTTGGCTCCCATTAGGCCTACAAATCGCAGGGAATGACGGGATGAGCATAGGGATTTGTCCCCCAACCTCAATGGAGCGAAAGCTCCGCCGAATCGTTGCCAAAATCAAGGAAGACGCTTTTAGAACCCTCGTCCCTTCACGATTCCCCACAAATTTTACGCCGCCACGATCGCCTCGCCGTCACCCACGTCGTCACGCCGTCGCCCCGCGCCGTCTGCAGCCGGAGGGGACGCTGCCGCGGTCGAATGGGAGAGAGAGAGGGAGAGGGGTGGTTCTCACGGTGGGGGAGGAAGGAAAGAGGAAGAAGAAGAAGAAAAGGTGGGGGAGAGAGAAAAGGGGTTGGGTATTTATAGAAAATCCGAAAATTCTAGAAAATAGCGAAAAAATAAAATTTACATTGATCCTCGAAACCCACCGATCGCAACGGTACCACCCGTGCCTAGGTGAACGACCCGGTTCACCCGCAACGAGGTTCTGAAGGAATTGCCGAAACACACACCGAAAATCGGAAAACACACGCGGAAAAGCCGCGGACGCACTCCGGGCCTCTGAAACAACCCCGGATCGCGCCGATCCGAACACGAAAGATGTCCGAAATGAAATTTTAGACACAACGGAGCCAGACTGATGTAACATAACTTCGGACCTAATGCAAGCAAGCACATTCACATTCAAAATGGGCCTAGTTGGGCCACCGCTCTATCGTCACTCACTCAAGCCCGGGGTGACTTGGCAATGCCAAGGGGAGGATGTGGGGTTGGGCCCTTGCTGGTAGAGGGCCAGCAAGGCCAAGAATTGATTCCCAATGGGTGGGGATGCCCAAGTCAAGGGGGCCGACAAAGTGCCAACGGCACCGGTTACAATATTCCCACGGTGATCACTCAAGTTTATGGGGCTTGAGGATCGGGCTCTCACTCGCATAACCAGCGGAATTAAGAACTAATATTGAAAGACAAGCACTAATTGGAGTGAAGGTTTGAGCACTTACTCGACCGGTTTGAAGAAACCGGTCCCGGTCGGAGACGAGGGCGAGCGGGGAGGCGAGTGGATCCGCACACGCCGCGGCGGTGTCGCTTGACCTGCCCCAAACAAATTTACACCACTACACCTCTCGCAGGAGGGGGAACTTGGGGTGGGGGTTAATGATATTACATCAATACTACCTCCACGCAGGGAGGGGCCTTCAGCCGGTCAAGCGGGGTGGGGAAACCAAAGCAAAGAACGAGGAACAAGGGTGGACGCCGAATCGGTCTGCTGTCTGCGAACCAGGACAGAGGGTCGGTGTTGCTATTGTAGATCTTGGTCAGGAATTTTTCTGATGACGACACCAGTGGCAAAATCTTCGTAACAGGAAGGGGAATGCCTCAGAATTTTTATAATTTCTTCTGGAGTCACTGCAGGTCGGGGCAGAAGCTTGAACAGGGCCTCTATTTCTCGGACTAGCAGGGGCAGGTCACCAACAGTAGGATGCAGAGGCTGTCCTAGCCTCTCCCGAACTCCAAATTTGATGCCTCAGCGCCGTTAGAACCGTGGGTGAGTCCTCTTTGCAGTAAAAGAAACGGGGATGCCAGAAGAGAACGGAGACGATCTGTGGAGCCAGAAGTGTGAGGAGGTGTCGATGCAGACTGGGGAAGGCAGAGCCGTGCGACCGTGGAAGAAAATTGGTAACTTCTGTTCCCGGATGCTGAATGGGCTTCCGCTTCTTGATTCTGAAAGTAGACAGGCCGATGAAGAACTTTGAAGAAGGACTTGAGGACTGATTCCTTCGGGGCTGGTCGTGGCAGAGCTTATAAGCCGGCTCAGGTCCTCAGCCGAGGCAGAACCGCGCAGCTGTGGGAGAATGGACTTCCTGGACGACTCGGGGATCGGAAGAAGACGAAACCACTTCGGTTGCGAAGGCGACTGGCAGACGCTTCCGACGATGGCTCTTGGGTCTTCAGACTCGTTCGGAGGAGGTCGTGGTGGACGCTACAAGTTGCTGGTCTGCTGTAGATCTTCAGTTGAGAGCTGTAGGTTGATGATGATGGGGGGGAATGGGATATATGGGAGGGGAAATGGGGGTGGATGAGTGTGGGGAAAGTCCGGGATGTGAGGGGGTCTAGGAGGGGGTGTTCTAAGGTGGGGGAAGGGAAGAATGGGGTCTGGAAGGGGGTCTAACAGGTGGTGGGAGGAGGAGCTACGAATTTGGGAAGGTGGGTGAGAGGAGAAGGTGAGGGGGGGCACAAGTGAGTGGAGGGAAGGGTGGATTTCAAATTTGAAATGGCATTGGAAGTTGTGGGGTTGTGTGGGGAAGGGGTTGATTGTGTTGGAATGGGGAAAGTGGTGTTGGAATGGTGAGGGATCTCCTTGGGACTAGGGGGTGGAGTAATGGAGGCCATGGGGAAGTGGAGGGCTTTAATGATGGTAGGTGGGGGTTGAGGTGGTTGGGAAGGGAGGAGAGAGAAGAAAATTCGAAATTGGGTGATGAGGAGAGAGAAAATGGAGTGAAAAAGAGGGATTAAGAGAGGGAAGGGTGGGGAATCTCTCCCCTAGGGTTTCTCACCCAAAAAATGTTGGAATCACTCCACTAAACTAAGCTTTGGACTCTCAAATGGCAATTTTTTCATTGATTGATTCATTAAGTTGAAATGGGGGGAATGTGGTCCTATATATAGAAAACCCACATTTCTACAAAAGTCCCTTACAAAAGACTCAATAACAAATAACCGAAGGGGTAGGGGGGCTCATGGGCCAAGCCCGAAGAATTGGGCCCAATAGCACATTACACAATCTAATGACACTCAAACTTAGGAAAATAAATGCAAGACCTAGGAACATGACTCAAATAAAAGGGAAAATACATCAAATGACTCAAATAAAATTACATAAGACTCATAATTAAATGACTAAACCATGCCGGATGCAACCGGGGTGAGGAGACGAATGGTAAACGTGGGCATGGGAGGTGATGTCCCCATCATACTCCCGGGGTGTAGAGAACTCGACTCTGTCGAGTAAGTGTCCTTCCCTCCTTGGAGGGTGTAGAAGTGGTACCGCCCTCAAGTCTCCCGAATGAGACCGATCCATCCACCTGCCGAGATAGCGCTCATATACCTTGCTCCGAGTGGTAGTGACTTGTTCATCCAATATTTGTTCAATTTGTTCATGCTGGGCTCTCTTGGCTGGTGGTTTATCATCATGGGTGGGTGCTCTCTCAAGGGAAGAAGTAGGCTCAATCTCCTCACTAGGTACCATCGTGGGTCCCTTATATGTTACTAGGTCGGCAACATTGAATGTGGGACTTATTCCATACTCCTCATGGAGATCTAACTCGTTGGCATTTGCACCTATGCGCCTCAAGACCTGGAAGGGACCAGCCCCACGTGGCCTCAGTTTAGAGTTGGCTCCCGGGGAGAGCCTCTCCATCCTTACCATCACAAGGTCACCCACTTGGAATTCTTGGTGATGCCGATGAGAGTCGGCCAGCCTTTTATAAGCCTCATTCTTTTTGCTGATGTGCTTGCAAAGGTTTTCATGCAATTTTGTGAATGCTATCCTTTTAGTGGTTATGGGTGGACCTGGACAACCATAGATGGACCTATCCTGCCATGATGCCAGATGGACCATGATGAACCTTGGTGGGCCGGTGCAACCATTTGTGGACTTATCATGCAATGCTGTCATGTAGACTTTGGTGGGCCTAGGTGGGCCGGGACAACCGTAGGTGAACCTATCATGTAAAGTGGTGATGAATGTGGGGGGGCCCGGACATCCGTAGATGCTTTTGACATGCTTAAGATCCATGATGAATGAAGGAGGACCATGACATCCGAATGTGGCCCACTCATGCTTTCTACTTGACATGTGAGTGATATGAATGAATGGACCCAACATAGTGTTCATGCCAAGGGGTGTGGAAAGCCTAGACACATGCATGCTTTTCCCAAAAGTGACTTCCATGTGTATAGGTGTGGGACAACCTTTGAACTCCCATTGGAAAGGATCAAATGGATCTAAGAAGGTGGTCATCATGGGGTGGGGCACCACCTTATTCCCTAGGGATATATGGTCCAAGGTTATGGCTCCCAAGGTGCAGCCCGGGTCATGGATGAGGTGGGTTTGGCCCAATATGGTGAGTGAGGGTAGGACAGGGTGGGTGGTTGGTAAGATGGTTGGGTCATATGAGTCCCTTGACTCCCATTGGAAGGGATCATATGGATCGTAAAATAGGTCACTTAGGGGGAGGAACTCCATGTCCTCAAGATCCTTAAAAGGTGTTAAGTCATCCTTCCCTATGATAGTTGGGCCAATGTTCTTGACAAGTGGGTCGGCCATGAGTGGAGAGCTTGGCTTTCTACCCGAGATAAGAAGCTCTAAATCGAGGAGAAGGTTGGGCTCATCCGGTGTAGGGAGGAATAGAAGGAGGTCGCTAGTGTAGCAACCATTGGTGCAAACCGAGGTGATAGACCCAATGCATAGGTGTAGGAGGCTAAGGCTCCTAGGTTGTTCGGCCATAGGAGTCAACATGCTAGTGAACTCAATTTGCCATGCTAAGCCCCTAAGAAAATCCTCTAAGATCTCCACTTGATAGGATGCTTGGATTGTGGTGTTATAGGAGAAGATGGGCACTAGGGGAAAATTGTTCTATGGGAGGGCAAACATTGGTCGAGGTCTCTCTAATTAGGCTCTTCCTTAGCCACCTAACAAGGGACTCTTCTAAGATGAATTCGGTCTTATCTAGAGGGGGTGGTGTAGGGTGAAGATCCTTGTGCGAGGCTTCCTCTTCAATTGGGACATGGGTGCTCTCTATGGAGGGGATAGATTCCCGAGGGATATTTGTCTTCATGTGGCAAAACGGGTGGACTACTTCTTCCAAAACTAAGGGAGTGGGAAGGCTCTTTGATGGTGGGGTGATGATGGCCGGAGTATGGTGCACCCGGGGTGGTGAACGAGGGTGGGATTCCCGCGGGTGGGAGAATAAAATGTTGTTGAATTTAAAGGTTCCCGAAAGGTGTGGCGGACGCACAAGGCAAGTCCGACGTGTTGGGTCGATGTTGGCATTCCTTTCATCTAACCATTTCTTACCTAGGATTATACATGGACCTGCCAATGTTCCCTTTTGACACCAAGCCCCATCCAAATACTTAATCTTCCCGAACCATTTATGGAATTCAATAAAGACTTGGTCTCCATTGTGCACAATTTGTCCGGTCCTACTAAGAGAGGTAACGATATCAGGGGACACCCAATTTTCAGATTCTAGGTCAATGAAATCAATTTCTACGGGCTTTCCATTAGGTAAGCATGCATGGGATATGATTGGGAGAGGAGCCATGTGACCCAAGACTCAATGTTAACAATGATGGGTTGACAATGCACGGTTCGGACAAGAATGCAAGCATGCCCTAGGACTTGACTTGTAGAGACAAGTCAAAGACTTGCTCTGATACCAGTTGATGTGACACAACTTCGGACCTAATGCAAGCAAGCACATTCATATTCAAAATGGGCCTAGTTGGGCCACCGCTCTATCGTCACTCACTCAAGCCCGGGGTGACTTGGCAATGCCAAGGGGAGGATGTGGGGTTGGGCCCTTGCTGGTAGAGGGCCAGCAAGGCCAAGAATTGATTCCCAATGGGTGGGGATGCCCAAGTCAAGGGGGCTGACAAAGTGCCAACGGCACCGGTTACAATATTCCCACGGTGATCACTCAAGTTTATGGGGCTTGAGGATCGGGCTCTCACTCGCATAACCAGCGGAATTAAGAACTAATATTGAAAGACAAGCACTAATTGGAGTGAAGGTTTGAGCACTTACTCGATCGGTTTGAAGAAACCGGTCCCGGTCGGAGACGAGGGCGAGCGGGGAGGCGAGTGGATCCGCACACGCCGCGGCGGTATCGCTTGACCTGCCCCAAACAAATTTACACCACTACACCTCTCGCAGGAGGGGGAAATTGGGGTGGGGGTTAATGATATTACATCAATACTACCTCCACGCAGGGAGGGGCCTTCATCCGGCCAAGCGGGGTGGGGAAACCAAAGCAAAGAACGAGGAACAAGGGTGGACGTCGAATCTGCCTGCTGTCTGCGAACCAGGATAGAGGGTCGGTGTTGCTGTTGTATATCTTGCTCAGGAATTTTACTGATGGCGACACCAGTGGCGAAATCTTCGTAACAGGAAGGGGAATGCCTCAGAATTTTTGTAATTTCTTCTGGAGTCGCTGCAGGTCGGGGCAGAAGCTTGAACAGGGCCTCTGTTTCTCGGACTAGCAGGGGCAGGTCACCAATAGTAGGATGCAGAGGCTGTCCTGGCCGATCCCAAACTCCAAATTTGATGCCGTCAGCGCCGTTAGAACCGTGGGTGAGTCCTCTTTGCAGAAAAAGAAACAGGGACACCAGAAGAGAACGGAGACGATCTGTGGAGCCAGAAGAGTGAGGAGGTGTCGATGCAGACTGGGGAAGGCAGAGCCGTGCGACCGTGGAAGAAAATTGGTAACTTCTGTTGCCGGATGCTGAATGGGCTTCCGCTTCTTGATTCTGAAAGTAGACAGGCCGATGAAGAACTTTGAAGAAGGACTTGAGGACTGATTCCTTCGGGGCTGGTTGTGGCAGAGCTTATAAGCCGGCTCAGGTCCTCAGCCGAGGCAGAACCGCGCAGCTGTGGGAGAATGGACCTCCTGGACGACTAGGAGATCGGAAGAAGACGAAACCACTTCGGTTGCGAAGGCGACTGGCAGACGCTTCCGACGATGGCTCTTGGGTCTTCAGACTCATTCGGAGGAGGTCGTGGTGGCCGCTGCAAGTTGCTGGTCTGCTGTAGATCTTCAGTTGAGAGCTGTAGGTTGATGATGATGGGGGGGAATGGGATATATGGGAGGGGAAATGGGGGTGGATGAGTGTGGGGAAAGCCCGGGCTGTGAGGGGGTCTAGGAGGGGGTGTTCTAAGGTGGGGGAAGGGAAGAATGGGGTCTGAAAGGGGGTCTAACAGGTGGTGGGAGGAGGAGCTACGAATTTGGGAAGGTGGGTGAGAGGAGAAGGTGAGGGGGGGCACAAGTGAGTGGAGGGAAGGGTGGATTTCAAATTTGAAATGGCATTGGAAGTTGTGGGGTTGTGTGGGGAAGGGGTTGATTGTGTTGGAATGGGGAAAGTGGTGTTGGAATGGTGAGGGATCTCCTTGGGACTAGGGGGGTGGACTAATGGAGGCCATGGGGAAGTGGAGGGCTTTAATGATGGTAGGTGGGGGTTGAGGTGGTTGGGAAGGGAGGAGAGAGAAGAAAATTCGAAATTGGGTGATGAGGAGAGAGAAAGTGGAGTGAAAAAGAGGGATTAGGAGAGGGAAGGGTGGGGAATCTCTCCCCTAGGGTTTCTCACCCAAAAAATATTGGAATCACTCCACTAAACTAAGCTTTGGACTCTCAAATGGTAATTTTTTCATTGATTGATTCATTAAGTTGAAATGGGGGGAATGTGGTCCTATATATAGGAAACCCACATTTCTACAAAAGTGCCTTACAAAAGACTCAATAACAAATAACCGAAGGGGTAGGGGGGGCTCATGGGCCAAGCCCGAAGAATTGGGCCCAATAGCACATTACACAATCTAATGACACTCAAACTTAGGAAAATAAATGCAAGACCTATGAACATGACTCAAATAAAAGGGAAAATACATCAAATGACTCAAATAAAATTACATAAGACTCAAAATTAAATGACTAAACCATGCCGGATGCAACCGGGGTGAGGAGACGAACGGTAAACGTGGGCATGGGAGGTGATGTCCCCATCACAGACACTCCGAGAAACCAGATCCAGGACCCCGAAAAAGGATCCGAAAGGTCCAAGATATTACACATGGCCTACTGAATCGCTAGGCGAAGCCAAATCCTGCACTTGTCATTCTGCCACCGAATGGCAAAGCCCCATTGATTGCCAACTCATGCCGCAAATGTGAGGTATCGGTGGCATCTGCAGCCCGCACTCTACGTTCACGCGGCCAGTCCTCTCAATGTCCTACTAGCCCCCTCCACTCCAATCTAGAGATGGCACAACGGCTAAGGTGTTAGGAGGAGGTCGAGCACGAGCTCGAGGGGAAGATCCGCTACCGGGATGACATCATGCAGACCATGCAGACGAGGTTGCTTGATGACGACATCAACTTCCATGCCTCCTTCTTCCGAGAAATTATGGAGGCACCAGTCCCCCTAAAGCTGTAGCTGCCAACATTCACTCCATACGACGGCACCATCGATCCCACCAACCACATGCATAGCTTTGAGTCTAACCTAGTCTTCCACCGGACCTCAGAAGATGTCAAGTGTTTGGCGTTCGCCACCACACCGAGGAAAAATGCTTGGACGTGGTTCGAATCGCTCCTTGCTAGGTCTATTATCTCCTTCCAGCAGATGAAAAGGATATTCAAAGAGAATTTCCTCAGTAATAAAAAAGAGGTTAGATCCGTCATTAACCTCCTTGCCATCAAACAAGGCTGCGAAGAACCCTTATGGGACGTCATTGTTCACTGTTGTAAGGAGGCACTCCGCATCCCCCTCCTCGATGTCAACATCGCCACCACCGCACTGACACAAGGTGCTCGGAATGTCATCCTCCGGAGGACTCTCGGAGTCAAGTCCCCCGCCCCACTGATGGAACTCCTCACCCTAGCTCAGAAGCACGATAGCTGTGTGGAGAGCGCAACAGCATTAGGCATAACGATTGGAGCCGATCACACCCCGATCGGAAGTGCTCACCTGAGTTTCCCCATCAAGATCGAGACAGGTGGGACCGTCGAGATCGGGACGTGCCAAGAAGGAGGACACCCTTCAAGCACTACACTCCCCTGACTGCTAATCCCGAGTAGATCCTTAAGGAGATCCATGGGGCACCATACCTATGCTAGCCCAAGAGGATGAAGTTTGATCCTCGAACGAGGAACTAGAAGAAATATTGTTTCTTCCACTGTGACTATGGCCATGACATCACGGAGTGCGTCCAACTCAAGGACGCCCTCAAGGACTTGGTCTACCGACGACTCTTTGATAAATTCATCACCAAAGCTGCTAAGCGATAGCACCAGAGGGCCGGCACTCCTCCCCCCATCGACAACTAACCTAACATATGAGAGATTATGATGATCTCCAGTGGGCCGATGTCGGGAGGGGACATCTCTAACAAGCATCGGGCCTAAGTGTGCCGTGTAAACCAAGTCAAGCTGGACGACTCTAGCCGCCGCGACTCACCTGCAAGGATCCTTACCCAGGATCATCTTAAATAGCCCATCGTCTTCTCAAACGAGGACTTAGTAGGCATGACTACTCTCTACTCCAACGCTCTAGTTGTTTCTTCCATGATTAACCAATGTACTATGCGTCGAATCTTAGTGGATAATGGAAGTGATCCCCATGTGATTTCTTACGACTGTCTCTTGCTGATGGACGTGGATCCTTCTCATCTTACACTACTTTACACTCCTCTCTTTGGCTTCTCTGGCTCCACCATTTACCTAGAAGGGCGGATCTCCCTACCGATCACTTTAGGGACCGCCCCAATGCAGATGACCTGTAATGACCTATGATCCGGATACCAGGAAATATCGATACCATTCGAATCCTGGCCCTCCACCCATGAGCCGGAGGGCTCAAAAGGGTTATTTAGGTGTGTAGAGGTACATTGAAATTAAAATAATGCAAACAATAACTATAGAATTAACTGTTTAAATAATAGAAAATAAATTGTATTTTTAATTAATAAACTAACTACAGAGTCCAGTCCATAAAGTACAGTCTACAGGGAAAAGAAATGTACTCAAGCGTCGGGTATGCCCCCGGCGCCGGCAAGCTGGCAACTACGAACCTCCGTGCTGCACCTCCGAACCTCGAGAAGGAACTGCTACACCTGAAAAGAAAGGGGTGAGCCTCATCTCATTAGCTCAGTAGGGGTCCCGCAGATCCCCACCACTAAAACAATGGCGATAAATAACATCGATAATAGCAATAACAATAACAACATCAGTGGTAACAAGAGTAGCAATAATAATAATAACAACGGGAGTAATATCCATAGCAAGAACAGTAACGGCGGCAATCGATGGGACCACGGCTCTCTAAGCTACTCCTAGCGGCAACGGAGAGGAAACCCCAACCTCGTAGTCAGGACCGTTGAACCACCGGTAAAACCATGGCTATGCTATAGAGGGAAAGCCACTGCATCCCTGTCGCGAAGGCTCGTCCTCACAGACAAAGGCCCAACTAAGACCACGCGGTCTAAGGGTATAATCACAACCTCACCGTCGTGAACCCTGCACTATCTACGGGTGAAATCTCGATAACTCTATCGGAACCCTAGACCTCAACGTTGGAAACGTACATAGAAATCACCCGAAGAACCATGTCCTCGCTAACGAAAAATCAAACCTCGAGTCATGAGAGTCACGTGTTGCGTGACAGGAGAACCTGTCCATTAGAAGTAAGGTCGGATGCATCCACTGATGACTTAGTCCGCGCCTCAGGTGTCTCCCTACTCGCCCCAGGTGGAAACTGAGACACTGTATAAGTAACCAATAACAAGGATCTAGTTAGGGTCGTGCTCGTCAGCACGCATCTGAAGTCCCAGACCACGTGTGCACACACTGACTGATTGCACTACGTCAGGCCCTCTAACTGGTTTTCCTCTAGGCCCGGACTCGAGCCTCCAGAGTGGGAGGCCCTACGGAAACCAGCCTCAAACCGTCTCTCCCAGGTCTAGCTCTCCACCTCTCCCAGGTGGGTCGGCACACTCGTGCCCAGGCAAGCTACAACTAGTGGGAAAGCCACTCTACGTGAGAACTCTTAAAAGGAAACCACCGGAGTACTGACAGGCTACACACAAGCCCGTCGCAAGTAACTCGAAACACAGGGTGGCACAGTGTCACCAAACTTAGGACTACTAGCTAGACTCGCTAATCCAACTGCCATAGAGTCACGCGACTCATCACAATGCCGTTGTATCATACGACACTATGCCGTCAAATTATCCTAGTCCGAGAGTCCAAAACCATGGTCAAAAGAATTCATAAGGTGGCTCCAACCGCCGGGTTCATTCCCTATCTAAGGGAGACTAGAAAAGCCCCCATCCCTTGGCTGGGTCACGGGACTCACAGTCATTGGCCATACTTATGGCACACACGGAAATCGCTTTCTGAAGAAGCTAAAACTGTGTGGGGACAGCCCTCCGCACCTACACCGGCGCACGGTGACTCGAATTAGTACAACGAAGAAGCCCGGAACGCATGGGGTCACTCAGACCCTCTAAACCACACGGGCACCCAAAAACATGAATCTGGTCCCCACGGGGTGTCTGGGGCATCCACAAGACCAAAGGTCGACCAAAGGGTTACAACCGGGTTGACTGGAGGCCAAAACAGGTGAGGGGGCTGCATTTCGGTCGACCTGCCTACAGGGGTCGGTTGACCAGATCCGCAAGGTCGGTCGACTGGCCCGCAGCCAGGTGAAGTTCAGGACCAAGTTGGGTCGGTCGACCGAACTAGGTAGTTCACCCATCCCGTGGCGAACGCCAACCGGTCGACCGAACCCACTGGGTCGGTCGACGAATTCCGACGACGCACAGATTGAACCCCATTTGAGGGGCTTCAAACCATGCCCCAATCACCCCGGGTGATGGAGAAAACAAGGGGAAACCATTCCCAACCCTCTAGACCACCGAGAGGCGTCATTCAAACCATAAAAATACGATTAAAACGACGAATCCGTCGCTCACCCCAAAATCAAGTATTTTAACCCCAGCATGAAATAAACCACCCTCGACCTCACCTCGGCCTACACACCGTGGGAAATGGAAAGGAAGGGCCAAGGATCCATCCTCCTACCTCCACCGATGATTTCCCACACCAAAGATGCCGATTCCACACGAAAATGAGCCTCAAACCGCCGCCGAGCTCGCAAACTCGCGAAGGAAGTACGCCGTGCCACCACCTCGTTCCTCGCTCCATCCTCGCCGCTCGCCACCCCCGCGTCACCTCCGCCTCACCCGCCTCCAACTCCGTCGGCTGCTCGGAGAAGAGAGGGAGAGAAAGAGAGAAATGAGAGGAGAGAGGGAGAGAGTGAGAGGGGGTGGGGGTTGTTTATATAGAAAATAATTTAGGATTTAAAAATTCAAAAAATAAGAAAAATGGGAGAAAAAATCACCCCCATGATCCTCGAAAAATGCACAACGTGCTTGTAACATCCCGGAGTCCGAAATCACAATGGTTCACCCTACACGGGGATCCGAAGGCCCGATAGTCAAATATTCGATTTAATCACAAAACTCGATTCGGGACTCACGAAAGCTCTCCAAAACCCACAGATTCTGATTCGAAAAATCCTGGGTGTTACATGACCTTTTTGGTCGACTTCACCATCGTGAGGGGAATGTCTAGATACAACGCCATCATTAGCCGAGGTATCCTAGATGTGTTGAAAGGAGTGCCCTCATCTTACCACCAAAAGTTGAAGTTCCCCACTCCTCAAGGAGTGGGAGAAGTCCGAGGTGACCAGAGGGAATCCCGATGGTGCTATTTAATCTCCAACAAAAAGATCACCTCCTGAGAAGAAGCCCAAGATAGATAAGCCTGGACCTAGCGAAAGTACACTGGCTGAAGACCTCTTCCCCATCCAGGTCGGTGAGGACCTCAGGTGCTCCCTGCAGAATGGCTCGCTCTTGTCTGAGGAGGAGAAGAAGGCATACCAGTGCTTCCTGGAGGCTCACTAGGACGTATTTGCTTGGTCTTGGGATGAGCTCATCGGCATCCCTCCTGAGGTAATTACCCATCAGGTTTAATTGGATCCACACTGTTACCCGGTACAACAGTGACGACGCCGTTGTAACCTAGAGGGACAGACGATCATTCGAGAATAAGTGAATGAGAAGTTGCGCTCAGGGCTACTAAGGCCCACTCAATTCCCAGACGGGGTCTCAAACGTGATCTTGGTTCCCAAGACCAATGGGAAGTGGCGGATGTGTGTCGACTACACCGATCTTAACAAAGCCACACCAAAAGATAGCTTCCCCATGCCACGTGACATCTTGGCACAAATTCTCAACATTTTGGATGTGTACTCTAGGTACCACCAGATCAGTATGCACAAGTCCGACCAGGACAAAATCACCTTTGTCACTGACCCGGCCCAACCTGTATTGCTACACCAGAATGTCGTTCAGGTTAAAGAATGCAAGGGCATCCTACCAACGCCTAGTCAACCATATGTTTGATTCTCAAATTGGCCACAACATTGAGGTCTACATTGACGATATGCTCGTCAAGACTTAACACGTCACTGTTGACACCCATTTTTAGCCTACAAGTTGAGCTATTCTCTTATTCATTTTTATGATGTCCCGAATTATCCATCGCTTTTAGAGTCTTTCTTGACACATTATGAGCTCATTTCTATTCATTTTTCTGGCCCATTAAGCCCTGGAGGCCATTTTCCATGAATTATCATTTTTTTGGCCAATTTTCCTGATCACGATCAGTCAACCGACCGCATTCATCAGGTCGCGATCGATCGACTGACTGTGTTCTCGGAAGAGTCCTACTCCAGTCCGACCTCTATCTTCTTCAGCTGAGGGTGCCCTAGAGTCCTTGTTTCGAGATCCTTCTCCGAGACTTTCGGTACAGATCACCTCCTATCTATCTTAGGGAGGTTATCCCACCATTTTTCCACGGATTTATCAATCTAAAACTCCTTTTTTCTGGGATTATCTCCTAACTTCGACCTCTATAAATAGCCTCCTAGGGTAAAGGGCACCGAGAGAGGGCGATTCTAGGGGCGAAGCCATGCTGCACTATCGACTCTTTACTTTAACCCCAGCTAACCAGGGAAGCATCAAACACTCTTCTTTCTTCTAGAGCTCCTCATTATTCCTTTCTCTTACTTGCACTCTTCTTTCTATTATCATTTATTGCATGCACTTTGCTACAATGTTCCATCTATGTCTCTACTGCATTTTTCTCTACATTACACCACACACACATAACTACTCTTTCTTCCCTAAACAGGGGTTGCAAACTCAACCTCCCAGGTATCATCCCCTTCCTTTTGCATGTTCATATTTCTTAAGGGATAGATGTTATACTCCACATAGTTCTAATCGAGTTTTTACTTTTGTTGACTTTGTTTCGTAGGTACAGGCAGGCATAGACATGAGGCCCTTACTTTCTGGCCAACTGGAAAGCTCTGAAGAGGCTAAATTCTCCATCTTTCGCATCTTGTTCTGAACGCGATGGCACCAGGGGCCGCGTTCATTAAGTCATGGTCACTACAATGACCATGTTCTCAGCCAGAACCCTTTAAGGTCTTTTCTGGTTCTTTCTTCCTATTTCTAAGGCACACAACATAGCTCTTAAGTGTTTTTACCCTTATTTGTGTTGTTGATCTTTGGTGGTGATCACGGTCACATTTTCTTTAGTTATTTACCACATGCCCCCTATTTGTTCCATAGTTTTCGTAGGACGTATTTCTTGTCTACAGCCACCAACCACCTGGAGGACCTGGCAGAGACGTTTGCCATGCTGCACCAGTTCAACATGAAGCTTAACCCGAACAAGTGTGCATTCAGAGTTTGGTCAGGCAAGTTCCTCGGCTTCTTAGTTACTTATCGAGGGATTAAGGCAAACCCAGATCAAATCAAGGTTGTGTTGGAAATGAAGTGTCCTGAGCGAGTGCACGACGTCTAGTGCCTCACTGGCCATGTCATCGCACGCAGTCGATTCCTATCCTGAGCAGCCAACCGTTGCCTCCTGTTCTTCAGGCTGATCAAGTAGGCCAACAGATCGCTAGAAAAGAGAGAATATATCGAGTGGAGTCAGGAGTGCGACCATGCCTTTGAAGAATTCAAAAGGTACCTCTCCTCACCTCTCATCCTCTCCAAGCCTTAACTTGGCTAGCAACTATTGCTATACTTGTTTGTGGCATCGAGCATGCTCAGTGCTGTGCTCACCTAGGAAGATGACAAAACCATAAAGCCAGTCTACTGTATCAGCAAGGCCCTCTGGGGGAGCAGAATTCAGATATTGGCAGGTAGAGAAGTTTGCCGCTCTGGTTACGGTCGCATGAAAGCTATGACCATACCTGCTTTCCCACTCCACCGTGGTCCCAACGGATTGCCAAGTTCCCTAGAACCCTGATGCGTCATGGATGTTGGTCAAATGGTCCATCAAGTTGGGATAGTTCGACATCTGCTTCCATCCAAGAATCACCATCAAAGCCTAGATGTTAGCTAATTTCATCACCTAATGCATGCTTCTTGACAAGAGCGAGGATGCATCATTGTCAGCATCCACATGGGAATTGACATTGACGGGTCCTTATGTTTAAGTGGTAGTGGAGCGGTCTTGGTCCTCTCTTCGCCGGAAGGGTTCAAGCTCCAATAGGCCTTATGCTTCAACTTCCTAACCACAAACAACGTGACCGAGTATGAAGCCCTCCTCTCCGACATCCGTATGGCCAAACACCTCGGGGTCCTCCACCTTCGCGCCTTCAGCATCTCTCTACTGGCTGCCAATCAGGTCAAGGGGGAATACGAAGCCTGAGAACTATCCATGTCTCGCTATCTCTAGAAAATCAAGGAGGTCACTTCAGATCTTGAGTGTTTCAAGATAGTACATATCCCAAGGGTGGAGAACGCTCGAGCAGACGCCCTATCGCGTCTTACTTCATCAACAACACTGAAAAGCTCTCGGTCAATATTGATCGAAGAACTCCAGTAGCTGAGTATCAGCGATCTAGAGCCTCAAGTCAATGCTAACTACGAGCTATCTTGGATGGACCCCTTCTTGGACTACCTAGGCGGACATCAACTCCTTGAGGATCGCTCGGAAGCAAGATGAGTAAGGACCTGGGCAGCTCATTTCACAATCATGGAAGGATGCCTCTTCAGTTGTTCGCACTTCATGCCTCTCCTTAAGTGCGTGTTCCCCACTGAAGTCGAGCAGGCTATATGCAAAGTCTATGAAGGGCTCTACGACAGTCATGTCGGGGGACAAGCACTCGCGAGCAGCCAACTCAACTAGGGATACTGGTGGCCAACCTTGCAAAAAGATTGTCCCAATTACGTTCGAAGTTGTGATCGATTTCAAAGGTTTGGGCATCTCTATAACCAACATGTGACCCAGCTCCACACCCTCATGGAGCCTCACCCGTTCGCCCGATGGGGGGTGGACATCCTCAATCCCTTCCTAGAAGCTCAAGGGCAAAAGAAATTCTTGATTGTCGCCATCGATTACCTCACCAAGTGGGTCGAGGTGGAACCACTCACCAAAATCACGGGGGAGGCATCCTGGAAGTTCATCTTACGCAATATTATCTGTCGTTTTTGGATTCCACGCATCCTCACCACCTACAATGCCAGACAGCTTGACACCACTTTCTTCCAAGAAAAGTGCTCGAAGTTGGGGATTTGGAACCACTATACATCAGTAGGACACCCTTAGGCCAACAGTTTGGTAGAGAATGCCAACCAAACATTCCTCTACGGCATCAAGACTTACTTGCAGCAAGCCGACAAATCATAGGTGGATGCGGTACCTAGTGTTCTATGGGCATACTGCATCACTGCTCAGGCAGCCATGGGGGAAACTACCTTCCACCTTGCGTACAAGGGTGAGATTGTGATTCCAGTGGAGATCTCTAACCCAACACTCAGAGTCGGTTAGTTCGATGAAGTGCGCAACAATCAAGCACTATGAGAGAACCTGGACTTGCTAGCCGAAGATAGTGTGCAAGTCCAAACCCGACTGGTCACTTACCAGCAACGACTAAAGACCTTCTCAGCATGTCTCTACAGATTCCTCCCGACCATTGAGCACTCTCACTACTTGGGAGTGGAGAGCCGCATAGTATGGATGGGAAAATTCGCCAAACCCATTGTGGCCCATTATCAATTGGCCCACAGTCCAAGAATGTTGTCAAACAAGACCCACTTGGGATTGGCCCAACCCACGACCACGCACTCCATGTTCATGCGCACTCTATACGCCTTGAGGCTCTCAAACGGGTGGCTGTTATAGCCATAATCTCATATGTTACCCCAACAAGCGACGGGTCTCCACCCGCATAGTTGGGACACTCGCCATAATGTCACCTTTCCAACTCTCAGAAAGGGGATGAGAGGATAGCGGACGATCCCATGATCGGACAGTCCATTACTCTACTAATCACGACTCCTCTTAGTCAGGAAACAGACGCGTGCAAGGTAAACCCTATAAATAAGACCCAAGACGAACAACCGGAGGTACGCAATCAGCTTACAGAGAAACCCCATACTCCATAGCACTTATTTCCTCTTTCGAGCACTCCTCTCCCTATCCTAGCACTCCTCCTTACATTCTCCATCCCTTTTTCCCTTGCCTGTGCACCTCACTGACTTAAGTATTAGAGGGTTATCCCTTGGGAACTCACTCAGGACTCCTTTTGACGTGTTTGCTCAGTTGTTGCAGGTTTTCTCAGGATAGTTGATCTCTCTCCCAATCAAGAAATTGTAAAATTGTGGTCTGAGATTCAAGATACCACAATTTGACCTCTACAGTTCTTAATGGGCCCAGGCAAGGGGTCTGAGATTCGAGCTACCACAATTTAACCTCTACAGTTCTTAATGGGCCCAGGCGAGATTCCTCGCTCCTCACCATGTGTTTTGAATAGATGTTCAAATATTCTCCTTAGATGTTATGATTAGTAGAGGGTTCATTACTTTTTAAGAGAAAATCTCTAAAATTAAAATATTGAAATGATATAATTGTGACAACATAAAAAATCTCTTATTTAGAGAGAAAAACAGATCTTCCCTATTAAGACAAACTTAAAAAAAATAGCACCTAAATCATGAAGGAAAAAAGAATATGATGTAATAGTTGACATGTGAGGAGAATCGGGTTTTTCTTTTTGAAAATATTCATTCCACAACCCTGTCGATCGGGACGAGAATGAGAGAAAAGCCATCTTCGTCATATCAAAGAATTAGAAGAAAGGAACCCATTGTTATCATGATCCAGAATCCATGAGATCAGATACGAATCCTCTAATATCAAGACTAAAGATCTCCAAAGTTTACTGCATGGACATTGTCCTCTGAGCAAGATTCTGACTTTGAATCATTAAGCATGCCGTTACAAGAAAGGAGGTGGAGCAAAATCCGCTTATTTGTTATACTCTATGTAATGTCTCGGACCTTTCGAATCCTTCATCGTGGGTCCCGGATCTGGTTTCTCGGAGTGTCTAGCTCTGCTGTGTCTGAAATTTTATTTCGGACATCTTTCGTGTTCGGATCGGCGCGATCCGGAGTTGTTTCTGAGACTCGGAGTGCGTCCGCGGCTTTTCCGTGTGTATTTTTCGATTTCCGTGTGTGGGTTTTGGCAGATCCTTCGGAACCTCGTTGCGGGTGAACCGGGTCGTTCACCAACCCGCGAATGGTACCGTTGCGATCAGCACGTCGAGAGGATCGAGGAGGTGTATTTTTCTTTTTTTTGAGATTTTTCTGATTTTCTGGATTTTCTATAAATACCCAACCCCTTTTCTTTTTCTTTTCCACTTTTTCTTCTTCTTCTTCTTTTTCTTCCTCCTTCAACCATGGAGAGCGCCCTCTCCACCGCGGCCGTGCTTCTTCCCCGGGCGACCGAGACGCGGCCTCCTTCACTCCGGCAACGGCGTGGCGGCGGCGGTCCCGGCGGTGTGCTTTTCGCGGCGAGAGGCGGGGCGTTCGTGGGTCTAAAAGCTTCTTCCTTGATTTCGGCGTCGATTCGGCGGAGCATTCGCTCCATTGAGGTAGGGGGACGGATCCTTATGCTCATCCCGTCGTTCCCCGTGATTTGTAGGCCGAATGGGAGCCGAGAGGGGCATTTTTGAGCGGGTTAGGGCAAAACCATGTTTTGGGGAGGGCTCACCCGATCTATGGATTTGAGCCGCGATTCGGCATTTTGATGGCCTAGAATCATGCTAGGGGTCCCCTGGGATCTTCCCCTTTGATTTCCCCCTCTCCGGTGGAGGCATGGGGGCGTGGTTTGAATTTTTGGGCGTTTCACGCCTTTCCGCCGTCGGGTGGGTGTGACGGTCCTTCCAGAGACCGTCACATGGTGTAACGCACCCAAGGAGGTGCGTTACACCCCCTGTTTAAGCCGTTGGGGTCTGTGGCTGTGACGGTTCCATGATAGACCGCCAGGGCATTGTGACGGTCCAGGGTTAGGCCGTCAGAGCCTTCTGACCGTTGGCTTTTTGACCGTTGATTCTTGACCGTTGGGGGGCTCAGGGCCTGTGACGCACTAGGCCTGGCGCGTCACAGCCCTGTAACGCCCTGGTGGGGGTGCGTCAGAGCGGCGGACCCAACCACCCTGACGCGCCCAGGTCGGGCCGTCAGGTGCTGTGACGGCCCGGGCGGGGCGCGTCACAGTCTGTTTTCACCGTTGCTCGTGACGACCCAGGGCTGGACCATCAGAGCCCTGTGACGGCCCAGTGTGGGTGCGTCACAGCCTGTGACGGCCCAGGAGGGGTGCGTCACAGTCTGTTTTCCCTTCTGGCTCGTGACGCTCCAGGGCTGGACCGTCAGAGCCCTGTGACGCGTTAGTGTAGGCACGTCACAGCCTGTGACGGCCCAGGGGTGGACCGTTAGGCTCCTCGCTGCACCAAGCGTGTGCGGTTCCGTTTCTTCGTCGATGGGTTCCGTGAGTCAGTCCTTACTTCCAGTGACCTGTCCACTAGTCGTAGCTTCCTGCGCACGCGGGTGTGGACCCGCCTGGGAGTGGTGGAGAGCGAGACCCAGTGAGAGGCGGTTTTTAGGTTGGTTACCGTAGGGCCCCTTGCCTTTGCCACCATAGTCTGGTGGGGGGGGGGGGGAACCAGCTAGAGGACCCAACCTAGAGCAGATGGTTTGTGTGTGCACACGTAGTTGGGGGCTTAGGACACGCGCTGACGAGCGTGACCCCAGCTAGTCCTTGTTGTGGTACTTGTTGTGTGTCTGAGTCTCACGCCCGGGGCGTCGTAGCTAGACACTTGTGACGTGGTATAAGACGTCAGGGGATGCTTCCGATCGTTCTTCTAGTGGGTAGTGCTCCTGTTCGCTGGTAGGTGTGGACTCGAGTTTTGTTGGACCGAGGTTCAGTAGTACGGTACTGTTAGAGGGCTTTTCCATTTATTTACTTTAGCTTGTTGGTTCTACAGTACTCCTGTTAGGTAGGGTTGCCTTCTGCTTTCTCGTTTTCCGTGCGAGGTAGGGATTCGCGGGATCCCTACTGGGCCAATGAAATGAGGCTCACCCCTGCTTTTCAGGTGAGGCAGGGTCTTCGAGAGGTGCAGCCGAGTTTCAGCATGATTCTTCTAGCCAGGGTTAGCCGCCAGTCTGCCAGAGCCGGGGGATGTCCCGTGTAGTTGTACGTCGGGGGATGCCCCGTGTTGTTGTACTTTTCTTTCTGTTGACTGTACTTTTATTGTGGACATGAGACTCTGTAGACCTTGTAGCAGTTTATTTATATTATTCTGTGCATTTTATTTTAGATTATTGTGCTATCTCTGCGGTTGTTTCAGCTTCTCTTGTACTCCCACACCATCCCTTTCTACCCTTCCGAGTCTTCGGGCTCGTGGGTTGGCGGACCGAGATTCGAGATGCGTCGGTTCCTTTTCGGCACTCGGATCCCGGGTCGTCACAGCTGGTATCAGAGCCTAGGTTACGGAGGTATATCAGAACTTGAAGTGAATTACGGTGGTCCAGAAGGTCCATGAATGTCCTATACAGTCGGCGACTGGCTTAGGGCCGCACGTGTTTTATTGATTTGTGGTTGTTCTCTTGATGCCAGGTGTGTTATGGCGCCACGGAGGAGGGCTCGTCCCCAGCAGGGAGAGTCTAGTGGTGGTCCAGAGGAGCAGAGCAGGGCTTCACTTTCTGAGGGTGTAGCTGGAGATGCGAGAGCTCCGGGGATGGACGATTTCTTCTGAGGTATGTTTGAGTATGCGTTTCAGCGGCAGCAGGGAGGCCAGCAGCAGGGCGGTGATGCTGGTGAGGGCCAGGCTCGTGGAGGTCATGGTCGTGTGCTGAAGGAGTTCTTGCTGTTCCAACCTCCTTCTTTCAATGGACAGCCAGATCTTGAGGTGGCCAGAGAGTGGCTGGATGATGTGCGGCGAATTTTTAGTGCGATGGAGTGTCCCGAGGAGGAGCAGGTAGCGTTGGCTACTCATCGTCTTCAGGGGGCGGCCCGTACTTAGTGGACGTCAGAGTGGGGTTCAGTGTTCCAGTCCCGTCCTCTTCGGCAGATTGCGTGGCAGGAGTTCGTCACGGCTTTCGAGCGTGCTTTCTGTCCATCCTTTGTCAGGTCGCAGAGGTTGCGTGAGTTTATAGAGCTAACTCAGGGTGACATGACGGTGATGCAGTACCATGCCAGGTTTATCGAGGTGGGCCGTTATGCTCCTCATATCATGGCAGATGAGGAGGTGAAGACCGATCAGTTTGTGGGTGGTCAGAGGCTAGAGTTGAGGCATCATCTTCTTGCGTCAGGTTTAACCACTTTGGATGCGGCATGTAAGGCGGCAGCGGCGCTGGAGAGAGATTTGCAGAAGGTTCGAGGGCAGGGCAGTGCTAGTCAGGTGCAGGCAGATTTTAGCCAGCCGACGGGGATGTAGCAGCAGAGTACCGTCCAGCTCTCAGCAGGTGGATCAGTGGCGACGTAGTCTGTGGCTCCTGTGCTAGGTTCATCCTTCAAGTCAAAGCTTAAGAAGTTGCTTAAAGAAGCTGGTTTTGGTAAGAGGCGTCAGGATCGTAAGGAGTCGAAGCAGGAGTCGTTGGGTAGTGTTCAGCAGCCGGTGGCTTTTCAGCGTCAGGGTTCGACGACCGGTTCATGGGGCGGTTGTCCTAGGTGCGGTGGTTCTCATCCGGGTAGACAGTGTTCAGCGCCCGTGATTTGCTTCACGTGCGACCAGCCAGGGCACATGGCACGTGACTTCCCGCAGAGACCGAGCCAGCCGCACGAGTTTCAGCAGCAGCAGCAGTTTCAGCCCCAGCAGTTATCATCACAGCCGCAACAGTACCAGCAGCATGGACAGTTTCCTCAGTTGTCACGGTCAGCCACTGTGGGGAGGCAGAGATCCCGAGGCAGGGTGACTCACATGACCAGGGCAGAGGCTGAAGCGTCGCATCTGGTGGAAGGTACTCGTTCGATTTTGGGTTGTGCGGCTCGTGTTTCGTTTGATTCAGGTGCTTCTCATTCGTTCGTCTCAGAGGATTTTGCTCAGAGTGTGGAGGACCCAGTGACCGAGGTGTCCTGTGACTTGGCGATGGAGTTGCCTACCGGTGACTTCATGATCATCCCGTACTGCTTTGAGAAGGTACCTGTGTGGGTGGAAGGGCGGAACTTGCCGGCTAGACTCTATGCGTTACCGCTTCAGGACTTCGATGTGATTTTGGGCATGGATTGGCTCGAGACTCATCATGCCTTGGTGGATTGCGGCTCAAAGAAGGTCTACTTCCGACAGCTTCGTGGACCCACTTTCTATTTCCAAGGTATTCGATCTTCCTCTTCTCGCTTGCTTATTTCGACTATCCGTGCACGTCGTTTGCTTGATGCGGGTTGTCAGGGCTTTCTCGCATCCATGGTTTTGAGTGATCGGCAGTGTCCTGAGGTGGAGGACATTCCTGTCATGTGCGAGTTTCCCGATGTTTTTCCCGAGGAGCTACCAGGCTTGCCACCGCAGCGAGAGATTGATTTCGTGATTGAGGTGGTGCCGGGTACGGCGCCTATGTCGAAGGCCCCTTATCGGATGGCGCCTGCGGAGTTGCGAGAGCTGAAGGCGCAGTTGCAGGAGTTGCTGGCCAAGGGGTATATTCGTCCTAGTTATTCCCCGTGGGGTGCGCCGGTGTTGTTCGTGAAGAAGAAGGATGGTAGTTTGAGGCTGTGCATCGACTACCATCAGTTGAACCAAGCGACTGTTAAGAACAAGTATCTGTTGCCTCGGATTGATGACTTGTTCGACTAGCTTCAGTCGGCTCGGGTGTTTTCGAGGATCGATTTGAGATCGGGCTATTACCAGCTGCGGATTCGAGAGTCAGACGTGGAGAAGACGACGTTTTGATCGAGGTATGGGCATTATGAGTTCTTGATGATGCCGTTTGGGCTCACCAATGCCCCCGCAGCGTTCATGGATTTGATGCATAGGGTGTTTCGTCCGTACTTGGACCAGTTCGTGGTCGTATTTGTGGACGACATCCTTGTGTATTCGCGGTCTGCTGAGGAACATGTGCACCATTTGGGTGTGGTGCTGCAGACGTTACGCAATCACCAGTTGTATGCGAAGCTCAGTAAGTGTGAGTTCTGGCTTCGTGAGGTGCACTTTTTGGGGCACGTGATTTCTGGTGATGGTTTCCGTGGACCCGGCTAAGGTCGAGGCTGTGGTGCAGTGGCCGAGGCCGAGTTCTATCACAGAGATTCAGAGTTTCTTGGGGCTTGCAGGCTATTATCGGCTGTTTATTCAGGATTTTTCTCATATTACAGTCCCGATGACCAGGCTTACGCGGAAGGAGGTGCCGTTCGTCTGGACGGAGGAGTGTGAGTGGAGCTTCATGGAGCTGAAGAGATTGCTCACCACTGCTCCAATTTTGGTGTTGCCATCTGGCTTGGGTGGTTTCGTGGTGTGTACAGATACTTTTGGGGTAGGTCTCGGTGCTGTGTTGATGCAGCATGAGAGAGTTGTGGCATATGCATCGTGGCAGTTGAAGCCACATGAGGCGAACTACCCTACTCATGATCTTGAGTTGGCGGCGGTGATTTTCGCTCTGATGATCTGGAGGCATTATTTGTACGGCGAGAGGTTTGAGCTTTTCACTGACCATCAGAGTTTGAGGTATGTGTTCACCCAGAGGGATCTTAACCTCAGGCAGAGGAGGTGGATGGAGTATATGAAAGATTATGATTTCAATCTGTCTTATCAGCCTGGCAGAATGAACGTCGTGGCTGATGCTCTGAGTAGGAGAGTAATGGTCAGTCGGATGTTGTTGAGAAAGTGGAGGCTTTGGGAGCAAGTTCCGGCCATGACTTTTAGGCTCAAGGTCCCTCAGGACCAGGGTTCGACTGTCCTTGTGAGTCTGACTGTCACGCCCGCGGTGCGTCGACAGGTGACTGAGGCTCAGCGAGCGGACCCCAAGCTACCTCGTATTCCGTCGATGACCGAGGTGGAGTTCGGAGAGGATGGAGCCGTGAGGTTCAGAGGTAGGTTGTACGTGCCAGCCGAGGGGCAGGTGCGACGTACAGTATTGCGTGAGGCTCATGGGAGTCGGTATGCCGTGCACCCCGGGTCGGCTAAGATGTACCAGAACCTGAAGAGGCAGTTTTGGTGGCCTGGCATGAAGAGAGATGTAGCGGAATTTGTGGCCAAGTGTTTGACCTGTCAGCAGGTGAAGGCTGAGCACCAGCGACCAGGAGGCACACTTCAGCCCTTGGATGTTCCTGCGTGGAAGTGGGACCACGTGACCACTGATTTCGTGGTTGGGTTACCGAGGACGTCCAGCGGGGAGGATAGTATCTGGTTGCTAGTGGATAGACTGACGAAGACGGCGTGATTGCTACCGGTCAAGGTCAGTTGGAGCGTGCAGCGCTTGGCTCGTTTGTATGTAGAGCGGATCGTTCCGTTGCATGGAATCCCCATGTCCATTGTGTCCGATCGTGATCCCCGCTTCACTTCTGGATTCTGGAGGAACTTCCAGAAGGCTCTAGGCACCGAGTTGGCATTTAGCTCGGCCTATCATCCTCAATCGGACGGTCAGTCTGAGCGGAACATCCAGACTTTGGAGGATATGTTGCGAGCGTGTTGCTTAGAATGGCAAGGGAGTTGGACCCACCACCTGCCATTGGTGGAGTTTGCCTATAACAACAGCTATCATTCGAGCATTGGTATGGCTCCCTATGAGGCGTTGTACGGGCGACCTTGTCGGACTCCGCTTGATTGGTTCCAGGTGGGCGAGCGTGCCCTGACCGGACCAGATTTGGTGCAGCAGTGTGTTGAGGTGGTGCATCTCGTTCGGAAGAAGATGTTGACGGCTCAGAGTCGGCAGAAGAGTTATGCCGATCAGAGGAGGTGACCTCTCAGCGTTGCTGTGGGAGACCGAGTTTTCTTGAGAGTTTCTCCCATGAAGGGTGTGATGCGTTTCGGTAGGCGTGGGAAGCTGAGTCCCCGCTACATTGGTCCCTTTCCCATCGTTGAGCGTGTTGGGGAAGTTGCTTATCGGTTGTAGCTACCTCCGGAGCTTTCCGCCGTACATGATGTGTTCCACGTGTCGATGCTTTGGAAGTATATGCCTGATGATTCTCATGTTCTCAAGGATGCCGTTTGGCCTGAGGTGACCCCAGATCTGTCCCTTCCGGAGTTTCTTATTCGCATTGAGGATCGGCGAGAGCAGCGCCTGTGGAACAAGGTTATTTCTCTGGTTAAGGTGGTATGGCAGCGTCATTCTGGCGGCGAGGCGTCTTGGGAGCACGAGGATGAGATGCGGGAGTTGTATCCTTATTTGTTTGTGTGAGTCTTTCCCCCGTCCTTGTGCTTTGTTCTTGAATTTTGAGGACGAAATTCTTTTAAGGGGGGAGGGCTGTAATGTCTCGGACCTTTCGGATCCTTTGTCGTGGGTCTCGGATCTGATTTCTCAGAGTGTCTGGCTCCGCTGTGTCCAAAATTTTGTTTCGGACATCTTTCGTGTTCGGATCGGCGCGATACGGAGTTGTTTCGGAGGCCCGGAGTGCGTCTGCGGTTTTTCCGTGTGTGTTTTCCGATTTCCGTGTGTGGGTTTCGGCAGATCCTTCGGAACCTCGTTGCGGGTGAACCGGGTCGTTCACCAACCCGCGAATGGTACCGTTGCGATTAGCGCGTCGAGAGGATCGAGGAGGTGTATTTTTCTATTTTTTGAGATTTTTCTGATTTTTCTGATTTTCTATAAATACCCAACCCCTTTTCTTTTTCTTTTCCACCTTTTCTTCTTCTTCTTCTTCTTCTTCCTCCTTCAACCATGGAGAGCGCCCTCTCCACCGCGGCCGTGCTTCTTCCCCAGGTGACCGAGACGCGGCCTCCTTCACTCCGGCAACGGCGTGGCGGCGGCGGCGAGGCGGTCCCGGCGGTGTGCTTTTCGCGGCGAGAGGCGGGGCGTTCGTGGGTCTAAAAGCTTCTTCCTTGATTTCGACGTTGATTCGGCGGAGCATTCGCTCCATTGAGGTAGGGGGACGGATCCTTATGCCCATCCCGTCGTTCCCCGCGATTTGTAGGCTGAATGGGAGCCGAGAGGGGCGTTTTTGAGCGGGTTAGGGCAAAACCATGTTTTGGGGAGAGCTCGCCCGATCTATAGATTTGAGCCGCGATTCGACGTTTTGATGGCCTAGAATCATGCTAGGGGTCCCCTGGGGTCTTCCCCTTTGATTTCCCCCTCTTCGGTGGAGGCATGGGGGCGTGGTTTGAATTTTTGGGCGTTTCACGCCGTTCTGCCATCGGGTGGGTGTGACGGTCCTTCCAGAGACCGTCACACGGTGTAATGCACCCAGGGAGGCGCGTTACACCCCCTGTTTAAGCCGTTGGGGTCTGTGGCTGTGACGGTTCCATGACAGACCGCCAGGGCACTGTGACGGTCCAGGGTTAGGCCGTCAGAGCCTTCTGGCCGTTGGCTTTTTGACCGCTGATTCTTGACCGTTGGGGGGCTCAGGGCCTGTGATGCACCAGGCCTGGCGCGTCACAGCCCTGTAACGCCCCGGTGGGGGTGCGTCAGAGCGGCGGACCCAACCACCCTGACGTGCCCAGGTTGGGCCGTCAGGTGCTGTGACGGCCCGGGCGGGGCGCGTCACAGTCTGTTTTCACCGTTGCTCATGACGGCCCAGGGCTGGACCGTCAGAGCCCTGTGACGGCCCAGGAGGGGTGCGTCACAGTGTGTTTTCCCTTCTGGCTCGTGACGCTCCAGTGCTGGACCGTCAGAGCCATGTGACGCGCTAGTGTAGGCGCGTCACAGCCTGTGATGGCCCAGGGGTGGACCATCAGGCTCCTCGCTGCACCAAGCGTGTGCGGTCCGTTTCTTCGTCGATGGGTTCCGTGAGTCAGTCCTTACTTCCAGTGACCTGTCCACTAGTCGTAGCTTCCTGCGCACGCGGGTGCGTACCCACCTGGGAGTGGTGGAGAGCGTGACCCAGTGAGAGGCGGTTTTTAGGCTGGTTATCGTAGGGCCCCTTGCCTTTGCCACCAGAGTCCGGTGGGGGGGAAAACCTGCTAGAGGACCCGACCTAGAGTAGATGGTCTGTGTGTACACACGTAGTTGGGGGCTTAGGACACGCGCTGACGAGCGTGACCCCAGCTAGTCCTTGTTGTGGTACTTGTTGCGTGTCTAAGTCTCACGCCCGGGGCGTCGTAGCTAGACACTTGTGACGCGGTATAAGACGTCAGAGGACGCTTCCGGTCGTTCTTCTAGTGGGTAGTGCTCCTGTTCGCTGGCAGGTGTGGACTCGAGTTTTGTTGGACCGAGGTTCAGTAGTACGGTACTGTTAGAGTAGATGGCTTTTCCGTTTATTTACTTTAGCTTGTTGGTTCTACCGTACTCCTGTTAGGTAGGGTTACCTTCTGCTTTCTCGTTTTCCGTGCTAGGTGGGGATTCGTGGGATCCCTACTGGGCCAATGAAATGAGGCTCACCCCTGCTTTTCAGGTGAGGCGGGGTCTTCGAGAGGTGCGGCTGAGTTTCAGCGTGGTTCTTCTAGCTTGGGTTAGCCGCCAGTCTGCCAGAGCCGGGGGATGCCCCGTGTAGTTGTACCCCGGGGGATGCCCCGTGTTGTTGTACTTGGGCCGTCTACTTATCAGGGTTTTTGGGAAAGACCGAGAAGTCTATAAATAATTACGATGGGAAAAACCCTGGGCCAAGCATCTAGGGTTTCTCGGGCCGTCTACTTCTCTCTCTTCCCAGGGAGGGGTGCCCCCTCTCTCTCCTCTCTCTTCTTCCTCTCATCTCTAGTGTAGAGATCATGGAGATGCCGCGGAGGAGATCGTTCGTGGGGGCGTTATGACGAGGAGATTCCACCGTTCGTGCCCGTGTGGATACCGCTAGAGGCCGTTCACTTGTGCGGCTTATTACCGCCACAAGGGATTGTTTCCACTTCGTTGCGATCTGAGCATCGCAGAGGTAAAATCAAATCCCGTAGTTCTTGTTTATCATTGGGAATCACACTGGAGCGATCAACTCGGCCGGGTTAAAATTTTAATCTCTAGTTTCCGTTGCATTCTTTATGATCCCGGCCTGATCCTTACAGTGGTATCAGAGCCATGTTGAACGCTCGTGATTCCTTTGTGTTTTTGGAATTTTTCTGTATTTTTGAAGCAAAAAATCTGGGATTATTCCGTGGCTATGTCGAACCCATGAGATGGGTCGATCTCCATGGAGATGGAGATTGGATCGACGTGGAAGGGCTCTGGGATGACTGCTGGCGGTGCCTAGGCCATAGGCTCCACCTGGTTGGTCGGAGACGCCGTTCACGAAGAGGGATTCGCCCGCATGGAAGAAGCATCGTCGGAGCCGTGAAAAGGGGCCGGCTCACCAGGGGAATCTGCGATGGTCGCGGACGGCCGTCCAGGTGGGCAGGCTGCCGGCGGGCACTCCTTGGCGGATCGGACTGCTCCTCCCCAGCGCCGGCTCGACGAGGTTGCAGGGGCGATTGCTGGAGATGCGGGTATGACCCGCGTTTTTCGCGGTGGTTTTCAGGGTTGAGAAACCCTTTTTCACGGCGGCGTAGGGTGGCGACCGCCTCCGGCGACCCCACCGGTCGGTCGCCGGCTGTGCTACGACGGCGTCGGGGCCGTCCAGTGGCCGACCGTGGCAGAGGGGAGCCGCCCCAAGCGATGGTGGCGGCGACGTCTTCACATGGGGGGCGCTTGGTCCACAGCTTTCCATCGATCCTGCCTGTGTGCCAGCGCGGTGGACCAGGAAATGGGGTTGTGAACCTTGGCGCAATGCGCCCTCCGAGCCCATGAAAAGCATTTAAATATGATTTAAAGCCCTTTGCCTCCGTTCTCAGCCCGAGTTGCCACGTAATGTAGTAGGAAATTTTGAGAAATTTTCTATAATAATAATTTCTTATATTTTTATGTGATGATTAATGTAAGAAATTTGTTTTAAATAGAATTGTTCTATTTTGGATTTAAATAAGATTTAAATCATGTTACTTCCATTTGGAGCTCGGAATGCCATGACTTAAAATTGAAATTTTTGAAATTTTAATTTTAATAAGTTTCCTAATTTTCATGTGATGATAAAGTTAAGAAATTTATTTGATAATAGAATTGTTCTATTATTGCAATTTTAAATAGAATTGTTCTATTTAAGCTATTACAAAATCCCAAAAAATTATGTGAAAATTACATAATTGAAATTCCACCTTGGATGCTAGATTTAATTTGATTAAATCTATTTTTCAAAATAATTAAAATTCTGATTTTGATTGAAACCCATGTTTTAAGGCTAAAATTATTTTATTTTGAGAAAATAAAATTTTATTAGAGCATGCCATGGGTGCGATGATTGGGTGAATATGGACAGTGCTTAGATGTGATTGATACATTCATGTGATGAATGGTGAATGGTTTATTTATGTTGATGGATTATTTTATGGGGCCTGCGTGCCTCCCTCCTCTCTCCAAAATTCCGTGTTGTAAATTCTACCTCCCTCTCGGTTATGTACTCGCCATAAGACATCTTCTTTTATATTAAATGTAAAATTTGGCCAGATGGCACTTGTTTGTACATGTAAATATATTTGAAGATTTTGTGGAGGCGTGTACGTGAGGACGAGGATGATCCATCAACAGGAGGTGCCATTTGATCGGGCTGCAAGTTGTATGCCGCCAAAATCCATCTAAGTGCCGATATGCATGCGATGTGTATGGTTTGTCATGTGATGACATTAGGGGTTGGTGACTGACTATCTGGCTCTAGTCAGGTCACGATAAGCTGTCCATACTCACCCATAGCATGTGTTTATTATTTACCTGTTTTAGATTAGATTTTGAATCTAATTCTATATGGTATGCTAAATATATATATGGGATATATATATCACTATTTGATGAGACCAAATAAAATCTATAAATCTCCCCTTCGTTCAATATTAGGTTGCAAACGTGAGGCATTAAGAATGACCCACGTGGCCTTCCATTATTATAGTTTAGGTGAGCTGGTCTTAAATCTGGGAAGGTTTGTTGTGCTATCACAAGGCCGACCTAGTAAGGGGTCAGTGACCTAAACTACGGCATACTTATGTCATGTGTGGGGTGGAGGACTGGTGTAGCTTTGTTGTGCTACCACAAGGGCTGCATCACAAATCCATGCTCACCTCGTAATAATGGGTGTAACATAACCAAACTTTGTGGTTTGTTGTGCTACCACAAGATCACAAGTGCTCTGGAGGCCGAATAAGACTAGAAATTGCAAGACATTGTAATTGGCAAGAGTTACCTACTCATTAAGTATGAGGTGGTTTGTTGTGCTACCACAAGACCACTACTGTAATGTTAATGTGATTCTAGTCCCCACTAAGAAACTAGCGGAGTTTCCCGTCTTTACATAATGGGGGTTATGTAAAGTCACCAAAAATTAATGGGAGTTATAAATTAAAATAAAAGACCATATTTTAATTGAATGTCTGTAATGTTATTTCGTGCATCTCCTTTTAGATTAATAATGTTGAATCACATATTGTTGTGGCATATTATATGTCAATAAGGATTCACTGAATCAAAATTTTGTGACTGGCTCATGAAGTTGAGAATAGTTCTCATGACTCGAAAGGGAAATAGTCTATGTTCTTGATGAGCTATTGCCTGAACCTCCTTATGTTTGTTAGTAAGACTAACGATAAGAGGAGGGCTTAGTAACTCTTTGAGAAAGACAATGCTAAGCAATTGCAACTCCTGGCTAAGGCTATCAAGAGAGATGAGACTATGAGAGACTAGAGCTGGTGCTTCCATTACTATGGGGATGAGTAATGGAAGAAGAACTGCAAGTTGAATCTTGTAGGGAAGGCAAAGTAGAAGCTTGGTGAAGCTTCGGATACTGAAAAGTAGAAGGCACTCGATTAAGGTCAAGAGTATTTTACAGATTTAAATTGGAGCAAAAGTTGTTGCCATTTCAGTAGAGACTATTGGCCTTGAGATGCCTTCAGGAGCTATTTAGAATTGATAAATTTTATTATATTTCTCCCTTTATCAAGAACGTTAATTCCAATTCTACTTTAAACCCTTGTAGTTTTGATGTTAGTTTTGGAACAATAGTTGTGTAATGTTCTTGAATGGTAAAGAGTTTGCCAGTGGGAGTTTATGTAATATCTATTCATTCTAAACACTGGTGCTCCTGAGTTTTGTGTGGTTATGCTTCCAAAAAGGAAGAGGATTGATATAGATCAAGCCTATATCTAGCACTGTGGGCTTGATCATCTTAGTGAAGAAATGTTCACATGTTGTATAAAATGGATGTTCTAATCCATTTGATTATGAATCATTTACAACGTGTGAATTATACCTCATGGGTAAGATGACCAATTCTCCATTTAGGAGAAATGGTGATAGAGCTATGGAGTTATTTGAACTCATTCATTCTGATGAATGTGGATTTATTTCCACCCAGGCTAGAGGAGAATTTTCTTACTTCATTACTTTCACTAATGGTTTCTCTGTGCTTAGATATGCGTACTTGATGAAGTACAAATATTAAGTTTTTGAGAAATTTAAGAGTTTAAGAGTGACGTGGAAAAATAAATTGAAAATGGTATTAAAGCTCTTCGATTGGATCGAGGAGGAAAATACTCGGGTGCATACATCACACTATACCTTAGGGATAATGGTGTATTATCCTGGTGGACGCTTCCTTCCTCTCATCTCAATTGTGAGGGTGTAGAAGAAAGGACGAATCATACCTTGTAGGACATGGTATGGTCCATAATAAGCTTTACCGAATTACCCTTGTCTCTCTGGGGAGTCATCCCCTAAAGGCCACTATTTATATGTTGAATGAGGTTCCGTTTAAATCAATGTCTTCCATACCATATGAGATATGGATAGGGAGAATGATTGACCTTAAGCGTGTTAAGGTTTTGGGCTGTCCCACTAAACGTGTGTTATTAAGAACAATCCATGTAGCCCACCATCATAATTATAGACCTATGATTGATCTTTATTTCAAACGAGTTTGTTGTGCTACCACACGACTCATTTGACTTGAGGGTTAGTCTAAGTCTATGGCATAATGATGCCTTTAAGAGAGTTAGACAAATGTTGTAGCTTTGTTGTGCTACCACAAGGGCTATAACACTAATCTATGCTTTCTGTGTATTGATAGACCAACTTGACTAAGTCACTCTGATTTGTTGTGCTACCACAAGGTGATGGTGATTTAGGAGATAAATTGGTTCAGATATTACAAATGTTGCAAGTATCTAGAGTTGGTGGGAACAGTGGGAGCATTATACATCTAGAAAGGAGTTCTAGAACTACAATGCATAAGGTCAACTTAGGAACCTATTCAGGTTGACACACAAGCTATTCATAGGTCTGGCAGAGTACCTATAGAACTAAGAAGATATGTTGGACATATCTCTGGTTTGAATAATAAGGTACTATAAAATGAGGATAGTGATCCCCTGAACTATGAGGAGATAATAAGTGTTATTGACTCCGGGAAAATGACAAGAAGGCCATAAAATCAAATATGGATTCCATGTACTCCATCCAAGTTATGAACTTGGTAAATCCACCCGAAGGTATTGTACCCATCGGATGCAACTGGATTTTTGAGAAGAAAATTGGAGAAGATGGAGAGGTTGATACCTGCATAGTATGCTTGGTGGTGAAAGAAGTATTGTCAAAGCCAAGGTGTTGACTATGACGAAATATTCTCGCCAGTTGCCATGTTTGAATCCATTGAGATTTTACTTGCCATTGATGTATACCATGGTTATAAGATTTGGCATATGGATGTGAAATGGTGTTCCTCATAAGCAGTCTGAATGAGGAAGTGTACATGTTACAACCAGACAGATATCACCTCCGTGGGATGACCAAATATGGTATGTTGGCTTCAAAGATCCATTCATGGACTAGAGAAAAGCTTCCCCCAGCTAAAACATGATCGAGGTTTGATATGGTGATCAAATCTTATGGCTTCATTAGGAATGAAGGAGAGTCTTGTGTGTTCAAGAGGATAAGTGGGAGTATAGTTACAATTTTGATTCTGTGTGAAGATAACAAACTACTCATTGGGAATGAAGTAGTCAAGTTATCTTAGATGAAGTCACACTGTCTGAGTATTTCTCCATGAAATACTTGGGAGAAGCATCCTTTGCACTGGAAACTTGGGTCTATGTACGTAGATAGATCAAGGAAGGATGCTTAACTTAACTCTGTTATCGTACATAGGTGGTATTGTCAAAGGGTTTGACAAGGAATGATACCTAGATAAGTCTCATGTTGATGAGATGTCAATTTTACCTCTCTGAGAAGATGTTTTCTAACTTTTCTGTGTAGAGGTAACACATGAGTAATATTCATTATGCTTTAGGCATAAAGGTTTATCATGTGTAATATACTATGTACGATGTCTGATATATCGAATGCTCTAAGTGTTAAGAGCATGTATCAGACAGATCCAGGTGAGCAGCATTGAAATGCTGTGAAATGTATTCTTATATTCTTGAGAAGAATTAAGGATATGTTCTTGGTGAGTGGAGAAGGTGTTTCGACGGTTAGTTGGAAGAGTTCCAAATAGATAACAAATATTGATTCGACATTATGTAGATGAAATAGTTCATCATCATGTAGGGAGTTGTCCCTAGGATCACTGATCAGGTACCCCTGTTATCTGATAACGAGAGGGTTATAGCTCTTGCTTTGGAACCATGGTCTCATCAGAAGTCGTTGTACTTTCTGCAATGGTTCCACCTGATTAGAAATATTTTTAATAAAAGGGGATGTCACCTTGAAAGAGTTTCATCCACTAATAACATTACAGATCCACTAACCAAGCCGTTGACTCAAAGTGTAGTTGAGTATCACCTAAGGCTGATGGGATCAAGCGGGAGGTGATTGGCTTTGGTGCAAGTGGGAGAATGAAAGAAGTGTATGCCCTACAAACCAATCACTTATGAAGTGATGGGATCATTTCTTATATATTCTCATTCGTATTTATGGCAATTTCTTCATTATGTCTTATTCATTTATGCGTATTACCGCTTGATGTGATGAAGTCCTTGAACACAAGCTATGAAGGTTGAATCATAATGAGATTATGATAGTGAGATCAACCTTCTAGATGCATGTGTTCTAAATGTTTTTGGTCATAGGATCTTTGAGATAGGACATCAAAGAATCCGGATAGACCAGTGCACATGACATCCTCTCATATGATGAGGGTGACTGATCTCACAGTCACTGGTGTGAAGACACTAAGATATATGTGCAGGTGCCCATTACAAGAATAGGGTTCACTAAACTGATCCAATCAGGAATCTCTGGATGGTAATTATATCTAACTGTCAACCAAGAGATTCTTCAGTTACAGTTACACAGTTGGTCCTTTGACACGAGTCATCAAAGATACCTTGCATGAGGACTTCTACATTTTGATTCCTGGCAAAGGGACTTTATCCATAAGTCCTGGATGCTTAGGTATTCGGATACAGCAGAATACTTTCGAAGGAAATTGAGTGACAACAGTGGATCATTCACTCTCAGATATATCATGAGAGAGAATGTCTTATGAAAAAGTACTCGGTTAAATCCTTGGCCAAGGTAGATAGTTCAATGGAAAATGAGTTTTCCATTGGGACTTTGAGTACGTTCATCAGGTCATAGATAAGAAGGGTTTGACAGTATGACCATACCCTTAATTATGACCATGGGCATTGGGTATGAATGGAGGACTATAGCTGTGTGGTAACTGTTGATGGAAAGGTCCCAGAGTGATTTTTTAGACCCCCTTTATCTTCTGGGGTCACGGAGTGTTGCTTGGTGCTTACCGTGACCTGAAAGCCCATCAGTGGAATAATCATTGGATGATTATTCATCATAAGATGATTAATTAATTATTTAAGTCATGAAATGATTAAATAATTAATTACATATTAGTTAATAATATGAAAAAGCTAAGAAAGAGTTCTTAAGCTTATTGGGCCTAAAACCAGACTGACACTGGGTCTAGAGGGTCACACACATTAGGGTTATGGACGGTGGAAGTATATTCACAATATTAGACTTATCAGGGTTTTTGTGAAAGACCGAGAAGTCTATAAATAATTATGATGGGAAAAATCCTGGGCCAAGCATCTAGGGTTTCTCGGGCCGTCTACTTCTCTCTCTTCCCAGGGAGGGGTGCCCCCCCTCTCTCCTCTCTCTTCTTCCTCTCATCTCTAGTGTAGAGATCATGGAGATGCCGCGGAGGAGATCGTTCGTGGGGGCGTTACGACGAGGAGATCCCACCGTTCATGTCCGTGTGGATACCGCTAGATGCCGTTCACTTGCGTGACTTATTACCGCCACGAGGGATTGTTTCCACTTCGCTGCGATCTGAGCATCGCAAAGGTAAAATCAAATCCCACAGTTCTTATTTATCATTGGGAATCATACTGGAGCGATCAACTCGGCCGGGTTAAAACACCACAAGAAAGTTCGCAAATAGCGACCGACATATTCGGTCTCTATTCAGTCGTTCTTCGGTCGCAAAATCCAATAGCGACCGAACAGACACCACTTAGCGACCGAATATTTCGGTCGCTATATACTAGTCGCTAAATTGCGACCGACATAAGTCGGTCGCGGATACGGTCGCTGATGGCGACCGAATAACTTCGGTCGCCGAATCAGTCGTGAATAGAGACCGATATAACTCGGTCGCAAGAACGGTCCCAGAGTCAATCGGTCTCTATTCGGTCTCCATTCGGTCTCCATTCCGTCGCCAATTTTGTAGTATTTTTTTAAAAAAAAATTATATAAACGACTATATGGTCTCTATTCGGTCGCTATGCGGTCGCCAAAGTTAATATTTTCATAAAATAAGTAATAACTTAGGTCGCTATTCGGTCTCCATGCGGTCGCTAATTAAATTTTTTTTTTCAAAAATTAATATAAAGCTACTATAAATCACCTGATAAATAACAATTTAATAAAATAAATAACCTGTTACATAACAATTTCATAAAAACATATAAATCAACTACACAACTCATAATCTCCACAAATTTCAAATTCATCACATACAAACACACAAATTAATCATACATCCATAATAAAATGGCAACATACAAATAACTAAAATGAAATCACAAATCCTCCGCATATGTGTCATCCTGGTCGTCGTCTCGTCCAACATCTCGCGACGGATGATCCTGTATATCATTTAAAAAAATTAAAATCAATTCTTTAATAAAGAAATCAATTATTCTTGAAAATTAAAAGCAAGATGTTTTTCATTGAAGTGAAATTGACGAATGATAATTTTAAACGTTTTGCTCAAATCGGTAGTCCGATTTAGAATCCGTCAGCTCTGACAAGTCACGTCTACCTCCCAGGTCGTGTTGGAATGATCGGAATGCCGATCGGATCAGTATTTCACATTCTGGACCCCCGGACCCCGACGGCTTTGATTATAAACCAAGTGCATTTGCAAATTGCACTTTTGAGCGTCGGGCTCAAACCGGATGTCCGATTTAGAATCCGTCAGCTCTGACAAGTCACGTCTACCTCCCAGGTTGTGTTGGAATGATCGGAATGCCGATCGGATCAGTATTTCACATTCTGGACCCCCGGACCCCGACGGCTTTGATTATAAACCAAGTGCATTTGCAAATTGCACTTTTGAGCGATTTGCTCAAACCGGTAGTCCGATTTAGAATCCGTCAGCTCTGACAAGTCACGTCTACCTCCCAGGTCGTGTTGGAATGATCGGAATGCCGATCGGATCAGTATTTCACATTCTGGACCCCCGGACCCCGACGGCTTTGATTATAAACCAAGTGCATTTGCAAATTGCACTTTTGAGCGTCGGGCTCAAACCGGATGTCCGATTTAGAATCCGTCAGCTCTGACAAGTCACGTCTACCTCCCAGGTCGTGTTGGAATGATCGGAATGCCGATCGGATCAGTATTTCACATTCTCGACCCCCGGACCCCGACGGCTTTGATTATAAACCAAGTGCATTTGCAAATTGCACTTTTGAGCGTCGGGCTCAAACCGGTAGTCCGATTTAGAATCCGTCAGCTCTGACAAGTCACGTCTACCTCCCAGGTTGTGTTGGAATGATCGGAATGCCGATCGGATCAGTATTTCACATTCTGGACCCCCGGACCCCGACGGCTTTGATTATAAACCAAGTGCATTTGCAAATTGCACTTTTGAGCGATTTGCTCAAACCTAAATCTAAAATCCTAAAACCTAAACCTATTCCCAAATCCCTAAACCTTAAACCCTAAACCCGTAAAAATTGTAAACCCTATAGAAAAAAAAACGTAAGCCCTAAAACCCCTAAAAACACTAAACTGCAGACCCCGAACCCCCTAAATCATAAAACCATAAAACCCTTAAAAATTATAAATCTTAAACCCTCCCCTAACCCCTAACCCCACTACGATCCCTTAAACTCCTAAACTGCTAAACCACCGATTGCTAAACCCCAAACCCTCAAACTAAAAATCCCAAACCCTAAACCTTAAAACCCTAAATCTTGAGTTACCCCTAAAACTAGAAACTCTAAAATCCTTAAAAACCACAAACATAAAAGACTAAATCTGAAAAACCCTAAATCCTAAACCTTAAACCCTAAAACTCCTAAACCTAAAAATCAAAAATCTTAATACTATAAACTCTAAACCATAAACCATAAATTTAAAATCATAAACCCTAAAATCACTAATAACATCAAACCCTAAATAAAAGAAACCCAAAAATGTAAACCTATATGTAAAACCCTAAAAGCCCCAAGAACCTTAAACCTTAAAAACATTAAACCCTAAACTCAAAACATTAAACCATAAATCTTGAAAACCTTAAACCCTAAACCCTAAACCTTAAAAATATGAAACCATAATATCTATAAACCATAAAAACTCGAAAAACCCTAAACCCTAAAAATCCTAAATTGTAATAACTATAAACCCTAAAAACATGAAAAACCCTAAACCCTAAAACCTAAAATCCTTAGAAACTAGACCCACTAAACCAAAAACCCCTAAAGCCTAAACTCTCAAAACCGTAATCCACCCCCCTAACCGCTAAACCAAAAACCCCAAATGCTAAATCCAAAACCCTAAACTCATATGCCAAATATAAAATGCAAACAAACCTAAACACCAAACAACTAACCCTAAACCCAAAAACCTAAACCCTAAATAACCCTAAACCTTAAACCCTAACCCTATATGTTAAACCCTAAACATAAAAAAATAAACTCATAACCCCCTAAACTGTAAAACCCTAAAATAATTAAAAACCATAAAATTTAAAACACTAAAATCCTAAACCCACATTGAACCCCTTACCCCACCCCTAATACATAAACTACTAAACCTCAAAACTGTCAAACCTTAAACTTTAAATCTTAAAACCGTAAGCCCTTAAACCTTAAACACTAAACAGCCCCTCAACCCTAAGCCTAGCAACCGTAAACCGAAAAACCCACACTTAAAATCGAAGTCCAAAAACCTGTAGCCCTGAAACCCTTCCTAAACCCTAACACCTAACCCTTAAATCCTAACCCTAAAGCCCCAAACCCTAAACCATAAAGCTTAAAATCCTAAACCCTAAACCCTAAAAGCCCTAAACACCTTAAACCCTAAAAATCCTAAACCTTAAAAGAGTAAAACCTAAATCTAGTACCTAAAACCTAAATCTAAAACCCTAAACCTTAAACACTAAACACTAAACCCTTAAAAACCTTACACTAATCATTAGGAAAGGAGAGGTGAGGCCAATCCAAATACAACACATGTTTGTGAATATATTATCATGCTAACACACAAAAATGACTATTTACATGCACTGGTATTTTACTACAAAAAATGGAAGGTCCATATGACTGTTAATAAAGGCAATATAAAGCACCCAAACACCTGAAAAGTGCACAAAATAATATTCTATCATATTAACAATAACATGGACTATGAAATGCCCTAAACAAAAAATTAGCATGGCTTAAACAAAATTTTCACATTAAATTCCCTGCAGGGGGTTGGGGTGGGGGGGGCCGCGGCGGGTTGGAGAGAGAGAGAGAGAGAGAGAGAGAGAGAGAGAGAGAGAGAGAGAGAGAGAGAGAGGGGTACCTGTGGGGGGGCGGGTTGGAGAGAGAGAGAGAGAGAGAGAGAGAGAGGTACCTGTGGGGGGGGGGCCGCGGCGGGTTGGAGAGAGAGAGAGAGAGAGAGAGAGAGAGAGAGGGGTACCTGTGGGGGGGCGGGTTGGAGAGAGAGAGAGAGAGAGAGAGAGAGAGAGAGATACCTGTGGGGGGGGGGGCCGCGGCGGGTTGGAGAGAGAGAGAGAGAGAGAGAGAGAGAGAGAGAGAGGTACCTTGGGGGGGGCAGCGGCGGGTTGGAGAGAGAGAGAGAGAGAGAGAGAGAGAGAGAGGGCAGCGGCGGGTTGGAGAGAGAGAGAGAGAGAGAGAGAGAGAGAGAGAGAGAGGGGTACCTGTGGGGGGGCCGCGGCGGGTTGGAGAGAGAGAGAGAGAGAGAGAGAGAGAGAGAGAGAGAGAGAGAGAGAGAGAGGTACCTGTGTGTGAGAGAGAGGAAGCCGGCGACGACGGCGACGGCGAGCGGCGACGGCGAGGCGAGCGGCGCGGCGACGACGGCGAGGCGAGCGGCGCGGAGGGGGGCTCCGGCGGAGGGGGCCTCGGGCGGGAGGCCGCACGGGGAGGGGGGCTCGGGCGGAGGAGGGGGGCTCGGGCGGGAGGCCGCAGGGGGAGGGGGGGCTCCGGCGGAGGGGGGCTCGGGCGGGAGGCCGCAGGGGAAGGGGGGACTCCGGCGGAGGAGGGGGGCTAGGGCGGAGAGGGGGCCGCAGGGGGAGGGGGCCGCAGGGGAAGGGGGCTCGGGCGGGGGCTCGGGCGGGAGGGTGGAGGGGGGGCTAGGGCGGAGAGGGGGCCGCAGGGGGAGGGGGCCGCAGGGGAAGGGGGCTCGGGCGGGGGCTCGGGCGGGAGGGTGGAGGGCGGGAGGGAGGGCTCGGGCGGGGAGGGGCTCGGGCGGGCGGGGGTCGCAGGGGGGAGTATAACGGGATCAGCGACCGATTGGCGACCGAATTTAGTTCGGTCGGGAGGGTGGAGGGCGGGAGGGAGGGCTCGGGCGGGGAGGGGCTCGGGCGGGTCGCAGGGGGGAGTATAACGGGATCAGCGACCGATTGGCGACCGAATTTAGTTCGGTCGCCAATCGGTCTCAGATGTGCGACCGATTATTTCGGTCGCCGAATTGGTCTCTATTTGGGACCGACTAGCGACCGATTAAAGCGGTCGCTAATGCGGTCGCTATAGCCACTTTTTCTTGTAGTGAAATTTTAATCTCTAGTTTCCATTGAATTCTTCGTGATCCCGACCTGATCCTTACGAAGTGGGGAGCAATCCGGCCCCTTGTTGTGCGGAGGTTTTCGACACACTCTCTCTCTTTATAGAGAGAGAGAGAGAGAGAGAGAGAGAGAGAGAGAGAGAGAGAGAGAGAGAGAGAGAGAGAGAGAGAGAGAGAGCACCCCTTCTGCAATACCCATCATGGCCTGTCATCTGACTTTGAGAGCATTGACTCACTCCGCTACCACCACATTGTCCACCTTTTCCATGCCTCTGAGTCTCTCCGTTCCCAATTCGAGCTCTTCATTGTCGACGTGGCCCATCGCAATGGGCGGCCCCTATTCTATATCGTCGTGATGTGTTCTTGAGGTGGACCATCTAGGTGGACAAGGTGGTGGGCGTCTTTCAAGGCACCTTCACTGCGTGTGGGGCACATGGCACATCGGCCTACTGCTCTATCTAGTTACATCTACCCCACACTGGGATGGCTGTCAAGGAGTTCCCTTGATGGCTGCCGCATGTGGCAGTTGCAAGTGTGGCACTGCATACGGGCCGCCAATAGCTAGTGTAGAGGTGGAAAAATGGTATCCTGAACCTCATACCACACTTTTAATATTTATTTGTTAGGGAAGAACGTCCAGCCACCTGTGGAAGCCTGCAAACACCAGAAGAACGGTGTCAGAAGGAGCCATGTGCGTTACCCCAGGGGACAACCCTCCGATGCTTAAGTCAGGACCGTATTACGTGGGATCAATGGAGGATGAAGAAGAGAGAGGAGGATGAGAGCAGAGCGATCTAGCCTAGAGTGAGGATTGGACTTTCGGAGGTGATCGCTACACCCAGCGGGTGCTCGGAGAGTGCTCGCTAGGTTGGAGGCGTGCTCGGAAGCGGATCGGGGCTCTCCTCTGTAGATGGCTCTCTCTGTCTGTAGGCGTCTATTTCAATCAGTCTGCTTGCGTGTCTCTGTGTGTCCGCCCTCGTGTCCTGATTAGAGGTTTATTTATAACGGTTGTGCTGGCCGTGGAGACCTATCCATTAACAGGGAAGGGTGTGAGTCGTGAGGTAACGTCTCCCTCGATCGTGGGGGGTTTCCCATTGTACGTCCGTTCATCCAGGGCTGGGCATTTGTCAAGTGATCGAGTCTTAAAGCACCCGTGGGGCATGCTCGCCTCTACTGGACTGGAGGCCGCTAATGGTGGGAGTAACATTCGGTCGTCAGAGGGTCATCCGGTGTCCGATATACTTGGGTCGATGCCCTTCGTGGACTGGCAAATCCGATGTCGGACTTTATTAAACCGCCTGGCATGGGCCGTCAACTGTCGGGGGTCCGCTAGGTGCTGTGCGGACCTTAGGCCGACACGGGCCTAGCGTTAATGAGTTGCGCATGAGCGGTATAGATTTTACCCTCCTCAGCTAGGACTCCTGGTATACCTTCTTTCAGCGATAGATATTGTTCTCTTTGAAATTCGACACGATTTGCAACACGATAGATGATTGGAGACTATTCGATGAGACTTCCTCGAGATGACAATGGCCTCTGGATCTGGACAGTGCAGTATCTCGTCCCCTTAGACGGCAAACCAGCCACATGCTAGATAAGAAAGGTATTTTGGTCATAGGAAGCTAACCTAATGGGTATGATAGAATAAGTGAGGAATATTTATCTTTATATGGACGAAAGTTAAGAATGACATTTTTGTAATATTTTGATAAAATTAATGATGTGTGTTAATATATTTTTAGAGATGATATTTTTGCAATTTTATTTGTAAGAATAGTTTATATATATATAAAAACTTATAAGATATGTTTGATAAATAAATAGGGCAGTTGTTCACCGGTTACATGTCATTCAGGAGAGATTATTCGCCGATAACATCGCAAACTGGGTTCGATGGTCACGGGATTAACGGGGTAGAATACGTCATTTTTCTTTAATTTTTTCAACAACTCGAGATTGCATATTCGATGTGAGGTCATCCCCTCCGGTAAGTTGTTCTATTTTTTTTATCAAATCGGCCGCTCTCTTTTGTGTGATGAGTTAAAACAGAGAAAAATGAAGAAAGCTTTGACTTCCGCAAATGATTTTGCCGTAGTCTCTTCTCATAGTACATCAGATGAAGTTTCACGTCAAGATTAGACTGTTCAGCAGCTGGAACTAATCAGTGGTTTGATACCCAGAGAACAAAGCCAAGATTTCCCATTATCCTCGTCTCCTTGTCCATGGTAGATTGGCGCAAACAGCAGCGGCCTATAGGAGTTGCACAGAAAGCCAGGTTCTCGTCTGCAAACACGAGTTTTGACTGCATCAAGATTCAAAACAAGCGTGTCTCGTGGTCAAGATCGGCGTGTGCAGGGGCCCGGGGGGAGGGGGGGGGGGGCGTACGCTCGATCCGGTTTCCCAGGACGCGCAACAAATGGGACAAGGGAAAAGACAAATGGGCGCGACATTGCTTTGCTGCCGCTGCTGTTTTCAAGGGTGAAGGCCGCGGGGAGCATCTGGAAAGAACGCACTCCCATGCCAAACCAGAAGGACGGGGTGCCAGCACCTGCTCGGCTGCCGGTGTCTTTCGCCTCGGTAAGGAGGATTTTATGTTCCAAAATAACATTTCCATCCTCCAGAAGCGAGAAGAATAAAGAAAACACTCTCAGGAACAAGAAGAGCAGGATAAAACATCCTCACGTGGCTTGCTCGTTGTTTTTCCCCCCCGATTTCAAGACCCAAATTTGAGGAAATCTGAAAGTGCAATCTTCCCGTTAAAGTTGGCTGACTTATCGAGACGGACTAGTTAGGTTTTATCTTGATGTGATATGAGTTAACTCGATTCAAATCGAGTCACTCAGTAAAGATTTTGATGGCTTATTATACACCAACTTGATCGACGTAGAATGAACTCTCTAATATGCAGTAACAGTCGGCTGACTCTCACTCCAAATTCTAATAGCATCGAGAACAAATTTTTTCCTCTCTTTTTTAAGGTTCCAGACTGACAAAAGAAGAACCATGTTTGAAGGCAAAACACCTGATCTGTGAGATCTCAATCTAGGAAAAAACAAATTTTCCAATCACAGGCCATTCTGCTTCTCACCGATTGTCAATTCCCTCGTAGTCGTCGTGGTCCATTGCCCTCGGACATCCAGTGGCGCCACACGAGCATGCCCAGCGTTTTAGGTGTAGACTAGAAACATGAGAAATCAAACAGTTGCATGTTTAGAATTGGATGCTCTTCTTGATCACAACTCCGAGCTAGTCAGACAATTAATCCCTCCCACCATGGAGAGCTTGGGCGTCCTCGCCGACGAGACTGTTAAATTTTATTAGGTTAGATCATTCAACTCAAAATCTTAAGATGTTGAGTGGAGAGAGCACCACAATTATAATCGTATTTTATTTTTAACATGTTTCCATCTAACTCAAAATCTTAAGGTGCTGAGTAGAGAGGGCACCATAATTATAATCACATTATATTTTTAATCCGTTTCCATCCAACTCAAAACTTTAAAGTGTTGGAGAGGGCACCACAATTATAATCACATTATATTTTTAGTCCGTTTCTAATACGAGACTATTCTCTAATACGTTCCGGGCACCATAATCATAATCACATTATATTTTTAGCCCGTTTTCATCTAATTCAAAATCTCAAGGTGTTGAGTGGAGAGGACACCACAATTATAATCACATTATATTTTTAGCCTATTTCTAATACGAGATTATTCTCTAACACGTCTCCTCACTTGCAAGTCGATTTTTAGACTCTGCCACGTGAACCATGACAAACACAGGGTGCGTGACCCAGATCATAACGATTTTTAGGCTCTGTGATCACGTGAATCATGACAAAAAGGTTCATCACCCAGATCATAACCATAGTCTATGATATTGGATTTGGTCATCTAACTTAAAATCTTAAAATATTGAATGGAGAGAACATCATGATTATAATCACATTATATTTTTAACTCGTTTTTAATAAGAGACTATTATTAGACTGGATCCGAGACGAGGGTGCGGGCGTGACTGTTCCAATTACGAAGGAAAAAGGGCTACGTGGACCACGTGGTCTATCACCGGATGTTGAGCTCCAGCTCTGCCACACTTGACCTTTAATGGCGCCACGGGTAAAGAACGCAAGAGGGGCGAGTCCCCAAAACTTGCACGCCCCCATCTGGAAAAGATGTGGCAAGCTTTTCTTCCCCCGCCCACTGTTGCGGCAGGAAGTGGGGTTTGAAGCTAACATTAGCCAGCTCGAAGCAAAGGTGTTGACTACTTCATGCAGGCGAAGGGATGGCTGTAGTGTACGAACAATAGAACACCTACTATTCTTCTGCGCAATCTTTTGTTTCCCTGACTTGTTTATCCATGATCACGAAATCTCCCGAGAGCAGATCCTGGATGCTATGTCCGAACCACATCAGCAGATCCATGTAAATCTGCAGGAGGGGAGGGCTGAGCACTGCTCGAGCAGCGCTGTGAGAACAGATCACAGAGAGGCTGTGCTCTGATGGACGTCTTGTCGTTTCCCGTAGGACGGTAGGAGGCGTAGGGCCTTGGTGTCGGAGTGCAGCTAGCGGAGGGGGGGGTGGGGGGTTTGCCTCCCCCACAAAGGCACCCTCCATCACCCTGCTTTAGGTTTCGGTCTGTGGAGTAGTCCCACATCCAACAGGGTGCATGGGATTCTCGAGGAAGGCATCAGCCAGCAGGGAGGGCAGGTGAAGGCACTCGATGTATGGGTGGGGCTCCGGTGTCCAGTCCTCTTCACTACAAACAAGACCAGAACGCCCGGGGAAGTGAAAAGGATGGTGCCGTCGTGGCATCACGATCACAGCCACCTCGACGAGGCCAGAAGGCTCGGCTATCCCATGTAGTCATGTACCGCGCTCGCCCTGCGTGGAAAGGGGTGGAACTGAGCGATATGGGTGTGGATTCCTTTCTTCCCTTCGAAAGGCGAACTCATCCAGCACTCGCTATAACAAAGCCATAAAGTGTGGCCAGTGGCCACTTCTTCCGGCGCCGCCTGGCCCGGCGTGTGGCTGTGGGGATCCCCGGGGAGACTGGAGAGCACAGAAGCCTTCGCGTCGTCCTCAGCATGTGTGGCGTCCGCTCCTTCGGAAAGGACCCGGCAGAGAGAAGCTCGCAAGCAGTGTAGCTGAGGAGGAGGAGGGAAGGATGAGGGAAATCTGGAACGGGACAGGTCAGTGTTCGGTGCCATGAGACGACTACGGTTGTGTATGTTTCAGGGTTCATGGACTCGGGGATCTTTATCGGCCCGTTTGAAAACGAGGTGGGGGTGATTTACTAGTGCTCCACTGCCCGAGTAAATCATCGGACCCGATTAGAGAGGGTTGAGTGAGGAGACTGGATGGACTCGCGCTCTCTCTCATCGAGTTAGATAACTCAATCTCTCATCGAGTTAGATAACTCAAGCGATTATTAAATGTGCCCTATAAGATCGGATTCTCCCTTATTGGGAGCAAGTGAGTCCAACTCAAAAAGTCTACCAAGATCTACTCCATCGAGTCACATATTTAAAATAAATTAAATAATAAAATTTAATTTTTTAGAGTTTTAAAAGTGATCTTTCGGTACATGTTAGTTTTATGTGTCATGAAGAGGAGTAACTTTTCGAGAGAGATATCTTCGAGTAAAGAGAAGGACGTGCACGAGAAGGAGTCCCAAGTGTGATTTCTGAGGATACTCTGATGTCTAAGTCAGACGAGCGTTCAGATAAGGTGAGGAGTACTTGGACAGAGACAGAAGTGCTCGGAAGGAAAAAAATGAGCAAAATAGTGTTGTGGACTTAGTGAGCGTAGAATATTTACCCCTTGATCGTTTGGTCAGTGCACTTCTTATAGAGTCTCTCTCTTCGAGCACATTTATGCCATCCACGTCTTCTACCTTATTGAAGGAATGATTGTTCAGATCGTGAGATCGTGGAATGCTCGATCTTCCGCTCTGCATCAAATAAGGGGACATGGGTTGTCCCTTGATAGCTATTACTCTGCTATTATTGTGATAATGATTCTTAGATCATGCACCACGTGGACAGTGGTATAATTACGTGCGTAAGACATAGAACTTGATCTTGGGCCAGTTATTGTTAGGTCTTAATTGAACCTTGATAGATTCTTCCATCTTTCATCTATTAAATATAAGATTTATGATTAATGTTATATTATAATCATAATTTTATAATTTTTAAAAAATAAATATTATTTTAAAAATTATATTATTATTTAAATATTTTATAGTGACTCGATGTGATTCATCCAACTCTTGACTCCTCTGGACAAGATTCAAGTCACCCGAGTTAAGGTGAGTCGGATTTAGTAGATGAACTATGATTTGTTTATGAGGATATGGGGGGAATCTTATACATGAAATGTTGTTCTTACTAATATGTGAGGTGGATATTACGGTAACGACAATTTGCATAGAGATAAAAATAAAATAGAAGCATAATGCACTTTTTATTTTACTTTTATAAAACGATGAGTTAGAAGATTTAATAATTTTTAAAAAATTATAAAATAACCCTCTTATTTAAATAAGTGTAGAATTATCATATTTATTTTATTATTATTAAAAATAACTCTATTGAATGAACATTAGTGCAGAATTGCCCTTAAGGTTTATTGCCATTTAGGAAATAGGATTCATAAAATTAAAATTTTAGATGATAATACTCTTGTAAACCGTGTATTTTTACTAGCACATTGTACTAAAGAGAGAGAAGGAGAGATAAAGAATTTAAGACTTATCGAAAAAAAGAGTGTAGCGGTCGAGATTAGTTATTCTAAGTACAAATCACACCTCCAAAGATTTGTTTGATGGGAAAAAAATGTTAGCCGGAAAGGGACCTACTACAATCATAGGTAAATAGTCAGAAGGAGCCCTACGTACGTTATCCCAAGGGACATCCCTCTAACGGTCAAGTTAGGTAACTGGCGGAACAAAGGCGAGCACTTGAGAAGAGAGGGAGACCAGAGCGGGAGAGTGAGAGCTTGAGGAGGTTAGGTCACATATCTCCCTGGCCATCGGGCTAGAGTCCTATTTATTCTGTTGCTACGGGGTTGACCGTTACTTTTGTTGGGTTGCCGTATGTTGCCGAAGGAGACGTGAGTCATCTTACCTGCGTGCCTGACGAGACAGAGAGGTGAGGGCATTGACTCGCCGTTTCTCTGTCGGAGGGGACAACTCTACCATTAGTATAGCAGGGCTCGCCGGAGGCGTGGGGTTGACCTGTTAGGGGAAGCGACATGGGCGACGTCCTCATTTTTTCCTTCACCGAACTGATACGCCTCTTGTCATTAATGCACTATCATGGACGCACGTCGTGGCTTCCAGCTAGAGAGGCGTACGCAAGTACGGCGCCTGAGCCTGGGCCTACACCAAGGCAGGATGCGTGATGGGCTAGAGCACTGGGAGTGAGTCTCATTTCCTGATAAGTAATCCATAGTTTAATTCACCAATGTTAGTTTAATCCACCAATTGAGGGCCAGACTTGCGTGGTAGGTCACCCAGGCGGACCTTAGTGGGTCACCGGACATTATCCTCCTCAAAGAGATAAAGAGTTTAAGAGTGACTAAAGGTACTTTGGTCTTTTTTTAAAATTTGGTTAAAGACTAACCATGGTTAAATAAGAGTTTTTCAACGAAACACTAATGGCCAACGATGGCAAGGGTATTTTTGCAAGGATCATAACATAACGATGTTATTTAGACCAATAGCAAAATAATGATGATAATTCTATAATTGTTGAAATTAGAGGGTCATTGTTACAAATTCCACTAATTTTAACATTTAATTATTCAATATTAAATTTAATTTATAAATATAATATGTCCAGCTCACGTCCAGATGTACTTAAGGGAATACATGATGTATATTGTCTCCTTTGGATGGAGAATACAGTATTCATATATAATATTTGACATTAATATTTTGAAGAGATATTTGTATATATTCTCCTATAATCTTGCATATTTTATTCTATATGCCTATATTGTTTATATTGACATATATATATATATATATATATATATATATATATATATATATATATATATATATGCGTCCATAATAACCTTAATTTCATCTTATGTGTATATATATATATATCCCAGTCATTGTCTATCATTTGTTTAATTTAATTTTGAATACATTAAGATGGAGAAAAAGAGTAATCCACCATTATTTAAATATAGTTCAAATAATGAGCACATATATATCCCCACTATCTTTATCCCTTTAAAACTTTATATTTTACGTATTATTCAACTAAATATTATGCTTTCACAGTGTCAGAGCATTAAGGGTATAAATATTTCTTAATATGGGTGTATATGTGAAAATAGCAAGAACATGAGATTATGAAATACATTTCACAAGATTATATATATAAATATATGTTAATTATCCCTATTTTAACAACGAAATATCAATATCATGATTGATGTGGTGGGAGTGTGATGCGGAGCGACTTGACCGACTATCAATGGAGGATTCTGATTTATGGAGAAGCATCCAACATGAAGATTATTTTTACTATTTTCTTATATTTTCGTAGTTAATTTATGGGCTATTTTTAATTTAGAGTTTATATAGTCAGTTATGTGTTTTTTGTTGATTTTAATAGTCAGGATATTGTAAGTGTTAGAATAATATTGGGTCTATTTATAATTGTGTTTTTTTATAAGTAATAGAAGCTAGTCCTAATTAGGGTTAGACAATAGTTAGAGAAAAAATTGAGATATTGAATGCACCGTGCGTGTTCTTCCCTGGCGGAAGCCGATCCCCCCTTCTTCTTGAAACGGAGGCCAAACTCCTCTGATTTCCTTCTGGCGCGAGGCCACACCTCCCAATCTCTTCTATTCTTCTCTTTAGTGTTCATCGATTAATTTTTATTTCCCGCACACTATCTCCCTGCACCCCAATCTCTCTTTCTCCTCCACTTAATCTTCTCCATCTTAATCACCAGCATAAGCTTCCGCGAGTAGTTTCTTTCATCGTTTAACCCCACTGTGACACTATTCATCTTTACCTCCCCCGGTTCTATTTTCCTGTGCGCTTGCAACTTCCCCAGCCGCCGCGTTGGCCTTCCCCTGCAACCTCGCCGACCACCGGCGACCAACGCCGGCGCTGTGCTCCTGCCCGCCACTGCAGCCAGCCACCCCCCCTGGCCGGAGCCGGCCACCCGCTACCGACGCCACCGGGACCTACCGCGGGCCACGGCTCTGCACCGTGTGAACGGCACAGGAGCCACCACCGGCAGCACACCGCTGGACGTCCTGCAACATCCCGCCCTGCTGCGGGCCACCGCAGTCGCCGTTCCCTTCCCATGATATGGGAATTCAACGGTTGCGGAGCACACCGAGAAGGGGTGGGGAGAGCTGATATTCCACAAGATCTGTGCGGTATTTGGCTTTGGGGTATAAATGATCGATAGCAAATAATTTCGTTCATTTCTTCCTTTGATAACTGATTCCCTGCAGCATTGTTCTCCGTCTGTTGAATTAATGTGAGGTTTTAGGGGTTTAATTAGAGTCAGATGTGTTCTTGCTTCTGAGTGCACTTATTGCGGTCGACCAGCTCATGTCAGAAACAAAAGGGAAAAGAACATAAGAGACAGGAAAAGGGCAGAAACAACAAAAAAGTTGGTAAACAGAAGAGATCAGTATTTGATGTGGGGGAAATAATGCATGCAAATTAAGTTTATATGTTATATTGAGCTCTATCTTATAGCAGGTTACATGTTTGATAAAATGCCCATGAGAACTCGAATTATTTTGATGGGGTGAACCGTTTGTGTCATGCATCAGAGTGTGAGTAATCAAGGACGTCAACTTAAGGGAAAGGAGGGAGTTAGTGTCATAGAAGGAGAAGAAGGGGAGTCATAAGATCATCAACTTCGCGCATCAAACCGCATCCCAGAAGTCTGCAAATCCAATATCGACTGTCACCTTCCCAAGTGTTGCTTCATCTCATGACTCAATAAACTAAAGAAAAAAATTATGAATAATAAAAATTAGAAATTATACAAATCAGATATTTTTTCTTATCAAATAAAATAATCTATTTCATGACATGAATCTAATATTAAAATAATTTATTTTAAGAGCTCAGAATTCTTATTTGAGTAATGATTTATGCACCGCATCCGATACACAAAAGTCAGTTCAAATTGGAACATCCGCTCCCATTGGCCTCCCAAAAGTTGAAATGACCATTTTTAATATAAAAAGGACACCCCGCTGTAGATGTGGAAAATGTGGATGTGTATATGCGTACCAACCCCACAAATCACATGAATAAGCATGAAGTCATATGTGCACCAATCAAGTGAATAACATGAATATGTGACTATGTAAACATGGTAGCATGATCATACAATCAAGACAAAGGCGATAAAAGATGTAAAAGAATACCGTGATCGCCACCAAGGAATGACAACGCCAAAAGAATATAAAATACTAAGTGCGTTATGTACATTGGAAAAAGAGGATGATTGCGCTCAATATCAAGATGCGGGGACTATGTGGATTACCTCTCCTTGCCTTCCAGTCGACTAGAAGGTAATGGCCTCACTTTCCATACTTTCCTGCGAAACAAACACAAAATAAGAGGCAAAATCTTATTAGAAAATGCTAAGTGTAGAAATCTGCCTAAGTGCATAAAGTAGCATGAAAGATTGAGGGCAAACTTACCGGGGGGGGGGGGAGATTTTTAACCCCTATGGAAGGGTGCAAACAATAAGTGTGTATATTGTGATGAGATTAACATGAAGAAATTGATTTAATATGCAATGATGAACATAGATAAATAAGGTGCAAAAGTGCATGCCATAAGAAAAGCTGTGCAAACAGTGTAAAGTGTGTGCAAAGACTGATGCAAACAGTAGGGTAAACGAAGTCCAAATGTGGAGAAATTTGCGATGATAGAAGACTTGAGTGTTGTAAAGAAGCAGGAACAAGAATCACTCCAAAAGGAGGTCGGGACAGAAAGTTATGACACCGGAGATTTGGTGAAACATGCGAACTGTGTAGAAAATACAGAACAATGCACAAAATGGACTCAGAGTGATGAATATCTCGCAAGATAGAGCACCAAAAGATGAAAGAGTGGATGCTATGGAAAGGTGGGATTGTTGTGGTGAAACTAGGGCAAAAAGTAGGATTTAAAACGGGAAAGAGACCAGTGAGAAATGGGGTGGAAAACACAAGAAAATAGAGGGGTGCAGAACATGGGAGAAAAATGACTAAGTATAAAAACAGAATGAACGTGCAAAACTCATAGACAAAAATATGAAGGAAGATGATGAGGTAACGAGCCAAAAACCAAGGAACACAAAGATTATACTTCCCTCTAGAGCCTGGAGTTGAAAGGATGGATTAAGAGTGCCCACGGCCTCGCACCGGCGACGCAAACATGCCCCCGTCGCAAGAAATCTGAGTTTCAGCAAAGTGCAGAACAGTGTGGTGAAACCTCAAAAGTAGGGGCTTGGAAGAGGGGGAAAAGATATGAGAAATAAGGCAAACATATAATCAACGTGAAGGTAATACTCCCCTCTTCAAGATGGAGTTGAGGGAGGACGAAAATGATGAAGCATGACTCTACACCAGTTAGATGAATATGCCCCCGTCGTGGACTTTGTAGCAGAAATCAGCAAACTATGATGATTTGTCAAAAGTAGGGGCGAAGTTGAGAGGGCAAACGTTGATGAAATTAAGCAAACAAGGAACTAAAATGAAGCTTATACTTCCCTCTTCAGGCTAGGGTCAAAGGGTTGAGTCAACAATCCAGCATGGCTTCGCCGTCGCCTTGGAAACGCGCCCCCGTCACACAGGAAATCTGGGCAGGTTTATATAGAAAAAGTGATGAAACCCCCAACTTTCTCCCACGATTCCAGAAGATAGAATCCACCAAATCTCGAGATCTCTGAATCATTCTTGAGATAATAGTCAAGATAAGGCGTAGGAACAAACATGACTCTTTTTAGTTGAAGATTGTGGAAGTTATGGCTCTTGGAAGAAGCCTCTGGAACCTAATCTGCAAGATTTTTTGGTTGCACGAAAAGCAGAAAAACCTGATATTGTGGCCATGATTTCAGGAGATATAGCCCATCAAAATTTGATTTCTATGAACCAAATTAAAGATAATACAAAGGGCTAGAAGTAGGAAAAAACGGGGATCAATTTGGATAAGTATTCTAGAAGTTATGGCCGCCGCAAGATAGGCACATCGCGCAGGTTCGTGGAGAGAGAGTCCAGAGCAGGCTGGACTCTTATTGGATAAATGGTCGGATGACTGACCGTTAAGGGTTAAACGGTCGTCAACCGACCGTTTGCAACAATGAACGGCCATTAGCACGATCGTTTAAGGTAGACCTTGCGCGACTGTAAAAATTGGATCATATCTCTCAAACGGTGCAGAATTAGCAAAAGTGGTAGAAGACAAAATTATAGATAATTCAAGAATGAACAACTTTTATGAAGAAAGTAAGATGAGAAAATGATCAGAAGAGAGAGAAAATAGGGCTAGAAGAGAGAGAAAGAATATCGGAGCATAGGTGAACAGTGCAGTCTGCTGGAAAAGTGTAAATAACTTGAAATCGATGCAGAACTGGCCAATGACGTAGAAGAAAAAATTGTAGGGATTTCAAAGATGAACAACTTTGGTGAAGGACACGTTTTTAAAAGAGGACAGGAAGGGGGTGAAAAAGGACCGTTTTCAAGACTACGCAACGAAAGGGGGCTGAATGCTTGAGGGAAGCCGGCCTAAATGGGCCGTAAGGCGACTTTGAAGGCCGGAAGGTGACAAGATAGGCTCCAGGGCTCTATGAAATAATGATCTCCAAGGTTCAAAGGGAATGGAATAATGAAATGGGCTCGAAATCTATCCAAGAAAGGCTCCAAAATAATGGGTAATTCGGGACATCAAAATGATGAATAAGAGAAATGACTCAACTTGCAGGTTAAAAACGGGTGTCAATAGATGCCCCTCCTTGATGTCCGCTTTGCAAGGGAGCGAGCAAAAGCGACGCGGAGGTGAAATGGAAAGGAGATGGAGCGAAAGCGACAGCGACGTGAAATGGAGATGAAGCGGAGAGGACTAAAAAGCGGGCATCAAGACAAAAGACACCCGTTTTAACTAAGAAGCGACAGGAATTCTCCCGAAAATGCCAAACTAACCACCCGGAATGGCTGACAAGGATGAGACATGTCTGGAGAACTAAACTAATAGGAAAAAAAGTAAGCACGCCCAGGCTCATCGGGGACACAATCCACAGATAATGAGGGGGTCGGAAAGGAGCACAACGTAAAAAGTAGGAGAAATATAATTGAAATAAAACCCAGACAGGAATCACACTGGCCAACCAGACCGAGCGAAAAGATCAGAGAAATCATTCAAATTCAGAGTGCAATGAAGATCTCTTATCCAAAAGACATGAAGTGCAACTAACTATTATTGAGGAGAAACCTTGAATGGATCACGAGACGTTAATGCTCAAAATGACATGATGCATGTTAGGCTAAAATAAAGAAATCATCAAAACGAATGCAAAGAAATCATAAAATAGAAAGTACTCGAGAATAGTATTGCTAGATTGGAACAATCAGGGTCAAGACACGATCCGCAACCACGGCGTGCGTGATAGAACCATCATTCCCTAATTTTCCCAACCTAACGGCCTATCCGATGATTAAACATGTGCACCTAGATCATCATCGTTTTTGTTAGAGGGGAACGTCAGATCCTGGAACACGTGAATGACCAGCCGGTTCTCGAGATAATATAACAATATAGATACCATATAGTAATGCAACAATGAGTAGGGATAGAGAGCCATACCTGACTTACCTGTGCAGGCGAAAACGGCATTTTTTTTAGATTTTTATTTTCTGATTTTTATGGATTTTCATGTATAAGATAAATATGATAAGCAAATATAAACATAGCGTAGATAACATAACGATTAACTGAACGACAAACAACACGACATAACATAACGATCAAGTGAAATGGGAGACAATGCAACATAACATAACAAAGGCAAATGAGCACATATGTAATGGCATGAACAGACAACATGCATGCATGAACACAGTGTGACAAGACAACAACGCGGTGGGATAACACACGGTTGAGACAAGAACATGACGGATGACCACACAGTTGGGACAAGAACATGGGACATAAAGGGGTGATTAACAACATATGCAAGACAACCAACAACACGTGGTGATGGATAAAATAACATGCGTGGGACGACACGAAGGGACATAAACACGTGACAAGGACACGGCGGGATAAAAGACATGACCAATACAGTCTTTAATCAAAGCCCAAGATCAGAATGAAGACGAACCGCCATGTTCATAATCGTGAGGCAGAGCCCTCTAATAAAGATATGATGAGATAAAGCTGAGAAGGACACAAGCTTCAGAATAGATCAAGAGATAAGTTTGAAGGAGAGAACAGATCAAAGATGTGGATAGGAGGCAGAGCAAAAAGATATAGCATGGAATGCCTAAGTACTTACAACCTGCACACTTAGCAAACGAATTACGTATCTGTCCTCAAGATATAAAATGCATAAAAATAAAAGACATATTTTGGATTTTTATAATTTTTTGATTTTTTTAGATTTTGACATATTTGATTTTTTGGAGTTTTGACAATATCTGATTTTTTTAGATTTTGACATATCTGATTTTTTTTGATTTTCGACAATATCTCATTTTTTTGGATTTTGAAATATCTCATTTCTTTGGATTTTAATATATCTCACAATTTTTGAATTTCTTGACAATATCTCATTTTTTTAGATTTTTTGAAATAGTAATCTGCAACACCCAAGACGGGCTCAAACTACTGGCCAAGGATCGTCATTCCTACCCCTTTCATTAAAGGCTTCCCTTAAGTGGGCGTGTGATGATAGCTCACCACAACCAACTGTCTCTAAAGAACGATACCCCTAGTAAGGCCATACCCGGGATACAACCCAGCCTAAGAGGGAGACGTGGAAGAATAATTAGAGACAAGTCTTATGTAGGATGGGAGATATCGAGACTCAACTTCCTTCCAGGGCACTACCCCTCAAAGAGTGGGTCTGTTGCGCCGGGGCTTTGTGTCTTTGATTTTTAGACCCATATTTATCAGGCACGCATGCGACCAGACTCATGACGTCCCGCGGGGAACTGTACTACCACTCTTGCCATGCCTTTGATTCATAATTTTGCATATTCATTGATTTTCTAATTTTGGCAGCCCTTATTGGCTAGATATAGCATGAACACTCATTTTTAAGGGTCAAGACTGCCCCAATTTGAGACTTCTCTTGTATTGGGGAGCGCCTAGGTTGATCATCTTATCCATCCATCTCTTGTCCCTGCACTTAGCCGAGCAGAGAAAAGAAAAGACCTTTGTGTATGCCCATGATATGGCCAAAGGAGCAATGGTATTGCCTCAGAGAGATAGGCTATGGCTCGCCGTGAAGTGTGTGAAAAATCCATACTCAAATGTCACCCTCAACAATCAGGGAAAGAAACTAGACTCCCAGCACGGAGCTATTACCATCCTAAGATGCTGCAGAAGTGACTCATTTGACTAAGCAAACTAACTAAAGCCCAAGGCCACTCAACCATGTTTTAAAGAACCAACATTATAAGCGCGTGCAGAAATGACAAAGTAATAGCAATGATAACATGTTCTTGCACAAAATCAATGATACCTTTGCAAATCCGTGGCGTAGGAATCGGCCTTCTGAAGCGATTTCGATCATCAAGCTTTGAGGAGCACAAACTTTATTTTCCTTACTTGTCAGGATAAAGGATGAAAGGAGAGAAAATGATTGGATTCCTCGACATAGAGGAGTGGCAGACATCATACTAGACGAAGGAGGGATAAAAAAGGAAGAGAGACGAGGGCTAGAACTCCCTCGTTAAGGTACCGAGGCCCTGATAACAAGGAACCAAGTACAGAATAATCAGGGATTAACTGAGATCAAGGCGGGCTAAAGCCTCGAAAATAGCATGAAAAAGGGCAATGACCCCGAAAGGGAGAAGAGGAGAGAATAGAAAGACCATGAGAAGATTGTGGCAAAGATAAGGGAGAAGAGGAGTGATCATCCGACGTGGTCGGAGAAAAGGAATTAGAATCACCCGACAGGGTCGAGGAAAGAAAATGATAGACACCCGACAGGGTCGGGGAAAAAGACTGATGGTCACCTGACAGGGTCGGGGAAATATCAGAAGCAGAGCCCGGGGATACCAGAAGAGAAGAATCAGAAGAAGTCCCGAAAGTGGGATGAAAGGATGACATATGTCGAGGCCTAAAATCATGAGTGAACGGAGGATCCGGAGACTCCGGATGAGTGGGGAAAGAAGAATGGGGGTTTGCGGACCCGAAAAGAGAGGAGAAGATCATAGATGTGGGATTGGAAGAAGGGAGGTACACCACCCAAGGGTGGGAGCTGAGCAATATGAAGGATGAACAAAAGGAAGAGGAAGATGAAGAGGAAGAAGTGGACCCCTGAGTGCACAATCGACGGCCCTCAAACTTATGATGCCGCTTCTTCTTAGCAGCAATCTCTTGAACACGGGTCTGCCTGGTGCTGACCCGGACCTTCGGCCTTCTTGATATGCAATGTCTCCTCAAATAACGGGCCCATCTGGCAGACAACCTAGCCCGATCATGGATATGCAGCTTCGTCGGGGCGGTTGCCCCTAGATACCCAGTGCTAACCATAGGCGGACATTCTCGGATAGATGACTCCTTGGGATGAACATCAGAAAACCGTGGTGTTTCATCACTCAGTATTAGCACCATAAGATTAGGCATCTTCACTCGGCAATCGGGCATGAAGCATAACTCCCTTATCAGAAGAGCATGATAAAATTGAGGGAGAGTAATGCGCGGCGTTGACGTGGCCGATTCACCAATAAACCGAGGAAGATTGCATAAGATGTGCATAATGTTCTTGGAACATGCAGAAGATACGGCCAATTGCCCCTTGAATAGGGAATCCATCAGGCTCTTGGCAGCCGCATGGGTTAACACAATCTGAGTAGAGAACCCTTCTTGGCCAGTGAACTGAACAGCAATCGAGCGAGGAGTAATAACAACATCAATGGTGAATCCTCCGGTGAGCAATGAGATTGTCACCGGCCTCGCTCGAGAAGAAACTGGCACTAGTGCGAGGGAACTCTTCTTAACAACCGTCTTTGAATATGTAGGCTCATCATCCCCAAAACAGCCAAGGGCTAGGACTTGGATCGGCATGCGGGAAATAACATCTTGGATTTTGAAATGCATGATGAAACCTGGCTTGGCTCATCATCATCATGGGGGCTTGACCCAAGAGCCATCGGAGGTAATGCACACCCGCTTCGTGGGGTGGAAGTGGATGGAGAAGTAGAGGGAATATGTTTGGGTGGCTTAGGTGATGGTTTGGAAGGCATGGGGGCTTCAATGGGAATGGTGATGGAAAGTGAAAGCGCAAGCGATGTGGCGATGATAGGCTCGGGTGGTGGCAAAGGTGAAGGTGAAGGCGTGGCTGAGGGTAAAGGTAAAGGCATGGCTTGCTCAGGCTCGGGCGAAGGTGATGGCAGAGATGCAGGCGAGGGTGGAGATGGAAGTGGTGATGGAAGAACTGGTAGTGGAGACGGAGATGATGGCGATGGCAATGGAGATGGCGAGGATGGTGATGAAGGTGGAGGGGGTGAAGAGGGAGATTGTGATGTCCACCATCGACGTGTCGACACAACGTGTCGAGCCGTGTTAGGGATAGAAGTAGCGGAGGTGGCGGCGGGAGAAGAAGGGCAGGCACTAGCATGAACAGAGGCTTGGGTTTGTGGCGGCGATGGAGTCGGAGTTGGAGATGGCGATGGTGCTGGGGTAGGTGATGAAATAGGTGAGGAATCGAATGGTGGAGTGGGTGACAGAATGGGTGCAATGCCCGATAAAGAATCATGGGGGTGCCCCTGGTCTTGTAGAGACGGTTGCCTGGGCTTCGCTGCTTGCTGCTGCTGCTGCTTGCGGAGATGTAGAACAACCTTATGCATGGCGGCCCAATCAATCCTCTTATCATCTTCTAAGCCATAAACATACTCTCGGAATTCGGGGCAATCCACAACCAAATGCCCCTGTTGGCGATGGTAATCATAAAATTGAAGCATATCTCCTTCCGCGGGTTGGCAAGGCACAACTGGAGGGAGCGGCAACGCGTGAGCGGCCATCAAAGCCTTGAAAATATCTAAAAACTACTCCGGCAACGGAGGACGATGAGGAGCCTGCTTCGGGCAAGGTAGATGCCGAGGGATATGAGATGGTGGAGAGGGAAGTTGTAACGACCCGAGAATCCGATTACCGGGAAGGCCCGATAACCCGAGACTCGTACCGCCACCCACGAGTCCGAAGACTCGGAAGGGTTAAAAGGATGGTGTGAAGACTACACAAGTATCACAAATAATTGCAGAAATTAAAGAGTTATAATATTAAGCAGGAAATAAATTAACAATTTACATTTTACATGGTCCACAATAAAATAACAACAACAGCAAGAACAGTCCACGACTAGTACAGTGACAAGAAAGAAAAGTACAGCTACACGGGGCATACCCCGGCTCTGACCTCTGGCACTACCTCTGGGCACCCGCACCACGCTGCGCTCCTGACGCGCTCCCCGAAGGTGGCGTCTCACCTGAAACACGGTGAAAACACGCAGGGAATGAGTCTCGGAACAAGACTCAGTAGGGATCACTCGAACCCTACCTCGTAAAACGAGAAACCACTACTCTAGCGGTAGGAAAGTACCTCGGAAAGGAAAGCCCTGCACTCTACAGAACTAGACCCTACGGCACGCAAACCGACACACGTGCCACGGTACGAGAAGACCGAAATCAACGGTCGAACCGTAAAACCCGAAGGTCGGAAACACACGACTGACAGTCTGACACTCCGTACTCGACAGGAGTACCACCCACTAGAAGCACAGCCGGTAGCGTCCCCTGACGTCTTATACCGCACCGCAGGTGAACCGCCTGACGTGGTAGGTCCTACCCGAGGCGCAAACACCGTACAAGTAACCACAACAAGTGACTAGCTGGGGTCACGCCCGTCGACGTGGGTCCAACCGCCCCCAACCACGTGTGCACACACAGACCACGCGTCCTAGGTCTGTCCCTCTGACCGGTTTTCCCCCGTAGCCGGACTCTGGCTAAGACGAGGAGCCTACGGTAACCGGTCCACAAACCGTCTCGAAAGGTGGGTGCCCGTACACCACTCCCAGGTGAGACCAGCACCTCGTACTGGTGGGCTACGACTAGTGGAGGGTCACTGAAGGAGTAGACTCTCGAGTCAACGGAAAACGACGTCCGAAACCGACAACGTGTGGGAATCACCCCACGCACCAGCCTCGTCGCACGGTGGCCACAGTCGGAGAAAAACGGACTCACCGCCCACGGCCAAACTCATGACCAAGGCAAACGGAACCTCCGGACACCAAAGACACGGTCACGGAACTTCACGGGGTGCCCGGGACGCACACACGGCCCAAGGGGAACACCCAATAACAGCTAGATCGCGCTAGGGATACCTAGCGCGACACGGAAGAACGCGCTAGGGAACCCTAGCGCAACAGGGAAGATCGCGCTAGGTCTCGCTAGCGCGACAGGGACCATCGCGCTAGGGAACCCTAGCGCGACAAGGACCATCGCGCTAGGTCCTCCTAGCGCGACAAGGATGATCGCGCTATGACCCCATAGCGCGACAGGAACCGCCTCCTATTCATCTTCTCCGATGAACGCGCTCGGTCGGGGCAGCGCGACCTCCAAGAATGCGCTACTGGAGTATAGCGCGTTCTCAGTCCGCGGCCGAAAACGGTAAGAACGCCCAAAAATTCTAACCACGCCCCCATGCCTCCATAGGAGAGGGGGAAAACAAAGGGGAAGACCCCTGGGGACCCCTAGCATGATTCTAGGCCATCAAAACATGAAATCATGCATCAAATCCATAGATCGGGCGAGCTCTCCCCAAATCATGGAAAAACCCAAAAACGCTCAAACGATCCCCTCTCGGCCTCCCCGCGGCCTATAAATCGCTGAAAAGATCGGCATGAGGCTAAGGAACGTCACCCTACCTCAATGGAGCGAATGCTCCGCCGGATCGATCACGAATCACGAAGAATGCTCGAAGCTTCACGAACTCCCCACGCTTCCCACGCTTGCCGCACGCCCACGAGATCGCCTCACCGTCGCCCACGCGTCCGCGCCGTCGCCCCGCCGTCGTCCGTAGCCGGAGAGGGGTTCGTTGCGCCCGAATGGGAGAGAGTGGGAGAGAGGAGGGCGGTCACGGTTGGGGAAGGAAGGAGGAAGAAGAAGAAGAAAGAGAAAGGGGAAAAGAAAAAGAAAAGAATTAGGGTTATATAGAAAATCCGAATTTTCAGAAAAATACCAAAAAATAGAAATATATATTTCCGGAATCCTCGGAACGCACCGATCGCAACGGTACCACTCGTGCCTGGGGGAACCGCCCGGTTCGCCCGCAGCGAGCTTCCGAAGGAAAAGCCGAAACACACACCGGGAATCGGAAAACACACGCGGAAAAGTCGCGGAACGCCTCCGGGCCTCCGAAACAACTCCGGATCGCGCCGATCCGAACACGAAAGATGTCCGAAACGAAATTTCAGACACAACAGAGCCGGACGCTCCGAAAACCAGATCCGGGACCCACGAAGAAGGATCCGAAAGGTCCGGGATATTACAGCCCTCCCCCCTTAAGGAATTTCGTCCTCGAAATTGAGAACAACCCAAGGGGAAAGAAGAGGAAGACTCACTCAAACAGATACGGGAACTGCTGACGCATCTCGTCCTCACGTTCCCACGAAGCCTCACCACCAGAGTGTCGTTGCCACACGACCTTTACCAAGGGAATGACCTTGTTCCGCAGGCGCTGCTCTCGCCTATCCTCCACGCGGATCGGAAACTCTAGGAGAGAAAGATCTGGAGTCACCTCAGGCCAAACGAAAACTCGAGCACATGAGAGTCATCGGGCATATACTTCCGCAACATCGAGACGTGGAACACGTCATGCACCGACGCCAACTCAGGAGGTAACTGCAACCGGTAAGCAACCTCACCGATGCGTTCCACAATCGCGAAAGGACCAATGTAGCGGGGACTCAGCTTCCCACGCCGTCCAAAATGCATCACCCCCTTCATCGGAGAAACTCTCAAGAACACATGATCGCCCACGGCGAACTCGAGAGGCTGCCTCCTACGGTCAGCATAGCTCTTCTGCCGACTCTGGGCCGCCAACATGTTTTGACGAACCAGGTGCACAACATCCACACATTGCTGCACCAATTCCGGTCCCGTCAAAACACGCTCACCCACCTCAAACCAATCAAGCGGAGTCCGACAAGGACGCCCATACAACGCCTCATAAGGAGCCATGCCGATGCTCGAATGATAACTGTTGTTATAGGCAAACTCCACCAACGGTAGGTGATGAATCCAACTCCCCTGCCACTCCAGGCAGCAGGATCTCAGCATGTCCTCCAAAGTCTGAATGGTCCTCTCAGACTGACCATCTGACTGAGGATGATACGCCGAGCTAAATGCCAACTCCGTGCCAAGAGCTCGCTGGAGACTCCTCCAGAACCCAGAAGTGAAGCGCGGATCCCGATCCGACACGATCGAAATGGGAATCTCATACAACGGCACGATCCGCTTCACATAAAGACGAGCCAACTTAGGCACGCTCCAGCTGACCTTGACCGGTAGCAACCGCGTCACCTTCGTCAGCCGATCCACCAGTAACCAAATACTGTCCTGCCCACTCGGGGTCCTTGGCAACCCCACCACAAAATCTGTGGTCACATGGTCCCACTTCCAAGCAGGAACATCCAAGGGCTGGAGAGTACCTCCTGGTCGCTGATGCTCCGCCTTCACCTGCTGACAGATCAGGCACCTGGCCACAAATTCGGCAACATCTCTCTTCATGCCAGGCCACCAAAACTGCCTCCGCAAGTTCCGATACATCTTCGTCGCACCCGGGTGTACAGTGTACCTGCTCCCATGAGCCTCGCGTAACACCGCACGACGAACCTGCTCCTCCGCTGGGACGTACAACCTGCCACGAAACCCCGCAGCACCGTCGTCGCCGAGCTCCACGTCAGCCATCGCAAGAATCCGGGGCAACTCAGGGTCCGCATGCTGAGCCTCTGTCACCTGACGACGGATAGCAGGAGTGACAGTCAGACTCGCAAGCACTGCCAACCCTCGCTCCTGGGGAATCTTGAGCCTGAAGGATACTTCGGGCACCTGTTCCCAGAGCCTCCACTTCCTCAGCATCAAGGTACTGACCGCCACCTTCCGACTCAAGACATCGGCGACGACATTCATCCTGCCCGGCTGATAAGACAGGGTGAAGTCATAGTCCTTCATGAACTCCATCCAACGCCTTTGTCTGAGGTTCAGATCTCTCTGCGAGAACACATACCTCAAACTCTGATGGTCAGTGAACACCTCGAACTTCTCGCCGTACAGATAATGCCTCCAGATCTTAGCGCGAAGATCACCGCCGCCAACTCAAGGTCATAGGTAGGGTAGTTCTCCTCGTGGGGCTTTAGCTGCCGAGATGCATAAGCCACCACTCTACCATGCTGCATCAGAACAGCACCCAATCCGACGCCGGAAGCATCTGTACACACCACAAAACCTCCCGATCCAGAAGGCAAAACCAACACCGGAGCCGAGGTGAGCAATCTCTTCAGTTCCCTGAAGCTCTGCTCACACTCCTCGGACCAAACGAAAGGTACATCTTCCGCGTGAGCCTCGTCATCGGGGTCGCAATGCGGAAAAAATCCTAGATAAATCGGCGATAATAACCCGCAAGCCCCAAGAAACTCCGGATCTCCGTCACCGACCTCGGCCTCGGCCATTGCATCACAGCCTCGACCTTGGCGGGATCCACGGAACTGCCATCACCAGAAATCACGTGTCCCAGAAAGTGCACCTCGCTGAGCCAAAACTCGCACTTGCTGAGCTTCGCATACAACTGGTGATCTCGCAACGTCTGCAGCACCACACTCAAATGGTACGCATGCTCCTCAGCAGACCGCGAATAAACAAGGATGTCGTCCACGAAGATGACCACAAACTGGTCCAAATACGGATGGAACACCCTCTGCATCAAGTCCATGAAGGCTGCTGGGGCATTGGTGAGCCCAAACGGCATCACCAGAAACTCATAATGCCCGTACCTCGTACTGAATGCAGTCTTCTCCACATCGGACCCGCGAATTCTCAGCTGATAGTAACCGGACCGCAAATCAATCCGCGAGAACACTCGCGCAGACTGAAGCTAGTCGAACAAATCATCAATCCGTGGCAACGGATACTTGTTCTTAATGGTCACTTCATTCAGCTGCCGATAGTCAATGCATAGCCGCAGACTACCGTCCTTCTTCTTCACGAACAACATGGGCGCACCCCAAGGGGAAAAGCTCGGACGAACATACCCCTTGGCCAGCAGTTCCTGCAACTGCGCCCTCAACTCCCTCAGCTCAGCGGGGGCCATACGGTAGGGAGCCTTCGCCAATGGTCCCGTACCAGGTACAACCTCGATCACGAAATCGATCTCCCGCTGGGGAGGTAATCCAGGCAACTCCTCAGGAAAAACATCGAGAAACTCGCACACCACTGCAATGTCCTCGACATCCGGCTCCATCCGGTCAGACACAACCACAGACGCGAGAAAACCCTGACAACTGGAATCAAGCAATCGACGGGCTCGAATAGCAGAGATAAGGAATCGAGAAGAGGTGGAACGGATACCTTGGAAATAGAAGGTCCTCTTGCTCGGATGCTGGAAGTAGACCCTCTTCATTCCACAATCCACCACCGCTCCATGAGTCTCGAGCCAATCCATGCCTAGAATCACGTCGTAATCCCGAAGCTACAACGCATACAACCTGCCTGGCATACTCCGCCCATCGATCCACACCGGAACCTGGTCGAAGCAATACGGAGTGACCATAAAGTCACCCGAAGGCAACTCCACTGCCAAATCACAGGACAACTGGGTCACCGGCTCCTCGACGCTCGACGCGAAATCCTCCGAAATAAACGAATAAGACGCGCCAGAATCAAATAAAACCCGAGCCGCACAACCCAAAATCTGAACGGCACCTTCCACGAGCTGCGACGCCACTGCCTCTGCCCTGGTCAAGTGCGTGATCTGGCCACGAGCTCTCTGCCTGCCTCCCACACTAGCTGACCTGGGTAGCGGCGGATACTGTCCCTGTTGCTGCTGCTGCTGCTGGGGAACCTGCTACTGCGGCGGCCTCTGAGGACAGTCACGCGCCATATGCCCTGGCTGGTCACACCGAAAACAGATGATCGGCGCCGTGCACTGCCTGCCTGGGTGGGTCCCGCCACACCGTGGACAAGGTCCTCGCGATCCACCCACCGATCCCTGACGCTGCAAAGGAAACGGCTGCTGTACACTGCCCGATGAAGCCTGCCCTTGATCCTTGTGCTTCTTACGGAAATTCTTCTTCAAGAACTTCTTGACCTTCGAGCCGAAGGACGCAGATCCTGCCACTGACGCTGCCGGTGCCGGTACTCCTGAACCACCCGACGCATGCTGGAAGAAACCCTGCTGCTGGGTAGCCGACTGCTGGCTGCGACCTGACAAGGACTGCCCCTGGCTGACCGGTCCTCGAGTCCTCTGCATATCCATCTCCAAGGAAATCGCAACACGAGACGCCGTCTCTAGATCAGTGGCCCCATTCGCGATCAAATGGTGCCTCAGCTCCAGCCTCAAGCCCTGCACAAACTGCGTCATCCTCACCCTCTCATGCTCCATGATATGAGGTGCGTACCGACCCAGCTCGACAAATCGGGCCCTGTACTGCAACACGGACATGTCACCCTGCACCAGCTCCAGAAACTCCCGCATTCGCTGCGTAGCAACGACGTCTGGACAGTACGTACGCTCGAAAGCACCGACAAAGTCACCCCACTTGACCTGCTCAAGTGGACGAAGCTGAAAGGACGTCTTCCACTCGGAAGACCACCACCTCCGAGCCGTACCCTGCAACTGGTTGTAGGCCAACACCACTCTGTTCTCGACAGTACTCTTCGCAGAACTGAACACCCGCTCCATCTCCTCAAGCCAATCACGAGCCGCATCAGGGTCTGCCTGGCCGCTAAAGTAAGGTGGATGGAACTGCATGAAGTCCCTCACCGCTCGGCCTGGCCCACCCCTGACTGACGAGCCCTCACCAGCCTCTCCGCCGAACTGCTGAGACATGAGATGGTACATGCCACGGAAGAAATCCTCGGCCCCCGGAGCCCTCGCAGCATCCGCGGCCTCGGTAGCTCCCGGAACTCTGCTATGCTCCTCCTGGTCCCTCTGGACCCCCTGCTGAATCTCCTGACCTCCAGCTGACTGCCCCTGCTGAGAGCGAGAACTCCTCCTCGGCGCCATCCTCGCTCCTGAAGCACAAGACAGAAAACACGAAAACGGCAATGTCAGAATAAAACACGCGGTGCCCAATGCCAGCGTCACATGTACATCATCGTTGTGGACTAGTGGACCACTACAATTACCTATGATTCTCATGTAATTCCACAACCGCGCTCTGATACCAGCTGTAACGACCCGAGAATCCGATTACCGGGAAGGCCCGATAACCCGAGACTCGTACCGCCACCCACGAGTCCGAAGACTCGGAAGGGTTAAAAGGATGGTGTGGAGACTACACAAGTATCACAAATAATTGCAGAAATTAAACAGTTATAATATTAAGTAGGAAATAAATTAACAATTTACATTTTACATGGTCCACAATAAAATAACAACAACAGCAAGAACAGTCCAGGACTAGTACAGTGACAAGAAAGAAAAATACAGCTATACGGGGCATACCCCGGCTCTGACCTCTGACACTACCTCTGGGCACCCGCACCACGCTGCGCTCCTGACGCGCTCCCCGAAGGTGGCGTCTCACCTGAAACACGGTGAAAATACGCAGGGAATGAGTCTCGGAACAAGACTCAGTAGGGATCACTCGAACCCTACCTCGTAAAATGAGAAACCACTGCTCTAGCGGTAGGAAAGTACCTCGGAAAGGAAAGCCATGCACTCTACAGAACTAAACCCTACGGCACGCAAACCGACACACGTGCCTCGATACGAGAAGACCGAAATCAACGGTCGAACCGTAAAACCCGAAGGTCGGAAACACACGACTGACAGTCTGACACTCCGTACTCGATAGGAGTACCACCCACTAGAAGCACAGTCGGTAGCGTCCCCTGACGTCTTATACCGCACCGCAGGTGAACCGCCTGACGTGGTAGGTCCTACCCGAGGCGCAAATACCGTACAAGTAACCACAACAAGTGACTAGCTGGGGTCACGCCCGTCGACGTGGGTCCAACCGCCCCCAACCACGTGTGCACACACAGACCACGCGTCCTAGGTCTGGCCCTCTGACCGGTTTTCCCCCGCAGCCGGACTCTGGCTAAGACGAGGAGCCTACGGTAACCGGTCCACAAACCGTCTCGAAAGGTGGGTGCCCGTACACCACTCCCAGGTGAGACCAGCACCTCGTACTGGTGGGCTACGACTAGTGGATGGTCACTGAAGGAGTAGACTCTCGAGTCAACGGAAAACGACGTCCGAAACCGACAACGTGTGGGAATCACCCCACGCACCAGCCCCGTCGCACGGTGGCCACAGTCGGAGAAAAATGGACTCACCGCCCACGGCCAAACTCATGACCAAGGCAAACGGAACCTCCGGACACCAAAGACACGGTTACGGAACTCCACGGGGTGCCCGGGACGCACACACGGCCCAAGGGGAACACCCAATAACAGCCAGATCGCGCTAGGGATACCTAGCGCGACACGGAAGAACGCGCTAGGGAACCCTAGCGCAACAGGGAAGATCGCGCTAGGTCTCGCTAGCGCGACAGGGACCATCGCGCTAGGGAACCCTAGCGCGACAAGGACCATCGCGCTAGGTCCTCCTAGCGCGACAAGGATGATCGCGCTATGACCCCATAGCGCGACAGGAACCGCCTCCTGTTCATCTTCTCCGATGAACGCGCTCGGTCGGGGCAGCGCGACCTCCAAGAACGCGCTACTGGAGTATAGCGCGTTCTCAGTCCGCGGCCGAAAACGGTAAGAACGCCCAAAAATTCTAACCACGCCCCCATGCCTCCATAGGAGAGGGGGAAAACAAAGGGGAAGACCCCTGGGGACCCCTAGCATGATTCTAGGCCATCAAAACACGAAATCATGCATCAAATCCATAGATCGGGCGAGCTCTCCCCAAATCATGGAAAAACCCAAAAACGCTCAAACGATCCCCTCTCGGCCTCCCCGCGGCCTATAAATCGCGAAAAAGATCGGCATGAGGCTAAGGAACGTCACCCTACCTCAATGGAGCGAATGCTCCGCCGGATCGATCACGAATCACGAAGAATGCTCGAAGCTTCACGAACTCCCCACGCTTCCCACGCTCGCCGCACGCCCACGAGATCGCCTCACCGTCGCCCACGCGTCCGCGCCGTCGCCCCGCCGCCGTCCGTAGCCGGAGAGGGGTTCGTTGCGCCCGAATGGGAGAGAGTGGGAGAGAGGAGGGCGGTCACGGTTGGGGAAGGAAGGAGGAAGAAGAAGAAGAAAGAGAAAGGGGAAAAGAAAAAGAAAAGAATTAGGGCTATATAGAAAATCCGAATTTTCGGAAAAATACCGAAAAATAGAAAAATACATTTCCAGAATACTCGGAACGCACCGATCGCAACGGTACCACTCGTGCCTGGGGGAACCGCCCGGTTCGCCCGTAGCGAGCTTCCGAAGGAAAAGCCGAAACACACACTGGGAATAGGAAAACACACGCGGAAAAGCCGCGGAACGCCTCCGGGCCTCCGAAACAACTCCGGATCGCGCCGATCCAAACACGAAAGATGTCCGAAACGAAATTTCGGATACAACGGAGCCGGACGCTCCGAAAACCAGATCCGGGACCCATGAAGAAGGATCCGAAAGGTTCGGGATATTACAGAAGTGGAGAAGGAAGTGGGGGTTGCATAGGTAATGGTGCGTGGTTAGGGGAAGGATTTGATGGAGGCACGTGTGGAGCGAAAAGTGAGGTGGGAGGTATGTGGACGGCATCTACCTGCTCGGGGTGTGATGTTCCCTTGACCGGAGGTGGAGGTTCATGTGGGTATAAAGAGGTGGAAGGCTGACTCGTGGAGGTTTGATATGTGGAGGGATATGTGGGGGTATATGGGTGTGGGGGAGCGGAAGGCTGACTCGCGGAAGGATATGTAGTGGAGGGCTGACTCATGGAAGGCGATGGATAGGAGGCGTATGTGGGCGTAGAAGGTGGAGGAGACTCTGGGTCAAGGGAAACTAGGAGTTGTTGGCAGATAAAGCGGGCTCGGCTATACAATTGTTGCCAGGAGGTGATATCATTCAAGGCTAAGATAAAGCGGTACTCGGGCGTTGCATTAGAAATGATCATTTTGATCTGCTCTCCCTCCGGAATATGCCCCGGGACTTGCGCGGCCAAGTGACGCCAGCGATCAGCAAAGGTAGAGAACTCCTCGTCGGGCTTCATCTTCTCATGGGCCAGATCAACCATAGAATACTTGGGCTCAACCTGGTCTTGATACTGTTGAAGAAATCTCTCTTGGACGACTTGAAAATCCACAACTTACTCTTGCGGAATAGAAAAGAACCAATCCCGAGCCGGGCCTTCCAACGACAGACCGAATAAATATGACATCAAGCGTTGGTCATGTCGAAATTGGGCCGACTCATAAATGAACTCCTTTAAGTGCACATAGGGGTTACCAACTCCGCCATAGTGATGATAGGTAGGAATTTGTGAACGCGGTGGAAGCTGAAGACCTTGGAATGCAAATGGGACACTCAAAGAAGATTGGGGATCAATTCGACGTTGAAGTTCATCAAGCTGATGTTGGGCTTGAGCAATCATCTGCTCAATGAGGAGAGATCGGGAAGGATGCAAGCCAGCCTGAGCAAGATATTGTGGATTTGGACCAGGGTTATGATATTGGGCCGGATAAAGAGATCCGGACTCAGAAGAAGGAAAGCCGATTGTAGGAGTGGAAGGATATGTATGCCTGGAAGGATCATGAATGTGGGAATAAGAACTGATTGGGCCAGTAGCAACATGGGTAGAAGGAGCGGGCCTATTAAGAGAAGCAGGCTCATTAAGGGAATAAGAAGGTCCGCTAAAGGAAGGGGGCCCATTAAAAGAGCGAGGCCCATTGAAGGGATAAGGCCCACTAAGAGATTGCGACTCAATAAAGGAAGATGGGCCACTCGAAGAATATGGCCCATTAAAGGAAGGAGGCCCATTAGATGAATGAGGCCCGTTATGAGGATGAAACTCATTAAGATGATTAGCGGTGAGTTTTTGGGCCTGGACCGGGTCCATTTGGCAAACAAGAGGTGATAAGTGGGCCATGAGATTTACTTGTGAGTCGGAAGGGCCACGAGAAGATGGGCCCGCGTGGGAAGAGGAATCCCCGTGGGGGTAGGTAGATGGGGAAGAAGAAGGGTAACATACAGGAGAAAAATGGCGCTCCATGAAGGCAAATGGAGACTTTATATAGGGAAAATCAAGGGCATACAATGAGGGAAGTAAGGGCTTGAAGATCAAGGAGGGGGGCTGACTCAATAATGTAAAGGTAAAAAAGAAAGAAAAAGAAACCTAGGACGTTGAGACTGGACGAATGAACACACAGAATGGACTAGCCTAAATAGACCTAATGACAAAACCTATATGGATAGTGGGGATGCAACATAAAATGGCACAAATGGGCTTGGACAATCCCAAACAACACAAATAATATGCAGGATTTCACCCAAGTTAACCAAGTTAATATGATGGAAACTATTTTATTGTCAAAGTTTTGGTGGGCCTTTAAATGTCTTTAAATTAAGATTAATTCCTTCAAGATAGGTATCATATAGGGAATAAGGCTCAAACTTTGGGTTGACTAGGGTTAACTCCTTCACAACGTATGCAAATGCAAGCCTAATGGGTGGAAAGGTACAACCGGCCCGGCGTCCGTGTGGGAATCCACGGCTCACGTGGACTTATGGAGGTCCCGGATAAGATCACCTAGTCGAGCCCAAGGAATATGGGAGCGAGAGGATCACTTACCGAGGGGAAATGTAACTACAATATGGCAATATGCATGACCCTATGTGCACCAGAGTGCATGCAATTTCTAGCCTAAATCTAACAAATCAAGATATAATGAACATATGTGAACGTAACAACATGGATGCAAACAAAGTGAACAACATGAGCATGACATGCTATCTAAACATGGACATACACACCAAAATCGCAGCAAAGCATGAGACAAGTGATGGGCACTAGAGGTCCCACCGTGATCACCAAAAAAGGGGTGTAGATGTGGAAAATGTGGATGTGTATATGCGTAACGACCTCACAAATCACATGAATAAGCATGAAGACATATGTGCACCAATCAAGTGAATAACATTAATATGTGACTATGTAAACATGGTAGCATGATCATACAATCAAGACAAAGGCGATAAAAGATGTAAAAGAATACCGTGATCGCCACCAAGGAATGACAACGCCAAAAGAATATAAAATACTAAGTGCGCTGTGTACCTTGGAAAAAGAGGATGATCGCGCTCAATATCAAGATGCGGAGACTATGTGGATTACCTCTCCTTGCCTTCCAGCTGGTTAGAAGGTAAGGGCCTCACTTTCCATGCTTTCCTGCGAAATAAACACAAACAAGAGGTAAAATCTATTAGAAAATACTAAGTGTAGAAATCTGCCCAAGTGCATAAAGTAGCATGAAAGATTGATGGTAAACTTACCGGGAGAGGGTTTTTAACCCCTATGGAAGGGTGTAAACAATAGGTGTGTATATTGTGATGAGATTAACATGAAGAAATTGATTTAATATGCCATGATGAACATAGATAAACAAGGTGTAAAATTACATGCCACAAGAAAAATTGTGCAAACAGTGTAAAGTGGGTGCAAAGACTGATGCAAACAGTAGGGTAAACGAAGTCCAAATGTGGAGAAATTTGCGATGATAGAAGACTTGAGTGTTGTAAAGAAGCAGGAACAAGAATCACTCCAAAAGGAGGTCGGGACAGAAAGTTATGACACCGGAGATTTTGTGAAACATGCGAACTGTGTAGAAAATACAGAACAATGCACAAAATGGACTCAGAGTGATGAATATCTCGCAAGATAGAACACCAAAAGATGAAAGAGTGGATGCTATGGAAAGGTGGGAGTGTTGTGGTGAAACTAGGGCAAAAAGTAGGATTTAAAACGGGAAAGAGACCAGTGAGAAATGGGGTGGAAAACACAAGAAAATAGAGGGGTGCAGAACATGGGAGAAAAATGACTAAGTATAAAAACAGAATGAACGTGCAAAACTCATAGACAAAAATATGAAGGAAGATGATGAGGTAACGAGCCAAAAATCAAGGAACACAAAGATTATACTTCCCTCTAGAGCGTGGAGTTGAAAGGACGGATTAAGAGTGCCCACGGCCTCGCACCGGCGACGCAAACATGCCCCCGTCGCAAGAAATCTGAGTTTCAGCAAAGTGCAGAACAGTGTGGTGAAACCTCAAAAGTAGGGGCTTGGAAGAGGGGGAAAAGATATGAGAAATAAGGCAAACATATAATCAACGTGAAGCTAATACTCCCCTCTTCAAGATGGAGTTGAGGGAGGACGAAAAGGATGAAGCATGACTCTGCGTCGGTTAGATGAATAGGCCCCCGTCATGGACTTTGTAGCAGAAATCAGCAAACTTTGATGATTTGCCAAAAGTAGGGGCGAAGTTGAGAGGGCAAACGTTGATGAAATTAAGCAAACAAGGAACCAAAATGAAGCTTATACTTCCCTCTTCAGGCTAGGGTCAAAGGGTTGAGTCAACAATCCAGCATGGCTTCGCCGTCGCCTTGGAAACGCGCCCCCGTCACACAGGAAATCTGGGCAGGTTTATATAGAAAAAGTGGTGAAACCCCCAACTTTCTCCCACGATTCTAGAAGATAGAGTTCACCAAATCTCGAGATCTCTGAATCATTCTCGAGATAATAGTCAAGATAAGGCGTAGGAACAAACGTGACTCTTTTTGGTTGAAGATTGTGGAAGTTATGGCTCTTAGAAGAAGCCTCTGGAACCTAATCTGCAGGGTTTTTTGGTTGCACGAAAAGTAGAAAAACCTGATATTGCGGCCATTATTCCAGGAGATATAGCCCATCAAAATTTGATTTATATGAACCAAATTAAATATAATATAAAGGGCTAGAAGTAGGAAAAAACGGGGATCAATTTGGATAAGTATTCTCGAAGTTATGGCCGCCGCAAGATAGGCACATCACGCAGGTTCGTGGAGATAAGAGTCCAGAGCAGGCCGGACTCTTATTGGATAAACGGTCGGACGACCGACCGTTAAGGGTTAAACGGTCGTCAACCGACTGTTTGCAACAATGAACGGCCATTAGCACGACCGTTTAAGGTAGACCTTGTGCGACTGTGGAAATTGGATCATATCTCCCAAACGGTGCAGAATTAGCAAAAGTGGTAGAAGATAAAATTATAGATAACTCAAAAATGAACAATTTTTATGAAGAAAGTAAGATGAGAAAATGATCAGAAGAGAGAGAAAATAGGGCTAGAAGAGAGAGAAAGAATATCGGGACACAGGTGAACAGTGCAGTATGCTGGAAAAGTGTAAATAACTTGAAATCGATGCAGAACTGACCAATGACGTAGAAGAAGAAATTGTAGGGATTTGAAAGATGAACAACTTTGGTGAAGGTCACATTTTGAAAAGAGGACAGGAAGGGGGTGAAAAAGGACCGTTTTCAAGACTACGCAATGAAAGGGGGCTGAATGCTTGAGGGAAGCCGGCCTAAATGGGCCGTAAGGCAACTTTGAAGGCCGAAAGGTGACAAGATAGGCTCCAGGGCTCTATGAAATAATGATCTCCATGGTTCAAAGGGAATGGAATAATGAAATGGGCTCAAAATCTATCCAAGAAAGGCTCCAAAATAATGGGTAATTCGGGGCATCAAAATGATGAATAAGAGAAATGACTCAACTTGCAGGCTAAAAATGGGTGTCAACACCCGCGTCAGTCCCGTGTCAGATCTGGTCGATCCGTTTTTTTACTCTACGAAAAAATGCGGAAGTGAAATATTTTGTAAGACTGAAATATTTTGTTATAGGAATGAAACATTTTATTATAAGAATGAAACATTTTATTTGACTACAGAAATGAACGAATAGAAATGAAATATTTTGTTTGACTACATTTAAAATCTTCACGTACATACAAAATGGTTCACTTATACGCAATGTGTTTTATCTCTGTGCAATATGTTTAACCTCTCAAATGAAATATTTTGATTGACTACAATTAAATATTTACGTATGTACAAAATGTTTCACTTATATGCTTCGTTTCTGTAGTCAAACAAAATGTTTCATTCTTATAACAAAACGTTTCATTCCTGTAACAAAATATTTCACTCCCGTCAAACAAAAAGTTTCATTTCTATTCGTTCATTTCTCTAGTCAAATAAAATATTTCATTCTTATAACAAAACGTTTCATTCCTGTAACAAAATATTTCACTCCCATCAAACAAAATGTTTCATTTCTATTCGTTCATTTTTGTAATCAAATAAAATGTTTCATTCTTATAACAAAACGTTTCATTCCTATAACAAGAGATTTCAGTTTTACAAAATATTTCACTCCCGCATTTACCGCCGAGTAAAAAAGCGGGCCGACCGGGTCTGACACGGGGCCGTACGTATCTGACGCGGGATGTCCTTTTTACATTAAAAATGGTTATTTCAACTTTTGGGGGGTCAATGAGAGAGGATGTTACAATTTGAGCTGACTTTTATGCACCGGATGAGGTGCACAAAGCATTACTCTTCTTATTTTATAAGTATCGTAGACCATTATATCCGCTTTGATAGTGAGTTATATTGGGATTAACCTGAATTAACTCTGTTTTAACTCCCATGTTAACTTGGCAACTTGCATTATTTACTCGGATTAAAAGTGAAGTACATCCATGAACCATGGATTACTTATCCCACCTCAATTGGTGGATTAAACTAACATTTTTTGTTGTTAAATCAAAAGTGAGTTAAATGAGAGATTTTGTTGACCCAATTAACTCAATCATGATTATCTTAAATGCCTACTAAAGTGGAAGTGTATAAATTTGTTGCATACCATGCCGTCTAAACATGGAGGTCGAAGAAAGTAAACAAGCATGCGGCAAGAGCTATACGATGGTGTGGCGGGTACTTTGGCATTGATGTCGCTCCCAGCAACGAGAGAAAAGTTGGATAAATGTGTTAATTTTCTTAAATTTTAAATTTTTTTATAAATAAACTCTCTTAATCTCCTTAGGAGTCTATTTGTAAAATTACATTTTTATTTTCATGATTATTTTGAAAAACCTCACCGCATTGTACTTACCAAAGTATCTTCGTGTCATTGTCTATCATTATTTCATTAAAACATCGGGCTGATATTTAATTAGAATTAGAAATTTCAAAGTAATTGAGGTGTGTAAAGTTTCGACTAGGAACGTAGCGAAAAACATCGAAATCTTAGATTACATGTCGTTGTCGATTTTTCAAAATCGAACAAGAACGGCAAATCGTGCGGTGTAGAGAACAATTCTATACCTTTGCGGGGACAAGAATCTCTCAAAAGCTTGAAGATGGACGAGTGGAGGATCTCAGAGTCGCAAGCCGTCCAATCGTCTGGCCTCTAGACGTATCAACACGAGTAGAGGAAGCAGTCAGGATCTCCTCTGCGATCTCCACACGTTGATCCGACCTCAATACCACCATCCACCGTGGAGGAGGAGGAGGAGAGGGTGCACCTTGGAGAGAGAGAGAAGAGAGAGAGGTGACTAGGGTTTTCTTTGGAGCTTGGCCCAGGGTTTCACCTTTCAACACATATTTATAGACCTCCGATGTGTTTCATAAAAACTCAGTAATTATCTATAAAGTCCACACATCTCGATTAGTCTAATAATCTATTGTGTGTGACCCTCTAGGCCTAATTGTTTGTTTGGTTTCCTAGCCCATTAAGCCAAGAACCCTTCTCAACTTAATAAATCTTATCCATTAACTCTTAATGGAATCAACGGGCTTTCCGATCACGAAAGACACCAAGTAACACCTCGTGATCCCAAATGACATTGGGGATAAGTAACCTATATTGGAACCTTTCCGTCTACAGATTCTACACAGTTATAGATCTTCATTCATCCAATGCCCTTATCAAGACTAGGGTATGGTGCAACTGTCAAACCCGATTGTGTCCTGCCTCAACTGAACTCTGTACTCCAAAAAGGTTCATTAGAAAAACTCCTTCTTCATAATGAACTCACATACCATGGGTAGGGATTTTCTGAGTACATATCCATAGGGCATTCTCTCTCTTATATCATACAGAGAGTGAATGATATCTTATTGTCATACTAATTACCTTCTTAAGAGTTCCACTAAGTCTGAATAATTAAGTGTACATGATCACTTAACAAAAATCTATAAGTTAGCAATCAAATACTCAATAGCTCTCATGCAAGACATCTTTAGTGACTCAGTCTAACATTCAACTATACTACTGAGATTATAGAATACCCTGATTAACAGTATGATTACCATCCAGGGATTCTAGATGGAGTCAATTCAATGTACTCATTCCATTATTGAGCATCCACACACGTACTTTAGTGTCTCCACACTAATGACTATGAGAACAGTCATACCTATCATATGAGTAAGTATCATGTGTACCAGTCTATCCGGATCCTCAATGTCCCTTCTTGAAGATCCCACGACTGGGAACATTTAGAACATGTGCCTCTAGATGACTGACATTATTATCATAATCTCATTATGATCCAGCCATCATCGAACAAGTTCAAGGACTTCATTACATTTATATCATTAAGACACATTAAATGCAATGAAGAAATGCCATTAGTATGAATAAGAATGGGATATGACAAGAAATGTCACCATCACATCTCATGTGATTGGCTTATAGGACATACATTTCTATCAAGGTGAACCTGAGGCATGCATGAGTGGTTCACCACCTCCTCACATGATGGGGAGGTCGTGAGTTAGATTCCGCTCCTAGCTTGCGAAATAGGATCACTTATATGACTGGCATTCAAGTGGGGGCTGGTGGACATGTGGACGTGGAGGTCGTTGCATGCGAAGAGGCATAGGATGCTGACTTGAGGAAGTTTAAGAGTCTCTTTTAAATTCTTAGTTTGTTGGTCTTAAAGAAGATTAGGAGTCACTTTTTTAATTGTTTAGTATGTTGGCCTTCCAAAGTTAAAGAGTTGCTATTAGTAGGAGTTTGTAACCTCCCTATATATAAGGAGGTGGGGTGGAATGTTTAGGGAACTTTTTGGCCAAATGAAAATATCCTTGTTTGAGCCTTTGCTCTGATTTTTCTTCATCCTACGCCCTTCTTCCCTGAGAGCGCATCATTTCTTCTTCCGCTTTCGGCCTACATCAGTTGATATTAGAGCGAGGATGTTCACTTGCTCGATGGAGAATGATGGGAACGGCGTCAACCATGCCCTCAACGAAGATCAAGGTGTGCAGGCCCTTTGGGGTGTTGTACGGTCAAGACAGTGGCAGTTAACATAGATCCAAAGCACGCTGGCGGCTGTGGCGATTAGTGACAATGTCACAATAGAAGGATGGAGCCAGACGGCGTGCATGCCGGCGAGGTACCTCCCGACCAGCGGGTCTAACACCATTGCCCGATAATTCCACATGCGGACCAGGCCTATGACGACACCTCCAACGACGAGGATCATCGTCTTCCTCCAGTCTATCGACAGGGGCAACTAGGGGACCAGGTAGCACCATCTTCTGATCACTACCGCCCATGTCATGACTTTAGGATGAAGATCGACATCCATAGCTTTGATGGTCACGTGCATATCAAAGATTTCATCGACTGGGTTGCTACCTTAGAGTACGTCTTCGACTACATGGAGGTCTCAAGGGACAAGTGAAGTTGATATCTGCAAGCTTCATGAAAGCGCTTTTGCGTGGTGGGAGCAGACGAGGACTAACCGATGACACCAATGGAAACTGCCTGTGCGATCGTGGTACAAGATGAAGAAGCTCTTGTGGGCAAGATTCCTACCTCCGGACTACCAACAATACCAGGACTGTTGCTAAGGGAGCCAGTCCTGAGCGACTACACCAATGAGTTCTACTGGCTAAACGCCCGCAACAATCTGATGGAGACTGATAACCAACAGGTCTCTCGCTACCTTGGCAATTTGTGACAACGTGGGCGAGCATGCGACCCTTCACCCAGTCTGGAGGTTGTTCGAGGCCGTTAACTTGGCCCTCAAAATCGAGGCTTAGGTAGCGTGATTAGCACGCCCTCCCTTGCCCTCCACGAGTGCTGCCCCTATCTTTTCAGGTTGTGGCAAGAAGGCAACAACGCAACGAGCTACAATAGTGTTGAAGCCATAATAGCCCGTGACTCAAGAGGTGGGTACCAGCAGAGGATGAGGCAGCCCGTGCAACCCCTATACAAGGCCCACCCCGAGAAAGTACTACCGCTGCCACCAGTCGGGACATCGTTCCAATGAGTGTCCCACCCACAAGCAAACCAACCTTATAGATGCAACAATGGACAATGTGGATGCACACGCAGATGAAGAAGGGGAGAGAGACTGCGAGGTTGTTGAGGGAGACGATGGTGAGCACATCTCATGCATCGTCTGACACATCCTCTTGATGCCCCGACAAGCAGCCACCCAGGGGCATCACATCTGCTACACTCGCTGCACGATCAACATGAAGGTGTGTGGCGACATCATCGACAATGGCAGTAGCGAGAACATTGTGTCCTGGGCCTTGGTTAAGAAATTAGGGTTGAAGACATTGCTACATCCCTCCCAATATAAGATTGGGTGGATCATGAGTGGAGTGGAAAAGAAGGTGTCAGATTTTCATCTTGTCCCCCTGTCCATTGGCAAGAACTACAAGGATGAGATACCATGTGATGTCGTTGACATGGACGCATGCCAAGTCCTACTCAGACGACTGTGACAATTTGATGTGGATGCCACACATTGGGGCCAAGACAACACTTATGTCTTCCGAATGGGAGAAAGGGCGGTGATCCTCGTCCCAAGGGGGGTACACCATAGTCGGGTGTCAGACTCAAGGAAAGCCAGCCATTATTCTTGGCTTCTGGCGTAGAATTAGTGATACGGGCCCAGGAAGAGGGTGTTCTACTAGCCCTCGTGCGAAAGGGGGGCATCTCCTGTGCAACGAATGATGGGGCAATCCCAGACAAGGTGCAACCCCTAGTGGCCCGAGTTTCAAGATCTCACACTAGCTGAACTTCCCAAAGGGCTGCTGCCCTTGTGAGATATCCAGCACCACATTGATCTGATCCCAAGTGCAAGCCTCCCTAATTTGCCACACTACCGAGCGCACCCCAAGGAGCTTGAAATTTTACAGAAAATTGTGGATGAACTACTACGTAAGGGACTACTGCGGGAGAGCATAAGTCCGTGTGTGGTCCCGGCTCTCCTCATTCTTGGATCTCAGTCAAGTATTGGTTCCCGATCTCACACCTTAACGACAAGCTGGATATGTTGGAAGGAGTGAAGGTCTTCTCTAAGATCGACCTATGCCACGGCTACCTTCAAATCCAGATCCGCCTTTGCGACAAGTGGAAGATGGCATTCAAGACCAAGGACAGTCTGTACGAATGGCTGGTGATGCAATTTGGATTGTCAATCACGCCGAGCACCTTCGTGCGCCTCATGAACCAAGTCCTCAAGCCGTTCATTGACAGGTTTGCCATGGTTTATTTTGACCATCTATAGTCAGGATGAGGAGGCACACCTTGAGAACCTGCGAGCAATCCTCCACGTGCCCCGAGATAATAATCTCTACGTGCAACTCAAAAAATGTTAGTTCTTCATAAGGAAGCTGTTGTTCCTCGAGTATGTGGTGGGCACTGACGGGATTCACGTTGACGAGGAGAAGGTGCGGACCATCCGGGAGTGTCACACACGGATAAGTGTGTATTTTTATATATTTATTTATATCACATATATGATTTTTGAGTTTTAATAGAATTAATTATATAAGTTTTGTACTTAATCACAATCTCATATTAAATTTAGATTTTTATGTAAAATTAATTAAATTTTAGGTTATAAAGTAATAATTGAGACTTGATACACATTTATGAAAAATTGCATGATTCTTTTAAGTTTATATTGTTGATAGCATTCTTTTTGGGGATTCAATTTATAGTTTTATTTGTTGCAGGAGCTCTCATGCAACGTGTTTCCCCGCCATTCCCAAGGCTGCTGTTCATATGCCTGCATGGCGGATTTGGTTGGTGACGCTTATCGCTTCCGCCATGCCAGGGATATAGCATATGGTGCTTAACGTGAATGAAAGAGGTGGCATGTGCACGGGAAGCTCGCGTCGAAGGAAACATGCAGATGGCATGTTTGTTAGCGCGGCGGGAGGCGCCGTGCGATCGATGCGGTGGAAGCGGACGAGGGAAACTGGCTGTGCAAGGGGCGGTTGCATGCAGTATGTGCCGTCTTAAGGAAGGGAACTGTCAGAAGAAGGGTCGCCGTGTTCTGCGTAGTTGGACGGGGAAGGAGGGCGCATGCACGGCGAGGCATCGACACATGAAGACGGTTTGCAGCTGTTACATGCGTGGAGGCGGCGAATGTTTGGTGCATGGAAGTTAATTACCGTCTTTGGGGAACGTCTTTCTGTGTTGGGTATGGACAGTCGAAGGCGGCACTGTTTGGGTCATCAAGATCTTACAGAAGGGGCTGCCAGAGGACGTGTGAGAGTGGTTGGCTTCATTTTTTTTTTTCCTCTGGAGGGTTTCTTTTCGTGGGTGTTTCTTCGGCTGGAGTCTGGTTGCGTGAGGAGGGGAAGAGGAGGGCGACGCCGCTTCGTTCTCCCTCAGATTTTGTTCTTCTTCCGTTTTAATTAGTTCTATTAAATTCCTTCCTCTTTTGTAGTTTTTTTAGTAATTTATCTTAGTTCTTTCGTAAATCTTATTAATCTTCTGTTCAATTCCGTTTACAAAGTACTTTACAAATTATTTCTTTAATATCAATTTAGTGGAGATATCGTTGTTTCTCTGTTCATCTTCCTCTCCTAATCTCTCTCTCTCTCTTCCAAGTTTGGTGATTGTGATATTTTTATTTCACTTATTTAATTTAACTTAAGTCGTAATTTTTAGCTAGTATTCCTTCCTCCAGATTAATTAATTTTAATTTTTTAATTCTAGTATTTTTCTTTTCAATCTCAACTCTCTCAATGATTTTTAATCTTAAAAATTCAAGGTTTTTAATTCTAAAATATGAACTTCTCCGTGAATTCGACTCGATCTCATTATTTGACTATTCTCTTTCTAATTAATTTGTGGGCTGAATAATTAAATTTGATAACAGGTGTATTAACAACGTACGTTTTTCCTCTATCACTCACTCCAAAGACAATTCGGGACATGCGAAGCTTCCATAGTTTAGCAACACTCTACGGCCGGTTCATCCCCAACTTCAGTGCCATTGTCTCTTGAGTCACCGAATGCTTGGAGAAGGGGAGCTTCCATTATTGGGGAGCCCCTCGGGAGGTGAGCTTCACGCTGATCAAGGAGAAGCTGAGCACAACACCTGTACTCACCCTTCCAAGCTTTGGCAAGCTGCTCGAGGTCGACTGTAACGCATCCATGATAGGTATAGGTGTTGTCTTGTCTCGGGAAGGACGCCCAGTGGAGTTCTTCAGGAGAAGCTGAACGAGGTCCAACGCAAGTGGATGACGTATGAGCTAGAATTCTCTGTTGTGGTGCGGGCGCTAAAGCATTGAGAGCACTACCTAATCCAGAGGGAGTTCATGCTCTACACTGACCACCAGTCATTGAAGTTCCTTAATACCCAGACCAGTGTGAATTGGATGCATGCTTGATGGGCCACATGTTGGAAAAATTATATCTTCACGGATGCACAATCGAGAGATTTCTCTATCAGGTGGATCAACAAAAAGAATATGAAATTTAAGTTAAGAAAGATTAAACTCGGGTCGAAGCGCGATGTCACTTTCTTTAGAGTCGTTTCACCCCTATACGGTGTAATAGGCTTTACGGCGAAACTTTACTGAAGATACGACGACCCAAACGATGGCGGCGCAAGGGTGTACGCGCGTGTGTGATATAGAATAAGGCCCAGGGAGCCCACAAGAGCTTAAATGGTCAAACTACTATAGTCTCCCCAAAGGAGGACACAAGATAGCAAAGAGTCCCAACTAAAAGAAGATGAAAAATTTTCCCATCTTCCAATGTGGGACAAAACCACACAGGAACTCAAACTTTAAAATTTTTAAAGCATTAAATCCAACATCACCTTCCTCCAACGGTTAACGTTCAGCCTCAAGCATAAATCTGGGTAGCAGAACAAGGTGGTTGATGCATTGAGTCGGTGAGCGGAGGCATTGGCTATCATGCGCTCCGAGATCGTCGGCTTCAACTACTTGAAGGACCTTTATGCTGTCGATGAGGACTTCGGCGAGCGATGGAGCAAGTGCATACAACGGCTGGATGTGTGCGACTTCCATGTGCAAGTGGTTTTCCCTTTCGAGGTAACCAACTCTGTATCCCACGCTCTTCTCTAAGATTGAGTTTGATAACGGGTTAGGTTAGGGGCGGATGACTTACCCGGGGTGGCCCACCCGACCCCTAACCCTAATCGAGATGGATTAACTCATTCCACCTATTTCCTAGGAATAAGTTAATCCACTTTAACCCTATCCGACCCCGGTTAAGAAAAAAAATATCAAACAAGGAATAACCTACCCGACCCCGGTTAACCTACCCTACCCGGACTTAACCAGTTGTCAAACAGGCACTAAGGGAGCAGGTTGTTTGGGAGCTCCATTGTGACGGCTTGAGCGGCCACCTAGGGCATGATAAGACCATCGCCATGACCATGGAGAGATACTACTGGCCACACTTGCAGCATGATGTGGTGTGGTTCGTCCAGCGATGCCCGGCTTTCTAGGTGGGTAAGGGGCAATTGCAGAACACCGGGCTATATACACCATTGCCCATCCCTGAAAGCATAGGGGAGGACGTGTCTATGGACTTCGTGCTTGGGATGACGCGCACTTAGTGAGACGTAGACTCTGTACTTTTTGTCGTGGATCAATTCTCCAAGATGACACACTTTATCCCTTGAAAGAAGATGGCCGATGCATCGAATGTGGCAAGCTTATTTTTCAGGGAGATAGTACGCTTGCATGGGGTGTTGCAGGCCATCACTCCTGATCGGGATGTGAAGTTCATCAGCCACTTTTAGTGGACCTATGGCGGAGGTTTGATAGACGGTACCACCCTCTAGTATAGTAGCACCTATCATCCCCAAACAGATGATCAAACAGAGGTCATCAATAGATCCTTGGGGAGTATATATGATTCGTTGCATCTGCGAAGACAAGTTGAATTAGTGGGACGTTGCTCTTCCCCAAGCAGAGTTCACATTCAACATCACAATCAATGTCTCAACCAGGATGGTGCCATTAAAGATTGTCTATACCCGACTATCCCGGCACGCCCTCGACTTGGTTCCCCTGCCACAGCTACCCGGTTCAAACAAGGTGGTAGAACACATGGCTGATAATGTTCAGCACACTCTTAAAGGAAGTGATGGACAACCTTGAAGCCGCTAGAAGACTCGTGCTGATCAACGCCGCCACAAGAAGATGTTCAGTGTGGGTGACTTGGTGATGGTGCACTTGTGCAAGGAGCGTTTTCCTACTGACACTTACCACAAGCTAGCGAACAAGAGGATATGGTCATGTCTAGTCACCAAGAACTAGATCAATGACATTGCATGCGTTGTCAAGCTCCCAAGGGGCTTGCCAATTTCCTCAACCTTTAATGTGGCAGACCTCTTCGAGTTTTACCCCTCGGACGTGCCAATGGACTAGTCGGCAAACTCAAGGGCGAGTTCCTTACAAGTGGGGGAGAAAGATGTGGCTAGTGGACATGAGGAGGTGGAGGGTGCTGCACGCGAAGAGGCAGAGGACGCTGAGCTTGAGGAAGTTCAAGAGTCTCTTTTAATTTCTTAGTTTGTTGGTCTTGAAGAAACTTAGGAGTTGAAGAACACTACTGTTAGTTGGACTCTGTAACCTCCCTCTAATTAAGGATGTGGGGTGGAATGTTTAGGAAATTTTTTGGCCAGATGAAATTATCCCTATTTGAGCCTTTGCTTTGATTTACCTTCATCCTGCACCCTTATTCCTTGGAGAGAGTGCAACATTTTTTCTCCTGCTTCCGATCTGCATCAACACCGACTCTTGGAATATCCGTGCCCGTCCTCGCCCCCTGATCCCAGGTCACTAGGCCATGTAACAAAAAAAAACACAACGGAGGTGAAAGTTATGTAAATTCCCAAGATTATTCTCAAAGGCCTACTTTGATAAATAGATAGACTCCAACGGTATGGCATATTCGTCAGTTGAAAGTCGGTTTCGCCGATTTTGTTGTTACCCCACTTTGGTAAAACATCTAATACCCTACCCCAAAAACATGTAACATGTGAAAAAGTGGGGTTTTCTCATTCGAGACGCTAGGGTTGAATACGCCGTTCGCCCGGTTAGGGCGCATGATGTATTCGCCCTAAACCCCACTCAATTATCAAATTGAGCCAAAATTTAATGAAAGTACTGCCAAACATGTGGTACAAACCTGCCATCAAGGCTTTAAAAGGATGCTTGATTTTTACGTTCACAAAACAAAAGGCCAGCCCAAACATTAGACTTTTACCCCCAAGTGTGTAGGAACCTTACATAAGCCCTCTAATTGAGTATGCACAGCAATAGTAAGGGGCAGATACAGAATGATCACCAACCAGCTACTATCGCTAATTTCCGTCCGCAAGTTGCTATTTTTGAGTGAGCAAAATCGAATCTAATCAGACTAGCTTGAAAGTCAACTCCGGCTTGTAGTATGAATCTGAGCTAAGTTAGGTTTTTAGTTGACCATGACCCCGAGCTGAATTCTTCTTGACCTAGCTTGAGTGAAACCCTTGGCCAACTTAGCCTTTGCAAAATCTGAAATGTGGGTCAGCTTAAGGTTGGGTTAGATTGAGAGAGGGTGTAAATGGGTTTGGTTCTTGTTAGAGCGAGGTAGATAGATGTTCAAATCATGTTAGAGCCACGTTGGGGACTAGATATTATTGAGCTACATTAGGAAAGTGTTGGTTGTGATTGAGGTTGGGTAAGAGATGATATATACTCTCTTCGTAGACTCGAGTATCACGGCATTAAATTTTTCCTCGTCAGAATAAGGAAAAAAGATAGGCCAAATGGGTCAAACTCGAGTCAAAGTACGGTGAGTTGGGTTAAGATTATATTTAATCAGATTAAGATTGCGTTTGAAAGCGTATTCAGGCATGATTTTCGAGATCATCTGACAAGATTTAATTTTTTTCAAATAAGTAGAGTTATTCTTGACTTTCGTGAAAAAAAAATTGAAGAGAAAAAAAGAACTAGACACAAAATTACCGAATTCTCTTAATCTGATGAAACATTTTCATAATAGATTTTGAAAATTTTAAATGATTATAAATCATCGACATACTATGTATTCATGTATTAACACGACAAATGAATTTTAATAAAATGTGCTTTGACCATATCATTTTTAAACGCTGCTTAACTGAATCTCATTTACAACCTTTGTTGTCGTGACTTCTCTGTTGAACCTAGACATTATAGGGATGGAAAAAACTTGAGAAGCAACCCTGACCAACAAAACTTTACTCAAGGCAACATGAAATTTGCCCGGATTCTGATTTAGGAGTTATTTGATTTGATGTAAAATATTTTTTTATGGCTAAGAATTTGACACAATTGATTTCATACTCAATCTTTAAGCACTTAGCACTCCAACTTGGAGATTTAGTACACGTTTGGAAGGGCTTAAGTTTTTATTTCTTTTTGTAAAATTAGTAGAGAGAGAGAGAATCTCTTTTAGAAGAGTTCTTTAAGTTTTTTTAAAAATTAACTTTTTTTTGTTCTTCCATCTCTACGTCAAAAAGTCACTTTTTAATAATTCTGATGTGACTACGTTGTATTTGTACGAACTTTGTAAGGGGTTAAATTTTTGAGAAAAAATTTCTATCTCTTTGGGTCACTTCGATAAATGGATGATTAGGGGCGGGTAAATTATCTCGGGTGACTTATTTCACCCTTTTAGTTGGAGTGAAAAAACTTAAATTTATCCCTAACTGACTCTGGTTAAGATAAAAAGAATCAAATTAAGATTAAGTCGTCTCATCTAGAATAATTTATCTTAATTCGACTTACTCTTTTATCGAAATTACCCTTAAAATCTAAACAAACACGCCCTAGGATCACTATCAAATATATTGGTACTTTTATATCAACCCATGTGCCGACAGAACAATGACAAGTAAATACAACGTTAATATATTACTTTACATCAAATCAAGTAATCCTTAGTGAGCATCCCTAACCCAAGGCACTACTCATTCCAATCGTTGGGACTGCATTGGGTGTCTCTAATGTTAACATGCATTCCCCCTTCTTACCCACGTTAGAGATACAGATTTTTGTTGAAACTTTAGGTTGCAGTTAACCCGTCAAAATCAAAATGGCAAACACTTCCATTAGTTGGACATGAACTTGTATACTGACAAAAAAAGATACACGTGAAGTTAAAGCTAAATATAGTCCTTGGGTTGAGCTGGATTCCATCGGAGAGAGAGGTTGACCTTGCCAATTACAACCATATTTATCAAACCGTCCCAATCCGCAGCAAACCGTTCATCCCGGACCGGGCCAAGTGAATAGCGGGACGATCGGGCCGTGGGACGTGGTCGAGACGTATTAGTCCGCACGGTCCCGTGGGTCCCGCTGCATACCAGACCGGTCCGCTACGGGACCGACCTAGTACGTGCGGCCTGCTCGGCTCGTGCCAGTCCGACGTTATAAGCCGGCCATGGACTTGTCTGGGCGAAGTAGGCATCGCAGCAGTCGTGGCCGGCGAGAGGCGTTGCAGCAGCGATGCACTGCGGCGATGGGCGGTGCAAGCTGACGGGGACCGGCGATCGAAGGCCTCCGACGAGGTAAGTGAAATATTTTGAGATTTTTTTTTGTAAAGAGGGAGGAGGGTGGCCGGTGGGTGGGAGAAGGGCCAGAAGGCGGCGGTGGACGGCCGTAGGGGGCCGTGGGAGGGCGGTGGAGGGCGGAGGAGGTGGGAGGGGGCGATGGGAAGCCATCCACGGGAGGGGGCGATGGAGGCCGTAGGGGGGCGTGGGAGGGGGGTAGGAGGGAGGTGGGGGGGGGGGTCCAGCCACCACCTCCCACCGCCCACTGTCGCCCCCTCCGGCCTCCCACCCGCCAGATTTGGCCGGTGGGAGGCCGGAGGGGGCGGCGAGGCGGTGCCCGACGGTGGGTGGCGGGGGGAGGGTGGATGAGGGAGATCGTGCGTGCCTGGGTGGGGGGGGGGTCCGACCGTGGCAGGGGGGAGGGAGATCATGGGGTGGGGGGGGGGGTCCGACCACCGTCACCCCCTCTGGCCTCCCACTAGCCAAATCTGGCCGGTGGGAGACCGGAGGGGGCGACGGTGGGAGGCGGGGGGAGGGTGGGGGGGGGGGTCCGACCACCGCCGGCCACTGCCTAGCCGGAGGTGGCAGCAGTGTGCGGTGGGAGGTGGTGGCCGACGGTGGGTGGCGGGGGGAGGGTGGATGAGGGAGGTGGTGGGTGGGGGGCAGTGGACGGCGGTGGGAGGGGAGAGGGTGGACGTGGGAAGAGGGAGGTGGTGGGTGGGGGAGGGTGTAGGTGGGACGGGCTGACCGGCAAGGCGGTGGGCGGCGGTGGGAGGGGTGGCCGGGGGGAGGGTGGAGGTGGGAGGGGGGTTCGACAGGGTGGTGGGAGGCATTGGGAGGATAGAGGAGGTGGCGGTGGGTGATTCAAATTTTAGATTTATTTTAGATGTATTAATTTTAATTTTCATGTTTTAGATCTTCTAGAATTAATTTTCATGTTTTAGATAAAATTTTCATTTGTAAATTTTATTCGATGATTCTATGTAAGAATTACTTCTAGAACATTTAATTTACATTTATTTTTAAAATATTTATAATTTATATTTGATCATTATCATATTTTGTGATATTTCTAGAATATTTATAACTTACATTTATAAGAAAAAAATTAAAAATTAATTCTAGAATATTTTTAATTTATAATTCTTAAATTTAAGAGATACATTTAAACATTTTATGACTCTTAAGGAACGTTCAAATGATATTATATGATCATATAGAATTATCTTAGATGACAACCGTAGTTGTTCGCGTTGAAATTACTACAAAACAGAATACAGAAGAGGAGGTGTATCCTAATTGAAGAATCACTGAGCGAGGAAGGGGTTTGGGATGAGATTGCCCTAACATAGGGGTCAGATGAAGTGGCCCAGGAGCCTAAGTGTCAATGCCTTTGAGCAAAGATGAAATCCCCGGTACATACCAAACAGGCTTAGATAAAATTTTAAACTTGGGACACTTTTGTCAAACACGTAGTTGTCCAAGTTTCATCATGTGACCAAAGAGCTTTTTAAAAGAAAGTGTTTCCAAAACACCCTATTAACTTTAAACGGACGACGGTCCATAAAACTTCTCTTCTAAAGTGCGGCGACAGATGGGCTCCAGCTCGCGGCCCACGCGAGCGAGGTGCAGGCCGTTCGCCACCCGTCCGTTTGGTCGAGGGTGCAGCATCAACCGCGTGATTCGGTATACCGCGGTCCAAGGCACCGACAGTACACGATATCTATCGTGTGCTCGCACAGGCCAAATCCCTCGTTTCCTTAAGCCCTCTACACCGCGTCCTCCCTCTCTCTTCGTGTGATATTTCCGTCGGCGTTTCGGGATTTTTTGGTCCAGAGCTTTTAATAGAAGGCTTTCATCGCCTTCTTCTTCTTCTTCCTCCTCCGGTGCTTCTTCCCTGGTGGTATCCAGGGTTCTGCCGGTGGGAATTCTCCGTCTCTCTCATGGCGAAGAAGAGGAAGTCCGTGGCGACGCGGCTGGACGAGGTGGATCGGACGATATACTCCACGTTCTGCAGCGCCGCCAATTCCCTATCACAGCTCTACACGCAGGCCATGAACCAGCAGAAGGTCACCTTCCAGGCCGGCGAGCGGCACGCCATGGTCGGTTCCGCTCCTTGTTCCGTTTCCTTTTTTGTGTGTTTGTGCGTCCTGCGCGTGGTTGCGTTCTGTCTGGATCGCAGGCGATCCTGTGTATGTGCGACTTTGCTGGTTGAATTATGAAGGGTTTGTGAGCCGATCGTCGATTCTGGTGTTCCTGGTGTTTGGTTGATGTTGTTAAAAACCCTCTATCTGGTTGGTTTCTGTCCGTTTTTTAACGTGTGCAACGTTTTTCGTGTTGCTTCCTGTGGTTGTTCTGACGTTGCATCCGGTTTTGTCTTTTCCCTTTGACTCTCTTTAGCATTTCGCCGGTTTCTATTCATGTTTATACTTTTTCAAAAGTTTTTCCTTTTCCAGGTTTGTTTTAACTTTGACGATCTGGCTGTCGTGGCTTTCCAGTTGAATCCTCGAGCTCCTTGTTTCTCATCCCGTCAACCATGTGTATGTTGTTCAATGTCTTATCGATCATTGGATTGGCCATGTTGATGGTGTAGTTGTCTCCTAGGAGTCAAAATCTCATTGGGCTCTAATTGCCTAGTATTCTATCAACCTCCATCAGTCCAACCAGCTTTGTGTTATTTTCCTGGATACTGTTTAAATCATAATAAAGCCTTATCACATCAAATTGGGCGTTAATTAGGTGTGCTGGGAATCAAAATCATGAAGAGTGTGGTGGATTTTCAGTTGGCTATCAACCTGTTACCATTCTTGTATTTTGGTGCAGATCCTGACAAATATCTTTTTGGCCTAAATGTTTGTTTCAGAGGTTTCGTACAACTAGAGTGGTGAGTGATATGCTAGCTGGGGCTATGCTCGACATCCCGGGAGCCCTTGATAAAACATTGCTTTTGTGGCAAGGGGCAGCAGCTGCTTTTGAAAAGTGGCAGTTTTTTCCCTCTTATTGCCATCTAGTTAGCTATAATGATACCTATTGGACCATAAACATAAGAGCACATATGATATGTCAGTAAAATAGATTAAAGATGAAAGAAGAGATATTAATAGGAGTGATGATAGAGACAAGAGGCATGTCTCTGTGTAGGCTATGGCGTGTGGCAAGGGAGGTGGTCAGGGGCTTGCCTAGGTGAGTGCCCATGCATTTTAGGTGATATATTTTCTCTTCTAAATCACCATGGAAGAAGAAATAGTAATAGGAGTAAAATAAAGAAACTATCCAAGAAAATGGCATGTAAGGTTCTAAGAACCATTGATCTTGTCTGATACCTAAAGGCCAATTCGCAGAAAGCACTCATCAGGGTAGTGAATGCAATGGTCGTCCCCTGGCGGTGACCATGCGCACCCCCCACCCCCCCCCCAAAAAAAAAAAAAAATAAAAAGAAAAAGAAAAAGGAAAAACTCTTCCAAACTCTTTTTAAGTAGCAGTATAAAAAGGGCACCATATGTTGAAGAGGCATTAACCAGTACATCACCCTCATTGCCTAGGCATGCAAGGTGAATGCCTTTGATAACATAGGCATAGCTGTAAGCAGTTCTTGTTTGTTTTTTGTTTCTGAAGAAATGATTCTATTCATATATTGCAGCTCGACCTTTAGAAGTTCAACATTTGAGTTTTGCACTTACCACTAAAGTCACTAGTATGCTAGGACATGCATAATTTAGTATAATATGAAGTACAATGTTCTTCCCCCTCCCTTTAAGTGGTTTGTGGGATTGGTGAATACTTGTCCATTTGCAAGTTAAGAGATAATAATAGAGGATGTGGAGTAGTACATGTATGTTAGTCAAGATCCACAATATTTTGTTTAAGGGAATCATTAGTTGAACTTCTGGATTGGTTAATTAAGTGATTCATAAGAAAAAATTGCAATCTTATATTCTTATGGCAGGCTCATTTGTTCAGTGTCCTGTGGCTCATGAACATTTCATTCTATGAAGAAGGACAAATTAGGATGGTTGATGCATTGGATTCCTGAGAAGCTGACTGTATCACAGCTTTTTAGATAAAGTTTTTATGGGGCAGATTTTTTCTAGCAACTGTATACTTAAGTGCAATTTTTATCTACTTTCCAAAATGTGTGGTTCTAATGGGAGAGGCTGCTAGTCTCCTAGTAGGATGCAGCTGTTCTTTTGTTTTGTTGGTGAAGCATTTGATGTAGATTAGGTGAGGCTAGTCATACTAGTATGAATTTTAAAATTGAGTATTCAGTCTTATTTGAGTGTGGCTAATCATGCATATCTTTCCTGCAAATTTATTGGAAATCTGAGTCTTTAAGATAATCTTAAGTAAGGTTGGTATGTAAGTATTTTATGTCAAGTTATCATCTCATCTGTTAAAGATTGAGTGATTCAAACTGCCTGAATCAAGTTGTGCAAAATGGATTATGTTTCTTTTGTAGTTGAGGGAAAGTTTATGTTATCCCAGTCATAGGTTTAGGAGATTGTTAGCACCCTGATCCACCTGACTTGATGCTTGTAAAAAATCAAGATGACTGAAAAGGCTGATCTGAGCATAGTATGATGTTGCAGGTGAATATCAAGCTGGCAATATTTGGCAGAGCATAGTAACAATAGCAATTAAGTTAGCCTAATTCTTTATGTATCTCAATTCAGGAAGAGCACCTTGGAAGGATATTGGAAGGGGGGATGTGTGAGTATATTGTTTGTATGTTCTCAAAAATACCTCTAGAACTCCCCCCCCCCCCCCAAAAAAAAAAAAAAAAAAAAGAGTCCCAGACCAAGATGGTATGGATATTCTAACTACCTAAGCTACTCACAATGTAAGAAGCCCTCTTTTGAGAGAGGCTCCGAGGTTGTCTAGCGCGGTGGGGAGGGGTGATGCGCCCGGGGTGTTCCTTGGAGGTGGTCGCCGGTGCTTACCGGACACCTTTGGGGTTCTCGGTGGCCGGCAACAGGCCCCATCCTCTTTGTTTCCGGTGCGGGAAAGTTGGCCATGTCTGTAGGTTTTGTCCTTTCCTGCTCGTGGGGAGGGGGCTAGTGCGTCAAGAGGTGGGGGATGGCCGTTGGCGTACCTTCGCAGAGGCCCATCGAGGCTTTCCGGTAGGAGGTGTAGAGGGTGGCTGTTTGAAAGGATGTGTAGAGGCGGATCGTCTTCTGGCAGTTTTGTGAAGGAGAGGCTTCTTTGGTTGGAGAGATGTGTGTGGCTCTAGTGGAGGAGAGGGTGACGAAGTAGGGGATGAGGCAATTGTTGGAGGCAGGTGGTGCAAGGGAGGCAAGGTGGGCGGTCTCTGTGGTGCTTCGAGGGGGCTTCCTGGCTGTCGGTCCGTCGGTGGAGGCCGAGGAGGCTATTGTAAACGTGGGCTTCCTTCTGACTGATGGAGCTTTTCTCCTGGTGGCTAAGTGGTCTGCCAGGAAAGACTCATACCCTGACCCCTGAGGGTGTCGGTGCTACATTCGTCTGGTCGGTCTCCCTTTGGTGCTCTGTGACGAAGTAGGTGTCTCTCGTCGTTCGGAAGTTCGTTGCGGTGGAGTCGATCTCGGTCAAGGTGTTGACGTGGACGACGTCGGAGGACGGATCGACGGCAACTCCTGACGGCACGGACGGGAACGGATAACTTGCTACCTCGCGCAGCTCGGCCTCACGCCGGATGGTCTCACACCGGGCGACACTCAAACTCACAAAATGAGAAAGAGGGAAGGGAAAAACACAAAGGCAAAGCACCTTGGGTTTCAAGCTTTTTCATTCATATCATTCATGTCTAAACTATTACATGAGCCTCCTTTACATAGGAGGAGGCTATAGCAACCACACCCTCAAACTTTACAAATAGCATATATGTCCTTAGCCTAATAAAATAAACTCACCTACCTAACTTTTGACTCTTAGGTTTTAAGAAAATAAAATACACAAAACATACATGTTTATTGACTATGACTAGCCTAATAAGACGAAAGTAAATATACATGTAGGAAGACATGTATTTTACTTACATACACACAAATATTCAATACATAAATAAAATACTCAGGATGCCGAGTCTTCGAGTGAATCTCCGAGCCACAAACTCGGTGTCGGGGTAGTGCGGCGTCGGCTCCGAGTAGTGGGTCTAGCAGTGGACTCGGTGTCCCCACCAACCCTCCCGGGGCGGCTGGGGGGGGATACTGCTATGGTAGTGCTCCAGCAGATCTGGAGCGAGGCGCTGGAGGTCTTCCCGGCTGATCCAGGAATCATCTGATGGTGGACGGTCCCGCCAGCGTACAAGGTAACGCTGGTACACCCTGCTCCGTGTAGTGGTCACCTGCTCATCCAGTATCCTCTCAATTTGTTCGCGCGGTGCTCTCGAGGCTGTGGGACGCACATGGGTGGGCTCACTCACAATGGGAGGAGAAGGCTCAAAAGAGTCACTAGGAATCACTGTGAGTTCCTTGTAGGTCACTAGGTCTGCCACATTAAAAGTCGAGCTAATCCCATATTCGGGAGGTAAGTCCACAACATACGCATTGGAGCCAATTTTCTGCAGAATTGGGAAGGGACCATCACTTCGGGCTTGCAACTTCTTAATAGCTCCTGAGGGGAGTCGTTCGGGCCGGACCCGTACCATAACCAAGTCACCTTCTTGAAATTCATGGTGACGCCTATGCGAATCAGCTGACTCATGCAGACTCCTGACGTGCTGTACAAACTCTTCGGCTGACTTGGACATTCTAGACTCAAGGGGAAGGTTGGGTAGGGTTGACCCGGGGGCAAGCTCAATAGCGCGTTGTACATCAAGCATGGGAGGGAGTCGAGAAGGCAAGTCCTCGGGGACGATGCCTTGGAAGTCATGCAGTATCGTCGGGACTTCAGTTGGGACTGAGACTCGGGACTCCTTGGGTGTAATGGTGACGTCAACAGCCAAAACAGGGGCACCCTTAGCAACCTCTCTGTTTATCTCACCGACATTTATGGAGTCAAGGCGCCTAACTAGGTCATGACCAACCTTAGGGGCCTTAGAAATGGGTGTGATAGATGCATGAGAAGAGGGAAGGGGATGTTTCCCTTCAGTGGGAGTTTGGGGATTCTCTTGAATTTTGGGAGTTCCAGTGGGGGTGGAGGGGGAACTCTTACCCGAGGTCACCTTTGAGGGTATCGGGTATAACTGAATCGTCCTCCCATTGTGGGAGAAGAAACACTGATGGGACCGACCAAATGTAGCGAGGTCTACATCATAGATCCATGGCCGTCCTAAGATGACGCTCCCGGCCTTCATAGGCATTACGTCACATAAGATTTGTCCTTGGTAGGACTGGAATTGGATGGGAATGACACATGTGGTGGTGACTGGGATAGAAGTGTCATCGACCCAAGCCACATTGTATGGCCTTGGATGAGGGTGCGTAGGTAGACCTAAACGGGAGACAAAGTCTGAAGAGACTGCATTGATACAGCTCCCGTTGTCAATGATTACTTTGCAGGGATGAGAGCTCACCATGATGTAGGTTTAGAAGATGGAGGTTCGACGCCAATCATCCTCCTGGGGTGTTGAGATACAGCGAACTACACCCAATCTTTTCTGGCTAGAACTCTCGGCAATGTCTCCAACCTGCATGTACTCGACATGCGTGCTATCAAATATTACATTCATTTTCTCAAACTGGGCAATGAGGTCAGGATCGGCCATATATCTCTCCTGATCCATGGGTGTTTGTAGAGTCGAAATGTGCTCTAGACGGCCTGATGAATTCCTAGATCAACGTGGCATGTACAAGCTCGGACCTAGATGATGCAATTCTGGGACCAAAAAAATTAGCAAGGTGTAGACCCAGCTGATCGGCAAAGGGTCAATTTGAAGGGATCGGTCAGGGGAAAGTTGCTCGCCCGTAGGCGAAGTAGTTGTGGAACTACCTCCTGACAATTAGGGTGCCCTAATGCGGCAGTCTAGGGCCTAAGGATGGGCGCATACAAGCTCTCTCTTGCCGTCCACAACGATGCACTCATGAGATAGGCTGCATGGATCGGGCTCTCTCTTACTTCGTCGCACGGCAATTGAAAAGATACTAAATGAGCAAATTTGAAGCACGTACCTAGCTGACTGAAAAGTCTAACTCCGACCGGAGACGAAGGCGAGCGGGGACGTGCGTGCCCGCACGGCGTCGATGAAGCTTGACCGGTTACAAAGAATTCACTCCACGCAGGGAGGATTTAATTATTACAAAATCGCGTATTTTTTTTAAAAAAATTTTCCACGTAGGGGAACAAATAATTCAAACTTCCTCCACGCAGGGAGACTCTTGGACACTCACACTCCGTAAGTTACTGGCTGTGTGTCGGCCGGGGCGACTTGGGTGCCAGTCGAGCCGTCGTTGCTGGTGCCACAATCAATAAATTAGTCAAATAATATAGGTATATAGATATATATGTATATATATATATATAAATATATAAGATTATATATATATATATATATGTATATATAAGATTATATATACCAAACATATATAACATATATACATTTAACACTTTTTTTTTCAACTTTCAACCTCCTTTTTTGACTTTTCTTTTTAATAAATTTTTTTTTTCAAACCACTCTTTCTGACTTTTTCAGACCCTTCTTTTTTTTTTCTTTCACACGTTTTTTTTCCCAACCTTTTTTCTAACTTTTCAAAACCCTTTAGTTGGTGCCAACTCGGCACTGCGGCCGACTTCTTCCCGTGCTCACTCGCCTATTCGTCCGCGATTGCCTCCCTCTCGTTTCCCGTCCGTCATGGAGTTCTGGGGTATTGAAGTCAAGCCACTCTATCTGAAATTTGATGGTAAGCAGTTGGTCATTGGCATGATGTCTGCGGACAAATGTCCCCAGATTACATATGATTTGGTGTTTGAGAAAGAATTTGAGCTGTCTCACAGCTAGAAGAATGGGAGTGTCTTTTTTTTGTGGGTTGCAAAACTGAAATTCCGGATGATGGGCCTGATGACTTTATGGAGGATTTAGTGAGAGGAGTGGCTGGGTTGGGTGGTTGGGCGGTTGCAGTGGAGAGGAGGGAGTTGCAGGCGTGGGCGAGATGGTTCGCGGCAGTGGGTGGCTGGGTAAAGGGGAGAGGGTCACGGGGGCTGCGGAGGTGGCGGCTTGCGGAGGTGGAGGCCGGCGGTGGTGAAGGTGGCTGGGGCGTGTGCGGAGGCGCTGGCAGGTGGGCCGGCGCGGGGCGGCTGGGTGGCGGGCGCTGGGGGCCGGGCGGCGACGGCGCGGCAGCGGGCGGGTGCTGCGACTGGTGCACAAGCGCGAGATTAACAGAGAGAGGGAGAGATTAACAGAGGAGAGAGAGATTAAGAGAGAGAGAGAGTAGAGAGAGAGAGAGAGAGAGTACAGTGAGAGATAGAAACCGAGAGAGAGAGAGAGAGAGCGTGGGAGAGAGAGGGAAACACAGAGAGAATAACAGAGAGAGATTACAGAGAGCTAAAGAAAACTGGGTTTTTTTTTCCTGTTTCAAATTTTTTTTCTCAGATCTATCAACCGAGATTTTTTTTTTCTGCTTCTCTCCTTCCTTTTTTTGCCTTTTCTTTCTTTCTTTTTTTTTTCACTTCTGGGAACCGAAAGAACGAAGGACCGATGACGGGGACGTCGGGGTCGAGGGAGGTGCCGTGTTGAGCTCTGATACCAAATCTGACGCGGACGGCGTCGGAGGACGGATCGGCGGCAACTCCTGACGCCACGGATGGGAACGGATAACTTGCTACCTCGCGCAGTTGGGCCTCACGCCGGACGGTTTCACACCGGGCGACACTCAAACTCACAAAATGAGAAAGAAGGAAGGGGGAAAACACAAAGGCAAAGCACCTTGGGTTTCAAGCTTTTCATTCATATCATTCATGTCTAAACTATTACATGAGCCTCCTTTATATAGGAGGAGGCTATAGCAACCACACCCTCAAATTTTACAAATAGCATATATGTCCTTAGCCTAATAAAATAAACTCACCTACTTAACTTTTGACTCTTGGGTTTTAAGAAAATAAAATACACAAAACATACATGTTTATTGACTATGACTAGCCTAATAAGACGAAAGTAAATATACATATAGGAAGACATGTATTTTACTTACATACACACAAATATTCAATACATAAATAAAATACTCAGAATGTCGATTCTTCGAGTGAATCTCCGAGCCACAAACTCGGTGTCGGGGTAGTGCGGCGTCGGCTCCGAGTAGTGGGTCCAGTAGTGAGCTCGGTGTCCCCACCAGGTGTGGTCGGAGGTTGAACTGTTAGTGGTCGAGGCGGTCATCTGGGGAGGGCCCAAGCGAAGGCCATCCCAGAAGTGGTCGAGGTCGAGGTCGACATCAATTGTTTCTCGATTCGTGTCCATTGCTGTCCAGAGGTGTCGACTTGGTTGGTGTCTTAGGGGCGACGATACTTGGCGGACTCGGGCCGTGGGTGCACAGGGGAGCGGCTAGGGCAACCCTCTCACTTGCTGGAGGTAGGGCCCGAAGTTTGGACAGGCGTTTCAAATTCCAAATGCGTCCAACCCGAATGTGAGCCGGGTTCTTGGCGGGGGAATCGCCCAGTTCAAGGTGCCCCCTCGCTCGCTGGTCCGATCACGAGGTTGGGTCGGGGCTCGATGCATTATTTTCAAGGCATTGCCTAGGTGACAAGGTGTTCCAAGTCGCCCAAGGCGACCAGGCGCGCCTAGGCGAGCATCCCATTAAGGCACTCACTTGGCTATCTTGGTGCACATAGGACACCTTGGGCCCACCTAGCATGCATTTTTAGGACATCCACTCCTTTGACATCCACTCCTTTTTTGAGGTTTTTTTAGTATATGGGCAAAAGTTTAGGGGTAATTTTGAAAAATTGACAAATGATATGTCAAGATTGGAAAGACAAGATAAGACTTACTTTTTCCCTTCCATTTTCTCTCGAATTCTTCTCCCTGTCAGTTTCTCTCCCCTCCTCTTAAGGACATTGATTCATATTTGCATAGTGCACCTTTTGAAACTAGTGCTATTTTTGTGTCTATTTTTGATAGTTCACAAGTGAAAAATTATGAAATTTTTTATGTTGATGTGCTTATAATTTACTCAGAAATGTGTCATATTTATCGTTCATGTTTCCTTTTAATAGAGAGAATGACTATTTGAATATCAAATTTTAGATTAATTTTTTTATATTGATTGTCATGTATTCGCAAATACTTATTAGTTTTCTCCTTATTAAATTGTTATTGTTTGTCTTTTATTCTACTTTTACTTTTTAAAATATAGGTATATGTTGAAGATTTGTGGATATCAATTTTTCTATTAACTAAAGATAGAACTTATACGTAAAAAATGTATAGTAGTAGTTCTCTTACAATGTACTTAATTATGTGAACTAGCTTTCGCCTAGGCACCTCGTCTCGTCGCCTAAGCAGTAAGGCGGTGGACCACTATCTTGGTTACCTTGGACGCCTTGACAACTATGGGTCAATCTCTCCTCCGTCGGGTTTGGGACCCGGGTTTGACTGTGGAACATGGGACTTACTTGAATCTAGTTTTGCGAGGCTTAATGGGTTGTCGGGACCCAATACCTTCCTCCTTCCTTGCTCGATCCCCCCCCTTGTGCAGTGGCAACCTCAACACGAGGAGTGGAGGGCGCAAGAGCTCTCGACGGCGGCAGTGGTAGCTGCAGCGGCTGCTCTAATGTATGCTACTGGGGCTACAGGGTCTCCGGCTCCAGGCCTCTCGGTGACGGAGGTCCCTGGCATGGCCGGCGCGCAGACGGTTGGCTCAGGGCAAGGGCTCGAGTTGCTGGCTGCTGTGGTAGGCAACGTTAAGGGTCTAGGGGTTGGGCCTCTGGTAGCTTCATCGTCGTCCTTGGCTCTAGGGTTCCTGCAGGCAGCCGTCGGTAGCCGGACGGCCTTGATGGAGGGTGCCAAAGGTGTCGGCCCTGGGCAGGAGAAGCTTCTCTTCTCCCTGGTGCCGGCTATGACCCTACTAGCCTCTTCCACAGTTCAAGGCGCGGTTAGTCAGGGAGAGGAGGGCATGGCTGTGCTAGTCCTACCCGAAGCCACGGTCTCCCTTTCCCAGCCTCGTCAGCGGGCCCTTCTGCATTCGACTATGGGGCATAGTTTCAGCCATTGTCTGGTTCACCAGTGGAAGGTTCGTTTGAGGAAGAGGCAGAAGCAACTTAAGTCTGTACCTGCCCCAGTTTCTCGTTCGGCCTCGTCAGCGGCCCCTTTCTCTGAGAATCTAGCTGATCTCCCTAAACAATTGAGTAGCATTTACGACTATGCCAGTGAGCCTCAGAGGTTGGAAGTAGAGAGGTCTGACGGCGGTGGATGCGAGGGGGGATGGAGGTGGGGAGGGAGACAGTGGCGGTGGGGAGGGGGAGGAAGCATTACCAGAACTGCCTTCCCTCTCTTTCCTGATCGAGGAGTAGCTTCGGCAAGCACTGTTGCTTTGCCTTCCGGCGTTAGACCCCCCAACCGTTGGTCTTGCGAATGGGGACCTCGTGGCGGCGACGAAGGCGGTCGTCGCTCTTCTGGAAGGTTTTGGCCAGCAGGTGGTGTTAGCCCTAGGCAGGAGAAGTTTCTCTTCTCCTTGGTGCCGGCTATGACCTGCTAGCCTCTTCCACAGTTCAAGGCGTGGTTAGTCAGGGAGAGGAGGGCGTGGCTGCGCTAGTCCTACACGAAGCCATAGTCTCCCTTTCCCAGCCTCGTCAGCGGGCCTTGCTGCGTTCGACTATGGGGCATAGTTTCAGCCATTGTCTGGTTCACCAGTGGAAGGCTTGTTTGAGGAAGAGGCAGAAGCGACTTAAGTCTGTACCTGCCCCAGTTTCTCGTTCGGCCTCGTCAGTGGCCCCTTTCTCCGAGAATCTAGATGATCTCCCTAAACAACTGAGTAGCCTTTACGACAATGCAGTGAGCCTCAGAGGTTGGAAGTAGAGCGGTCTGACAGCAGCGGATGCGAGGGGGGATGGAGGTGGGGAGGGAGACAGTGGCGGTGGGGAGGGGGAGGAAGCATTACCAGAACTGCCTTTCCTCTCTTTCTTGATTGAGGAGCAGCTTCGGCAAGCACTGTCGCTTTGCCTTCTGGCGCTAGACCCCCCAACCGTTGGTCTTGCGAATGGGGACCTCGTGGCGGAGGCGGCCGTCGCTCTTTTGGAAGGTTTTGGCCAGCATGCGGTGTTAGCCTGCCTCCCCCGCCCAAGGAGTTGGAAGATTTGTGCATGGCAATGGAGCAAGTCGAGGACCCCTATCAAGGGGAGGGTAATGGGAGTCTTAGCAATGACGAGGTCAAAAATATTTTAGCAAAGGTGGAGGACTATATGGAGACTCAGGCGAGCGAGATTTCTAGGCTGATTGGTATTTCTGATGTGGGCGTGGATGAAGACTTGAGGTCTTCTTTATGTTTGATCAAACTTAGATGGCTGGCAGATGTAGCGAGGAAGGCGAAGGTTGAAACTGCCAGTAGGAAAGGAGGGACCGGGCAGGCTAAGGAGTAGGTGGAGGAAGGTTTTTTTTGCTCTTTTGGTCTTCGTTGAAGAGGGTGGTTTTGTCTATTTTGGGGGCGCTTCTACTTCCATTTCTCTGTTGTTTGGGAGCTGTCTTGTTGGGTGGTCGGTGTTGATAGATACTAGGACTTTTGTGTCCTTTGGTGCTGGGTTGGGGTTTGAGCATAATTGGCAGGTGTTTGTTTGCTTCTTTTCTTTTGCTCCTGAGACGGAGTGTTGTCTGCCGCCATTTGTATTTGGGAGTTGTGTGGGAGCTCTTCCTCCCCTCTCTTACATATATACTTTTTTCTCTTTTATATAACCAGTGGTACTATCCATGTTCAAAAAAAAAAAAAAACTCACAATGTAAGAACGTCGCCCCTCTATATTATATAAAAGTTTAACCCACTTCAAAGCCCTATCACAAATGAAATCAAGTATCCTTTCCAGGATCTTGCTATTGCCTTTTTTTAAGTTCTCCTGTTCCTAATGTCCCATAGGATCAAATATAAGATTAGACATCAGGCTTTTTGATCTTTATGGGGGCACTGACAAAATTAGTCCAAAATGAGCCCTTCCACCCTATTTGGGAACTTATGCACAGTATAACAATATCTTCTTACCACAGGGAACAACTAGTGAGCAATAAGTCCAATGTCTCTTCTTCCGCTCCACATAGGCAACAAATTGTCCTTGTATCCTTCAAGAAGTGAGCTAGCTGGTCACAAGTAGGGAGTCTACCTTACAAAATTCTCCAAACAAGGACCTTAACTTTCAGCAGACTCCTAGGTTGCTAAAACTGGGTGGTCATAGAATGATGGTTCCCTCCATCTGCTATATAAGAATAGGTGGATGTGATCAGAAATTTGCTGTCTTTTTCCTTATCTCTGTCTCCATGAGACAATCCTATGGTTATCCAAATACCACTCTTGAAACTATAGAAGCAACTCTAAGTGCTGGCTGATTTCCTCATCCTGCAGGTTTCTCTTGGATCTAGGAATTGGTCCACCTTCTGAAGGAATGTCACTGTACATATCTGCCTCTACTGCACATGGGTATGGAGTTCTAAACCGCTAGAGAGACCTCACTTCCAAGTGTGTGCACCCACACCATCTGTTCTCCCAAAAGAGAATTTGACCATTACCAAGATTGGGTTTGATACCCAACTGCACATCGTCCTTGGCATGTAGAATACCAATGTACAAGTGGGCAATGTTGCTGGAGGTGCCTGAGAGGGTTTTCCATAACTTTGGACCATTTGTAATATTTTTGTTAAATGACCTCCATCGGTTTTCCTCCCTCCTCTATGCCCACTTTATGAGGCCATTTCCCTAACGTTGCCAAGTTGAAGTCCATGACATTCTTGACCCCTAGGCTACCATGCTTCTTACTTTTACAAGCTATTTCCAATTAAAATGATGCCGTCTCCTGCAAGTGCCTGTGCCCCCATTACCATACCAAAATAACCAAATCTAGATAGTCTCAATTTTTAACCACTGTTTTTGCTATTTTGAAAAGGGACAAATTGTAGCTAGTTAAGCTGGCCAACATAAATTTGCAAAGTATCAGTCTTTCCCTATAGGGGAGAAGTATCCTTTCCACCCCGCAAGCCTGTTCTCAAGTTTCTGAATAACTCATGTCCAATCACAGTCATGTCGGGCCCCCATAGTTTAGGGAAATCCCAGGGAAGATGAAGCGAAATCACCTCGTCACTGCTGTCCTCCTAAGTGCCATCACTGCCGTAGCTTCCAATTTTGTACCCATAATCACACTCTTATCAAAAGTCCACTTCCAGCCCACTAACCTTCTCCAGAAAGTCAAGCATAAATCTGATCATGTGAAATTGTTCTGCAGTCTTGTATACTTAATGTGCGAAAAGAATGTGGAAGCCATATTATCTCTACATGATTTTACTTTTTAAGCAACATAACAAATCAGTACATCTTGCAACTTTTCTCTCATTTCTTCCCTCTGTACATCAAAATTCTTGACAATTTGGTCATTAACAATTTCTAGAAATCAATGACTCTTCTGTTGTAATAATTATCGTGGAATTAAGCTTATGAGTCATACTATGAAACTTTGGGAAAGAGTAATTGAAAAACGTCTCTGATGAATGACTACTATATCGGAAAATCAGTTTGGTTTTATGTCGAATAGATCTACTACAGAAGCTATTTTCTTACTACAGCAGCTAATGGAGAAGTATAGAGAGATGAGAAAAGATTTGTATATGGTTTTTCTTGATTTAGAGAAGGCGTATGATCGAGTACCGAGAGAATTGATTTGGTGGACATTAAGAAAGAAAGGAATCTCTCAAGGATATGTTGATTTGATTAAGGATATTTATGACGGTGCTATTACTAGTGTTCGAATTATTGCTGGAGAGACTGGTGAATTTTCAATTTCTATAGGTCTACATTAAGGCTCTGCACTAAGTCCATATCTCTTTGCCTTAGTTATGGATGAATTAACAAAACAATTGCATGATGCTATCCCTTGGTGTATGTTATTTGCAGATGCTATTGTTTTAATTGATGAGAGTATTGATGCTTTAAATACTAAGTTAGAGCGTTGGAGACTTGCCTTGGAGCCTAGAGGTTTTAAAATTAGTAGGAGCAAGTCAGAGTTTATGCATTGTAATTTTAGTAATGGAAGAGTGGTACAGGAAGACATGGTTCTAATTGATGGACATAACATTTCGAAGAGTAGTAGCTTTCGATACTTTGGGTCTATAATACAAGAGAATGGGGAGATTTATGACGATGTTACACATAGGATTAAGGCATACTGGTTAAGATGGAGAAGCACATCAGGAGTCTTTTGTGATCGTCGTATGCCTGTGAAACTCAAAGGGAGATTTTATAGAACGGCTGTGAGACCTGCTTTGTTATATGGTACCGAGTGTTGGGCAGTACGAAAGGAACACATTCACAAAATGTGTGTAGCAGAGATGAGGATGTTGAGATGGATGTGTGGTAAGACTAAGAAAGATAAGATTAGGAACGAGTGCATCCGCAAGGACTTAGGGATAGCCCCAATTGATAGTAAAATGAGAGAAAATAGACTCAGGTGGTTTGGACATGTGTTTCGTTGCCCTTACTCAGCGCCGGTTAAAAGATGTGACCGAATCTTAGTGGATGCTAGTCAAAGAGCTCGAGGAAGGCCTAAAATGAGATGGTGCGATGTTATTAGGAAGGACATTAGTTTCTTGGGTTTAAATATGAATATGACATTTGATAGAAATCTTTGGCGGAACAGGATTCATGTAGCCGACCCCAGATAATTGGGATAAGGCTCTGATGATGATGATGATGATGAATGACTCTTCTGTGAGCAGAGGATAATAATTTTCCTTGATTGAATAACCATTTTTGTCTGTAACAAGGAGGTATTTGATCTTCTGATCTCCTATTGGGGATGGGTTTAATCAGCTATAAATTGGTTCTTATGCTTAGATTGGTTAAGTTTGGTATAGTTGTAATTTTCAGATGAATATATTGGCCTGGTGTTTCTGCAGTATATAATAAAGGATTGCGGGAGATTAGAAGGCAAAGAAGACAAATAAACTATGTAAAAGGGACCTTTGGCTTTTCTCAATCCTTTTCTTTTCTTCACCATTGTTAAGATTATCGCTGTAAAGTTACCCTAAGGTTGTGAAGAATAATAAATATCTCTTGTGGGTAGTGCCATTTTTCCTTCGCTGCACAGTTGTGTTAACTAAAATTGCATATTAATTTTAAAAGATTCCTTTCATCACGTTATTTTTCTGGCGGACAATAGTTTGAGGGTCTAAATCTGATCAGACCTCTTTCTTTGAGTTTTCAGATCTTTATATCTTGCGAGGATGCACATTGTGTGTGTGTTGGGAAATTGGGAAGTATTTGTGTATGTTTATGATTTACAAGTGGGGTCACTTTTGGATCATTTGTGCTGTTTATGATTACTTGATTTGTAGGAAATAGATGTGATTGTATTCAATTTTTGGAAATAAATTGTTAACTAATATGGTAAATACTGGATGATGGATTTTCTATTGACCTCCATCCATCTACGTATGCAGGAGAAACTGCACAATTGGATCTTGAGTCAGCAAGCAGAAGGATCGAGGTTGACAGCCGCTGACATAGTTGCTTACCTGCAGGTCGTATACATTGACATGTCCATCTCTCTTGATCTTTACTGTTTGATTCTAAAGAAAAAGGTCATTCCAAGGGCACAAAAAAGAGTGTGATGCATCTTTATCCACTTTTGTCTTAGAATATTGGTGTTGGATACGCTTATGCGGTGAATATTGACTAATATTTTCATTTGGTTGTCATACATATCTCTGCAATGAAAATTTGGAGGGACCTGGGATGAAGACATTACAAAAAAGAAATCTTTGACGGTCCACTAGATGCGCATGTTGGCCCGTATAGCCATCGAAGGCAATTTCATCTGTCACGTGATCCATTGATAACAGAAACAGAGCATTACACCGTAGCAGAATCAGAGTTGTGAATCCTATACTACTATTCTATGCTATTTTTCCTCATGCAAATCATGCATAAATATTACAAGTAAATCAATGAAAGGGAAATATTCGTTCTTTCCAAATGCCAGCTCATCTTTACATCTCATCTCTGCTTTATCTTCTGATTCTTCTTCTTCACAGAGCATGAAGACAACGGAATTAGCTTTTCTTGCTCGCCTTTCCTTAGTTATCTAAGTTCTTTTTTGGGATGTTGCAGATGGATTCCAGAACACATAAGTTATGTTCTTTGCTGAGTTACTTAGGTCCCGTTTGGTTTTTGTTTGGTAAGGCTAAATCGACGTGAATAAGGAGTTAAGTAGAATGGGGTTATCCTCAAAAATGGAATTAAGATGGGGGATAAGGGATTCTTATCTCCGTTTTTCTCCCTCCATCATTAGTGATAATTCATCCTATTAGGTTTAATTAATATTATCAGTGCTAATTAAATATATTAATTAATATTATTAATGCTAATTAATAAATATATTATTTAGTCATCATTAAATATTTAATTATAATGATGATACTTTATCTTATTAGTGCTAATTAACTGTATTAATTAATCTTATTAGTACTAACTAATCATGTTGATTAATCTTATTAGTGCTAATTAATAAATATACTATTTAATCATTGTTAAATAATTAATTATTGCAGTGCTACTTAATCTTATTATTCTAATTAACATGTGCTAATTAATTATGTTAATTAATGTTATTAGTGCTAACTAATCATACTAATTAATTTTCTTAGTGCTAATTAATAAATACATTATTTAATAAATATATTATTTAATTATCATTAAATAATTGATTATTACAGTGCTGTTTAATCTTATTATGCTAATTAATGTTATTAGTGCTAATTAATTATGCTAATTAATGTTCTCAGTGTTAATTAATCATACAAATTAATCTTAGTTATGCTAATTTATAAATATATTACATATTTATTATTAAATAATTAATTATAACCACCTCGTTGTTACTAATGAAGAATTAATCATGTTAGAATTAACAATATTAGTGCTAATCATGATTATTAAGAATAAATATATTAAATAGAATTAACACTATTAGTGTTAATTATGATCATTAAAGAGAAATATTAGTACTAATCATAATCATTAAGATGGGCAAAATATTCTTTTTCCGTCGCTTATTCTCATTTATAACCTTAGTTTTTACCAAACGAGTAATAAGGATATCGCCATATTTATCCCTTGCACACCAAACGTACATGAGAATAAGATAGGGATAAATTAACCCGGAATGACTCCTATTCTACTCAAAACTTATCACTGAACCAAACGGGACCACTGAACCAGACGGGACCTTAGTCTCTTTGAATGTAATATCTTTTCTCTGTTCGCAATTCATCTAGCTTCTCTCTTACATGTTTTTTTTGATCAATTCATGTGATGGGATGAATCATATATTACCATCCATCTTCAGGGAAAAGAAAATTTCAAGTATAAATGCATTATGTTTGAAGACTTCGACTTAATATTCCATGCACCAGTTGTCGTGTACAGTGGCAGACAGGGATTTTTGGGGGGGGGGATACTGAACAAATTTTTCAGTAGGGGCCAAGATAGACAAATAACATAGACAATAGTCCTCTTATTAATGTTAGATGAGGAAATCTACATAGGTTAGCCATTTTTTTTTTTTTTGGGGGGGGGGGGGTTGCCAAGGCCTCCTCTAGGTCTTCCCCTGGTGGTGTACATGGATATTTACTATATTGTTTAGGTTTGGCTGCTTAGCGTCCTTTGTTAAGAAACCCCTTCGATATTGTTATTCTACTTCAGTTCTCTCTCTCTCTCTCTCTCTCTCTCTCTCTCTCTTGTATGTGTGTGTGTGTGTGTGTGTGTGTGTGTGTGTGTGTGTGTGTGTGTGTGTGATTTCTTATCTCATCACAACCTTGGAGCCCTTGAGAGTAAAGGATGTGGCAGTGGTTGCTATGTGTCTTCTTATGCTGTTACCAAGGGTTCTAGTCTTCTAGAACCGCCCCCTTTTTGATATCTATCCATGAAGTAAACTTGTAGTTTACTTAAATGCTGAATAGATGATATCTAGTGAAGCACTAGAAATTGGGTCATACAGTCATAGTATTGTTAAAGAGATGAAGGTTGACACATTGTTCTTATCATTAGTAACATTCATTAGTTTACCCATTCATTGAGCTATCAGCATCATTATGTCATTACTAAGTATATGATGTTTTTATGAAAATGTCGCTTTATTTGCATCTTTATATTGCGAGAAGAGGGATCTCAGGGAAGTCCATTTTAGGAGTGAGCTTGGGAACCTGATGCATAAGTGGTCTCTTGTTGTGGATAGGCTTTCTTTATCAGTCAACATGGTGCAAACCATGGTTCGCTGACTCAGACTGGATTGGCCCAAGTTGGGTGACTCATACCGGATCATGGCAAACCCGAGCCATGATCTGGGGAGGAGCGCCCTGATCCCATGCATTCGTTTATTAATTATTTAAGTAATGATATAGTATTTCGAAATTAGTTTATTTTTAAAAATGAAAAATTGTAATAATCATATAATGATATAACCTTTAGCCATGGACCTAGCATTTCCATGGATAACGAGCATGAAGTGATGAAACTCTACCTTTTTGTTTATTGATTTATTAATTACTCAAATAATAATGTAACATTCAAAATTAGGTCAAAGTCCAGGGTAAATAGCCCAAGCAAAAAAAAAGGGTCTAAAATGACCTCAAACATGTGACTCAGATGAGATGGCCCAAGTCGGGTTGACTCGTACTGGATCAGGACAGTTTCGAGTCGGCCCGGCTCTGCAATCCTGTGAACCCTGATTCAAACAAGATTCTATAACCATTTAATCTAGAGTACGAACAGTAAAGCTGAAGGATCTTATTTGATGAAAAGAGGCTGTCAATTGTCTGGTGAGAGTAGCTTGATTTTCCTTGGTTATTAGTTACATACATGGTACCTGCCAACATAAGGCCAGGAAGCAGTTCTTTGAGGTGATTTGTTTTCTAGGTATGGCATACATCAAGCCTATAGCTGTATGGCACCACCACCCGATGTTAGGCTTCCGGTAGAGAAGTAGGATGAAAGCATGGTCTATCCCAAATCCCATGATTACCTTAGAAAGGCATGATTATGCTTTTGTGGTGCTGTACCTTCTTTTTTATCGAACTTCATGGCTTCAGTCCTCTAATTTTAAACTTAGTTGTCTTTGGATGTGTTAATGAAAAGGTGGAAACTCCCTTCCTCCCCCACCCCCCGTGTGTGCGTAGTTGGGAGGGTGTTAAGGGTCATAGATTATATATCTGTTCCAGTCATCTCATTTTTCTTTTTTCCTCTGTCAGAAGTTTTGGTATTTATGGGTGAACCTTTTGTTTTCAATTGTATTTTCTTTTTCCCTTTGTTACTTTTTGGCATGCCTTATCATTGCTCTTGCTAATAGTTCTCCATGTACCTCTGGTTTATCAGAATGAGCTTGATTACGGTGGGGAGGAAGCATCAATGTCACCAAGATTGCAATTCCAGCACCAGCATTCTCAACCTGCCATGCACCTCACAGGCTCAAATCTCCAAAGTTCCACCGCATTATTTGGGCAAGCACAACCTGCGCTTGGCCCTCGGAGTGGTCAAGTTGATCAAAACAAGAACACAGTTTTCTCAAATGCTCTTTCCAGTCCCATTCGGCGGAGCCTCCAGCCATATCACTTGTCTCAGTCTGGAGGGTTTTATCCCAACAATGTGTCAGCTTCCGGAAATGGAGCAAGGAACCATGAAATGAATCGGGAATCCAATTCCATTGGTTCCGCTGATACATCTATGGATATGCACTCGGACAGCCCAAGTCCAGAATCCTACTAACAGGAGTAGCCTTCCGTTCGCAGGTGAAAAGGATTTCTTCCAACAGCGAGATTGATTACAGGAATTGGTTTGGTTGCATTGCCTGCTCATGGGGTGTGCTGAAGAATACTGCTGACGTACGTGTTTCTCGTGGTTCATCCTGGAATTCTAACAGCTGAAGCCTTGGCCTGCAGATTAACGTCTCAGATACTCGTTTCGGTATTCTACATGGTTAAAAAGAAAAAGGAGGAGGAACTGTAAATTCCTTCTTGGAGTTACCTTCCCCCCAGTTCCCCTTCTGTGTCATATTCAGCAGGTTTGTGGCTGAAGCTGATGCTCTGCCAGCTATCGAAAATGGTTTATGGTTAATGTGTGGGTGGTGCGTTGGTGTACGCGGTTTACACTAAGATGAAAACCTTGTGGTGGTGAAATATCAACAGATGTAAGCTTGAACTCATATTGCAGATTTTGTATTTGGCAGTGTGTTTTTATAATGCATACTTTTGTTGATAAACCTGAGGCGTGCTTGGTGGATGAAGCGGTCATGTGGGTTCACTTGGGGCCCTTTTTTTTTTGACGAGTTTCGTGGTTCGAATCTTAGATCATCCCCCCCCCCCCCGGGTTTATGTCTGAACACCTATCAGTGATCCGAAGTCATTGAACTGAAGTGGCCCCGGCTTGTGTCGCAAGCTTCAGCCCAGAAAAATCTCGGGTACCTGTGCTGGTGAGGTTTTTGTTCAGCCGGAAGGGGAGATCCTGGCATTATGCTGCTTTCGGTATGTGATCTGATGTCCTGAACCAGGTGAGCTCGAGACCTTTTGTGATCGATTGTCGCTGGTTGCCCTGCTGCGTAATTCTCCACTAACCAAAATCTCAAAATCTGAGTCTGTGAATTAGCCTACTCCCCTTGTTGACCCATGGACTCTGATAAATGTGGGCTCATGGTGGGGGGGGCCTTCGGAGCTCCAGTCTGGAAGCTTTTGATTCTTCCCTCTTGCTTTTCCAATCGGTGAGCTATCTGTTAGGCAAAAGCCGCTGTGTATCTGATAAATGTGATGTTTGAATTTATGTTGATCGAGCATTAGAGGGGTTGAAGATAGACATTGGCCGCCATGTATTTAATTTGTTTCATCTGGGAAAAACAGAAGATACAGTATCTACGCAGCATAGCTGTTTCAATTTTGCTCCACCTTGCGGAGATGGGATCACATATTTACTCGTGCGTTTACAAACATCTACTCTTTTGATATCGAGTGATGACAAAGACTCATGTGAGGGAGCACGAAATCCAAACGAGGGCGGCCCCCCCCACCCCGCCTCGACCACCAAACAAACAAAACACGGTCGAGAGAGCGTCTACTGAGATGGGCAACAACTCAATAATTTCCCGGCCCTCCTCTTTGCTGCCCGCTTCCACTCTGAAAATGGGTGAAGCAGTGGCACAACTGTTCCCCGTTGCTGCGATCGCCATTATTACCATATCTGCTGCTTCCCTGTTCCAAAACCAGCGGGGCCATCCCCCCCCCCCCCCAGCGCCCGGTCTCTTAAAAAGACAACCCTTCGGCCGCCTTCACCCAACCCAAACGGCCTCTCTGCCCACACACCCCACTCGACCAATGAACCCTAATCGATAGCTCCCTTCCAACAGACGTAGTACGTGCGGCAGGGCGCGCAGCAGCCCGTTCCTGGACCACACCTGCTAGCTTAGCTGCCCCTTTCAAGTTGGGGGTGTGGCCCTTTGTTGTCTTGTTGCCTCCCAATTAACCCAGCTCTCTCTCGTTCTGGGATGTGTATACCAAGAATACGTAAAACGTTATGGCCCTCTCTTTGCTAATCGAGCGGAGATATCGTGTTCGACCTCTCTCGATCTAACACAGTGTCCGAGCTCGGTTAACGACGTGTGTGCGAGAGAGAGAGAGAGAGAGAGTGTGGATCTCTCTCTTATTCTATCTCGTCGGATTCGACTGTCACCCGACAGTTCCATTAACAAAGAGGGTCTATATATATATGTATCACCAACGGACCTCGGATCAAGCACTTATCATTACCGCGCGCAAAACCCCCTTGTCGACTATTTCTCTTGCCCGCTTGCAGCCAGCCATCTGACAAGTCGAACAGACCAGGGACTGACAGACCCCTCGGCGTCCCGTCCCCAGGAGGAGGAAGAGGAGGACCACCCCTCGGCCCCTCTCTCCACATTCATTCATTCATGTTCTTCGTCATATATGTCACCCGAGTCTCTTCTCCTCGTGTGGAGAGTTGGTGACTGACGACGACTCGATCGGAATCCTCTCACCCTGGTGTCTTCACGTTGTTGTATATTATCGTATCGATCTCATGCCAACCGACGAGAGAAGTACGGAATCTTACGATAACTGCAAATTAAATTTAGATTAACAGCAGGTATTACTTCTTGTAGTGGAGATGCATGAGTCTGGATGAGAGTCCACACTGCCGCTGCCTCCCCCCCCCCCCCCCACATCACGTTCCTCCGTCACATCGTCCAAAGCTCTTCCCACTCGTGTGAATGGTCGTGATCTTGGAGGAGAGTCCCGCCGGCCCCGGCCAGCTGGCGGAGGAGACTTGGGACGGACAACTCCGTCCGTCCCCCCACCACACCACACCACACCACACCACGCCCGCCGCCGGTAGGAACCACGATGGTACAACTCGTCCGGTCCCCCGCGTGTGGCCGCCCGTCCACGTCATCTCTCCTCCGGACAGATGCACGTGTCCCTGCCCGTGGGCGGGCCCCCTTCCCCCCCTCTCTCTCTCTCCTCCCTCCCACCAGCATGCCATGCCATCTTCCCGTTTTCAGCGCCCACAAAGGAATTGATCGGACGTCATGGAGATACGCTAACATTCATAAGCGTGTGAAGGGGGCCGCTACCTTTGACGAGGACCGGCCGCCGTGATGTAACGCGAAATAAGAGAGAGAGAGAGAGAGAGAGGGTTGGATCCCGTGTAGTCGCACACGAGTGGCCGTGGCGGCCGTGGCGGCGGATGTGGTGGGTGTGATGGACGGTGGTAATGTAGTCGTGGCCTTCCCCTCTCCTCCCTCTCTCTTTTTACCACCCCTCTCCTTATCGCGTTGGGTGGTAAAAAAGTAAAAAACACCGCCAACTTTACCGGTGGGGGTGGGGTCCTCGTCTCTGACCGCCCCCACCCTCTTAAAATTTGGATTCCTTTTCTTTCGTCTCAACGTTGGTCGGAAAATTTACAAAGGACGGGTGCGTGGCGTCCATTTCCCTGATTGATGGGTCGTTTTTTTACCCCCCTGGGGGACCCCTGAAACGGGCCGGGTCCACCACCACCACCCATTTGGGCCCACGAGTGAGAGAGGAGATTGGGCCTTTTTGTGGATTTGGAGAATCCAATTTACCAAACTCTTTAGATTTCTCCTCCTCGAGAAAGGGTGATCGATTATGCGATTGGGCCTGCGCGGTACAACAACAAACACACCACTTACCGTCTGATGTGACTAATCAACCGGGGATCCAGCAGCTCGCTGTCCCCGCCCTGGCCCTCGGATTTCACAGGGTTTACTACCCCCTATGCCGTTCTGAGACGAGAAAATGACTGGCATGCCCTTGGTCATTCACTAATTGGTCGTTTATCCAATTAGTGACTCAATTAGGAGGTCTAGCTTTCTTTTCTCGTAATTAAGGTACAATCTTTGTACTAATGATTGGATTATGGTAAGACAACAAAAGTTCTTCGACACATCTATATATATATATATGGGGTGGGTCGTCCTCAGGGAATTAGTCATCTTTATAGAAACTCTTATGCTTAAAACCATCGACAGATTCATCATTGGTTGCGACATATATATCACATTGGCACGGGTAATCACATGTCAATTAAAAGGCGACATATATATCATTACTTATCCAGACAATGATCTTAATTAGCCATCACGGTGTCCGGACGCCTCTACCCACCTTGGCAAGACATTGATCAATATATAGTACGCACGCACGCACACACACACGCACGCACGGACGCGTGCAATCTTATTGGGAAATGGAAATTGGAAATCTTAAAATTAATGTGGTGGGTAACGTGAGTTAAATTAATATGGTGCACAATCAAAATAAATAAGAATAAAAATAGATTAACTTAACCCACTTAATTTAACCTAAGTTAAATTTAATCTCCGGTCAAAGTGAGATTAAGAGTCTTGGATCATGGTATAATGACTTATTATAATTAACGAATTTAAAACGGACATGCAGCCCATATATATATATATATATATATATATATAGTTGAAGTGCCTCATCTACATGCATGGGTATCTGGGCTGCCACCGATGTAAAAGGGCTTTGTCCGAATGCTTCTTCCTTCTCTCTGGTGGTACGACAGAAGCCATGGATTCTAAAGTTTCCAACGCACGTTAACAGCCCAAAGAGGGGTGGCGTCGGAGACTCGCGAGTTTGTCCCAGCAGATAGGGGACGGGGCAGGGGCAGGGCAGGAGGATGGGCTCGACTGCCGGACCGGGGAAAAGCATCCTGGCCGTCCGATCCGTGTGCCCATTCCTCGGAGACGTCGACACGACCGTCCGATGTAGAAGTAAAGGTGATCGAATCCAGTGAGTCACCTTCCTCGGCACCTCACAAGTTGTTCTGGCCTTTGGGGGTCGTACGGCCGAATGACACGAACCCAGAAAGGTCCTGGCCGGGAGGGGGGCATGCAGAAAGGAGGGCACGCCATCGTTGATGGTCCTGCGAGATTCCGTGGATCCCACCGCCGGGTCATGGTGGCCGTTAGATGGTTAGATTTTGTGATGATTTTGAGATGATCATGTGATGACGTCTGTTAAAACAGATCTGATTTTTCCCAAGTTGTTGGGTTGGAACGCGATTCAAACGTTATTTTTAGTTTCCCTTGGGTTGGGTGCGTGGACGAGTGTTTCGTCTCTTAGAAATTGTATCCCAGGTGATGTTTGGTATCGGGATAAATTTTATGGATCCGTTTGGAAAGGATTTTAGAGAGAAATTTTAAACTCTCCAATCATTTGAATCTCACATGTTTCAAAAGATTCTTCAAATGTCCCGATATCTCATCAGTTTTTATTTACGGTGGATTTCGAGGGATATAGGGAAAAAGGGAAGAGAAGTGGAAAATCTCTAAAAACTACTTAAAAGATGCTTCTTCTCTCTCTAAAGAATTTTGAAAAAATCTATCCACCCTACGTCCTTTCCAACCGCGTCGTAGAATATGTGTAAGTCATTTTAGGATAATTTATGATTATCTTTATTCTCATGTATATTTGATGTACAATGAGATAAGAGGGATGAAATGGAGTTGAAAAAATGGGGATAAATCATTCCAACAAAAAGTTAGAATGACTTATCCCAATTTTTCAACTCTAAAATCGGGGTTAACCCTATTTTACTTAACCCCCCTTATCCTCGCCTCTTTTAATCATACCAAATGTAGAATGAGATTAGATCGGGGATATCCCCACTCGTAGTCAAATCTTTCAATAGTAATGTTTGATGCACCCCTCTCCCTCTTAATTACACTCGCGCTAGGTGCATCAATTTTTTTAAAAAAAAATTAAGAGGTGGGGCTCACCCTCTCTAATTTGTGTGAAAGTCAATTTTAATTTCGTACGGCTCAAAAATTTAAAAAAAAAAGAGAACATGATATGTGAATATAAATTTTTATTATTCATACACTCTGTTAATTTTTTAAATTTTTTTGAGTCTTTAAATGAGAGATGCTATGTACGACAAATTAGAGGGGTGGAATCACCTCTCTAAATTTTCAGAAAAAAATATTGACGCTTACTTGCTTGCACTCCTGAAGGTGTAATTAGGGGAGGGGGGGGGGGGTGTGAGGGATGCAGCAAGCATTACTCATCTTTTTTAATTAATTGTGGGGGCAGCCGAAGAACACAAGAATTATTTAAGGCCCCGCGTGCACGCGTACGTGCGTATTCATCAGATATTACTTCGTGGAGCATCATAAATTCATCCTTATTGGACGTCAGACATTATTGCTCATTTTGCAGATTCTTCGCCAACTATTTTGATGATAATTTGATTAATCGGCAGCTGTCCTTAATTATTAATTTGTTCCTCTGATCGATGAGTGCGGCTTAATTTCTTAATTACTCAGTTGGGGGAAAGATTATCTCTATTAAGAACTTCTAATTAAATCGAAAGCAATTAATCTGATGGGAAAAGCGCATGTAATGTATATTCACAAATTTTGTCTTTATATATATATATATATGTGATATATATCATGAAAAAATGACTCAATTTGCATGTTCTTCGATTCTTGATAAACGCAGTTTTTTCTTCGAGGTACATCTAAGATTTTCATAATTAAGAAAAAAAGGGTCACTTAGTATTGCCTTCCCACAGAAAAATTTAGGAAAAAATATGAACAAAAAACATAATATGCCGAAAAAATGAATACTGTTAACTAGAATATAATTAAACAACGTAACATAAAACTATCATAATTTCTTCGGATTTGCCCAGACGAATTGTGCTTAACCCTGTTCCCTATTCAACATTTACATCCCCCTTATATCATTAAAAAAAATAAGGGTCACTTTTTTTTACCGAAAGGTAATATTTGTAAGGAAGAAAATGAGAGAGTCCGTTCATCTCTTTATTACGTAAGGGACGGGACGTGCCACCCTGACCACCAAGTAAACAGATTATATATATAGCATGCAGAAATTAAAGCGAGGAGGAGGAGTGTACAAAGGAGAGCAAGCTCTGGGGAGGGGAGGCGTCCTGCAAGCGAGGCAAGAGGCCGATACACACAAGAGCCAAAGTCCAAAGAGCCCAGAAGAAGATAGCTATCTAAAAATTATAATCGAAAATGTCAACAAGATCAGCAAGATGCTGCCAAGAAGAGGGACCCGGAGCTTGATGAGGGAGCAGAGCCGGCTTCGGAGCAACATCACCAGAAGCCAGATAGGGCAGGCGACTGAACGCCCTCCAGGCCAGCCAAACGACAATCACGAGCGGCCAAAAGGATGAAGGCTGGCTTAACGACGAGAGTTCCTCTAGTTCCTTGTAACCCAAAAGGACCCAAAGAAACAGAAATTGGGCCAGGAATGCCAACGTAAAGAGCTCGCCAGCTACACCCTGACATCATAGAACTCGAGAGTACTGTATCCCGTGTGTGTCCCATCAGAATCTGCTCCCATGGATGCCAATAGAGCAGCAACATATGACATGGCAGCAAGTGCAGTTAGCGTAGGAGAAGGGTCAACGCAGGGGGAAGGTGATGCGTTGATTCCCGCCAACGGATGCGTGGACGTGTCGACCGGAGGTTGGAAGAGGCTTGGAGGAGAGTAGCAGAGCGCAGCTAGAGGGGACGTCGACGGGAGCGGTAGCTGCGCCCCCACCTGCATCTGTCGCACCAGCGAAGGACGACGTGGAGTCGGCCGCCGTCGCTAGGGGAGCAGAAGAAGGAAGATTCGTGGGCTGCCAGGTGAATGTCGTCGCCGGAGCAAGTGAAGCAGCAGGAAGAGGTTGAGTTGGGGTTGGTTTGGCGTTGAGGTCAGCTTCACCAGCAACAAGGGTAGGCAGAGCCACGAGGGCGGGCAGAGGTGCCGAAACCTCATGGGCGACGTCGTGAGAACCAACAGAACGGGCAACCGCAGACCCAAGGGAGGCCGAAGCAGAGCTCCCCACACCGTCACCGGCAGAAGGAGAAATAGGAAGAAGACCGGTGGAGGGGAGGAGGCACGAGCTGTATTGCGGGCGAAGGGCGTTGGAGGAAGACAAAAGGGATATGTTAGGGGCGGATACGCCATCTCAGGTGAGTGACTCACATAAACTTATCTCGGGTCACTTATTCCACCTTTTTGATTGAATTCAAAATTTTTTAATTTATCTTTAATCGATCTTGATTATAAAAAAGAGTCGAACAATAATAAGTCATCTTATCTCGAGTAACTCACCTTAATCAGATTTACTCTTTTATAAGAATTTGAAAAATACCAACCCGGAGGATGTTTGGAATTAGAAGAGGAGGAGCATCGTGTCAGTCTACACTCAAAAGATTTAAAGCCACTTGACGGGGACGTGTACTGTTTGTGAAATCGAAACCCACGTTCTTGGATCAAAAAAATTAGGAAGGAACTATAATAAGTAAAACATATATACATATATATACAAGAAAAAAAAAAGGAATCAAAGAGGTTGGAAAATGCACATTTTTAAAACAAAAAAAAAAGAGAAAGGAGATGAGGGAAGATTACTTATTACAATTCCTCCTCTGATGTAGATGGCTCATGAAGACAAAGGACACGTCTTTGACACATTTATTTAGTCCTTATCTTCTCATCAGGCTAGATTTCAAGTCTCGTTGCGCTGGTGAACTAGAAGTTTCTTCTGAATAGGGAAGGCCACAGTTTGAGAAGTGGATGGAACTTCCCATCAACGGGCTTCTAGCGTGTAGGAGCATTCATGGAGGTTTCACAGAGATTTTTCACGAATTAGCCGCCTCGATCATGCATGACTCATCAGATGGCATATGGTAAAAACTTAAATTTATAATATGGTGGCTAATTTTAGAGGTAAAAATGTGCTTAATTCGGGTCACCAGGCAGTGGGCTGCTTACAGGAACAGGAAGAAGTGGCCCAAAAACATGTCAGTCATTCATGGTAAAAATTAGGGTTTCAAGGTGGTAGAATTTTAAAGGCGTCTTTGACATCCGATTAGGATACCTCGGCATAAGAGAGAGAGAGCAGTGAGCCCCGCTCTCTCCTCACACCCAACCATATTAATCGAGGTCGATTAGCGCGCTCAACTTCCCAAGGTCGAGCACGCTAACTGCACCCGGTTAACAAAGACACCCTAATTTAAGGTGTTAACTAAAGACAGATGGAGGCTAGCTACTTCTCTGTCTGCAACCTTTCCATTGCTCCTGATCTGTATTTTTGTATTGTTATTTATGTGTAGGTCGATCATGATGTGACAGGCTCCTTTACAAGGGATTCCAGTCTCATAAGTTACTCGAAATCGACTCACTCAGTTTATATATATATATATAAGAAGCTAGTTTGATTCCGTTAGAAAGAAAGAAGCTGTGGCTTATGTTTAGAAGACAGTGCAATCCGGGACATTTTTTTTTTCTCCAAGAGCATTCTTAATCCAAAATTGATTGTCTACGGAAATACCAAAAAAAAAGTCGCCATTGTGCAGAGATATTCTCATAGGAGAAGAGATTCTGTGAACTCTAATTTGAACGTTCTCCTCTGTCTGCAATTGCCAGCGCCTCCCCTCTTCCCTCTATCACCTCCACTGTGACCTCTCCCTCTTCCCTTCACTGCCGCCTCCATTGCGACCTGTGCTTGTGCCAATGACTCGCCGACCCAACATGCGCTAGGTATAATCTGGCGCACCCTACTCATGTCGATGCAGTACAAATTGGCGAACCGTGATTCATTATTAGTTGATGTTGGTGAAACTGACTTTCTTCTCTCTTATTGTAAGCTAATGAATGTCGACCAATTGTGGCGTGTTATTTAAAAAGATAGTATGGCATGAATCAAGAATCACACAAATATGGTTTTTTGGTCTTGAATCACAAAAAATGTGTTCATACGCAGTTGACGGTGGTGAAATGATTCACACCCTCGCTAACAAATTTGAAAGCTAATTGTTGTGGATATTTCAAACACTTGTGTTTTTAGCACGAGGAAAATGAGTTACATAGTGCCAAAAATGACAAAGTACAAAGTCTGAGAAGGAGAGGGGAGACTAAGATACAGAGTCTGAGAAAGAGCAACCTAAATACCCAAGGGAGAGCCAAACTTTAAGACTGTCATTTGTCCGCTCGGGGGCTTCTAGGTAACACTGGGGGCACGAGCGTCAGCGCTGTCTGTAGAGGGATGATCTTCAAGTGTTAGCTGAGCTCCACCAGTTTGAATCTACTAGTCGGTACCCTTATCTTGGATTTTGTAGGCTTTCGGGGCGAAGCCTCATATGCTCACTCGGAGTCGGCCATCGCTGGCTGATGACCCCCTCACTCGTGGAGGTCAGGTCGAGGGGAAAGAATGGCAGGCTTGGCCGCTCCTTTGTGGACCGAGAGTGCTTGATTTTGCTTAGCCCTACATAGGACCTAAGTCTATGAAGGCAGTGACATAGTTTTGGCCCACAGTTCCCAATATGTTGGGGCCATGATGGTGTCCCTTCACATTGAGATCTCTCGGATGACCATGTGGCAGTGTCTCCTTGAAGAGGATTCAGGCTGTCGCATTAGCTTGTATACAGCTGGTACGATGAGAGGCAGAACTCCTAGAGTCTAGCTTGATGACTCCCAGTCTCGATGATGGCTGCATTCCACCTTGGGGATTTCGGTCCACTGGGCACCAAGGGCTTGGTCAACCCCCCTGTCGCATACCTAGCATGAGTGTGCCTTTTTGGGCATCTCAACTAAGCTATCGGAAGCAGGAATCCCTTTGAGTGCACCTTGTCGAGCTTCAACCTGTATAAAGTTCTTCATCAGGGTGATCATCCTCCGGAAGAACCCTCCGATATTTAAGTCAACAGACTGAGGGAGAGACAAGAGTATGGTTCTCAAAAGGTGAAGAGGACTTGAGGCAAGGGAGTTGGCCTAAAGGCGGCGCAGAAGGGTGGCCATGGAGCCCATGTGATTCTGTTTGAGGGGGGATATTGCTTCCCTTAGATAGGATTCTGGTAAGATAGGAGAAGACTTTTCTATCCTTTCTCTTACACACTTGGAGGAGGTTGCTCAGACTCCCTTTTATAGACAAAGGTCGGAGAGAGATGCCATGGCCGATGGACCTTAGGCCTAGGAAATGACTTCATAGTCTGGCGTGATAGTCCAAGCTACAATCATTATGGGGAAGTGGAGCGAATTGCGACGCTGAAAAGGGACGCATATATGCTGACATTGACATGCTATTATTACATTTTCAAATTCTCAGAACTCGATGAAAAATCCAAATTAGGCGGTGAGGGGGATAAAATTTGCTAGGCCCAGCGCGACCCGATAATGCCAAGCCCATTACAGACCAGGGCGGCCGAGCCCATAGTAGGATACCTCGACCAGTCGTGGCTCCATAAACATGGCCCAACCAAAGCCCAGGAAGTCTCCTCCAGTCTAAGAAAGCTTCTCCAATCCTAGAGCGAAATCTTTGTGAATCTGCATCTTGGATGCCGCAAAACTCGCCAACAGCTGAACATTGGGGCACATGTCATGAGTATTACCATGGTAAAGGCCGGGTCACACCCATGTCGCCGAGAGACCCGCTACGAGTGAGCGAGAGGGCGACGGGAGAGCCTCATGATCATGTAGGATATCACTCCATGAACGACACCATTGCTAAGTCAGAGATACACCACTCCATGTATAAATAGGTCTCCAATGGGACCTGGATGGAATGGAGCAAAGGAGGATACACAGAGACACACCGAGAGAAAGGCCAGAAGACATAGAGAACATAAACAAGGCAAGAGGAGAGAGGGACAGAGATGAACATCGCTAGTAGGATAGCAGTGAGAGAGAGATTCTCTCTCGGTTCTTATCTTTCTGTCTTTCCGAACACTCTACGAGCACTCTCTGAGTATCATCTCCATGCTATAGGTTCTTCTCTTTCCCCCACCTTAACTCTCTCTCTCTCTCTCTTCACCCTTATTCTTGGCTCTCTCGTATGATTCCGACTTAAACATCGGAGAGTTCTCTCTTGAGATCACTTCCGGTATTCTTTCTGATGCTGTTTTCTAGTGATTGTAAGTTTTCTCGAGTGATCAATTACTCTTCTCTAACAAATAAATTTTAAAGGTGTGATACAGATCAGGGAACATTTTTCTATGTCAATGGATGAGAAAGAAAGTATGTGACATTCACCTGCCGATGCACACACATGACTAATGAATGTAGACTAATTGTGAGCTGTGGGGAACTATATTGTGTGACAAGGCATGAGACATTTATGCTCGTGGGGATGTTCAAATGTGGCGTAGAAGTACTACTAATAACTACATGACAAGGAGATTTGTTTGGGTATGGACTCCCATGCACCCCCGGGCAGACTTTAATGCTGCTATATATATATATATATATATATATATATATATGGCTCTTCCTTCTCCTCTTTTGTGTGAAGCACATTATTATTAAGTGACGTGGAAAATGTGTCCATGTGAATAGATATAGAGGTATCAATGTGAAGATTTCTTCCTTTCAAAAATGTATAACTTGTATTTAATAATTGAGCTATACTCAATTATTTCCCAATTACATGTAAGAATGACTTTTATGTGAATGAAAGCCAACTTAGATCAAAATTTTACGTTTTCTTTTCTTTTCTTTTCTTTTGGGTGATGAAAGGCCTACTTTGCATGAAATCTTGAACCTTCACATCACTCTAGAGGAAGTGTAGCATCAAAATATACCATGTACATCACCGAATTTCCAGAGTCTGCATTGGCGCTAGATACACAGCAAACTCATATAGTTTTGAGCGATCACATATGTCAGAATTTTTTTTATCAAAATCACATAATTTCCGGATAAAGCCAAGGAGCCAAATTCGTTGGACAGGATGCTCTGTTCATCAACTTTCCATTAAAGATATGTAAACATTATAACTAAAGACCAGTTGCAATTACTCTGGCTTAATACATTACATGTTCCAAGCGGAAGCTTGAATTTTGGGGAAATTTTAAAAATTTTCATTTTAAGAAAAATTATTTATATACCCTTTAAAAAACTCAAATTATCACTATGCCCCTACTTTTATGGAATCTATCCATACACTCTCAAATTCTCAAACAACTTCTTGTGATGCCCTAACCGTCAACGACCATTTACAGTAATTAATTTAGAGTGAGACAGGTGAAAATCTCTAACTTATTTCTGGTTAGGACGCCCCTTCACCCCCACCCACGACTACATATACACAGATAGAGAGAGAGAGAGAGGAGTGAGAGATAGAGGGGGTGGATGGTGACAGGAGAGAGGAGAGAGGGGAGAGGGGGTGGGAGGTCGGAGGGATGCGATGAGAGAGCATCCTATAGTGCAGAGAGAGAGAGAGAGGAGAGAGAGAGGGTGACAGGAGAGGGGGACCGAAGAGAGGGGGTCGGTGTCGGGGAGGGGGGGCGGAGGGGATCCCCTCTCTAGCGCAAGGATCCCGCCAAGGATGCAAAGGGAGAGAGAGAGAGAGAGAGAGGGAGGGCGGTAGGGAGGGAGGTGTCGGATGGGATCTCCCCCTCCGACGTAGGCATCACGCTAGGGATGCGCGCGTGCGCGCGCGCGCGCGCACACACACACAGAGAGAGAGAGAGAGAGAGAGAGGCAAGGGGATGCCGGTGAGGGTCTACCCCTCCGACGCACACAAAGACAATGAGAGATGTGGCTGTGTGGGGGGGAATAGGTAAAGTCGTTCTGTATGTGTGGGAGCTACTTCACCGGTTCCCCCCCACCCGCAGCAACACCTCTCTCTCTATCTTTGTTTGCGCTGGAGACCCCCTACAAAATCCCCTTGCCCACCCCTCTCTCTCACTCTTACTCACTCACTCAGTCTCTCTCTCTCTCTCTCTCTCTTGTCTCTTTGTGCATCCCTGACAGGATGCTTGTGCCAGAGGGGGAGACCCCCTCTAGCACCCCCTCCACGTTGCTCTCTCTCTCGTCTCTCGCTGTGTATCACTCTCACTCTATCTCTCTCGTGTCTCTCTCTCTATGCATCCCTGACGGGATGACTGTGCCGGAGGGGGAGATCCCCTTCGACGCCCCTCCCCGTCGCTCACTCTCTCGCTCTGTATCACTCTTCCCCCTGTTTTTCTATCAGCACCGACGTCGGAGGAGAGGACTCCCTCCGGCATCCCCCCTCTCAACCTCTCTCTCTCTCTCTCTCTCTCTCTTTTTGTGGATCTCTGGCCGGATGACTCTCCTTGTATCACTCTCTCCATCCCCCACCTTTTCTATTTGCACCGGTGTCAGATGGGGAGACCCCATCCGGCACCCCTCCATGCTGCTCTCTCTCTCTCGTCTCTCTCTCTATGTCACTCTCTCTCATCTTTCTCTCTCCCCTCGCATCCCTGACGTGATGACTCTCTCTCTCTCTCTCCTATCCTCTCTCTCTCTCTACCTTGGGGTAAAATAGTCCCTTCACATGCATTATTACGGCCGTGTGGTGTGAATGTAACCCCACGGGTACGACAGTAACAGAATTTAAGGGTGCACGGGTAGATTCCATAAAGATAGGGTATAGTGATAATTTAAAATTTTGGGGAGATATAGATATCATTTTCCCTCAATTTTATCGAGGATAACTTGTCTTGTGGCTTTGAAAATTGGGTGCGACTCTGTTTAAAATATTAGAAATGCAGTATGCTATCACAACTAATATGACCTGGAAAATCACGAAGGAGAACTTGTGCACATGTTAATGGCGCCGAATTATTTGTTTTCATATATTTTCAAGAGTACTTCCAAAGTAAAAACAGAATAACCCTTTTAGAAAAAAAATGAATAGAGTTATGTGAACCAAAAAAAAAGAGAAGAGATTTCTGAACAGGAATTTTTTTGGTACTGATCAAAGAAAAAAATTAAACTTAGTAAGAATGATTACTGAAATTTGAACAAGGCCATCGATCGAAGAGAGTACGATGGAGCAAACGTTACACAGAGTCATGTTTAGATTACATGCACACTCTATACTTTTTCTGTCGTCTGATTAAATAATAAAACTTAATAAATTTAAATTTAATATCTTGAACTAGATGTGACGATGTCAGTCTCTTTGGAGACATCCGATAAAATTGGAACGATATAGAGATGTGGTGACGTCAAAACATAACTACGGCACCGTAACATTAGAATCATGGTTTGTCGACCCGATGCAGGTCGTCTCGACTCGCACGACCCGACTAGATCTAGGTCATTTGTGGGACGACCGGACCGTGGGTCGTCACCGGATCGCCCCATTAATTTAACAATATATTACATATATATAATGTATTTTTTTATTTTATTCTATTATATATATATTATATATATATAATCTTTTTTATTTAGATATGGGACAGGACGGATCGAGACGGAATGAGTTGGGAGCGACCCGACCCGACTCAGGCCGAGACCGGGTCGGCCGAGTCGCGCGGGTCGACAAACCTTGATTAGAATTCGCTGGAATGCGTTGAGACCACTAATATATAAATGGAGATGTTCAAGTGGTGTCGACACTCGTATGAACGTGCCCGTATATTTATATAAAAAAAAAGTCTCACACGTTCATGTGGGCACCGACACCACCTTAACATCTCCCATATATAAACACACACACACACACATATATATATATATATATATATATATATATATATATATATATATATATATATATATATATATATATATATATAAAGAGAGAGAGAGAGAGAATGCTCTAATAATTCCATCTTATCAGATAATTGTTCTGAGTGTAAAATTTTTACAATGGACCGTAATATTCTCTCTAGATACCTCGGCCATCTACCTGAAGTGCCCCCTACATAGTTTATTACAAGCGTACAAGTTACGTTTTTTTTCCCATATACAACTGTAGAAATAGACTTTTAACCCAAAATCTTTCTCCAAATGGAGCAGGTTTTTTATACATTGGGCCATATCCTCTCGGCACAAAACCACGATCCACCATTTTTCCACCGTCCAAACACCCCGTGAAGAATACAGTCGGGAGTCGGGAATCAAAAGGAGAGCGTTAGTTCTATGTAAGCCATAGTGGTAGCAGGGGAGAAGCCCGCACGCCCCAGCATACCAATCACCAAGCAGCCGATGTAGCTAAAATTAAAAAAAAAAACAAGAACAAAAACTAATTCCTAGTGTCTGGACTCTCGGTGGCGCGGGGTACCTGGGGTTCTAGATATTTACATATAAATTATTATTAAAAAGTGAGGAAAGTAAAATTCGCCAGACCTAATGCGGGTCGATATCACCAGGCCTATTTTGGTTCGGATCGACCAAGTCTGTGATTAACCAACCCACCGACCTCTGGCCCATTCAGTACAGCCCAACTGAGGCCCAAGAAAACTCCACCAACTTACGGGCGAAATTACTACGCACGTAAGATCCGGACACCGCAAAATGTGGCAACGGATGAACATCGTCACCGCCATCACAGGGCTTTCTCCGGCCTATCACGATGCCTCCCTTCTAGGAATGGGCAAACGCGCAACGGGCAACGCCCACAATCAAGAAGTCGTTACTCCACAATCTACGTCATTTTTCAGCCTAGGAACGGCCAACACCACCGAGACCTATATAAATAGGTCCCCACCGGACCCAGAAGAGGTGGGAGAATAACACCAATAGAGGCACCCCTATAGGCATATTCTCGCGGAGACACACACAGAGAGAAAGAGGCATCTTCGTGTTAGTTGAGCTCTACGCCAAGGAAGAAGGAGAAGCTCCTCACGTAGCGGTGGAAGAAATCTCTATTCGAAAAGTAGGGTCAGGGAGGTCCCTTTGTGGTTCTTCTCTCCCTACTTCTCTGAGCACTCTCCAAGCCTGCTGAGCACTCTCCAACCCTTCCGAACACTCTTCGAGCATTCATTCCTCCACTCATGCTCTTCCTTCTCTCTTTCTGGTTCTTTTCCTCCTCCAGCTCTTTCTCATTGCTTATACACGTCTCTAACTTAAGCATCGGAGGGTTGTCCTCTGCAATCACACTCAGGGCTCCTTCTCACGCTGTCCTCTAGTGCTTGCAGATTTTTTCGGGTGGTCGGCTGCACTTCCCCAATAAATAAATATTAAAAGTGTGGTACGAGCCAAAGGAGAACATTTTTCAGCATCTACACTTTTTGGCACTATCTGTGGGAAACAAACAGGAAGCCATAGCACCCGGAGGGAACGATCGCAGCACTAGCAACCGCAAGGGAGTCCAAGCTCCCCAACGAGCTTCCCAGGAAACATCTTCTCATCCGTCCCACAGTGAGGCTCCACTCGATCCCATCACGAATGAGCTAGCAGACATGCGCCGACAGATACAGACGCTAACGGAGACCTACCAAGACCTCCTCAAGTGCCAGGTGGAACAAGAATGAGTCTCGACGGTACACCCCCATAACAGTGGCACGCCCACCGCCGTGGAGTCCCATCGGGAGCATGAACCTTCGCTCCTCTCCGCCACACATTCCCGACGACCACGCAGCCGACCCTCACGGCGTACCGCCAACCCATTGCATCCAAATCTGGATATGGCGCAGCAGTTACGACGCTACAAAGTGGTCGAGCGCGAACTTGAAGCCAAGATCCCCTACCTACATAACTGAAAGGTTTCGCACAGCACTATCGGGCAACGCAGCGGATAACAAAATTTATTTAACCCGATCCCGGTGCTATGGAATCCTAGATCTGTGCTCTAATCGGTATTTTAATTGCCCCAAACCCCCTAATTACGGGTTACGTATTTATATCTTGTGCGGAACGACGTTGTCTGCAAAGCCCGATGCAGAATACCGAGCCGCACAGATGTACGGTCTCTAGAGCAGATCCACACTGACCCTTGCGCAACGACGGTACCCCCGGCAAGGACCTTCCCCGACCCTTTCACCTTCTGGAGAGAGAGAGCAAGAGGAAGGAAGGGGGGAAGGAGCTAATCCTTTCCCTTAAGTCTAAATGCTTGATTAGCATCAAGGGAATTTCGAATGAGCTCACGTAGGTGTCATATATATAGAATTTGGACCTTTTTCTAAAGACCTCCAAATGACCAAAATTGTATATATGACCTTTCCATTATTATACATATGTATTAAGCCCCATTTACACTCCTTTCCAAAAGGAATTAAATGGAAATAATACATACATTTGTATAATAATAATCTGTCACCCAAGAATCCATTGTGTGTAATCTTCTAGGCCCAGTCACTCTAGTTTAAGGCCCATCACCTTCTAATTCTCAATTAGAAGTAAATTAAACATATTCTTCGTTTCTACTAGAGCCGAATAATAGTTTAATTTATTTCGAACCTTTGATCACGTTGGGTCAAGTAAATCCGCGAGATCTTAGAGGACACCGGGTTTAAACCAGCCTATCTGGTACCTGTAAGTCCACATTTACCGCATCGATATAACTCATCGCTCCTTCTATGAGTCTGGTACGATCGAGGGTATGGTTTCTGTCAAACCCCATGATCGTGTCATTTGACTATGACCTCCTTAAAATGTGTGACGTCCGTTCTAAACGAACTCACACGACCCTGGCCAGGGATTTAACGGAGCGTCAATGTCATGACACATTAACTGTCTGATATATACCCGACAGTGAGCGATCCCCTCTTGACCATTGATGATCTTCACACGTATCCTGGAGTGGTTAATGACTCGGTAACTCATGACTTATGGTTAAAGTCACTTAGCCAAGTAATTAAACCATTTCAGTCCTCGTGTAAGATCCGATCAATGTCTCAGGTCAAAGTACCAACGATGCTACTGAGACAGTTGGATCATCATTTGACATTAGGTATAATCAACCATCTGAAGATCCAATAGCGGATCAGTTCTGTAATATCCCGGACCTTTCGGATCCTTCTTCGTGGGTCCCGGATTTGGTTTTCGGAGCGTCCAGCTCTGTTGTGTCCGAAATTTCGTTTCGGACATCTTTCGTGTTCGGATCGGCGCGATCCGGAGTCGTTTCGGAGGCCCGGAGGCGTTCCGCGGCTTTTCCGCGTGTGTTTTCCGATTCCCGGCGTGTGTTTCGGCTTTTCCTTCGAACGCTCGCTGCGGGTTAACTGGGCCGTTCACCCGGGCACGAGTGGTACCGTTGCGATCGGTGCGTTCCGAGGATTCCAGAAATGTATTTTTCTATTTTTCGGTATTTTTCCGAAAATTCGGATTTTCTATAAATCCTAATCCTTTTTCTTTTCTTTTTCCCTTTTCTCTTTCTTCTTCCTCTCCCTCTCTCTCGCGACCGTGAGCCCTCTCTCTCTCCCTCTCTCCCATTCGGACGTGGCAAGCCCCTCTCCGGCTACGGACGGCGGCGGGGCGACGGCGCGGACGCGTGGGCGACGGTGAGGCGATCTCGTGGGCGTGCGGCGAGCGTGGGAAGCGTGGGGAGTTGGTGAAGCTTCAAGCATTCTTCGTGATTCGTGGTCGATCCGGCGGAGCATTTGCTCCATTGAGGTAGGGTGACGTTCCTTAGTCTCATGCCGTTCTTTTCCGTGATTTATAGGCCGCGGGGAGGCCGAGAGGGGCGTGTTTGAGCTTTTGGGGGTTTTTCCATGATTTGGTGAGAGCTCGCCCGATCTATGGATTTGATGCATGATTTCGTGTTTTGATGGCCTAGGATCATGCTAGGGGTCCCCAGGGGTCTTCCCCTTTGATTTCCCCCTCTCCGGTGGAGGCATGGGGGCGTGGTTGGAGTTTTTGGGCGTTTCCGCCATTTTCGGGCGCGGACTGAGAACGCGCTATACTCCAGTAGCACGTTCTTGATGGTCGTGCTGCCCCGACGGGGTGCGTTCATCGGAGAAGATGAACAGGAGGCGGTTCCTGTCGCGCTATGGGGTCCTAGCGCGACCTGCCTTGTCGCGCTAGGGGTCCCTAGCGCGATCTGTTGTGTCGCACTAGGAGGCCCTAGTGCGACCTGTCTTGTCGCGCTAGGGGATCCTAGCGCGATGTTCCCTATCGCGCTAGGAGGCCCTAGCGCGATCTTCCTTGTCGCGCTAGGGAGTCCTAGCACGTTCTGTCCTGTTGTCGGGTGTTCCTCTTGGGCCGTGTGTTCGTCCCGGGCACCCCGTGGAGTTCCGTGACCGTGTCTTTGGTGTCTGGAAGTCCCGTTTGCCTCGGTCAGGCGTTTGACCGTGGGCAGTGCGTCTGTTTCTTTTCCGACCGTGGTCACCGTGCGACGGGGCTGGTGCGTGGGGTGATTCCCACACGTTGTCGGAGTCGGACGTCGTTTTTCGTTGATTTGAGAGTCTACTCCTTCAGTGACCCTCCACTAGTCGTAGCCTACTAGTACGCGGATGCTAGTCGCACCAGGGAGTGGTGTACGGGCCGACCTTTCGAGACGGTTTGTGGACCGGTTACCGTTGGGCCCCACGTCTTGCAGCCAGAGTCCGGCTGAGGGGAAAACCGGTCAGAGGGCCAGACCTGGGACGCGTGGTCTGTGTGTGCACACGTGGTTGGGGGCGGTTGGACCCACGTCGACGGGCGTGACCCCAGCTAGTCACTTGTTTGTGGTTACTTGTACGGTGTTCGCGCCTCGGGTAGGACCTACCACGTCAGGCGGTTCACCTGCGATGCGGTGTAAGACGTCAGGGGACGCTACCGGCTGTGCTTCTAGTGGGTGGTACTCCTGTCGAGTACGGAGTATCAGACTGTCAGTCGTGTATTTCCGACCTTCGGGTTTTATGGTTCGACCGTTGGTTTCGGTCTTCTCGTACCGTGGCACGTGTGTCGATTTGCGTGCCGTAGGGTCTAGTTCTGTAGAGTACAGGGCTTTCCTTTCCGAGGTACTTTCCTACCGCTAGAGTAGTGGTTTCTCGTTTTTCGAGGTAGGGTTCGAGTGATCCCTACTGAGTCTTGTTCCGAGACTCATTCCCTGCGTGTTTTCACCGTGTTTCAGGTGAGGCGCCACCTTCGGGGAGCGCGTCAGGAGCGCAGCGTGGTGCGGGTGCCCAGAGGTAGTGCCAGAGGTCAGAGCCGGGGGATGCCCCGTGTAGCTGTACTTTTCTTTCTTGTCACTGTACTAGTCGTGGACTACTGTTGCTGTGTTGTTATTTTATTGTGGACCATGTAAAATGTTAATTTATTTCCTGCTTAATATTATAACTGTTTAATTTCTGCAATTATTTGTGATACTTGTGTAGTTTCCACACCATCCTTTTAACCCTTCCGAGTCTTCGGACTCGTGGGTGGCGGTGCGAGTCTCGGGTTATCGGGCCTTCCCGGTAATCGGATTCTCGGGTCGTTACAGCTGGTATCAGAGCGCGGTTGTGGAATTACATGAGAATCATAGGTAATTGTAGTGGTCCACTAGTCCACAGCGATGATGTACAGGTGACGCTGGCATTGGGCACCGCGTGTTTATTTTGACATTGCCGTTTCCGTGTTTTCTGTCTTGTGCTTCAGGAGCGAGTATGGCGCCGAGGAGGAGTTCTCGCTCTCAGCAGGGGCAGTCGGCTGGAGGTCAGGAGATCCAGCAGGGGGTCCAGGGGGACCAGGAGGAGCATAGCAGAGTTCCGGGAGCTACCGAGGCCGCGGATGCTGCGAGGGCTCCGGGGGCCGAGGATTTCTTCCGTGGCATGTACCAGCTTATGTCTCAGCAGTTCGGCGGAGAGGCTGGTGAGGGCTCGTCTGCTAGGGGTGGGCCAGGCCGAGTAGTGAGGGACTTCATGCAGTTCCATCCACCTTACTTAGCGGCCAGGCAGACCCTGATGCGGCTCGTGATTGGCTCGATGAGATGGAGCGGGTGTTCAGTTCTGCGAAGAGTACTGCCGAGGACAGAGTGGTGTTGGCCTACAACCAGTTGCAGGGTACGGCTCGGAGGTGGTGGTCTTCCGAGTGGAAGACGTCCTTTCAGCTTCGTCCACTTGAGCAGGTCGAGTGGGATGACTTCGTCAGTGCTTTCGAGCGTACGTACTGTCCAGATTTTGTTGCTACGCAGCGGATGCGGGAGTTTCTGGAGCTGGTGCAGGGTGACATGTCCGTGTTGCAGTACAGGGCCCGATTTGTCGAGCTGGGTCGGTATGCACCTCACATCATGGAGCATGAGAGGGTGAGGACCACGCAGTTTGTGCAGGGCTTGAGGCTGGAGCTGAGGCACCATTTGATCGCGAATGGGGCCACTGATCTAGAGACAGCGTCTCGTGTTGCGATTTCCTTGGAGATGGATATGCAGAGGACTCGAGGACCGATCAGCCAGGGGCAGTCTTTGTCAGGTCGCAGCCAGCAGTCGGCTACCCAGCAGCAGGGTTCTTCCAGCATGCGATGAGTGGTTCAGGAGTGCCGGCACAGGCAGCTTCGGTGACAGGATCTGCGTCCTTCGGCTCGAAGGTCAAGAAGTTCTTCGAAGAAGGGTTCGGCAAGAAGAAGTCCAAGGATCAGGGGCATGCTTCATCGGGCAGTGTACAGCAGCCGATTCCTTTGCAGCGTCAGGGATCAGTGGGTGGATCGCGAGGATCTTGTCCACGGTGTGGTGGGACCCACCCAGGCAGGCAGTGCACGGCGCCGATTATCTGTTTTCGGTGTGACCAGCCAGGGCACATGGCGCGTGACTGTCCTCAGAGGCCGCCGCAGCAGCAGGTTCCCCAGCAGAGGCAGCAGCAGCAGGGACAGTATCCGCCGCTACCCAGGTCAGCTAGCGTGGGAGGCAGGCAGAGGGCTCGTGGCCAGATCACGCACTTGACCAGGGCAGAGGCAGTGGCGTCGCAGCTCGTGGAAGGTACCGTTCAGATTTTGGGTTGTGCGGCTCGGGTTTTATTTGATTCTGGCGCGTCTCATTCGTTTATTTCGGAGGATTTCGCGTCGAGCGTCGAGGAGCCGGTGACCCAGTTGTCCTGTGATTTGGCAGTGGAGTTGCCTTCGGGTGATTTATGATCACTCCGTATTGCTTCGATCAGGTTCCGGTTTGGATCGATGGGCGGAGTATGCCAGGCAGGTTGTATGCGTTGCAGCTTCGGGATTACGACGTGATTCTAGGCATGGATTGGCTCGAGACTCATGGAGCGGTGGTGGATTGTGGATGAAGAGGGTCTACTTCCAGCATCCGAGCAAGAGGACCTTCTATTTCCAAGGTATCCGTTCCGCCTCTTCTCGATTCCTTATCTCTGCTATTCGAGCCCGTCGATTGCTTGATTCAGGTTGTCAGGGTTTTCTCGCGTCCGTGGTTGTGTCTGACCGGATGGAGCCGGATGTCGAGGACATTGCGGTGGTGTGCGAGTTTCCCGATGTTTTTCCTGAGGAGTTGCCTGGATTACCTCCCCAGCGGGAGATCGATTTCGTGATCGAGGTTGTGCCTGGTACGGGACCTTTGGCGAAGGCTCCCTACCGTATGGCCCCCGCTGAGTTGAGGGAGTTGAGGGCGCAGTTGCAGGAACTGTTGGCCAAGGGGTATATTCGTCCGAGCTTTTCCCCTTGGGGTGCGCCCGTGTTGTTTGTGAAGAAGAAGGACGGTAGTCTGCGGCTATGCATTGACTATCGGCAGCTGAATGAAGTGACCATTAAGAACAAGTATCCGTTGCCGCGGATTGATGATTTGTTCGACCAGCTTCAGTCTGCGCGAGTGTTCTCGCGGATTGATTTGCGGTCCGGTTACTATCAGCTGAGAATTCGCGAGTCCGATGTGGAGAAGACTGCATTCAGTACGAGGTACGGGCATTATGAGTTTCTTGGTGATGCCGTTTGGGCTCACCAATGCCCCAGCAGCCTTCATGGACTTGATGCAGAGGGTGTTTCATCCGTATTTGGACCAGTTCGTGGTCATCTTCGTGGATGACATCCTTGTTTATTCGCAGTCTGCTGAGGAGCACGCGTACCATTTGGGTGTGGTGCTGCAGACGTTGCGAGATCACCAGTTGTATGCGAAGCTCAGCAAGTGCGAGTTTTGGCTCAGCGAGGTGCACTTTCTGGGGCACGTGATTTCTGGTGATGGCATTTCCGTGGATCCCGCCAAGGTCGAGGCAGTGATGCAGTGGCCGAGGCCGAGGTCGGTGACGGAGATCCGGAGTTTCTTGGGGCTTGCGGGTTATTATCGCCGGTTTATCCAGGATTTTTCTCGCATTGCGACCCCGATGACTAGGCTCACGCGGAAGGATGTGCCTTTCGTTTGGTCCGAGGAGTGTGAGCAGAGCTTCAGGGAACTGAAGAGATTGCTCACCTCGGCTCCGGTGTTGGTTTTGCCTTCTGGATCGGAGGTTTCGTGGTGTGTACAGATGCTTCCGGCGTTGGATTGGGTGCTGTTTGATGCAGCATGGTAGAGTGGTGGCTTATGCATCTCGGCAGCTAAAGCCCCACGAGGAGAACTACCCTACCCATGACCTTGAGTTGGCGGCGGTGATCTTCGCGCTGAAGATCTGGAGGCATTATCTGTACGGTGAGAAGTTCGAGGTGTTCACTGACCATCAGAGTTTGAGGTATGTGTTCTCGCAGAGAGATCTGAACCTCAGGCAAAGGCGTTGGATGGAGTTCATGAAGGACTATGACTTCACCCTGTCTTATCAGCCGGGCAGGATGAATGTCGTCGCCGATGCCTTGAGTCGGAAGGTTACGGTCAGTGCCTTGATGTTGAGGAAATGGAGGCTATGGGAATAAGTGCCCGAAGTATCCTTCAGGCTCAAGATTCCCCAGGAGCCATGGTTGGCAGTGCTTGCGAGTCTGACTGTCACTCCTGCTATCCGTCGTCAGGTGACAGAGGCTCAGCATGCGGACCCTGAGTTGCCCCGGATTCTGGCTATGGCTGATGTGGAGCTCGGCGAGGACGGTGCTGCGAGGTTTCGTGGCAGGCTGTACGTCCCAGCGGAGGAGCAGGTTCGTCGTGCGGTGTTACGCGAGGCTCATGGGAGTGGGTACACCGTACACCCGGGTGCGATAAAGATGTATCGGAACTTGCGGAGGCAGTTCTGGTGGCCTGGCATGAAGAGAGATGTGCCGAATTTGTGGCCAGGTGCCTGATCTGTCAGCAGGTGAAGGCGGAGCATCAGCGACCAGGAGGTACTCTCCAGCCCTTGGATGTTCCTGCTTGGAAGTGGGACCACGTGACCACGATTTTGTGGTGGGGTTGCCGAGGACCCCGAGTGGGCAGGACAGTATTTGGTTGCTGGTGGATCGGCTGACGAAGGTGACTCGGTTGTTACCGGTCAAGTCAGCTGGAGCGTGTCCAAGTTGGCTCGTCTGTATGTGGAGCGGATCGTGCCGTTGCATGGGATTCCCATTTCGATCGTGTCGGATCGGGATCCGCGCTTCACTTCTGGATTCTGGAGGAGTTTCCAGCGAGCTCTTGGCACGGAGTTGGCATTTAGCTCGGCGTATCATCCTCAGTCAGATGGTCAGTCTGAGAGGACCATTCAGACTTTGGAGGACATGCTGAGATCCTGCTGCCTGGAGTGGCAGGGGAGTTGGATTCATCACCTACCGTTGGTGGAGTTTGCCTATAACAACAGCTATCATTCGAGCATCGGCATGGCTCCTTATGAGGCATTGTATGGGCGTCCTTGTCGGACTCCACTTGATTGGTTTGAGGTGGGTGAGCGTGTTTTGACGGGACCGGAATTGGTGCAGCAATGTGTGGATGTTGTGCACCTGGTTCGTCAGAACATGTTGGCGGCCCAGAGTCGGCAGAAGAGCTATGCTGACCGTAGGAGGCAGCCCCTCGAGTTCGCCGTGGGCGATCATGTGTTCTTGAGAGTTTCTCCGATGAAGGGGGTGATGCGTTTTGGACGGCGTGGGAAGCTGAGTCCCCGCTATATTGGTCCTTTCGCGATTGTGGAGCGCATCGGTGAGGTTGCTTACCGGTTGCAGTTACCTCCTGAGTTGGCGTCGGTGCATGACGTGTTCCACGTCTCGATGTTGCGGAAGTATATGCCCGATGACTCTCATGTGCTCGAGTTTTCGTTTGGCCTGAGGTGACTCCAGATCTTTCTCTCCCAGAGTTTCCGATCCGCGTGGAGGATAGGCGAGAGCAGCGCCTGCGGAACAAGGTCATTCCCTTGGTAAAGGTCGTGTGGCAGCGACACTCTGGTGGTGAGGCTTCGTGGGAACGTGAGGACGAGATGCGTCAGCAGTTCCCGTATCTGTTTGAGTGAGTCTTCCTCTTCTTTCCCCGTTGGTTGTTCTCAATTTCGAGGACGAAATTCCTTAAGGGGGGAGGGCTGTAATATCCCGGACCTTTCGGATCCTTCTTCGTGGGTCCCGGATTTGGTTTTCGGAGCGTCCAGCTCTGTTGTGTCCGAAATTTCGTTTCGGACATCTTTCGTGTTCGGATCGGCGCGATCCGGAGTCGTTTCGGAGGCCCGGAGGCGTTCCGCGGCTTTTCCGCGTGTGTTTTCCGATTCCCGGCGTGTGTTTCGGCTTTTCCTTCGAACGCTCGCTGCGGGTTAACTGGGCCGTTCACCCGGGCACGAGTGGTACCATTGCGATCGGTGCGTTCCGAGGATTCCAGAAATGTATTTTTCTATTTTTCGGTATTTTTCCGAAAATTCGGATTTTCTATAAATCCTAATCCTTTTCTTTTCTTTTTCCCTTTTCTCTTTCTTCTTCCTCTCCTCTCTCTCGCGACCGTGAGCCCTCTCTCTCTCCCTCTCTCCCATTCGGACGTGGCAAGCCCCTCTCCGGCTACGGACGGCGGCGGGGCGACGGCGCGGACGCGTGGGCGACGGTGAGGCGATCTCGTGGGCGTGCGGCGAGCGTGGGAAGCGTGGGGAGTTCGTGAAGCTTCGAGCATTCTTCGTGATTCGTGGTCGATCCGGCGGAGCATTTGCTCCATTGAGGTAGGGTGACGTTCTTTAGTCTCATGCCGTTCTTTTCCGTGATTTATAGGCCGCGGGGAGGCCGAGAGGGGATCATTTGAGCGTTTTTTGGGTTTTTCCATGATTTGGGGAGAGCTCGCCCGATCTAGGGATTCAATGCATGATTTCGTGTTTTGAGGGCCTAGAATCATGCTAGGGGTCCCCAGGGGTCTTCCCCTTTGATTTCCCCCTCTCCTATGGAGGTATGGGGGCGTGGTTAGAATTTTTGGGCGTTCTTACCGTTTTCGGCCGCGGACTGAGAACGCGCTATACTCCAGTAGCGCGTTCTTGATGGTCGCGCTGCCCCGACGGGACGCGTTCATCGGAGAAGATGAACAGGAGGCGGTTCCTGTCGCGCTATGGGGTCCTAGCGCGACCTGCCTTGTCGCGCTAGGCGTCCCTAGCGCGATCTGTTGTGTCACGCTAGGAGGCCCTAGCGCGACCTGTCTTGTCGCGCTAGGGGATCCTAGCGCGATGTTCCCTGTCGCGCTAGGAGGCCCTAGCGCGATCTTCCCTGTCGCGCTAGGGAGTCCTAGCGCGTTCTGTCCTGTTGTCGGGTGTTCCTCTTGGGCCGTGTGTGTGTCCTGGACACCTCGTGGAGTTCCGTGACCGTGTCTTTGGTGTCCGGAGGTCCCGTTCGCCTTGGTCATGCGTTTGACCGTGGGCGGTGCGTCCGTTTCCTCTCCGACCGTGGTCGCCGTGCGATGCTGATGGTACGTGGGACGGTCCCCGTACTTCGTCAGGTTCGGACGTTGTTTTTCCGTGGTCTTGAGAGTCTACTCCTTCAGTGACCCTCCACTAGTCGTAGCCTACTAGTACGCGGATGCTAGTCGCACCAGGGAGTGGTGTACGGGCCGACCTTTCGAGACGGTTTGTGGACCGGTTACCGTTGGGCCCCACGTCTTGCAGCCAGAGTCCGGCTGAGGGGAAAACCGGTCAGAGGGCCAGACCTGGGACGCGTGGTCTGTGTGTGCACACGTGGTTGGGGGCGGTTGGACCCACGTCGACGGGCGTGACCCCAGCTAGTCACTTGTTTGTGGTTACTTGTACGGTGTTCACGCCTCGGGTAGGACCTACCACGTCAGGCGGTTCACCTGCGGTGCGGTGTAAGACGTCAGGGGACGCTACCGGCTGTGCTTCTAGTGGGTGGTACTCCTGTCGAGTACGGAGTGTCAGACTGTCAGTCGTGTGTTTCCGACCTTCGGGTTTTACGGTTCGACCGTTGGTTTCGGTCTTCTCGTACCGTGGCACGTGTGTCGGTTTGCGTGCCGTAGGGTCTAGTTCTGTAGAGTACAGGGCTTTCCTTTCCGAGGTACTTTCCTACCGCTAGAGTAGTGGTTTCTCGTTTTTCGAGGTAGGGTTCGAATGATCCCTACTGAGTCTTGTTCCGAGACTCATTCCCTGCGTGTTTTCACCGTGTTTCAGGTGAGGCGCCACCTTCGCAGAGCGCGTCAGGAGCGCAGCGTGGTGCGGGTGCCCAGAGGTAGTGCCAGAGGTCAGAGCCGGGGGATGCCCCGTGTAGCTGTACTTTTCTTTCTTGTCACTGTACTAGTCGTGGACTACTGTTGCTGTTGTTGTTATTTTATTGTGGACCATGTAAAATGTTAATTTATTTCCTGCTTAATATTATAACTGTTTAATTTCTGCAATTATTTGTGATACTTGTGTAGTTTCCACACCATCCTTTTAACCCTTCCGAGTCTTCGGACTCGTGGGTGGCGGTACGAGTCTCGGGTTATCGGGCCTTCCCGGTAATCGGATTCTCGGGTCGTCACAAGTTCAGTGTACATCCTCCAAGGACATACACCTACACATATGTGTTGGTGTCCCGCACCAATGACCATGAGACTGGTCACTGACACATCATGTGTACTGGTTTAATAGGTAATCAAAGTCCCCGAGTGATTACCCTCCAACCAGGAACAGTTTAAGGTATGTGTTCATGTAAAGTCAGTCTCATAATCGAGATCTTATCTCGAGTTGACTTTACAACCACATATCCTAGGGACAATGTAAAGTAACACAATCGCATATTTACGCTCAAATATCACTTTATTAATAATGAACAAGATCGCACATATATCGGGTCTACCCGACCTTAAATTGGCCTGTAGCACACCAATACTAACAATCTCCCACTTGAAGTACAGCCAATTACCCACAACTTTGAGGCCCATCTTATCCCGATGACGCTCAAATACAGTCTGTGTCAAAGGCTTAGTCAGTGGATCTGCTATGTTGTCTTCTGACGGTACACGTTCTACCATCACATCTCCTCGATCAACAATCTCCCGAATAAGGTGGAAGCGCCTGAGAATATGCTTCGACCTTTGGTGAGATCTCGGTTCCTTCGCCTGGGCGATAGCCCCATTATTATCACAAAATAATGGGATGGGAGCTTCTCCAACTGACTGCCCCTCCATTCAACAAGAACACAAATCCAGACATGGATTTACAGTCATCTGGATCTGACTGGAAATTAGAATATGTGTAAGCTCTAAGCTGTAGGTCCTCTCCCCTATAAAGTAGAAAAAGATTCTTATCCCTTCGCAGGTACTTAAGGATGCCCTTTACTGCCTTCCAGTGCTCTTCGCCTGGATTTGCTTGATATCTACTGACAATGCTTAAAACATTGGCAACATCAGGCCGTGTACATAGCATTGCATACATGATTAACCCTACCGCCGAAACATAGAGTACCTTATTCATGTGTGCCACCTCCTCAGAAGTTTTAGGATTCATCCCCTTGAATAGGCAAATTCCATGTCTCATGGGAATAAGACTTATCTTGGAATTTTCCATCCTAAATCTTTTGAGGATAGTGTCTATGTACATGGATTGGGATAATCCTAGCATCCTTTTTGTAACGACCCGAGAATCCGATTACCGGGAAGGCCCGATAACCCGAGACTCGCACCGCCACCCACGAGCCCGAAGACTCGGAAGGGTTAAAAGGATGGTGTGGAAACTACATAAGCATCACAAATAATTGCAGAAATTAAACAGTTAAGATATTAAGCAGGAAATGAATTAACATTTTACATGGTCCACAATAAAATGACAACAACAGCAACAGTAGTCCACGACTAGTACAGTGACAAGAAAGAAAAGTACAGCTACACGGGGCATCCCCCGGCTCTGACCTCTGGCACTACCTCTGGGCACCCGCACCACGCTTCCGCTGCGCTCCTGACACGCTCCCCGAAGGTGGCGCCTCACCTGAAACACGGTGAAAACACGCAGGGAATGAGTCTCGGAACAAGACTCAGTAGGGATCACTCGAACCCTACCTCGTAAAACGAGAAACCACTACCCTAGCGGTAGGAAGGTACCTCGGAAAGGAAAGCCCTGTACTCTACAGAACTAGACCCTAACGGCACGCAAACCGACACACGTGCCACGGTACGAGAAGACCGAAACTCAACGGTCGAACCGTCAAAACCCGAAGGTCGGAAACACACGACTGACAGTCTGACACTCCGTACTCGACAGGAGTACCACCCACTAGAAGCACAGCCGGTAGCGTCCCCTGACGTCTTACACCGCACCGCAGGTGAACCGCCTGACATGGTAGGTCCTACCCGAGGCGCAAACACCGTACAAGTAACCACAACAAGTGACTAGCTGGGGTCACGCCCGTCGACGTGGGTCCAACCGCCCCCAACCACGTGTGCACACACAGACCGCGCGTCCCTGGTCTGGCCCTCTGACCGGTTTTCCCCTCAGCCGGACTCTGGCTGCAAGACGTGGGGCCCAACGGTAACCGGTCCACAAACCGTCTCTAAAGGTCAGCCCGTACACCACTCCCTGGTGCGACTAGCACACGCGTACTAGTAGGCTACGACTAGTGGAGGGTCACTGAAGGAGTAGACTCTCAAGTCACGGAAAACAACGCCCAAGCCCGACAACGTGTGGGAATCACCCCACGCACTAGTCCCGTCGCACGGAGACCACGGTCGGAGAAAAGCGAGGTTGCCACCCTCATGGGGCAACACAGGAAGTGGCGGTCCGACCCTGGACCGTCACAGCCAAATGGCGGTCCACTCTAGGGCCGTCACTTACAAATGGCGGTCTAAGGCAGACCGTCACACGGCCAGAGGGGTAGGGGAAGTGACGCGCCTGCTCCAGTGCGTCGCTTGAAAGTAACGCGCCTGAGACAGGCCGTCACACGGCGCCCCACACCCTCCAAAACCACAGGGAAAGTAACGCGCTTACCCTGGCGCGTCGCTTGCAAGCAACGCGTCGGGCTCAGTGCGTTACTCGCATGTGACGCGCCTAGACCAGCGCGTCGCATGGCCCTCACGCTCGGGATGGAAAGGGAAGTGACGCGCCTGCCCCAGCGCGTCGCTTGTAAGTAACGCGCTGGGCCCAGTGCGTCGCTTGGCCCATCCACATGGGGGACAACAGGAAGTAACGCTCCTGCCCCAGTGCGTTACACGCATGTAACGCGCCTATCTCGGTGCGTTACATGGCCTGACCCCCAACGGTCAAAACCCAACGGTCGAAACGCATGTGACGGCCCAGCCCAGGGGCGTCACTAGCAAACGGCGGCCAGTCGCAGGACCGTTACAGCCCTCGACCCCAAAGGCCAACACCCAGGGAAGTAACGCACCCCTCTAGGGGCGTTACAAGCATGTGACGGTCACTGGAGTGACCGTCGCTTGCCCCAGAGCACGCTACGGCGGGAAAACCCCAAAAACACCAACCACGCCCCCGTACCTCCACCGGAGAGGGGGAAAACAAGGGGGAGACCCCTGGGGACCCCTAGCATGCATCTAAGCCACCAAAACATAGAATCATGGGCTAAAACCATAGATCGGGCGGCTCACCCCAAAACATGGAAAAACCCCAAAAACGCCCAAACATGCCTCTCTCGGCCTCCCCGCGGCCTACAAACCACGGAAAAGAACGGCGAAGAGCTAGGGAACGTCACCCTACCTCAATGGAGCGAATGCTCCGCCGGATCGTCCACGAATCGCGAAGAACGCTTGAAAACCCTCGTTCTTCCTTAAGCTTCCCACGCTCGCCGCACGCCCCCACGACCGCCTCGCCGCCGCCCACGTCACCGCGCCGTCGCCCCGCCGCCGTCTGCAGCCGGAGGGGAGCTCGCCGTGGCCAACCGGGAGGAAGAGAGGGAGAGGGAGGGAGACACGGTGGAGGAGGAAGGAGGAAGAAGAAGAGAGGAAGAAGAAGATGGTGGGGGAGAGAGAAAAGAAAAAGGGTTTTATAGAAAAACCCGGAAAATCCGTAAAATTCCAAAAATTAGGAAATCACACCCCCGCGATCCTCGGAACGCACCGATCGCAACGGTACCACTCGTGTCCGTGTGAACAGCCCGGTTCACCCGCAACGAGCGTCCGAAGAGAAAAGCCGAAACACACACCGGGAATCGGAAAACACACGCGGAAAAAGCCGCGGAACGCCTCCGGGCCTCCGAAACGACTCCGGATCGCGCCGATCCGAACACGAAAGATGTCCGAAACGAAATTTCGGACACAACGGAGCCGGACACTCCGAAAACTAGATCCGGGACCCATGAAGAAGGATCCGAAAGGTCCGGGATATTACAGCCCTCCCCCCTTAAGGAATTTCGTCCTCGAAATTGAGAACAACCCAAGGGGAAAGAAGAGGAAGACTCACTCAAACAGGTACGGGAACTGCTGACGCATCTCGTCCTCACGTTCCCACGAAGCCTCACCACCAGAGTGTCGTTGCCACACGACCTTTACCAAGGGAATGACCTTGTTCCGCAGGCGCTGCTCTCGCCTATCCTCCACGCGGATCGGAAACTCTGGGAGAGAAAGATCTGGAGTCACCTCAGGCCAAACGGAAAACTCGAGCACATGAGAGTCATCGGGCATATACTTCCGCAACATAGAGACGTGGAACACGTCATGCACCGACGCCAACTCAGAGGGTAACTGCAACCGGTAAGCAACCTCACCGATGCGCTCCACAATCGCGAAAGGACCAATATAGCGGGGACTCAGCTTCCCACGCCGTCCAAACCGCATCACCCCCTTCATCGGAGAAACTCTCAAGAACACATGATCGCCCACGGCGAACTCGAGGGGCTGCCGCCTACGGTCAGCATAGCTCTTCTGCCGACTCTGGGCCGCCAACATGTTCTGACGAACCAGGTGCACAACATCCACACATTGCTGCACCAATTCCGGTCCCGTCAAAACACGCTCACCCACCTCAAACCAATCAAGTGGAGTCCGACAAGGACGCCCATACAATGCCTCATAAGGAGCCATGCCGATGCTCGAATGAAAGCTGTTGTTATAGGCAAACTCCACTAACGGTAGGTGATGAATCCAACTCCCCTGCCACTCCAGGCAGCAGGATCTCAGCATGTCCTCCAAAGTCTGAATGGTCCTCTCAGACTGACCATCTGACTGTGGATGATACGCCGAGCTAAATGCCAACTCCGTGCCAAGAGCTCGCTGGAAACTCCTCCAGAATCCAGAAGTGAAGCGCGGATCCCGATCCGACACGATCGAAATGGGAACCCCATGCAACGGCACGATCCGCTCCACATACAGACGAGCCAACCTGGACACGCTCCAGCTGACCTTGACCGGTAACAACCGCGTCACCTTCGTCAGCCGATCCACCAGCAACCAAATACTGTCCTGCCCAGTCGGGGTTCTGGGCAACCCCACCACAAAATCCGTGGTCACATGGTCCCACTTCCAAGCAGGAACATCCAAGGGCTGGAGAGTACCGCCTGGTCGCTGATGCTCTGCCTTCACCTGCTGACAGATCAGGCACCTGGCCACAAACTCGGCCACATCTCTCTTCATGCCAGGCCACCAGAACTGCCTCCGCAAGTTCCGATACATCTTCGTCGCACCCGGGTGCACAGTGTACCTGCTCCCATGAGCCTCGCGTAACACCGCACGACGAACCTGCTCCTCCGCTGGGACGTACAGCCTGCCACGAAACCTCGCAGCACCGTCCTCGCCGAGCTCCACATCAGCCATCGCAAGAATCCGGGGCAACTCAGGGTCCGCATGCTGAGCCTCTGTCACCTGACGACGAATAGCAGGAGTGACAGTCAGACTCGCAAGCACTGCCAACCCTGGCTCCTGGGGAATCTTGAGCCTGAAAGATACTTCGGGCACCTGTTCCCAGAGCCTCCACTTCCTCAGCATCAAGGTACTGACCGCAACCTTCCTACTCAAGGCATCGGCGACGACATTCATCCTGCCCGGCTGATAAGACAGGGTGAAGTCATAGTCCTTCATGAACTCCATCCAACGCCTCTGTCTGAGGTTCAGATCTCTCTGCGAGAACACATACCTCAAACTCTGATGGTCAGTGAACACCTCGAACTTCTCACCGTACAGATAATGCCTCCAGATCTTCAGCGCGAAGATCACTGCCGCCAACTCAAGGTCATGGGTAGGGTAGTTCTCCTCATGGGGCTTTAGCTGCCGAGATGCATAAGCCACCACTCTACCATGCTGCATCAGAACAGCACCCAATCCGACGCCGGAAGCATCTGTACACACCACAAAACCTCCCGATCCAGAAGGCAAAACCAACACCGGAGCCGAGGTGAGCAATCTCTTCAGTTCCCTAAAGCTCTGCTCACACTCCTCGGACCAGACGAAAGGCACATCCTTCCGCGTGAGCCTCGTCATCGGGGTCGCAATGCGGGAAAAATCCTGGATAAACCGGCGATAATAACCCGCAAGCCCCAAGAAACTCCGGATCTCCGTCACCGACCTCGGCCTCGGCCATTGCATCACAGCCTCGACCTTGGCGGGATCCACGGAAATGCCATCACCAGAAATCACGTGCCCCAGAAAGTGCACCTCACTGAGCCAAAACTCGCACTTGCTGAGCTTCGCATACAACTGGTGATCTCGCAACGTCTGCAGCACCACACCCAAATGGTACGCATGCTCCTCAGCAGACCGCGAATAAACAAGGATGTCATCCACGAAAATGACCACGAACTGGTCCAAATACGGGTGGAACACCCTCTGCATCAAGTCCATGAAGGCTGCTGGGGCATTGGTGAGCCCAAACGGCATCACCAGAAACTCATAATGCCCGTACCTCGTACTGAACGCAGTCTTCTCCACATCGGACTCGCGAATTCTCAGCTGATAGTAACCGGACCGCAAATCAATCCGCGAGAACACTCGCGCGGACTGCAGCTGGTCGAACAAGTCATCAATCCGCGGCAACGGATACTTGTTCTTAATGGTCACTTCATTCAGCTGTCGATAGTCAATGCACAAGCCGCAGACTACCGTCCTTCTTCTTCACAAACAACACGGGCGCACCCCAAGGGGAAAAGCTCGGACGAATGTACCCCTTGGCCAACAGTTCCTGCAACTGCGCCCTCAACTCCCTCAACTCCGCGGGGGCCATACGGTAGGGAGCCTTCGCCAAAGGTCCCGTACCAGGTACAACCTCGATCACGAAATCGATCTCCCGCTGGGGAGGTAATCCAGGCAACTCCTCAGGAAAAACATCGGGAAACTCGCACACCACCGCAATGTCCTCGACATTCGGCTCCATCCGGTCAGACACAACCACAGACGCGAGAAAACCCTGACAACCTGAATCAAGCAATCGACGGGCTCGAATAGCAGAGATAAGAAATCGAGAAGAGGCGGAACGGATACCTTGGAAATAGAAGGTCCTCTTGCTCGGATGTTGGAAGTAGACCCTCTTCATCCCACAATCCACCACCGCTCCATGAGTCTCGAGCCAATCCATGCCTAGAATCACGTCGTAATCCCGAAGCTGCAACGCATACAACCTGCCTGGCATACTCCGCCCATCGATCCACACCGGAACCTGGTCGAAGCAATACGGAGTGACCATAAAGTCACCCGAAGGCAACTCCACAGCCAAATCACAGGACAACTGGGTCACCGGCTCCTCGACGCTCGACGCGAAATCCTCCGAAATGAACGAATGAGACGCGCCAGAATCAAATAAAACCCGAGCCGCACAACCCAAAATCTGAACGGTACCTTCCACGAGCTGCGACGCTACTGCCTCTGCCCTGGTCAAGTGCGTGATCTGGCCACGAGCTCTCTGCCTGCCTCCCACACTAGCTGACCTGGGTAGCGGCGGATACTGTCCCTGCTGCTGCTGCTGCTGGGAAACCTGCTGCTGCGGCGGCCTCTGAGGACAGTCACGCGCCATGTGCCCTGGCTGGTCACACCGAAAACAGATGATCGGCGCCGTGCACTGCCTGCCTGGGTGGGTCCCACTACACCGTGGACAAGGTCCTCGCGATCCACCCACCGATCCCTGTCGCTGCAAAGGAAACGGCTGCTGCACACTGCCCGATGAAGCCTGCCCCTGATCCCTGGACTTCTTCTTGCCGAACCCTCTCTTGAAGAACTTTTTGACCTTCGTGCCAAAGGACGCAGATCCTGTCACCGAAGCTGCCGATGCCGGTACTCCTGAACCACCCGACGCAGACTGAAAGAAACCCTGCTGCTGAGTAGCCGACTGCTGGCTGCGACCTGACACAGACTGCCCCTGGCTGATCGGTCCTCGAGTCCTCTGCATATCCATCTCCAAGGAAATCGCAACACGAGACGCCGTCTCGAGATCAGTGGCCCCATTCGCGATCAGATGGTGCCTCAGCTCCAGCCTCAAGCCCTGCACAAACTGCGTCGTCCTCACCCTCTCATGCTCCATGATATGAGGTGCGTACCGACCCAGCTCGACAAATCGGGCCCTGTACTGCAACACGGACATGTCACCCTGCACCAGCTCCAGAAACTCCCGCATCCGCTGCGTAGCAACAATATCTGGACAGTACGTACGCTCGAAAGCACTGACAAAGTCATCCCACTCGATCTGCTCAAGCGGACGAAGCTGAAAGGACGTCTTCCACTCGGAAGACCACCACCTCCGAGCCGTACCCTGCAACTGGTTGTAGGCCAACACCACTCTGTCCTCGACAGCACTCTTCGCAGAACTGAACACCCGCTCCATCTCATCAAGCCAATCACGAGCCGCATCAGGGTCTGCCTGGCCGCTAAAGTAAGGTGGATGGAACTGCATGAAATCCCTCACTGCTCGGCCTGGCCCACCCCTGACTGACGAGCCCTCACCGGCCTCTCCGCCGAACTGCTGAGCCATGAGATGGTACATGCCACGGAGAAAACCCTCGGCCCCCGGAGCCCTCGCAGCATCCGCGGCCTCGGTAGCTCCCGGAACTCTGCTATGCTCCTCCTGGTCCCTCTGGACCCCCTGCTGGATCTCCTGACCTCCAGCCGACTGCCCCTGCTGAGAGCGAGAACTCCTCCTCGGCGCCATCCTCGCTCCTGAAGCACAAGACAGAAAACTCAGAAACGGAAGGTCAGAATAAAACACGCGGTGCCCCATGCCAGCGTCACATGTACATCATCGTTGTGGACTAGTGGACCAATACAATTACCTATGATTCTCATGTAATTCCACAACCGCGCTCTGATACCAGCTGTAACGACCCGAGAATCCGATTACCGGGAAGGCCCGATAACCCGAGACTCGCACCGCCACCCACGAGCCCGAAGACTCGGAAGGGTTAAAAGGATGGTGTGGAAACTACATAAGCATCACAAATAATTGCAGAAATTAAACAGTTATGATATTAAGCAGGAAATGAATTAACATTTTACATGGTCCACAATAAAATACAACAACAGCAACAGTAGTCCACGACTAGTACAGTGACAAGAAAGAAAAGTACAGCTACACGGGGCATCCCCCGGCTCTGACCTCTGGCACTACCTCTGGGCACCCGCACCACGCTTCCGCTGCGCTCCTGACACGCTCCCCGAAGGTGGCGCCTCACCTGAAACACGGTGAAAACACGCAGGGAATGAGTCTCGGAACAAGACTCAGTAGGGATCACTCGAACCCTACCTCGTAAAACGAGAAACCACTACCCTAGCGGTAGGAAGGTACCTCGGAAAGGAAAGCCCTGTACTCTACAGAACTAGACCCTAACGGCACGCAAACCGACACACGTGCCACGGTACGAGAAGACCGAAACTCAACGGTCGAACCGTCAAAACCCGAAGGTCGGAAACACACGACTGACAGTCTGACACTCCGTACTCGACAGGAGTACCACCCACTAGAAGCACAGCCGGTAGCGTCCCCTGACGTCTTACACCGCACCGCAGGTGAACCGCCTGACATGGTAGGTCCTACCCGAGGCGCAAACACCGTACAAGTAACCACAACAAGTGACTAGCTGGGGTCACGCCCGTCGACGTGGGTCCAACCGCCCCCAACCACGTGTGCACACACAGACCGCGCGTCCCTGGTCTGGCCCTCTGACCGGTTTTCCCCTCAGCCGGACTCTGGCTGCAAGACGTGGGGCCCAACGGTAACCGGTCCACAAACCGTCTCTAAAGGTCAGCCCGTACACCACTCCCTGGTGCGACTAGCACACGCGTACTAGTAGGCTACGACTAGTGGAGGGTCACTGAAGGAGTAGACTCTCAAGTCACGGAAAACAACGCCCAAGCCCGACAACGTGTGGGAATCACCCCACGCACTAGTCCCGTCGCACGGAGACCACGGTCGGAGAAAAGCGAGGTTGCCACCCTCATGGGGCAACACAGGAAGTGGCGGTCCGACCCTGGACCGTCACAGCCAAATGGCGGTCCACTCTAGGGCCGTCACTTACAAATGGCGGTCTAAGGCAGACCGTCACACGGCCAGAGGGGTAGGGGAAGTGACGCGCCTGCTCCAGTGCGTCGCTTGAAAGTAACGCGCCTGAGACAGGCCGTCACACGGCGCCCCACACCCTCCAAAACCACAGGGAAAGTAACGCGCTTACCCTGGCGCGTCGCTTGCAAGCAACGCGTCGGGCTCAGTGCGTTACTCGCATGTGACGCGCCTAGACCAGCGCGTCGCATGGCCCTCACGCTCGGGATGGAAAGGGAAGTGACGCGCCTGCCCCAGCGCGTCGCTTGTAAGTAACGCGCTGGGCCCAGTGCGTCGCTTGGCCCATCCACATGGGGGACAACAGGAAGTAACGCTCCTGCCCCAGTGCGTTACACGCATGTAACGCGCCTATCTCGGTGCGTTACATGGCCTGACCCCCAACGGTCAAAACCCAACGGTCGAAACGCATGTGACGGCCCAGCCCAGGGGCGTCACTAGCAAACGGCGGCCAGTCGCAGGACCGTTACAGCCCTCGACCCCAAAGGCCAACACCCAGGGAAGTAACGCACCCCTCTAGGGGCGTTACAAGCATGTGACGGTCACTGGAGTGACCGTCGCTTGCCCCAGAGCACGCTACGGCGGGAAAACCCCAAAAACACCAACCACGCCCCCGTACCTCCACCGGAGAGGGGGAAAACAAGGGGGAGACCCCTGGGGACCCCTAGCATGCATCTAAGCCACCAAAACATAGAATCATGGGCTAAAACCATAGATCGGGCGGCTCACCCCAAAACATGGAAAAACCCCAAAAACGCCCAAACATGCCTCTCTCGGCCTCCCCGCGGCCTACAAACCACGGAAAAGAACGGCGAAGAGCTAGGGAACGTCACCCTACCTCAATGGAGCGAATGCTCCGCCGGATCGTCCACGAATCGCGAAGAACGCTTGAAAACCCTCGTTCTTCCTTAAGCTTCCCACGCTCGCCGCACGCCCCCACGACCGCCTCGCCGCCGCCCACGTCACCGCGCCGTCGCCCCGCCGCCGTCTGCAGCCGAGGGGAGCTCGCCGTGGCCAACCGGGAGGAAGAGAGGGAGAGGGAGGGAGACACGGTGGAGGAGGAAGGAGGAAGAAGAGAGGAAGAAGAAGATGGTGGGGGAGAGAGAAAAGAAAAAGGGTTTTATAGAAAAACCCGGAAAATCCGTAAAATTCCAAAAATTAGGAAATCACACCCCCGCGATCCTCGGAACGCACCGATCGCAACGGTACCACTCGTGTCCGTGTGAACAGCCCGGTTCACCCGCAACGAGCGTCCGAAGAGAAAAGCCGAAACACACACCGGGAATCGGAAAACACACGCGGAAAAAGCCGCGGAACGCCTCCGGGCCTCCGAAACGACTCCGGATCGCGCCGATCCGAACACGAAAGATGTCCGAAACGAAATTTCGGACACAACGGAGCCGGACACTCCGAAAACTAGATCCGGGACCCACGAAGAAGGATCCGAAAGGTCCGGGATATTACACTTTTAGATCTATCTTGATAGATCCTTATGCCCAGCACATAGGATGTTTCTCCCAAATCCTTCATGGAGAAGGTCTTGGATAACCAAGACTTAGTTGATGTCAACATCCCTACATCATTCCCAATGAGTAAGATGTCATCAACATAAAGGACCAAGAAGGTCACAGAGCTCTCACTGACCTTCTTGTAAACACAATGTTCATCTTCATTCCGAATAAAGGTGAAAGATTTGATAGCCTCGTCAAATCTTAAGTTCCAGCTTCTAGATGCTTGCTTCAATCCATAAATGGACCTTTGAAGCTTACATACATTATTAGGATGTAGCTTGGAGGTAAATCCTTCAGGCTGTACCATGTACACCTCTTCTGACAGATTTTCATTAAGAAAAATTGTCTTCACATCCATTTGTCAGATCTCATAATCCAGGTATGCAGCAATGGCAAGGAGGATTCGGATTGACTTAATCACGGCTACCGGTGAAAAAGTCTCGTCATAGTCAATGCCTTGCCTTTGACGCTATTCTTTCGCCACTAGTCTAGCCTTTTATGTGTCAACCTGTCCATCTGCACCGACTTTCCTTTTGAAAATCTATTTGCAGCCGATAGGGACCTTCCCTTCGGGTACATCAACTAAGTTCCAAGCTTTGTTGGTGTACATGGACTGGATCTCTGAATCCATTGTCTCTTGCCATTTCTCGGAGTCTACACTACGGATCGCCTCTTGGTAGGACTGAGAATCATCATCCTCATCGATACGTACCTTAGAGGACCCCTCTGAGACATGTCCAATATATCTCTCAAGTTCTCTCGGTAGTCTACCAGATCTCCGTAGTGTCAGTGTTTCACTCTGAATAGGATCAACCGATACAGTCTCATCTAATGAGTTTGTGTCTATGGGTTGTGGTTCTTAGATCTCGTCCAATTCTATCTGGCTCCCACTATTTTTCTGGAGTAGATATTCTCTTTCTAAAAATACAGCTCTCTTGGACACTAATACCCTTTGCTCAGAAGGGTGATAGAAATAATATCCAAACGTCTCCTTTGGATATCCCACAAACCTACACTTATCGGTTCTCGACTCAAGCTTATCACTATCGTTCTTCTTTACATGGGCAGGACACCCCCAAATTTTAATGTGATTAAAATTTAATTTTCTACCCTTCCATATCTCATATGGTATAAAAGGAACTGATTTACTTGATATCATATTCAATAAATATGCCGCAGTCTCTAACGCATAACCCCAGAGAGACAATGGTAGTCCTGACATCGACATCATGGATCAGACCATGTCTAACAAGGTCATATTTCTCCTTTCAGATTCACCATTGTGCTGTGGTGTATACGGTGGAGTCCACTGAGAAACTATTCCATAATCTTTAAGATAAGAAGTGAATTCATAGCTTAAGTATTCACCTCATTGATCCGATTGAAGAGCCTTAATACTTTTGCTAGTCTGTTTCTCTACTTCATTCTTATATTTCTTAAACTTCTCAAAGGCTTGTGACTTATGTCTCATTAAATACACACAGCCATATCTTGAGAAGTCATCAATAAAAGAAATGAAATAGAGGTGACCCATTTTACCTCTATGGACATGGGTCCACACACATCCGAGTGTATGATCTCGAGAAGGTCAACTGCCCTCTCACCATGTCCACTAAAGGGAGCCTTGGTCATTTTCCCCATGAGACACGACTCACAGATATCAAATGGCTTGTATTCGAACGAATTCAAATACCCATTTGAGTGTAAGTGAGAGACTCTTTTCTTACCTACATGACCAAGTCTGCAATGCCATAGATATGCAGAATTCACTTCATCAGCATTGGAAATTTGCATAACATTAGAACATGTATCTAATACATAAAGACCATTGACTAATGAACCATTAGCTATTATCAAACCATTATTCATTATTGAGCATCCAGTGCTATTAAAATCCAATGTATATCCAATGTTATACAAGTCAGAGGTTGAAATAATATTCTTAATAATATTAGGAACATAATAACAGTCATTCACCTTCAGAATGACTCCTGAAGGTAAACTGAGACGTGTAGTCCCAACAGCTTTGGCAGGAACTAAAGCTCCATTGCCCATCCTCAGTTCAATCTCATTTTTGCCCAATCACCTTTTATTTGTCAGCACCTGTACAGAATTACAGATATGAGATGCACATCCAGTATCAAATACCCATGATGTGGATTCCATATATGATAAATTAAGGTCTATGACAAAATACCTTCATTTAGAATTGCCTTGCAATTCCTTTTCCAATGTCCAGTTTCCCCGCATCGAAAACATTTATCTTCCTTTTCATTCTTCTTACCATTCCCTATGTCAACTTTGGCGAGTTGCTTACCCGTGACCTTTTTCTTTCCCTTCCCTTTGTTACTTGTGGTGGATATTTGGGGGACCTTCCTTTTTCTTGTTGGCCCGGCCAATAATCATTACAGACGAAGATGGTTTATCTTTCTGCATGGTTCCTTCAGCACTCTTTAACATGTTGAGCAGCTCTGGGAGAGTTGCTTCAATCCTGTTCATGTTAAAGTTCATGATGAAGGAAGAAAAGGAATCGGGCAATGACTGGAGTATAAGATTAATGCATAGTTCAAGATCCAACTTGAACCTCAATGTATTGAGTCTTTCAATCCACTCTATCATTTTCAGTACATGGGCCTGTACTGATGAACCCTCAGACATCCATGTCCTGAAAAGCCCTTTTGAGATATCATATCTCTCAATCCTACCCTGCTCCCCGAAGAGCTGGCGTAGATTGAGAAGTATACTTTTACAATCAGTCTTTTGAAATTACCTCTGCAGCTCGGGAGCCATAGAGGCCAACATGTAACAATGGGCAAGGGAGGATTCCTCAGACCATTTGGCATAAACCAGTAACTCGCCCTCGTCGGCATCAGGAGCTGGCTCAGAATGAATCGTGTCCAACACGTACACTATCTTTTCGGCGGTAAGGACTATGCGTAGATTACGCAGCCAATCTGAGTAGTTCGGTCCAGTTAATCTATTTGCATCCAAGATGCTGCGGAGGGGGTTAGACGACGACATTGTAATTTGGATGAGAAATAAAAGACAACTTAGTATGTGTTCCAATTCTAACTTAGATGTGATTTTCTATCTTAGTTAGTCCCACTATTTTTCGATCGGACTATATAACCCTCAGTATATAGAACGGGAGATCAGCGAGATCAACCTAGTGGGTCAGAATCCCAACGAGACTGATGTACGAGCTTGTGGAAAGTACAACAAGTCATACATCATCTCAAGGGCAGTCAACAGGCACTTGCATCTAATGCAATATCCGATATTCGCCCTCCGAGAAATTATCCCCTTGTGAAATTTTTTTTAAATTTAAAATATAAATTTAATAATTATCTAATAATTAAAATTTAAATAATTAAAATTTTCACATTTAACTTCAATAAAATTTAAAATTTAAAAATTTCAATTATCTAATAATTAAAAAAATTAAAAATTAAAATTTACTGAAGTAACTTCAATTATTACCATTTTATCTCAAGGTAAATGGTAATTATCTCACCTCGGTAAATTCAAATTACAGTGCGCCCACTAAGGGCCTTAATTTTTTTTTAAAAAAATAATTTACTATTTGGATGCCTAACATCTAGGAAGAACAGAGATGCCTAGATCTCTTTCAACAAATAATAATTGAAGATTTTGATTGCCCCTAAAACATGATTCTAAACGGAGATAAAACACCGACCAGAGCGCGAACCTCGCTCTGATACCACTGTAAGGTTTCGCACAGTACTATCGGACAATGCAGCGGATAAAAAAATTTATTTAGTCTAATCCCGATGCTATGGAATCCTAGATCTGTGCTCTAATCGGTGTTTTAATTGTCCCAAATCCCCTAATTACGGGTTACGTATTTATACCTTACGCGGAACGACGTTGTCCGCAAAGTCCGATACAGAATATCGTGCCGCACAGATGTACGACCTCTAGAGCAGATCCACACGGACCCTTGCGCAGCGACGGTACCCGCGGCACGGATCTTCCCCGACCCTTTCACCTTCTGGAGGGAGAGAGCAAGAGGAAGGAAGGGGGGAAGGAGCTAATCCTTTCCCTTAAGTCTAAATGCTTGATTAGCATCAAGCGAAGTTCGAATGAGCTCACGTAGGTGTCATATATATAGAATTTGGACCTTTTTCTAAAGACCTCCAAAGGACCAAAATTGTATATATGACCTTTCCATTATTATACATATGTATTAAGCCCCATTTACACTCCTTTCCAAAAGGAATTAAATGGAAATAATACATACATTTGTATAATAATAATCTGTCACCCAAGAATCCATTGTGTGTGATCCTCTAGGCCCATAGTCACTCTAGTTTAAGGCCCATTAACTTCTAATTCCTATTTAGAAGTAAATTAAACATATTCTTCGTTTCTACTAGAGCCGAATAATAGTTTAATTTATTTCGAACCTTTGATCACGTTGGGTCAAGAAAATCCGCGTGATGCTAGAGGACGCTAGGTTTAAACAAGCCTATCTGGTACCTGTAAGTCCACAGTTACCGCATCGATATAACCCCTCGCTCCTTCAATGAGTCTGGTACGATCGAGGGTATGGTTTCTGTCAAAACGCCATGATCGTGCCATTTGACTATGACCTCCTTAAAGTGTATGACGTCCATTCTAAATGAACTCACACGACCCTGGCCAGGGATTTAACGGAGCATCAATGTCATGACCCATTAACTGTCTGATATATACTCGATAGTGAGCGATCCCCTCTTGACCATTGATGATCTTCACACGTATCTTGGAGTGGTTAATGACTCGGTAACTCATGACTTATGGTTAAAGTCACCTAGCTAAGTAATTAAACAATTTCAATCCTCGTGTAAGATCCGATCAATGTCTCAGGTCAAAGGACCAACGATGCTACTGAGACAGTTGGATCTTCATTTGACATTAGGTATAATCAACCATCTGAAGATCCAATAGCGGATCAGTTCAGTGTACATCCTCCAAGGACATACACCTACACATATGTGTTGGTGTCCCGCACCAATGACCATGAGACTGGTCACTGACACATCATGTGTACTGGTTTAATAGGTAATCAAAGTCCCCGAGTGATTACCCTCCAACCAGGAACAGTTTAAGGTATGTGTTCATGTAAAGTCAGTCTCATAATTGAGATCTCATCTCGAGTTGACTTTACAACCACATATCCTAGGGACAACGTAAAGTAACACAATCGCATATTTACGCTCAAATACCACTTTATTAATAATGAACAAGATCGCACATATATCAGGTCTACCCGACCCTAAATTGACCTGTAACACACCAACATTAACAATAACATCCACCAGACAACACAAGCCAGGGGGCTCATCGACGACAACTCAGACTTCCACACCCCATTCTCTAGAAAAATCATGGTGGGGCCGATCCCACTAAAGTTTCAGCTACCGACGCTTACTCCATACGATGGCACCATCGACCGTACCGATCACATCCATAGCTTCGAGTCTAACCTGATATTCCACCAGACCTCGAATGCTGTGAAGTGTTTGGCGTTCGTCACCACCCAGCCAGAGAATGCTCGGACATGAGTCGAGTCACTACCCCCTAGGACTATTATCTCCTTCCAACAGCTAAAGAAATTATTTAAGGAGAATTTCATCTACTGCAAGAAGGAGGCCAAATCTACAGTGAGCCTCCTAACCATCAAGCAGGACCAAGAGGAACCCTGGTGGGACTTTGTTACCCGGTTCGACGAAGAGGCCTTTCGCATCCCTCGTCTGGACGTCACCATCGCCACGACAGCGTTGATGCAAGACACTCGGGACACCATCCTCCAAAGGACGCTCGGAGTGGAGTCCTCAACGACGATGATGGAGCTCCTCACCCTAGCTCGAAAGCACGCTAGCTGCGAGGAGAACAACACTATGTTGAATCGAGCGTCCCAAGCCAGTCAGCCCGATTGTAAGAGCCCGAGCCTCAGGTGAATGTCATCGACTATGAGCTGTCATGGGTGGGCCCTAATTGTCTTCTTCACCAACATTTGCCTAAGGAGCGCCCGGGGGCCCGATGAATAAATGCATGAGTGATGCACTTTACGCTTGTCAACAAACGCCTCTCCAGGCGTTCACTATCGACACCCCTCCTGAAGTTATTTTTTCATACCGAAGCCAAGCAGGCCATTCATGAAGACTATGAGGTGTGCGACAACCCTATGGGGACATGAACACTCGTCAAGAGTACTTGGGCAAGGATATTGGAGGCCCACCTTATAGCAGGACTGCCTTGAGTATATATAGGGCTGCACCCAGTGTCAAAAGTATGTGCACCTACATCACCAACCAGCGACGCAACTGCATGAAGTCTCACCCATTCGCTCGGCAGCAGGTAGATACACTAGGCCCTTTTTCAGAAACCCGGGGGAGGAAGAAATTCCATATCGTCGCCATCCACTACATCACCAAATGTGTCGAGGTGAAACTCTATTCCACTTGGCATAAGGTGCAGAGAGAGTGATATCGGTCGACATTTCTAATTCAACTCTAAGGGTCGGCCAGTTTGACGAAGCACGAAACAACCAGGCAATATGTAAAAACCTAGGTCTACTAGAGGAAGACAGAGATCGTGCTCGGACCCAACTAGCTGCCTACAAACACGACTGGCACAGTATTACAATTCCCAAGTCAAAGAGCACCCCTCCTTCCCTTGGGATATCGTGCTGCATCGCGTAAGTCTCGTCAACCAAAGACGACCGTGAGAAAGCTGGCCCCAAACTGGGAAGGCCCGTGCCAAGTCACAGAAGTGCTCAACAAGGGAGCCTACACACTAACATCCCGGGAAGGCCGAGAAATTCCCCTCATCTGAAATTCGATAAATCTCAAGTCATTTTACTAATAAAAAGTGGATCAGGCCATAATTTATCGCCATTTCGTCCCATCTCCCATACTCACAAGGATCATTGGTAGCTCCAAGCTTCTAAGGGAGAGCAATAATCCTCTCCTCTTTGTGAACGATGTTACAGACTGAGAAAAAGGAGATAGAAATTGGGAGAATCAAGACGGACTGCGAGAGTTGCTCTCCGTGGGTTTTAACGAAAAATAAACGGAAAGAAATCAAATCACGCGTGAGTGCATGTGTGATGCATGATGTGTGATTGTTAGGGGTCGAAGACCCCAAAAATAGAAAAAACAAGTGATCGCGCTTTTACCTTGGATGCAGGAGATTTGTGGGGTCGAAGACCCCAAAAATAGAAAGCATAAGTGATTGTGGTTTTACCTTGGATGCGGGAGATTTGTGTGGGTTCCTACTTTCTCTTCCCTCGGCTGACCGATGCTGAGAGTCTTCTTTTGATTACCCTTGCAAGAAAATGAACAAACACCAAATATGGATTAGAAACAAAGTAGTGTAGTATCGGTCCCTTGAGATGAAAGCAAGGAAATCATGAACAAATACACACATGGTTGGTATTATTTTGAATCCCTTTAGGATGCAAAAGGGTATGAAAATGATATGATGAATGAGATTTTGTACAGAAACGCACAAATACAGAGCTCTCTTAAGAAGAGAAATGAAACACAAACGAAAATGAAGGATGTTGCATGTAATTAATGGAAGCAAAAATAATTGAAGAGTAAGGGGAAGAAAGACTTATTGTGGCGCCAATGATGGGCTTCGGGGCACTCCAGCAATGTGAGGGCGTCATGCACAAACGAGAAAGGAAGAGATGACATTCTTCTTAAGCGATTGGGCACTCGAAAATCCGACAGAACCTCCCCTTGATTCGATGAAAATATCACAAGCTCAGAAGTGATTTCACAAGAGTTTCCCCCTCCTCTTGAAAAGATTTCGAAGCCCTTTGTTTGTGGGAGGGTGTGCCCTATTTATAGGTAGATGGGCAATAAACGCGTCCTCACGTAGGGACGCTTCTATAAGGGAGCGTCCAGCTGACCAGATGTGGCTTTAAATTTGCCACATATCAGAGATATGATGCTGTAACATAGACGCATCTCTTGCTAAGGACACCCCTTTTAAAGCAGTCCCTTGTAAAGGACGTGCCCATGCTTCTCTCAACGCCAAGCACGACGCCGCTCGAGGGCTTATGCGTTGAAAACGGGGGGCCATGCGGCGCCTAACTTTGACAAATATGGCAGTGTCCTCTGACTCGGACGCGCCTATTGCTGTCACCATCGATTATGGCACCGCACGCCAGCGCACGCGTTGAAACAAGGTGTTTTCGGTAGCAAATTTTGACGAAATGAATGTGTCTCATTAAGAAGACATCTTGTCACGCCCCGAGCCTTTATTATAGCGGAAGACTAACTCGGGGAGCGCGAACAGCAGGCATGATAAGCCTCTTGCAAGCAAGAACGATCAGAGCTCAAGACAATCACACACATAAATGTAATTGCACAATATTACTCAAACTCCAACTTTATTTCAAAATAATCAAGTACAACCACTAATTCAATTTCCATTATGCACTAGACTCAAGAAATAAGAAAATTACATAGACTCAATCTAAACAATTTAGACTTCCTAAGTCTTCACTCTCATCTTGACAATACTTTCATCCGCTCTCGGACCCGCTACTTGTATAACCCGAATCCGAATTCGAATCACTTTCATCTCCTGAAAAGATTGGAAATAGGTAATGAACACACTTGCCCAGTAGGTATCTTCGCATCAACATGAAGGCACTATTAAAGTAATTAACAATTTAGTTCTAAAGAATAAGGTAAAAATCATGTGAATGCGATCAATCATGCGATTAAACCAAAGTAATAAAATGATCAAGTAAGTTAGAATGAGAACAAATACGAACTAGTAAGAATGTTATAAGAATATGATATTGGCCTTTCATGAACAAGAATGTATCAAGAATGTACTAGCAAGCCACATAATCATCACTCCAGTATCTTTTACTTATGAGCAAATACTTCGTGAATTTTTGTGGAATATCAAGCAAGAAAGGCATGTATAAGAATGTCATGTCGTGCCGTGGATTTTCACTTATTTATAGAGAAAGTACTTCCAGCGCAATACGACGCCAGTAGCATCATACCCCATAGTTTATAAGCATCATATCCCATAATTTATAAAATAGTATGTTTCCGACAATCAGCCGAGGGGACTAGCATAGAGCCCTTGGACACAATCAGTGCTCGATCGCATCTTCAAATATAAATCAAGTTACTTCCACGCATGTTAACAATAAAATATGGCCAAGAATGTAATAAGTTCAATAAGCTCATGATAACAATAATTCAATGAATGAATACTTCAATAAGAATCATGAGAAATCAAGAATGACTTAAGCAAGGTTATGCTTCATGGAAATAAATCGATAGCATAACGATACGTTCTTTATCTTCCATTCATTATATTAGGTTTCTTGATCAATATGATAAGTTCTAGATCATCAAGAGTCTATCTAGAACCTCGGAATATCAACCCTTGGTCAATCCTTGGGTTAAAATACTCAAGTAGCGTGACGGTCGTGTACTGGGCCGTTACATGATGTGACGCTTCAGTATTGGGCCGTTACATTAGTCTGAATCCAAAACCAAGAAATCGGACTCAATAGAATGTGACGGTCATATATTGGGCCGTTACTTGTGCTTGACGGTCCAACATAGAGCCGTTACATTACTGATAACCAAAAATCATCGATAGTGTAATCTAATCAATGGGTTTTAATGGTACAACCAACTCGGCGTCCTAGTGAGAATCCCAGGCCCGCGGAGAATTACGGAGGCCTTGAAACAAGATTTTCTAATCCATTGAAAGGAATATCCAATAGAGATGTCCTCATGTCCAAGAATAGTGTTTCTATAGTGCAAAGTGAACTAATGGACAACATACCGGAATATGTGCCATCTACTTAAAGAAATGACTCTATAGATAGGAAAGAATGTGTAACATTATGAAACCAAGATAAAACTCCGTCAATACAACTTTGGAAAATCATGATTTAGAATACAAAACTATAGAGTTTTAGTCAATGAAATTAGCATAACTTAAAATAACCTAAGACACATTAATCATGCAATTTGATTATGAATCTGAAACTAAACTCAAAGTCATGATAATAGGTCCAAACTTAGCTATCTAAACTTATTTATGAGTAAACTTAACTGGTTATTATTCTGCCTTGGGCTGACAGAACACAGGTGTCTGACGGTCTAGGATAGGTGCGTTACACAATTGTGACGGTTTATCAAGGGGCCGTTACAGTGGTGTAACACTCATGCTAGGGTGCGTCAGAGATAATAGAACAAATAAAAGCATAACAAGATGCGACGGTCTATTGTAAGGCCGTTACATACATGTGACGGTCTCACGTTAGTGCGTTAGAGAACCTGCTGGTAGTAAACTAAAGTGAAGGTTTATGAAAACATAACATGCCTGTAAATCAACATATTACCACTATCCTAGTCATGATAACGATGCATAGGCCAACTATATGCAAGGGTTTAGTGAATAGATAAGATAATACCTTTTTATTTCCATTTAGGGCTAAGAGATGCATGAATGTATATGTGACGACCTGAGAATCCGATTATCGGGAAGGCCCGATAACCCGAGACTCGCACCGCCGCCCACGAGCCAGGAGGGCTCGGAAGGGCTAAAAGGAGTGTGGAGGCACAAAGAAATAGGAAATAAAGCAGGATAATTCAATAATTAACAGAAATAAATAAACAACTACAACAGAGTCCAGTCCAACAGAAAATACTGTCTAAAGCAGTAAAACGTACCACATGCCAAGTGAACACTCGGCCCGGCAAGCTGGCAACTGAGAACCTCCGCCCCGCACCCTCGAACCGCGAGGAAGAACCGCTACACCTGAAAAGCAGGGAATGAGTCTCCAAAATAGTGACTCAGCAGGGATCCCACGGAACCCCAACCGGAAACAACGGCGGTAGCGGAAAGAAGAGCTACAACTACAGCAGGAACAGCAAACCGGTGGCCGGTCAAAACTCGGCACTACAGCTACTCCTACTACCAGAAGGCAGACCTCGATCACTCAGTCGAAGCTACCGAACCACGCTAGTACCACCTACCGAAGTAAAACACACGGCAACCACGCCGTAGAGGCATGTCCCCCGGACACAGCCTACCTGGACACGCTGTCCAAGGGGCAACCTCGACCATCCGATCGCGGGTATCGCACAACAAGGCGCAACCTCGGTGAAGCTACTAGCACTAATCTCACGGCGCGAAAACTGACACACGCGCCACGGTGAGACAACCGAACTCAACGGTCAACATGACCGAAAACTCGAAGGTCAAAGTCACGAAACTGACAGTCTGTCACTCCCGACTCGACAGGAGTACCTCCCACTAGAAGCATAGCCGGTAGCGTCCCCTGACGTCTTACACCGCACCGCAGGTGAACCGCCTGACGTGGTAGGTCCTACCCAAGGCGCGAACACCGTACAAGTAACCACAAATAAGTAACTAGTTGGGGTCACGCCCGTCGACGTGGGTCCAACCTCCCCCAACCACGTGTGCACACACAGACCGCGCATCCCTGGTCTGGCCCTCTGACCGGTTTTCCCCTCAGCCGGACTCTGGCTGCAAGACGTGGGGCCCAACGGTAACCGGTCCACAAACCGTCTCTAAGGGTAAGCCCGTACACCACTCCCTGGTGCGACCAGCACACGCGTACTGGTAGGCTACGACTAGTGGAGGGTCACTGAAGGAGTAGACTCTCAACTCAACGGAAAACAACGTCCGAATCCGACGACGTACGGGGACCACCCCACGTACCGGCCCCGTCGCACGGTGACCACAGTCGAAGAAGAAACGGGACTCACAGTCCACGGCCACGCACGCACCATGCGCGAGAGTCGAGAAAACTTAAGTGGCACTAAGCCACTAGACTCTGGACAGTCCTCTAGACGCACTACACCCAACGGTCCTTGAGTCACAAGACTCGGGGTCAAGACCGTTGCATGTGACAGCACAAGGCCGTCAATCTAGTCCAATCTCTAGGTCTAAAACCACGGTAGCACAAGTACCGAGACAACTCACGAGTCGCCAAGACCACTCCCTCGAGAAGGGAACGCAAGGGACAAAGGCCACTCACACGGGCCACATGGAAAACACAGAAGCATGATTCCCAAGGTAGCACAAGCCACCACGATGATTTTCCATCTTGTAGCAAGCGGGAAACCTCCAGTCCCAGGCCGGATAACTGGACTCGCAGTCCAAGGCCAAGCACATGGCCCACATGGGAATCGCCTTCCAAAGGAAACCCACGACATGCGGGGGAGACCCCACCGCACGCACACCGGTACACGGTGACTCGATCATGCGTAACACAAAAGTCCGGAACACGTGGGGTCACCCGAACCCACCACACCTATGGGCACGCTAATCGAGGTAACACGGTCCCTCCCGACACCCCAAAAACACAGACAAAGAACCCATGGGTGTCCGGGATACTCACAAGGCCGTAGGTCGACCACTGGGTCCCAACCGGGTCGACCGGAGACCAACACAATGCGAACGGACGCTAAAAGGTCACCCGGACCCTTAAGCGCACGAGCACGTAAAACGAGGTAAGTGGGACCTCTGGACACCCAAAGACACGGTCACGGAACTCCACGGGATGTCCGAGACACTCACGAGACCTAAAGTCAACCACTGGGTCACAACCGGGTTGACCGGGGGTCAAAACAGCGCAAACAGGAACCAGAACATGGTAGTGGTCACCTGGTGACCGCGACCAGATGGTAGCGGTCGACCGATGACCGCGACCAGGCTGTCACGGTCACCTCACAACCGCGACCAGCCTCGTTCAACCCCGCTGGTAGCGGTCACCCGAGGACCGCGACCAGGTCGTAGCGGTCGTCCCCTGACCGCGACCAGACGAAGGCGGTCAATCGCACGTCCGCGACGCTCGAAGGTCTTCCGACCCAAACACGAAGGATGAAAGCGGTTCTCCCAGGACCGCTACTAGATGATAGCGGTTTCTGGTGGACCGCGATCATTTCAGAAAATCAGGAACGGCGGGAAAACAACCAAAAATCCACGCCACGCCCCAATCATCCACGGATGAAGGGGAAAACATAGGGGAAGCTTCCCAACAACCCCTAGCATGCATCTATGCCCTCGGATCGGCCTAAAATGCAATGAAACGGGAGATCGGCCCACAAGCCCTAAAATATGGATTTTGCCCAAATCACCCCGTTTGGCCCGCTCGGCTCACCGCAGCCTACGAAACTTGCGGGAAAAGAAAGAGCACGAGCTGGGGGTCCATCACCCTACCTCCACCGAAGATTTCGCGCACCGTGGACGCCGATCCACGAAGAAAATGCCGTTGAAGCCTCGCCGTTCCACGAACCCACGGCCGAGCTTCACCACGCCCTCGAGCCTCGATCCTCGACCCAACCTCGCCGTCTGCCTCGCCCGCATCGCCCCGCCTCGCCCCCGCCTCGGTCCGTCGGCCGTCGGAGTTGAGAGAGTGAGAGGAGAGAGTGGGAGAAGAGAGAGAGGGTGAGAGAGAGGGTGGGTTAATATATAGGAAAATCTGAAAATTTGAAAAAATCCAGAAAAATAGAAAATTACACCCTCGCGATCCTCGGAGCGCACCGATCGCAACGGTACCACTCGCGCCCTGGTGAACGGCCCGGTTCACCCGCAACGAGGTTCCGAAGGGAAAGCCGAAACCCACCCCGGGAATCAGAAAACACACGCGGAAAAAGCCGCGGAACGCCTCCGGGCCTCCGAAACGACTCCGGATCACGTCGATCCGAACACGAAAGATGTCCGAAACAAAATTTCGGACACAACAGAGTCGGACACTCCAAGAAACCAGATCCGAGACCCACGAACGAGGATCCGAAAAACCCGAGACATTACAGCCCTCCCCCCTTAAAAGAATTTCGTCCTCGAAATTCAGGACCAAGCACGAAGTCACATGGGAAGAACACTGAACAAACTGACAACGCTGTCAGAGCCCCAGCATAGGAAAATCTCGGTTCTCATAAAAAACTGATCCTGAGGGACACCGCCAGACTTACAATCACAAGCAACACCTCGCTCCTAGCGTCAAGCACACAGGCCAACAGAGCAGGCATATAGCAAAGGACACAGTCCGACATCACCTCAGACAACGCGAGAATCCACCATGGCACCGCAGCCATAATCTTGCTCACCGAGGAATCACAACCCTCGATACGAGCAACAGCTACCGATTCATCCAATGGTCGGCAGACAAATCGCACATCAGCTTCGCAGCCAGCTGACAGGTCGCGCACCCTCCTCAAGGGAGCAACCAACACAGAGCCTCCACCAGCTCAGGCAGCCATCGCGGCAGACCGCAACCAGAACATCGACTCAGCACCAAGAAACACCTCACACATGGCAAGCCGAAAGCCGGACATAACACTGTGCCAACTCTTGTCAGAAGACAAACTTTGACAAAGTCCAGATCCCATCCGGAAAGGCACATCACAGAAACGACCACCAACGGTCTCGCTGGCACGCGGCTCTCGCCACGCTCGAGCCCCAACAACCAGCATCTTCTGTCTCTGAAAAGACCATCCACTGGTCACCAACTGCTCGCCAACTCGACCCTCTCGGGGAGCACGACGAAACCAAAATGACAGAACCTGGCGTCTTCAGTCATCACCTCACTGGACTCAGACTCACAGGGGGAACCATCCCACGCTGGTCACCAAACCAGGGATAACCATTGCGACACCAACGTCCTATCAAGGACCACCAATCCGACGCCAATCTCACAAAAAGGCCTCCGCCCACAGGCGTCACTCTTCTATCTGGTCTCATCAAATCCTTCGATCAATCCAAGTGGATACCTGCCAATCCCGATTCCGCCCTTACCACAGAGCCACGGGACACCACCTGAACAGTGCTCACGGGTCCCTAAGCAATAATCATCTCACCGTCACAATCTGACAAGACCGTAGAACCAACAGACACTGCTGTGGTCGGTCACACAGTTAGGCTCACCAGCCACTCACAGCCGCCAACCGGGACCCATAGTCTGCCAGAGACCACTTCCCCAAAAATGATCTCATCCGAGGACACGATTGGGAACACAAGTCGGACACCAAACCACCGACTCTGACCAACACGTCCTCGACCACCGTCAGGCGACATCCTCAACAACCTCATCCAGGTCCAACACCGACGCCTGACACGGCTTCCATCACAGGAACATGGTACTCATGCGGCGCACTAGCCAACACTTTTCCCAACACTCCATCCTGCCAGTGCCAACAACCATAATACCTCGAGCAACGGCACGGCAACAACATGTTTCACACCGAGGAACCCATTCTCCAATACTCAATGCAAACTCAGGAATCCGCCCGTAGCAACCAACGCTACGATCCTGAACCAATGGGTCACAAGCCCACCACGCTTCCGCTGCGCACTCAAATCCGCGCGCACAGCCGAGAAAGCAAACACCACCCAACCAGCACTCGTCCTTCCGGAACAGCGCCAGCACCCTCACACGACAAGGGAATGGGCACAACTTCTCACAGGCAACCACCCTGCCAAGACAAGGAGCACGTCTCGCACGGACTTCATGGCACACAAGGCCAACCAATCCGAACACACAATGCAAGACGACGATCCTTTGCCGAACGCAATCTCGCCAACCAAAGGAGAAACCAGCGCACTTTCGACCAACGGAAGAACTCCACGCTCGACCTGACCTCGAACCTCGTGCACGCTGGAAACAGCACCATCCAACACCGAGAAAACCATCACTTCCATCAGGTCAGCGCCTCCGACACACTCGACGAGTGTCACGTCGGACCACAATCGCAGCATCTCTCGATGCACCACCGCTGCAATGCCTCGAACTGCAACACGCCATGCCAAGAGCCGCAACACGAGCCGTAACGACAACCGCCGACACTCATCCTCGAGTCCCGAAACTCACCGCGGAGCCTTCACATCTCAAGCCAACTCCAGGGCGAACACAACTCATTCACACGCAAGAGCGCAGGAGCAAGACTTACTGGGACACCCCAGCCCAATCCTGCCTCGAAATCCATAAAACAATCGGGACCGACACGTCATTTCTGACGCCACAGAGCACGACAAGGACATCAGGCTCGACGAAACGGCAGCTCACCGAGAAGATCCTCCACTCACCCGAGCACACTTCTCGATCAGAACGCCTCAGGAGCTGGACAAACCTCAAGCTGGAGTGGCCAACACCGACAGCAGCTCCCTCAGAGCACGCCCACGGCCACTTAACCATGAAAAATCCTCTCCAGCCACCTGACCACGCCGCAGATTCCTCGAACGCAGCACCGCGAGCTCACACCTGCCAGCAACCTCTGCCCAACGTAGCACAACCAGGGCCATCACCGATGAGGGAGAAGGCTCTCAACCTCAATCCTTAGACCCCATGCTGGCATGAAAGCCGCGGACAACAACCACCTTCACAGCGCCGCATAGCGCACTCAAGCTCTCAAGCGAGAAACTAGGCGGAAAGCGAACACAAAACCCTAAGCCAGCTGCCGACTGTACTGGACCTTACGGACTCTGATCACTGCAACATTTCGAATTCCTATTTACGTCCATAACCACCGCTCTGATACCAGCTGTGACGACCCGAGAATCTGATTACCGGGAAGGCCCGATAACCCGAGACTCGCACCGCCGCCCACGAGCCGGGAGGGCTCGGAAGGGCTAAAAGGAGTGTGGAGGCACAAAGAAATAGGAAATAAAGCAGGACAATTCAATAATTAACAGAAATAAATAAACAACTACAACAGAGTCCAGTCCAACAGAAAGTACAGTCTAAAGCAGTAAAACGTACCACATGCCAAGTGAACACTCAGCCCGGCAAGCTGGCAACTGAGAACCTCCGCCCCGCACCCTCGAACCGCGAGGAAGAACCGCTACACCTGAAAAGCAGGGAATGAGTCTCCAAAACAGAGACTCAGCAGGGATCCCGCGGAACCCCAACCGGAAATAACGGCGGTAGCGGAAAGGAGATCTACAACTACAGTAGGAACAGCAAACCGGTGGCCGGTCAAAACTCGGCACTACAGCTACTCCTACTACCAGAAGGCAGACCTCGATCACGCAGTCGAAGCTACCGAACCACGCTAGTACCACCTACCGAAGTAAAACACACGGCAACTACGCCGTAGAGGCATGTCCCCCGGACACAGCCTACCTGGACACGCTGTCCAAGGTGCAACCCCGACCATCCGATCGCGAGTATCGCACAACAAGGCGCAACCTCGGTGAAGCTACTAGCACTAATCTCACGGCACGAAAACTGACACACGCGCCACGGTGAGACAACCGAACTCAACGGTCAACATGACCGAAAACTCGAAGGTCAAAGTCACAAAACTGACAGTCTATCACTCCCGACTCGACAGGAGTACCTCCCACTAGAAGCACAGCCGGTAGCGTCCCCTGACGTCTTACACCGCACCGCAGGTGAACCGCCTGACGTGGTAGGTCCTACCCGAGGCGCGAACACCGTACAAGTAACCACAAACAAGTAACTAGTTGGGGTCACGCCCGTCGACGTGGGTCCAACCGCCCCCAACCACGTGTGCACACACAGACCGCGCGTCCCTGGTCTGGCCCTCTGACCGGTTTTCCCCTCAGCCGAACTCTGGCTGCAAGACGTGGGGCCCAATGGTAACCGGTCCACAAACCGTCTCTAAGGGTAAGCCCGTACACCACTCCCTGGTGCAACCAGCACACGCGTACTGGTAGGCTACGACTAGTGGAGGGTCACTGAAGGAGTAGACTCTCAACTCAACGGAAAACAACGTCCGAATCCGACGACGTACGGGGACCACCCCACGTACCGGCCCCGTCGCACGGTGACCACAGTCGGAGAAGAAACGGGACTCACAGTCCACGGCCACGCACGCACCATGCACGAGAGTCGAGAAAACTCAAGTGGCACTAAGCCACTAGACTCTGGACAGTCCTCTAGACGCACTACACCCAACGGTCCTTGAGTCACAAGACTCAGGGTCAAGACCGTTGCACGTGACAGCACAAGGCCGTCAATCTAGTCCAATCTCTAGGTCTAAAATCACGGTAGCACAAGTACCGAGACAACTCACGAGTCGCCAAGACCACTCCCTCGAGAAGGGAACGTAAGGGACAAAGGCCACTCACACGTGCCACACGGAAAACACAGAAGCATGATTCCCAAGGCAGCACAAGCCACCACGATGATTTTCCATCTTGTAGCAAGCGGGAAACCTCCAGCCCCAGACCCTGATAACTGGACTCGCAGTCCAAGGTCAAGCACATGGCCCACATGGGAATCGCCTTCCAAAGGAAACCCACGACATGCGGGGGAGACCCCACCACACGTACACCGATACACGGTGACTCGATCATGCGTAACACGAAAGCCCAGAACACGTGGGGTCACCCGGACCCACCACACCTATGGGCACTCTAATCGAGGCAACACGGTCCCTCCCGACACCCCAAAAACATAGACAAAGAACCCATGGGTGTCCGGGATACTCACAAGGCCGTAGGTCGACCACTGGGTCCCAACCGGGTCGATCGGAGACCAACACAATGCGAACGGACGCTAAAAGGTCACCCGGACCCTTAAGCGCACGGGCACGTAAAACGAGGTAAGTGGGACCTCTGGACACCCAAAGACACGGTCACGGAACTCCACGGGGTGTCCGAGACACTCACGAGACCTAAAGTCGACCACTGGGTCACAACCGGGTCGACCGAGGGTCAAAACAGCGCAAACAGGAACCAGAACATGGTAGTGGTCACCTGGTGACTGCGACTAGATGGTAGCGGTCGACCGATGACCGCGACCAGGCTGTCACGATCGCCTCACAACCGTGACCAGCCTCGTTCAACCCCGCTGGTAGCGGTCGCCCGAGGACCGCGACCAGGTTGTAGCGATCGTCCCCTGACCGCGACCAGATGAAGGCGGTCAATCGCACGTCCGCGACGCTCGAAGGTCTTCCGACCCAAACACGAAGGATGAAAGCGGTTCTCCCAGGACCGCTACTAGATGATAGCGGTTTCTGGTGGACCGCGATCATTTCAGAAATTCGGGAACGGCGGGAAAACACCCAAAAATCCACGCCACGCCCCAATCATCCACGGATGAAGGGGAAAACATAGGGGAAGCTCCCCAACAACCCCTAGCATGCATCTATGGCCTCGGATCGGCCTAAAACGCAATGAAACGGGAGATCGGCCCACAAGCCCTAAAATATGGATTTTGCCCAAATCACCCCGTTTGGCCCGCTCGGCTCACCGCAGCCTACGAAACTTGCGGGAAAAGAAAGAGCACGAGCTGGGGGTCCATCACCCTACTTCCACCGAAGATTTCGTGCACCGTGGACGCCGATCCACGAAGAAAACGCCGTTGAAGCCTCGCCGTTCCACGAACCCACGGCCGAGCTTCACCACGCCCTCGAGCCTCGATCCTCGACCCATCCTCGCCGTCCTCCTCGCCCGCATCGCCCCGCCTCGCCCCCGCCTCGGTCCGTTGGCCGTCGGAGAGGAGAGAGTGAGAGGAGAGAGTGGGAGAAGAGAGAGAGGGTGAGAGAGAGGGTGGGTTAATATATAGGAAAATCCGGAAATTCAGAAAAATCTAGAAAAATAGAAAATTACACCCTCGCCATCCTCGGAGTGCACCGATCGCAACGGTACCACTCGCGCCCTGGTGAACGGCCCGGTTCACCCGCAACGAGGTTCCGAAGGGAAAGCCGAAACCCACGTCGGGAATCGGAAAATACACGCGAAAAAAGTCGCGGAACGCCTCCGGGCCTCCGAAACGACTCCGGATCGCGTTGATCCGAACACGAAAGATGTCCGAAACGAAATTTCGGACACAACAGACTCGGACACTCTGAGAAACCAGATCCGAGACCCACGAACGAGGATCCAAAAAACCCAGGGCATTACAGTATAAAACTATGAGATCATGAAATTCTTAGTCTACAATACATGAAATCAAGCACAATCAGAGGACTTTTATTCCTAAAAAGTTATTTTTACTAATCATGAGATAACCTACCTCTTCTAGAACCTAAAACTTCGAATTTGATGCTAGGTGCTACCCTTAGTCCCTTGTACTTCTTGTGATAACTCAGCAACTTCAATCTGCTCTATTTCCTCAGCCTCTTGACCTAAGGATGTGAAATTTTGAGAGTAAGAAGATGAAACTATTGGAAATAAAAAATTCTAAAGGATTGAGTTCTAATTATCTCGTTTAGACGTCATAATGTCCTGATCTTCAGGGGACTTGCATTCAGATTGCTGGGTTACTAAGGTTGAATCAGTAATTTTAGAAGCTTCTATCTCCTTGGTTGTTTGATCTCCTAGCACGAAATTTGGAGAACCATTAGTCTAAAGTATACTAAACAAAAGTTTCTAAAGAACTTATCCAAATTTATAACTCTTTACCTTGATTCTTCACGAGTCAAAAGTAAGGGTCGCTCAGTTCAGAACTAGGTCCTATTTATAGGGTTTTGACTAGAGTTTGAAGATTAGATTGATTCTAGAGTCCTTAATTTGCCAGAACTTAATCTCTAAGAGTCCTTAGTAATGTTATAAGCTTCCCTAAGTCGATCTCTTGTAGATAGGATTTCAAAGTTCCAATCTTTTTATAATTTCCTCACCTTACGGAATCTGCAGGATGTAACGATCGTGTCTAAGTGCGTTACAGGGCTGTGGCGGTCGCCCGATAGACCGTTACATGTAACGTATATAGAGTTTCAATTTGATAAAACTCTTTTATTCGTTTATCCATATAATTATCTTATATAATTACTATTTATCCTTAAAATACGTGAATAAGCCAATTACCCTTCTAGAATATGGGTCAAACTTAATGGGCTTAGTCCATTAACCTTTTGGATAATAATTAGATAGGCTAGGTTAACTAATTAGCATAATTGAGCCTTATAATGACTTATTAATCTAATAATCCTTCATTAATTTATTTAGGCCTTAATAATTTCTAGAAAATTATTTTATACTTCAAAAATTATATATATAAATTCTAGGGTACTACACCCTCTCCCACTTAGAAGAATTTGGTCCCCAAATTCAATATATGGATTTCGGAGAGTGTACTTACAGTTAAATAATTCTTGAAATCTTTTCCACATGTTGCTTCGATTTCCCAAGTTGTTTCATATGGTCATATTTTCTTCCATTGAATCTTAACCATAGAAATAATTTTATTTCTTAGTTGACGCACTTCCCGTTCCAGAATCTTTATTGGCGTTTGCTCGAACGTTATATCCTTCTGAATCTCCAGATTGTTATGAGTGATAATATGGTCAGGATCATATACATACTTCTTCAACATAGAGACGTGAAATACGTCATGAACTCCTGCTAATTGTGGAGGTAAAGCCAATTTGTAAGCCAATTCACCAATCCGTTCAAGAATTTCAAATGGACCAATGAATCTTGGAGTTAGCTTTCCTTTAATGTCAAATCTTCGAATACCACGACCTGGAGAAACCTTTAAATATACATGATCTCCTACCTGAAACTCCAAGTCACGTCTTCGATTCTCAGCATAAGACTTTTGCCTATCTTGTGCCATTTTCATTCTTTCTTGAATGAGCTTGATCTTCTTGGTAGAATCCCTTATAAGGTCGGGGCCTAGAAATTACTTTTTCCCTATTTCATTCCAGCATATTGGTGATCGATAACTTTTTCCATATAAAGCTTCAAATGGTATCATTCGTATGCTAGCCTGATAGCTATTGTTATATGCAAACTCTATTAGAGGCAAGTGATCATGCCAACTACCTCCTCTGCCTCATGTTAAGCTCCTTTTGAGAGAATAAATATTTCAGGCTTTTGTGGTCTGAGTAGACCGTGGACTTTTCTCCATAAAGATAATGACGCCAAATTTTCAAGGCAAAAATAACCGCTGCTAATTTCAGATCATGTACGGGATAGTTTTCCTCGTGACGTTTCAATTGTCTTGAAGAATAACAGATTACTTTTCCATTCTACATGAGAACGCATCCTAAGCCAATGCCAGAACGCATCCATATACACTTTGAATCCACCACCCTCCATTGGTAGTGATAAAATAGGGGCTATCGTAAGATGATTCTTAAGAGTTTGGAAACTCTTCTCACATTCTTCTGACCAGATAAAAGGATTTTTATTTCGTATGAGTCTAGTTAAAGGAATCGTAATTTTTGAGAAGCCCTTAATGAATCTTCTATAATAACAAACTAGACCCAGAAAGCTTCTTACTTCAGATACAGTCGTTGGCCGACTCCAATTCTTGACAGCTTCCACCTTAGAAGGATCCACAGTAATACTTCCTTTTGAAATAATGTGGCCTAGGAATGAGACTTCCTCAAACTAGAATTCACACTTATTGAGTTTGGCATAAAGCTTGTGCTCTCTAAGTGTGTGTAAAGCTATTTTTAAATGTTGTTCATGTTCATCTTTCGTCTTGGAATATATTAAGATGTCATCAATGAAGACGACGATGAACTGGTCCAGATATGGTTGGAAGACGTTGTTCATAAGTTGCATGAATGCTGCTGGGAGATTAGTTAACCCAAATGGTATCACTACGAATTCATAGTGGCCATAACGACTTCGAAAAGCCGATTTATAAATGTCCTCTTCTTTAATTCTAAGCTGATGATAACCTGATCTGAGGTCAATCTTAGAGAAATATTCTGCTCCTGAAAGTTGATCGAAGAGCTCATCAATACGCGGCAACGGATACTTATTTTTAATTGTGAGTTGATTCAGTCGCCGGTAATCGATGCATAGCCTGAGAGAACCATCCTTCTTCTTGACAAATAGAACCGGCGCACCCCAAGGGGATGTGCTGGGTCTGATGAAGCCCTTGTCTAGTAGTTCCTGCAACTGCCGTTTCAATTCCTTGAGTTCTGTGGGGGACATCCTGTAAGGGGCTATAGAAACAGGTGCTGCTCCCAGAATGAGTTCAATAGTGAAGTTCACTTCCCTCTCGGGCGGTAAACTGGGTAGTTCTGATGGAAACACGTCTGGGAACTCATTTACAATAGGGATGTCTGCTATGTTAATTTCTTTGGATTCGGTGATAATGACAGAAGCAAGAAAAACTTTACATCCTCGCGAGATAAGTTTGCAAGCGTAAAGTGAGGATATGATAGTGAGGTGTTTCTTATACTTGATGCTAAGAAAAGAGAATCTTGGAAGACTAAGCTTTCAAAAGGATATAATCCTATTTCGACAATTGATATAAGTATCATGATCTACAAGCCAATCTATCCCTAAAATGGCATCATAACCTTTCATGTCAAGGCATACTAGGTTTGCGGGGAGATTATGACCTTCTACTATCACTCCGCTATCAGGATAATAGTCGGTAAGCTTTGTTCCAGAACCTAAGGGTGTGGAAATAGCAAGATCTGAAGGTAAGGGAACTGATGCAATTGGTAATGTTTTAGTAAAAGTAGTGGAGATAAAAGAATGAGAGGCACCCGTATCAAATAGCACAAATGCAGGACGAGAACAAATTTGAAGAGTACCTGAGAGAAAAAAAACAACTTGTTATTTCTCATGAAATTGGGAGAAATAATCTTAAAGCTAATTAATTATCTTATCCCGGGCTCTACCCAATTATCACATAGGTACGTAAATTTCTTCCTTAGTTTATAGGTAGGGGTCCTTAAACCTTGGACTTATCCTATGACATGACTATTCTTCCTAAGTCCTGAGACTTAGGCTCTGATACTAACTTAACTGTCACGCCCCGAGCCTTTATTACAGCAGAAGACTAACTCGGGGAGCGCGAACAGCCAGCATGATAAGCCTCTTGCAAGCAAGAACGATCAGAGCTCAAGACAATCACACACATAAATGTAATTGCACAATATTACTCAAACTCCAACTTTATTTCAAAATAATCAAGTACAACCACTAATTCAATTTCCATTATGCACTAGACTCAAGAAATAGGAAAATTACATAGACTCAATCTAAATAATTTAGACTTCCTAAGTCTTCACTCTCATCTTGACAATACTTTCATCCACTCTCGGACCCGTTACTTGTATAACCCGAATCCGAATTCGAATCACTTCCATCTCCTGAAAAGATTAGAAATAGGTAATGAGCACACTTGCCCAGTAGGTATCTTCGCATCAACATGAATGCACTATTAAAGTAATTAACAATTTAGCTCTAAAGAATACGGTAAAAATCATGTGAATGCGATTAAACCAAAGTAACAAGATGATCAAGTAAGTTAGAATGAGAACAAATAAGAACTAGTAAGAATGCTATAAGAACATGATATTGGCCTTTCATGAACAAGAATGTATCAAGAATATACTATCAAGCCACATAATCATCACTCTAGTATCTTTTGCTTATGAGCAAGTGCTTCATGAATTTCTGTGGAATATCAAGTAAGAAAGTCATGTACAAGAATGTCATGCCGTGCCGTGAATTTTCACTTATTTATAGAGAAAGTACTCCCAGCGCAATGCGACGCTAGTAACATCATACCCCATGGTTTATAAAATAGTATGTTTCCGACAATAAGCCGAGGGGAGTAGCATAGAGCCCTTGAACACAATCAGTGCTCGATCGCATCTTCAAGTATAAATCAAGTTACTTACACGCATGTTAACAATAAAATATGGCCAAGAATGTAATAAGTTCAATAAGCTCATGATAACAATAATTCAATGAATGAATGCTTCAATAAGAATCATGAGAAATCAAGAATGACTTAAGCAAGGTTATGCTTTATGAAAATAAATCGGCAGCATAACGATACGTTCTTTATCTTCCATTCATTATATTAGGTTTTTTGATCAATATGATAAGTTCTAGATCATCAAGAGTCTATCTAGAACCTTAGAATATTAACCCTTGGTCAATCCTTGGGTTAAAATACTCAAGTAGCGTGACGGTCGTGTACTGGGCCGTTACATGATGTGACGCTCCAGTATTGGGCCGTTACATTAGTCTGAATCTAGAACCAAGAAATCGGACTCAGTGGAATGTGACGGTCGTATATTGGGCCGTTACTTGTGCCTGACGGTCCAACATAGAGCCGTTACATTACTGATAATCAAAAATTATCGATAATGTAATCTAATCAATAGGCTTTAATGGTACAACCAACTCGGCGTCCTAGTAAGAATCCCAGGCTCGCGGAGAATTACGGAGGCCTTGAAATAAGATTTCCTATTCCATTGAAATGAATATCCAATAGAGAGGTCCTCATGTCCAAGAATAGTGTTCCTATAGTGCAAAGTGAACTAATGGACAACATACCGGAATATGTGCCATATACTTAAAGAAATGACTCTATAGATAGGAAAGAATGTGTAACATTATGAAACCAAGATAAAACTCTGTCAATACAACTTTGGAAAATCATGATTTAGAATACAAAACTATAGAGTTTTAGCCAATGAAATTAGCATAACTTAAAATAACCTAAGACACATTAATCATGCAATTTGATTATGAATCAGAAACTAAACTCAAAGTCATGATAATATGTCCAAACTTAGCTATCTAAGCTTATTTATGAGTAAACTTAACTGGTTATTATTCTGCCTTGGGCTGACAGAACACAGGTGTCTGACGGTCTAGGATAGTGTAGACACGCTAATTTTGACATTGTGACGAGTAGATCTCGTATTATATTATGATGCCCCAAAGCGGCCCTCCCGGTCGAATTTTTTTAAAATGGTCTTCAATTTTCTGACGATTTTGAATAACAGTGAAATATGCATTCATGGTCCAAGCACATTGTTGGTCTGAGCATATGTGTACATTCTTCAGTCGTATCAACTCAAGCCTATATATTCTTCTCTTTAAAGTCCGTACGTTCAAAGTCTATACGTTGCAGTAAGTCTGTACGTCCAAGTCTATACATCCATTTTCAAAGTATATACATCCACTCCAAGTCTATACATCAATTTCCAAAGTCTATACATCCACTCCAAGTCTATACATCTATTTCCAAAGTCTAGACATCCACTCCAAGTCTATACATCCACTCCAAGTCTATACATCCCCAACCAAAGTCTATACATTCATCCCAAAGTCTATACATTCCCCACCAAAGTCTATACATTCCCACCCAACCAAAGTCTATACATTCATCTCAAAGTCTACACATTCCCACCAAAGTCTATACATCCCCAACCAAAGTCTATACATTCCTACCAAAATATATACATTTCCAACCAAAGTCTGTACATTCCCACCCAACCAATGTCTATACATCCCCCCCAAAGTCTATACATTCCCACCCAACCAAAGTCTATACATTCCTAACCAACCAAAGTCTATACATTCCCCCCAAAGTCTATACATTCCTCACCAAGGTCTATACATTTCTCCAAAGTCTGTACATCCTCCCAAAGTCTATACATTGGCTTCCCCAAAATCTATACGTTCCTATCTTTGCCTACGTTACAAAGTCTATACATTCATCCTCAGAGTCTATACATTGGCTTCACAAAGTCTATACATCCTCTCAAAGTCTGTACATTGGCTTCCTTAAAGTCTATACGTTCCTATCTTTACCTACGTTACAAAGTTCAAAGTCTGTACATTCGATCTTCAGCAAGTCTGTACATTCAAAGTAAAGATGTCTCAAATGAATAATCAGAAAATGTTAGAAAAATACAAAAAAAATGAGAAAATTTTAGAAAAAAAAAGAGCTTATAAAAAATTTAATAAAAAATAAAATCACAAAAAAGGTTATAAGAAAATACAAAAAAATCCAAAAAAGAGTTATTAAAAAATACACAAAAATTCAAAAATTTATTTCTAATACATAAAAATAAATACTTTTATATAAGGAGAAATCAATAAAAAGATATATACTAATACATATATTAATATTACTTATCCTTAATCTAATCTTTACTATCACTAATCTATCTCTATCATTCTTAATCACCCCTCACCGTCACCTCTCTCTTTCTTTTCCAGCCACCCAACATAAAGCATCTCCCTCTCTCATGTCTCTAGCTTTCGTTTGTTTTTTTTTATTATTCTATCGACAGAGAGCATGAGCATCTGGACACCTCTCTTCTCATCTCCTTGTCTCCCACAACCCCACGTGAACCCCCACACCCACACTGTACACATCCCTCTCACACACATACACACTACTGTTATCACCCTCACTCACACGGCACACACACACCACCTCCCTCCCATCTTCTTGCGGGCATGCCCCTCTCTCCTCCAGGAGGCCATCTCTCTTCACGCAGCCACCTCACCGTCTCAACCAACCCACCCCTTCTCACTGCCACCTCCCTCGCATGCAACTCCCCACGTCGACCACCTCCTGCATCGGTCGCTCGCGAGAACCCCCCCTCCTCACGTATTCTCCCTCTGTTCTCTCCCTCCCTTAATCTCTTTCTAACAAAAAAAAGAAGCTCAAAAGGTAGTTCGCAAGGGGGGGGGCCTCGTCGCCCGTGCCCCCCACTTTGAATTCGGAGGCCGCAACGGGCCTCTGCCCCGCTCGCCACCGCCGCCCGCAGCCCCCCCGACGCCGCTCGCTACTGCCCCTCTCACCTCCGGCCGCCTCCGGCCCTCCCGCTTTCGACGCCGCTCCGGCCACTGCTTCCGAGCCCACGCCGCCGACGCCGCCATCCCCACTGCGTCGCCCCCACGAGCTCGCCGCCGCCTACGTCCCCCCTCCGGATACACAACGCCCCCCGCGACGACGCCGCGGTCGGACCTCCGCGCCGTCCTCCACCGCCGCAGCTCGCCACCGCCTCCACCGTCGCCATCGTCCTCTCTCTCCCGCCTCCTCTCTCTCCCTCTCTCCCCTTCTCTTCATCTCTCTCTCCCCCTCTCTCCGGCATTTCTCTCTTTCTCCCCCCCTCTCTCTGGTGTCTCTCTCTCTCTCTTCCCCCTCCATCGAACCCTCTCTCTCACTTTCTTTTCTTTTTTTTATTTATTTCCCTTTCTCTCTCTCTCCCCCTCTCATCTCTCTGCTTCTCACCACCCTCCTCTCACTCTCTCTCTCCCCCTCTCTCTCTCTCGATCTCCCTCTCTCACTTTTTTTTCTCTCTTTTTTTATTCCCTCTCACCACCGTCTCTCTCTCCCTCTCTCTGTTTCTCACCACCCTCCTCTCACACTCTCTCTCCCCCCCTCTCACTCTCTCGATCTCCCTCTCTCACTTTTTTTCTCTTTTTTTATTCCCTCTCACCACCGTCTCTCTCTCCATCTCTCTGCTTCTCACCACCCCTCTATCCTCTTTCTCTCACTCTCTTCCTCTCCCTCCCTCTCTCGATCTCTCCCTCACTTTCTCTTTCTTTTTATTTTTTTATTGTCCTTTTCTCCCTTCTCTCTTATCCTCTCACGTTCTCTCTCCCCTCACCCCCTCTCTCTTACCCTCTCATATATATATATATATATATCTTCTATATATATCTTTTAGGTACATATATATCGTATATATATAAAAACTACAAGAAAAATCTAAAAAAAAGAGCTCTCTCTCTCTCTCTTGATTTTTATCTCGCCCTCTAATCCCCCTCTATCTTTCCACATATCATTAGTATTTTTTATTATTATCTATTTACTTACATCTTTAACCATCTTCTCCCACCTTTTATATATATTTGCATATCTTTTCTCACCTTGTACATATATACGTGTGTTTGTGTTCTCCATCTGAGCAGTCTCTGAAGTCCGTTTTGGAAAACTCCTTGGTCGTGCTGTGCTCATGCTGTTGAAGCCTTTGTCAAAGCTCGTCGTCGGTCTTCCCCAATAAGTTTTCCCCCCTTTGTATTTTTAATTAGTCACTTAATTACATCACACGAATCATTTAGCATCCATGCCACGCCTTTCTCCCTGAGAGGGCATAGTTTTTGAGCGTCTTCGTGTCTGTGCATTCCATCATATCATTCCCCCATCCTTCAATTCTAAAAGGGGTTTTAAATACTACCAACCAGGTTAGTACTCGTTTATGTTATTTTTTTAATGTCAATTTCTAAAGAATTGGTGCTACACCTCCGTCGTTCTTATTTGGTCGTTCCTCTTCGTTTGTTTTCCGTGCAGGGTTAACCAGTCCGGGAGCCCGCATCTTCAGTCGGCCGAAAGAGTAGGAGGAGCAACTCACGTACCCTCAGTTCGGGGCTATAAATGCGGCCATCTCTCCTATTTTGAGGTACCCAACTATCGTCTCCCTCATCTATTCTGGTTGTTTCCTCATCATTGTTATTTGTTGTTGAATTGCCATCTCCATCATCCTTTACGTGTGGTTTTAAAATAAGTCTATCTCTTCTCCCTTGTTATCATCGTAAATCGTTAAACCTCCACCTCCGTTCTTCTTTGTTTCATCTAAAATAAGTTTCTTACTCTGTCTATATTCTCCTAGTAGTTTTCCTCTATATTATACTATCTTATTCTACCGTTTATCCCTCGATTTCTCTCTTTACCTTCTCATCTTTCTCTTAAAAAAGACATAAAAGCATAAAAAATAATAAAAGTAACAAAACCCCCAAAAAATATAATAACAAAAGATAAAACACAAAAAAAAGAATAATAAAATCAGGGTAACCAAAGCAAGGCCCACTTCGTCGGTCGATCGATCGAAGAGGAAGAGAGGACCCGCACTGCTCCCGCTTCGGCGGCGAACGTGATCAGGACATTTCCTGTGGGGCTCTCAGCCCCTGGCGATCACACTTCCCTTCCTCTTCTCTTGTTATTTACTTTCTGTTTAAACCCCGTTGACGGAACCAGTTCCTCGCGGTGGTCTCATCTAACTGGTGCGGTGGGTTATCTCCCGCGACCATTTTATTTCATTAATTTAATTTCCGCATTCTAACATCCTAACCGTTAACTGTTTAACTCTAACTCTCCCCTGTCATCGCTTCAAAACCCCGCGGAGAGTGACATCTCGCGGTGATTTATTTAATCCCCTTTTTATTTATTCTAACCCCGATCAAGGAATTCGTTCCTCGCGGTGGTTTAACTTCCTGTACATTCATTCCAACCCCGATCAAGGAATTCGTTCCTCGCGGTGGTTTAATTTCCTGCACTTTCAATTCCAACCCCGATCAAGGAACTCGTTCCTCGCGGTGGTTAATTTTATGCACTTTCAATTCCAACCCCGATCAAGGAACTCGTTCCTCGCGGTGGTTTAATTTTCTGCATTCTTTTAATCTGACCCCGATCTAGGAACTCGTTCCTCGCGGTGGTCTTATCTAACTGGTGCGGTGGGTCATCTCCCGCGACCATCTTCATTCCAGTAATTCAATTTCTGCACGCTAACCTCCTAACCCCTAACCATTTAATTTTCGCGTCCCCCTATCATCACTTTAAAACCCTGCGGAGAGTAACATCTCGCGGTGATTTATTTGATCCCTTATTCTTTTCTTGTTATATATATATAATTATTATAATAAAAACCCCGCGGAGGATAATACCTCGCGGTGGTCTTTTGTATATAGTTATACTTATTACTTATATCGCTGCGAAAATCGCGTGAATGCCAATGTCTCGCAGTGGTATGTACATATAATATTTATTATTTATGCTGCAGTAAAATCCCGTAAGGCCAATGTCTTGCGGTGGTCTTAATATATATATATATATATATCTATTCATTAGTGATTGATATTATTGCATTGCTGTTAGAACCCCACAAAGACCAATGTCCTGTGGTGGTACGTCTTTGTTTGCATTGTCCTTATAATTGTCTGGAGAACGATATACCGTGGCAACTTCTGAGTCTTCGTGCCTCCCCACTTCTGTTACATAGATTCTCGGATTTCTCAGTATATGAAAAATTGCTCGTGGAACGGTAAGTCACGCTTACCGGGAAGAGGTCAGTTTGCACGAGAGGGTCTTCCGACCCTTATCTCCGCCACGTACCGGAGTTCGTTTCGCATCCCTCTTTCCTTTCTCTCATTTATTTTCTTTCTCTTCTTGAGTTGATCTCGTCATTTCCATCTCCTAAGACAGACGAGGGTAGATGACGACTCCCGCCGCCTATATCTCTCTGGCGATCACCCTTTCATCATTGTCATTGTTTATTATTATTGTTTATTATTTTTCCTTCCCTCGAGGGTGGACGACGCCTTCTTGCCGTCTACAGATAGGTGCGTTATAGTATTGTGACGGTTTATCGAGGGGCCGCTATAGTGGTGTAACGCTCCTGCTAGGGTGCGTCAGAGACAATAGAACAAATAAAAGTATAACAGGATGTAACGGTCTATCGTAAGGCCGTTACATGCATGTGACGGTTTCACGTTAGTGCGTCAGAGAACCTGCTGGTAGTAAACTAAAGTGAAGGTTTATAAAAACATAACATGCCTGGAAATGAACATATTACCACTGTCCTAGTCATGATAACGATACAGAGGCCAACTATATGCAAGGGTTTAGTGAATAGACAAGATAATACATTTTTATTTCCATTTAGGGCTAAGAGATGAATGAATGTATAAAACTATGAAATCATGAAATTCTTAATCTACAATGCATGAAATCAAGCACAATCAGATGATTTTTATCTCTAACAAGTTGTTTTTACCAATCATGAGATAACCTACCTCTTCTAGAACTTTAAAACTTCGAATTTGATGCTAGGTGCTACCCTTAGTCCCTTGTACTTCTTGTGATAACTCAGCAACTTCAATCTGCTCTATTTCCTCAGCCTCATGACCTAAGGATGTGAAATTTTGAGGGTAAGAAAATGAAACTATTGGCAACAAAAAGTTCTAAAGGATTGAGTTCTCATTACCTCGTTTAGACGTCCTAATGTCCTGATCTTCAGGGGACTTGCGTTCAGATTCCTGGGTTGCTAAGGTTGAATCAGCAACTTTGGAAGCTTCTATCTCCTTGGTTGCTTGATCTCCTAGCACGAAATTTGGAGAACCATTAGTCTAAAGTATACTAAACAAAAGCTTCTAAAGAACTTATCCGAATTTATGACTCCTTACCTTGATTCTTCACGAGCCAAAAGTAAGGGTCGCTCAGTTCAGAACTAGGTCCTATTTATAGGGTTTTGACTAGGGTTTGAAGATTAGATCGATTCTAGAGTCCTTAATTTACCAGAACCTAATCCCTAAGAGTCCTTAGTAATGTTATAAGCTTCCCTAAGTCGATCTCTTATAGATAGGATTTCAAAGTTCCAATCTTTTTACAATTTCCTCAGCTTACGGAATCTGCAAGATGTAACGGTCGTGTCTAGGTGCGTTACAGGGCTGTGGCGGTCGCCCGATAGACCGTTACATGTGACGTATATAGAGTTTCAATTTGATAAAACTCTTTTATTTATTTATCCATATAATTATCTTATATAATTAGTATTTATCCTTAAAATACGTGAATAAACCAATTACCCTTCTAGAATATGGGCCAAACTTAATGGGCTTAGTCCATTAACCTTTTGGATAATAATTAGATAGGCTAGGTTAACTAATTAGCCTAATTGAGCCTTATAATGACTTATTAATCTAATAATCCTTCATTAATTTATTTAGCCCTTTATAATTTCTAGAAAACTATTTTATACTTCAAAAATTATATATATAAATTCTGGAGTACTATACATCTATTCATACACGCGTTTGGTGTCAGGACACCCATACTGTTCGCACGCCAATTTTAAATTTATGGGCCCATTTGAGGTCGCGTCTCATTTAAGGGGCGCGTTTCTGGACACGTCTCAGGACCAGGACGCGTTCACAAAAATATAAAAAAAAATAAAAAATAAGAAAAATCACTCAAATAGTTCAATAATAGGAGCCACTTTAGAACATTATAGTGTGATATGAGATTTACTCAATGTGATGTCAAAAATAGCATGTCTTCACTCTTCAGCAGGCGGATGTACTATCACCCCCAAAATATGAAAGGTGGCTTCCAAACTTCCAAAGGGGAGTAATAATACTCTCCTCTTCAAGAGACGGACATGTGCTCACCCCCAAAATATAAAGGGTGGCTTCCAAGCTTCCAACAGGGAGAAATAATCATCTCCACTTCAAGAGATGGACGTACGCTCGCCCCCAAAATACGAAAGGTGACTATCTAGCTTCCAAGAGGTGAGCAATAACCTTCTCCTCTTCATGAGATAGACATATGCACCCCTCCAAAATGCTACTGGTGGCTTTTTACTTCCAAGAGACGAGACATCACCTCCTCTTAAGGAGAGATTGACTCCCCTCCAAAACGGTGTCGGCCGTCTCATGGTCACGAATATGATAGTGGTCCACCGAGTACTACACATCTAGGATGGCGCCCGAGCATTCCTCCTTTTCAGGAGGAGAGCCCGATGTGTCGCTCAAAAATTAGGGATGGTCGCCCCATGGCCTATCTTATTTTGTCTTCTCGTCGAAAAGTCAATGGCAGGCCACGGGCCACTCCCACTCCCTTGGTCGACCTAAGCTCAACCTAGACGAGGACTCAACCGCCACCACCAGCGCACCCAGTGGGAAATCCAAGTGCCGCTCCGACACCTACCGCGTCCTATTTCTTCAGGCGCGAAACGACATCAGAATGATGAGAGTGACGTCACCCTACACGTGTAGGGGGGCTACCTTGTGTACCAAGCTAGGGAGGTAGCGAGTGACGAGGTTTCCTAAGTCAGAGGAATAAGAAGGTTCACAAAGGCCTTGCCAAAATTCCTGCCTCATCGGGCCTCGTACGATTCCTCTTGAGCGTCGAGCACACTCGACACTCGTGAGTGGGGGGCTAGTGAGGAGGGTAAAATTCGCCAGGCCCAGTGCGACCTGATATCGCCAAGCCCATTCTGGCCCAAATCAGCCGAGCCTATGATAGACCAACCCACCGGCCTTTGGCCCATTCAATACAGCCCAACTGAGGCCCTAGGAAACTTCGCCAGCCCACAGGCAAAATTACTGCGCGATAGGATACAGACGCCGCAGAAGATGCCAACGGACCAACGTTGCCACAGTCATCACAGGGCTTTTTCTGGCGTAGACCAAATCACACCCACACCGCCGAGATCCCCGCCATGAAGCCTCCCTTTTGGGAATGGGCAAGCGCGCAACGAGCAACCCCCACAATCAAGGAGATGTTACTCCGTGATCTACATCATTTCCCAGCTAAGGAACGATCAGCACCACCGAGGGTTATATAAATAGGTCCCTACAGGACCCAGAAGAGGGGGGATAACAACACCAACAGAGGCACCCCTATGGGCATATTCTCACATAGACACACAGAGAGAGAAAGAGGCATGTTCGTGCTAGTTGAGCTCTATGCCAAGGAGGAACGAGAAGTTTCTCACATAGTAGTGGAAGGAATCTCCATTCGAGAAGTAGAGTCAGGAATGTCCCTTTGTGGTTCTTCACCCCCTGCTTCTCCGAGCACTCTCCAAGCCTTCCGAGCACTCTCCGAGCATTCATTACTCCACTCAGACTCTTCCTTCTCTCTTTCTGGCTCTTCTCCTCCTCCAGCTCTCTTTCTCCTTGCTTATAAACGTCTCTGACTTAAACATCGGAGGGTTGTCACTTGGAATCACACCCAAGGCACCTTCTTACGCCATCCTCTAGTGCTTGCAGGTTTCCACGGGTGGGTGGCTACTCTTCCCCAAGAAACAAATATAAAAATATGGTACGAGACAAAGGAGAACACTTTTTAGCCTCTACAAAAAAATCATATATTTATTATATTTATATTTATATTTACACACATATATCACTAATTATGTTGATATTATACAAAAAAGCAAAAAATATTTTTTAATTCTAATTAATTTTTTACACAAAAAAATAATATAAAAGAATTTTTCTGAGGAGGGGAACGCTCGACAGGCCCAGTACGGCCCAATGTAACCAGACCCAGTACGGCCCAACATCACCAGGCCTAGTACACCCCCCATTTAGCCCGGTGCGGGCAAGCTAAGATGGGCCGAGCCTTGACCGATGTGCAACGGCCCGACTAGGGCCCAACAAAGCTCTACCGATCGATCAGAGAAATAATCGTGTGCGGTATGAGCGCTGTAACGTTCGCCCAACGGGGCAGACGCCGCCACCGTCACGGGGCACTCTCGATCCAGAAGGGATTAGGTCATGCCTCCAAGAAGTCCCTCTTTCGAATAGGCAGGTGCATAATGGGCAACTCTCCCCACGATCAAGGAGGTGTTACACCACGACCCACGCCCTTTCCCTGTTGAGAAATGGGCAGCCATCGCCAGGACAACCCATATAAATAGTTCCCTCATTGAACCTAAGAGGGGGACAGAAACACAACATACGGAGACAGAGACACACATAGAGAGAAGAGATATTCGCCCATTGTTCTAAGCACTCCCTAGGCTCTCCGAGCACTCCAAGAGCTTTCATTCATAAACACAGACTTGCCCACTCCACTCTTAAGCTCTCATACCTCTCACCCTCTTATAGTTTTCTCTAAAGGACGTCTCTGACTTAAGAATCAGAGGGTTGTCCCCTAGGGTCACGCTCAGGCACCTTTTGACACCCTTTTTTTAATGTTCACAGGCTTTCACTGTAACACCCCTAATTTTTCTAAGAATTATTCAGGAATTTTCTAGGAATTATTTAGGATATTTTGTGAATTAAAAAAATTAATTCTCATTTAAAAAGGGGCTACTGGGTTATTAAATGATTTTTGAGTTAAATAAATTAATATGACAGCCCAATTAATGACCAAGCACAATGGCCCACTTAAATTAGGCCCACAAACCAATTTCCAAGGCCTTTAGGCCCAAGCCCACTTCTAGAGACGTAATTAGGGTAATTTACGAAATTAAATTGGATAAAAAAGCTAATAAAAAAGATAAATGGGAGATAATTAAAAAAATCTAAAATCTTTGGATTTTGACGCGAGAACGCGGTCTATCGCACGACCGCCTTCTCACAATAGTGGTCGTGAGATGACTGCTACTATGTTCCGTGAACGGAGGTGTTAGAAGTGTTGAAAAATTAGATTTTTCCCATCCCAATTTCTATGATTCGAAGCTACCTGGTATGGAAATGTAATGTCCCGGGTTCTACAGATCCTTCTTCTCGGGTCCCGGATCTGCGTTTCCAGTGAATCTGACTCTGTTGTGTCCGAAATGATGTTTCAGACATCTTTCGTGTTCGGATCGGTGCGATCCGGAGCTATTTCGGAGGCCTGGAGCGCGTCCGCGGCTTTTCCGCGTGAGTTTTCTGATTCCCGGTGTGTGTTTCAGTAATTCCTTCGAAACCTCGTTACAGGTGAACCGGGTCGTTCACCTGGCCACGGGTGGTACCATCACGATCGGTGCGTTCCGAGGATCGCGAGGGTGAGATTTTCTATTTTTTGATATTTTCCAGATTTTCCAGATTTTCCCATAGAAAGCCCTTCCTTTTTCTCTCTCCCCATCTCTCATTTCTATCTTCTCTCCCTCTCTCTTCTCACGCTCTCTCCTCTCTACCTCTCTCTCCGACTGTCGACGGGGTGGAGTGCGGGCGAGGCGGGGACGGCGCGGGCGAGGCACGGGTGAGGATGGATGAGGATCGAGGTGGTGGAGGAGCGGTGAAGCTCGGCCATGGGTTCGCGGAACGGCGAGGCTTCAACGGCGTTTTCTCCGCGGATCGGCGAGCTCGGGGCACGAAATCTTCGGTGGAGGTAGGGAGATGGACCCCCAACTTATGCTCTTTCTTTTCCGCGAGTTTCGTAGGCCGTGGTGAGCCGAGCGGGCTAATCGAGGTGATTTGGGGAAAACTCCATGTTTTAGGGCTTGTGGGCCGATCTTCCATTTCATTGCATTTTTGGCCGATCCGAGGCCGTAGATGCAAGCTAGGGGCTATTTGGAGGATTCCCCCTTATTTTCCCCCTCTCCCGTGGAGGTATGGGGACATGGGACATTTTTCGGGTCATTTCCCGCCATTTCGCGCTCGGACGGGTGTGACGGTCCTTCCAGAGACCGTCACAGGCTGTGACGCCCCAGGGTGGGTGCGTCACAGGGCCCGTTTAGCCAACTGGTGGTCTGTGGGTGTGACGGTCCCATGATAGACCGCCACGGCGCTCTGACGCGCCTGGGTTGGACCGTTAGGGATGATCTGACCGTTCGCTTTCGTTCGTTGGTTTTGACCATTCGAGGTCAAGGCCTGTGACGCACCAAGGCTGGCGCGTCACAGCCTTGTAACGCCCCTGTGTGGGTGCGTCAGAGCGGATGTGTACCCACCTTGTAACGCACCAGAGTTGGTCCGTTACAGCCTGTGACGCACCGAGCGGGACGCGTCACGGTTGGTTTCATCTTGTCTTGTGACGCATCAGGGCTGGCGCGTTACAGACTGTAACGCACCAGGGCTGACGCGTCAGAGACTGTGACCCACCAGGGTAGGCGCGTCACACTCAACTTTGCACCGAGACTCTGATGACCCTTTGTTGGTGCGTCAGAGTGGTTGTGACGGTCGAGGCTTACACCGTTACAGATTGTGACGGCCCAAGCTTAGACCGTTAGGCTCTGTGTGGTACCGAGATGAGTTTTCGTGTTCTCCGCGATCGTTTCACGTTGTGTCGGTCCCTAGTCGACCCGGTCGTGACCCAGTGGTCGACTTGCGGTCTTGTGAGTGCCCCAGAGACCCGTGGGACTCTGTGTCCGTGTTTTGAGGGTGTCGGGAGGATCGTGATATCTCGTTTAGCGTGCCCGTCGGTTTGAGAGTCCGGATGACTTCTCGCGTGTCGGGTTTTCGTGTTACGCTAGACCGAGTCACCGTGTATCAGTGTGGGTGTGGTGGGGTCTCCCCCGCATGCCGTGTGTTTTCCTGGAAGATGATTCCCGAGTGGGCCATGTGTTTGGTCTTGGACTGTGAGTCCAGTTATCGGCATGGCAGCTTGTGCGTTGCCCTGGGAATCATGCTTCTGTGCTTTCCGCGTGGGCCGTGTGTGTGGCCTTAGTCTCTCGAGTTCCCTTTTGAGGGGATGATCTTGGCGGCTCGTGAGCTACCTCGGTACTCATGCTACCGTGGTTTTAGACCTAGAGATTAGACTAGATTGACGGCCTGATGCTGTTGCGTACGATGTTCTTGACCCCGAGTCTTGTGACTCAAGGACCGTTGGGTGTAGTGCGCCTAGAGGACTGTCCAGAGTCTAGTGGCTTAGCGTCACTTGGGTTTTCTCGACTCTCGCTCAGGGTGTGTGCGTGGCCGTGGACTGCGAGTCCCTTTTCTTCTCCGACTGTGGTCACCGTGTGACGGTGCTGGTATGTGGGATGGTCCCCGTACGTCGTCGGGTTCAGACGTTATTTTCCGTTGGCTTGAGAGTCTACTCCGTAGTGACCCTCCTCTAGTCGTAACCTGCTTACACGCATGTGGTCCCACCAGGGAGTGGTGGAGAGGCTACCCTTAGAGACGGTTTGTGGACCGATTTTCGTCGGGCCCCACGTCTTGCAGCCAGAGTCCGGCTAAAGGGAAAACCGATCAGAGGGCCAGACCAGGGACGAGTGGTCTGTGTGTGCACACGTGGTTGAGGGCGGTTGGACCCACGCTGACGAGCGTGACCCTAGCTAGTCACTCGTTTATGGCTACTTGTGCGGTGTTCGTGCCTTTGGTAGGAGCTACCACGTCAGGCAGTTCACCTGCGGTGCGGTGTAAGACGTCAGGGGACGCTACCGACTGTGCTTCTAGTGGGAGGTACTCCTGTCGAGTCGGGAGTGGCAGACTGTCAGTCTCTGTGACTTTGACCTTTGGGTTTTGGTCGTGTCGACTGTTGAGTTTCGGTTGTCTCACCGTGGCGCGTGTGTCGGTTCTCGTGCCGCGAGACTAGTGCTAGTAGCTTTACCGAGGTTGCATCTTGCTGTGCGGTACTCGTGACCAGGTGGTCGGGGTTGCACCTTGGACAGCGTGTCCAGGTTGGCCATGTTCTGGGAGACAAGCCTCTACGGCGTGAGTGCCGTGGGTTTTTACTTCGGTACGCGATACTAGTGTAGTTCGGTAGCCCTCGACCGTGAGTCCGGGGTGTGTTTCTGGTACAGTAGGAGTAGCTGTACTGCCGAGTTTTGACCGGCCACCGGTTCGTTGTTCCTGCTGTAATTGTAGCTCTCCTTTCCGCTACCGCTGTTGTGTCCGGTTGGGGTTCCGCGGGATCCATGCTGAGTCTCTGTTTTGGAGACTCATTCCCTACTTTTCAGGTGTGGCAGTTCTTCTTCCTCGAGGTTCGAGGATGCGGTGCGGAGGTTCTCAGTTGCCAACTCGCCGAGCCGAGTGTTCACTCGGCATGTGGTACGTTTTTACTGCTTTAGAATGTACTTTCTGTTGGACTGGATTCTGTTGTAGCTGTAGTTGTTTATTTATTTCTGTTAATTATTGCCCTGCTTTATTTCCTATTTCTTTGTGCCTCCACACTCCTTTTTGCCCTTCCGAGCCCTCCCGGCTCGTGGGCGACAGTTTGAGTCTCGGGTTATCGGGTCTTTCCCGGTAATCAGATTCTCGGGTCGTTATAGCTGGTATCAGAGCAGAGGTTGTGGACGTACATAGGAATTTGAAATATTGCAGTGATCAGAGTGCATGAGGTTCAGTACAGTCGGCAGCTGGCTTAGGGTTTTGTGCTTATTTTCCGCCTAGTTTCTCGGTTGAGAGCTTGAGTGCGCTGCGTGGCACTGTGAAGGTGGTTGCTGTCCGCGGCTTTCATGCCAACATGGGGTCTAAGGATCGAGGTCGAGAGTCTTCTCCCTCATCAGTGGTGGCCCTGGTTGTGCTGCGTTGGGCAGAGGTTGATGGCATGCGTGAGCTCGCAGTGCTGCATTCGAGGAACCTGCATCATGGTCAGGTGGCTGGAGAGGATTGTCCGTGGTTAAGTGGCCGTGAGCGTGCTTCGAGGGAGCTACTGTCGGTTCTAGCCACTCCAGCTTGAGGTTTGTCCAGCTCCTGAGGTGTTTTGATCGAGAAGTGTGCTCGGGTGAGCGGAATATCTTCTCGGTGAGCTGCTGTTTCGTCGAGCCTGATGTTCTTATCGTGCTCTGTGGCGTCAGAAATGACGTATCGGTCCCGATTGTCCTGCGAATTTTGAGGTAGGATTTGGCAGAGATGTCCCGGTAAGTCTTTGCTCCTGCGCTTCTGTCAGTGGATGGGTTGTGTTCGCACTGGAGTTGGCTTGGGATGTGAAGGCTCCACGATGAGTTCGGGACTCGAGGATGAGCGTCGACGGTTGTCGTTATGGCTCGTGTTGCGGCTCTTGGTGTGGTGTGTTATAGTTCGAGGAATTGCAGCGGTGGTGCATCGAGAGATGCTGTGATCGTGGTCCGACGTGACACTCGCCGAGTGTGTCGGAGGCGCTGACCTGATGGGCGCGATGGTTTTCCTTGGTGCTAGATGGTGATGTTCCCATCGTGCATGAGGTTCGAGATCAGGTCCAGCGTGGAGTTCTTCCATTGGTCGGATGGGCGTTTGGTTTCTCCTTTAGTTGAAGATACTATATTTGGCTAAGGCTCGTCGTCTTGCATTGCGTGTTCGGATTGGTTGGCCTTGTGTGCCATGAGGTCCGTGCGAGACGTGCTCCTTGTCTTGGTCAGGTGGTTGCCTGTGAGAAGTTGTGCCCATTCCCTTGTCGTGTAAGGGTGCTGGCGCTTTTCCGAAAGGACGAGTGCTGGTTGGGCGTGGTTTCTGAGAATTTGTGGCTGTGTACGCGTGGATCAGAGTGCGCAGCGGAAGCCTGGTGGGCTTGTGACTCACTAGTTCAGGATCGTAGCGTTGGTTGCTACGAGCGGATTCCTGAGGTTACGTTGAGCATTGGAGGATTGGTTCCTCTGTGTGAAACGTGTTGTTGCCGTGCCGTTGCCCGAGATATCGTGATTCTTGGCATTGGTAGGATAGAGTGTTGGGGAATGTGCTGGCTAGTGTGCCGCATGAGTACCATGTTCCTGTGATGGAAGCGTGTCAGGCGTCGGTGTTGGACCTGGATGGGGTTGTTGAGGATGTCGCCTGACGGAGGTCGAGGACGTGTTGGTCAGAGTCGGTGGCTTGGTGCCCGACTTGTGTTCCCAGTCGTGTCCTCAGATGAGATATTTTTGGAGAAGTGATCTCTGGCAGGCTATGGGTTCTTGTTGGTGGCTGCGAGTGACTGGTAAGGCTAGTCTTATAGCTGACCACGGTGAGATGTATGTTGCTTGGGGACCCGTGAGTATTGTTCAGGTGGTGTCCCGTGGCTCTACGGTAAGGGCGTAATCAGAATTGGCCGATGTCCACTTGGATTAGTCGAGAAATTGATGAGACCAGACGGAAGAGTGACGCCTGTGGGCGGAGGCCTTTTTGTGAGATTGGCGTCGGGGGGTGGTCCTTGATGGGACGTTGGTGTCGCAATGGTTATCCCTGGTTTGGTGATCAGTATGGGATGGTTCCCTTGTAAGTCTGAGTCGAGTGAGGTGATGACTAGAGACACCAGGATCTTGTCGTTTGGCTTCGTCGTGCTCCCCTGAGAGGGTCGAGTTGGTGCGATGATCGAGCTCGGATGCGGAGTCCGAGAGGAGTGCAGCTCGAGATGTGGCATCGTCTGTGTGTAAGTCAGCAGATGGCCTGCTGTGAGCTGGATCGTGCCTGTTGGGCCGATGGAGGTTTTCTGTTGATGTGTATCTGGTGACTAGTGGATGGTCTTTCACAGACAGAAGATGCTGCTTGTTGGGGCTCGAGCGTGGCGAGAGCCGTGTGCTAGCGAGACCTTCGGTGGTCGTTTCTGAGATGTGCCTTTCTGAACGGGATCTGGGCTTTGTCGAAGTTTGTCCTCCGACAGAGTTGGCACAATGTTGTGTCTGGCTTCCAGCTTGCCAGGTGTGAGGTGATCCTTGGCGCTGAGCCGATGTTCTGGTTGTGGTCTGTCGAGATGGCTGCGTGAGTTGGTGGGAGCTCGATTTTGGCTGTTCCTTTGTGTCGGGCGGGAGACCAGTCGGTGGGTTTGCGAAACTGGCGTCTGGGTCGTCTGCCAACCATGGGTTGCATCGGTAGCTGTTTCTCGTGCGAGGGCTGTGTCTCCTTGGTGAGTGAGATTGTAGCTGCGGTGCCGTGATTGGTTTTCGTTGTGTCTGAGGTGACATTGGACTGTGTCCTCTGGTATATGCCTGCTACGTTGGCCGGTGTGCTCGGCGCGTGGAGCAAGGTGTTGTTTGTGTTTAAGTCTGGCTGTGTCCCTCAGGATCTGTGTTTTCGTGAGCATCAAGGTTTTCTGTGCTGGGCCTCTGACAGCGTTGTCAGTTGGTTCAATGTTCTTCCCCTGTGACTTCGTGCTAGGTCCTGAATTTTGAGGATGAAATTCCTTTAAGGGGGGAGGGCTGTAATGCCCCAGGTTCTGCGGATCCCTCTTCTCAGGTCTCGGATCTGTGTTTTCGGTGAATATGGCTCCGTTGTGGCCGAAATGATGTTTCGAACATCTTTCGTGTTCGGATCGACGCGATCCGGAGCTGTTTCGGAGGCCCGGAGCGCGTCCGCGACTTTTCTGCATGTGTTTTCCGATTCCCAGTGTGTGTTTCGGTAATTCTTTCGGAACCTCGTTACTGGTGAACCGGGTCGTTCACATGGGCACGAGTGGTACCATAACGATCGGTGCGTTCCTAGGATCGCGAGGGTGTGATTTTCTATTTTTCGGTATTTTCCATATTTTCAAATTTTTCTATATAAACCCCCTCCTTTTTCTCTCTCCCCATCTCTCATTTCTCTCTTCTCTCCCTCTCTCTTCTCACGCTCTCTCCTCTCTCCCTCTCTCTCCGACGGCTGACGGGGTGGAGTGCGAGCGAGGCGGGGACGGCGTGGGTGAGGCACGGGCGAGGATGGATGAGGATCGAGGTGGTGGAGGCGCGGTGAAGCTCGGCCGTGGGTTCGTGGAACGGCGAGGCTTCAACGGCGTTTTCTCTGCGGATCGGCGAGCTCGGGGAGCGAAATCTTCGGTGGAGGTACGGAGATGGACCACCAGCTCGTGCTCTTTCTTTTCCGCGAGTTTCGTAGGCCGTGGTGAGCCGAGCGGGCTAATCGGGGCGATTTGGGGAAAACTCCATGTTTTAGGGCTTGTGGGCCGATCTCCCGTTTCATTGCATTTTTGGCCGATCCGAGGCCTTAGATGCATGTTAGGGGCTATTTGGGGGCTTCCCCCTTATTTTCCCCCTCTCCCATGGAGGTATGGGGACGTGGGATATTTTTCAGGTCGTTTCCCGCCGTTTCGCGCTCGGTCGGGTGTGACGGTCCTTCAGAGACCGTCACAGGCTGTGACGCCCCAAGGTGGGTGCGTCATAGGGCCCGTTTAGCCAACTAGTGGTCTGTGGGTGTAACGGTCCCACGATAGACCGTCACGTTGCTGTGACGCGCCTGGGTTGCACCGTCAGGGACGATCTGACCGTTGGCTTTCGTTCGTTGGTTTTGACCGTTCGGGGTCAAGGCCTGTGACGCACCAAGGCTGGCGCGTCACAGCCTTGTAACGCCCCTGTGTGGGTGCGTCAGAGCGGACGCGTACCCACCTTGTAACGCACCAGAGTTGGTCAATTACAGCCTGTGACACACCGAGCGGGACGCGTCACGGTTGGTTTCATCTTGTCTTGTGACGCATCAGGGCTGGCGCGTTACATACTGTAACGCACCAGGACTGGCGCGTCAGAGACTGTGACGCACAAGGGTAGGCGCGTCACACTCAACTTTGCACCGAGACTCTGATGGCCCTTTGTTGGCGCGTCAGAGTGGTTGTGACGGTCGAGGCTTGGACCGTTACAGATTGTGACGGCCCAAGCTTAGACCGTCAGGCTCTGTGTGGTGCCGAGATGAGTTTTCGTGTTCTCCGCGATCGTTTCGCGTTGTGTCGGTCCCTAGTCGACCCGGTCGTGACCCAGTGGTCGACTTACGGTCTTGTTAGTGCCCCAGAGACCCGTGGGACTCTGTGTCCGTGTTTTGAGGGTGTCGGGAGGAACGTGCTACCTCGTTTAGCGTGCCCGTGGATTTGAGAGTTCGGATGACTTCTCGCGTGTCGGGCTTTCGTGTTACGCTAGACCGAGTCACCGTGCATCGGTGTGGGTGCGGTGGGGTCTCCCCCGCATGCCGTGTGTTTTCTTGGAAGATGATTCCCGAGTGGGCCATGTGTTTGGCCTTGGACTGTGAGTCCAGTTATCGGCATGGCAGCTTGTGCGTTGCCTGGGGAATCATGCTTCGGTGCTTTCTGCGTGGGCCGTGTGTGTGGCCTTAGTCCCTCGAGTTCCCTTTTGAGGGGATGGTCTTGGCGGCTCGTGAGCTGTCTGCGTACTCGTGCTACCGTGGTTTTAGACCTAGAGATTAGACTAGATTGACGGCCTGGTGCTGTTGCGTACGACGGTCTTGACCCCAAGTCTTGTGACTCAAGGGCCGTTGGGTGTAGTGCGTCTAGAGGACTGTCCAGAGTCCAGTGGCTTAGCATCACTTGGGTTTTCTCGACTCTCGCGCAGGGTGTGTGCGTGGCCATGGACTACGAGTTCCGTTTCTTCTTCGACTATGGTCACCGTGCGATGGTGCTGGTACGTGGGATGGTCCCCGTACGTCGTCGGGTTCAGACGTTGTTTTCCGTTGACTTGAGAGTCTACTCCGTAGTGACCCTCCTCTAGTCGTAACCTGCTTACACGCGTGTGGTCCCACCAGGGAGTGGTGGAGAGGCTACCTCTAGGGACGGTTTATGGACCGATTTTCGTCGGCCCCACGTCTTGCAGCCAGAGTCCGGCTTAGGGGAAAACCGGTCAGAGGGCCAGACCAGAGACGCGCGGTCTGTGTGTGAACACGTGGTTGGGGTCGGTTGGACCCACCCTGACGAGCGTGACCCCAACTAGTCACTCGTTTGTGGTTACTTGTGCGGTGTTCGTACCTTTGGTAGGAGCTACCACGTCATGCAGTTCACCTGCGGTGCGGTGTAAGACGTCAGGGGATGCTACCGACTGTGCTTCTAGTGGGAGGTACTCCTGTCGAGTCGGGAGTGGCAGACTGTCAGTCTCTGTGACTTTGACCTTCGGATTTTGGTCGTGTCGACCATTGAGTTTCGGTTGTCTCGCCATGGCGCGTGTGTCGGTTCTCGTGCCGTGAGACTAGTGCTAGTAGCTTTACTGAGGTTGCATCTTGCTATGCGGTACCCGTGACCAGGTGGTCGGGGTTACACCTTGGATAGCGTGTCCAGGTTGGCCGTGTTTTGGAAGACAGGCCTCTACGGCGTGGTTGCCGTGGGTTTTTACTTCTGTAAGCGGTACTAGTGTAGTTCGGTAGCCCCCGACCGTGAGTCTGGGGTGTGTTTCTGGTACAGTAGTAGTAGCTGTAGTGCCGAGTTTTGACCGGCCACCGGTTCACTGTTCCTGCTGTAGTTGTAGCTCTCCTTTCCGCTACCGCCGTTGTGTCCGATTGGGGTTCCGCGGGATCCCTGTTGAGTCTCTGTTTTGGAGACTCATTCCCTGTTTTTCAGGTGTGGCGGTTCTTCTTCCTCGAGGTTTGAGGGCACGGTGCGGAGGTTCTCAGTTGCCAGCTCGCCGGGTCGAGAGTTCACTCGGCATGTGGTACGTTTTTTCTGCTTTAGACTATACTTTCTGTTGGACTGGACTCTGTTGTAGCTATAGTTGTTTATTTATTTCTGTTAATTATTGTCCTGCTTTATTTCTATTTCTTTGTGCCTCCAAACTCCTTTTAGCCCTTCCGATCCCTCCCGGCTCGTGGGCGGCGGTTCGAGTCTCGGGTTATCGGGTCTTTCCCGATAATCGGATTCTCGGGTCGTTATAGAAAACCTAGTCTAGGACTCTTCGGGATCGATCCTACTCTAATTTAGGACTCCTAGATCGATCTAATCCTCAGCCCTATGCAAAATCCTACAAATAGAGCCCAGATTCAACCTGCGTGAACCCTCGTTTTGGCTCGCGTTGTTCGACGGTATGTGTTGCGCATGTTTTTATGTCGATTAACCTGGGTGAAGGAAGGGATAGAGTGGGGAAGGAGAATATGGGAGTTTGATATATCTCGGGTGCTGGCGTCCGAAGACGTGTGTGTGGTTTGATGCCTTAACCGCGGTGGCGAGGGCTTTCGTTGAGAAGCGGACAAAGAGGTATGCTTGTCGTCCTGCTAGGCGCTGAGTGTGCTGCCAGAACTCCAAACCCCTGGTAAATGTTAGCCAGTGCAGCGAGAGCTAGAGCTAACTGTCTCCCCTCGGCCAACAAGCAAGTCGGCCACAACAACTTAGCTCTCAACAGCCCGTCCTCTCCGTGAGGAACTACGAAAGTTGCCAGTCAATACGTGTAGAAGGGTTGACATATATGCGCCCACAAGGTGTTCGGAAAAATGCCGAACACACGTGTGTGAGCCGCATACACGTGCTGCGGGCCTCCAAAGCATGTGGTTGACTTGCTCGGGTCTCCCTTTGACCTTGGAGGCTTGAATGAGGTGCCTCGGAGTGAGCCCGTGGCTCTTTCACTGGATGCCACGTGACGTGGCTTAACGTCGGGGCACCCCCGGGTGGTCCCGGGTGGTCCCGGGCGGCCATGTAGGGTACGGGCAAGGCCCGTATGTGATTGGAAAGGGTTGACCCCTGACCATTGCTTGTGTCGCCGCGTGTCACGGCAAGTTGGTCGGGACCCCTGTGGGGAGCCGCAGGGTTGTAGAAAGGGCTGGATAGCCCGTGCCTTGTAGGTATTCGGGGAAATGCCCGAGTCCTTACTACTTGTTATTTTAGCTGGGAAATAGTCCGGGTACAACAGTATGTCATGGGTATTTCATGTTGGTCCTTTAGACTTTATTGTTCCCCTTTATATTGTCTAACTCCCCTCCAAAGTTCAGGCTAGGAGGACACGCCGTTGGAGAGTTAGAAGCCCTACAAGTTGCTAGTTCGCTGTAGTCCGCACAGGAACCAGTGTGCCCGTCCAACAAAGATCTAGAGATTGGAAGCCCTAATCGAGGTATTTAGAAATTCATCCTTTAGAATAAGTTGTTAACCCTTATATCTTCTACCTAACCTTTAATTTTTATGGATTTAGGTCAAGAGGTTAAGGAGAACGAGGGACGAGAAGTTGTTGGTTTAGCACATGATGTGCAGAAACTAGGTCGTCCTTCCAGTCTAAAATTTGAAGTCTAAAACCCGTTACAAATGTAGGTTATGGTGGGGACACCGGGTCCACTACTGGGCCCAATGCTCGGAGCCGACGCCGCACCGCCACTGTACCGAGCTTATGGCTCGGCGACTCAGCGTCCTAAGCATAATATTTATTTGTGTGTATCGTATGTGTGTGTATTTGTATCGTACGTATTTGTGTAACATACATGTATTAGTACATGTATTTTCCTTTCGTCTTATTAGGCTAGTCTAAGTCAAATAAGCATGTGTGTATTTTATATTTAATTTGATTAAAACCCACAAAGTCTTTAGTGGGTTGGTGGCCTTTGTTTTATTAGGCTAGGATAGATATGCAAATAAGAAAAGTAAGGAAGGTATGGATGTAATAGGCATTTCCTATAAATAGGAGGCTAAGGCTTGTTACGAGATATGATGTTATGAATGAAAAGAATTGAGTTTAAGGAGCTTTTGCCCCTTTGTTCATCTCCCTTCACTTCTTTCTCATTTTTGTGAGATTCGAGTGTCGCCCGGTGTGAGACCGTCCGGCGTGAGGCCGAGCTGTGTGAGATAGCGGTTATCCGTCCCGTCCCGTTCGCGTCCCGGAGTGCCGATGATCCGTCTTCCACGTCGCCGCCGGGTCAAATTATTATATATATATATATATATCTATGTAAGTAAAAAAAAAGTGTGTTAACATATATAATATATATATAATATTCTATATATATATATATTTGATTAAAAATGGGGTTTGAAAAAAAAGGGTGAACAAAAGTCAAAAAAAGAAGAGGGTTGAAAAAAAAACGTGAGAAAAAAAAAGTCAAAAAAGAGTAGTTAAAGTTTAAAAAAAAAGTGTTTTTTAAAAAAAAAATTTAAAAAGAAAGTGTTAGATATATATATCTTTATATGTTATTAAAAAAAAAAGAGTTTGACAATTAAGTTATATATATAGTATATATATATTCGAGATATATATAATCTTATATATATATTAACGTATTGCTTTCTTGTGACACCCACGTCCTCTACTACGGCTCGACTGTGTCTGAGCCGTCCGGATGTCGACAGAAGATCCGTAAATTACGGAACGTGAGTGCCCCTAAGTCTCTCTGTGCGGAGAAATTCTGGAGTGATTTATTCCCCTGCGTGGGAAATTTTAAGTCACGTGGTTTTGTAATAATTCAATCCTCCCTGCGTGGAGTGAATGTTTTGTAACTGCTCAAGCTTCGTCGACGCCGTGCGGGCCCGCACGTCCCCGCTCGCCTTCGTCTCCGGTCGGAGCTAGACTTTTCAGTCAGCTAGGTGCGTGCTCCAAACTTGCTCATTTAGTATCTTTTTAATTGCCGCGCGACGAAGTAAGAGAGAGCCCGATCCATGCAGCCAGTCTTCTGAGTGCATCGCTGTGGATGGAAAGCGAGAGCTTGCTTGAGCCTATCCTTTAGGCCCTAGGCTGTCACATTAGGGCACCCTAATTGTCAGGAGGTAGTTCCACAACTACTTCGCCTACGGGCGAGTAACTTTCCCTGATCGGTCCCTTCAAATTGACCCTTTGCAAATCAGCCGGGTCCACTGCTTGCTAAATTCTTCGGTCCCAGGTCAGCATCATTTAGGTCCGAGCCCGTGCATGCCACGTTGGTCTAGGAATTCATCTGGCCGTCTAGAGCGCCCTTCAACACTACAACCAACGATGGATCAAAAGAGCGTGAGTGCTATGTTGGCTCAGCTCGAGCATAACCTTCTGACTCATTTTGAAGAATCCATAGGCCAACTACGAGCAGAGCTAGATGAGAGGATCCGAGCCTTAGAGGATCGACTAAAGGGAGAGGAAGGACGAGTGAATGGCGACGGCAATCCCGTAGCCAATTCTAGGGAGGATAGAGAGCAAGCCCGCCCGAATCAGGCTCCCCAAGGTAGAGAACAAGAGGATCGTACACCTCGAAGGAGGGACTACGATGATGAGGAGATCATCCTACGGAACGTCAAAATTGACGCTCCCAGTTTCGATGGGTCCCTCACACCAGCCAAATACCTTGAGTGGGAGGCCGGGATGGATCAATAACCCTCTCTCGATTTAGGGCTGGCCTACACGAGAGCATCCAACGGGAGCTTTTCTTGCGAGAGGTCAACACCCTCGAGCACGCCTACCAGGTTGCCCGAGATGTTGAGCGATTTCAAAGAGTGGCCCCACCTCGGGTTCCCACCTACCGCCAACCTGAGTCTCGGAACCCCATGGTCCGTTACACCGAGAGAGTTGGCCCCTCCACTTCTTATGCCCCTGCGGCTACCCCGCTACGGGTCGTTGCCCCTACCGTTCCTTTCACAAGGAACCCCTTACCTGCACCCGCTGCATTGCCCAGGCTGGAGTATACTCCACCGATTGATAAAAGGGATGACAAAGGAAAGGGACCCGCCCCTGGCACTTCCCAACCAGCCCCTATCTCAGGAGTCCGTTGCTTTAGGTGCCACAACCTAGGGCACATTGCCACCAACTGCCCCACCCGAGCCTTGGTCATCACCGACCCTCAGCCTATGGAGCCTCCACCTCAGGAAGGAGAAGACACTGAGAGATATATGGCCGATCCTGACCTCATAGCCCAGTTTGAGGAAATGGATGCAGGGTTTGATGAAACGCATGTCGAATACATGCAAGTGGGAGATATTGCCGAGAGCTCTAGCCAGGGTAGACTAGGTGTAGTTCGCTGCATCCTAACACACCCCCAGGAGGACGACTGGCGTCGAAGCTCCATCTTCCAAACCTACATCATGGTGAAAACCCAACCCTGCAAGGTGATCTTTGACAATGGGAGTTGTATCAATGCGGTCTCTTCAGACTTTGTCTCCCGTCTAGGTCTACCTACACACCATCATCCTAGGCCCTACAACGTGGCTTGGGTTGACGACACTTCGATCCCAGTCACCACTACATGTGTCATTCCCATCCAATTCCAGTCCTACCAAGGACAGATTTTGTGTGATGTAGTGCCTATGAAGGTCGGAAGCATCATCCTAGGACGACCGTGGATCTATGATGTAGACCTCACAACTTTCGGTCGATCCAACCAATGTTCCTTCTCCCACAATGGGAAGAAGATCCAGTTGTACCCGACACCCCCAAAGGTGACCTCGGGTAAGAGTCCCACTTCTACTCCGGGTAAGAGCTCCACCTCCTCCACCCCCGCAGGGACCCCCAAGGTTCCGGAGAGTCCCCAAACTCCCAATGAAGGGAAACTACTCATTCCCTATTCCCCTACACCTATCACGCCCGTTCCTAAGGCCCCCAAGGTTAGTCATGACCCTGTTAGGCGCCTTAGCTTCATAGGTGTCCGTGAGCTGAATAGAGAGGTTGCCGAGGGTGCCCCTGTTTGGGCTGTTGTCATCACCATCACACCTGAGGAGTCCCGAGTCTCAGTTCCACCCGAAGTCCAGACAGTCTTGCAGGACTTCGAAGATATTTTCCCCGAGGACTTGCCCTCTAAACTCCCTCCCATGCGTGATGTGCAACACGCTATCGACCTTGTCCCCGGGTCCACCCTCCCCAACCTCCCCCATTACCGGTTGAACCCCAGGGAGCATGCTGAGCTCCAAAGGATTGTCGAGGACCTTATCCAAAAGGGTTTCCTCAGGGTGAGCAAGAGCCCGTGTGCTGTCCCTGCTTTGCTCACACCCAAGAAAGATGGCACCTGGCGGATGTGTGTTGACAGCCGCGCCATCAACAAGATCACTGTCAAGTATAGGTTCCCCATTCCTCGCCTAGATGACATGCTTGACATGATGAGTGGGGCCACCATCTTTTCCAAGATTGACTTGAAAAGTGGCTACCACCAGGTCCGAATCCGACCAGGGGATGAGTGGAAGACGGCCTTCAAAACAAAAGAAGGTCTGTATGAATGGCTCGTCATGCCGTTCGGGCTATCCAATGCCCCCAGCACTTTCATGAGACTTATGACAGAAGCCCTTCGTCCCCTTATTGGTCGTTTTGTTGTCGTCTACTTTGACGACATTCTCATCTATAGCCACAACCCTCAGGACCACATCCATCATTTGAGGGAAGTCTGCCAAACTTTGAGGAGAGAAACCCTGTATGTCAACCTTAGGAAATGTGAATTCATGACTGACCGGGTTAGTTTCCTCGGATTTGTGGTTTCGAGTCACAGAGTATCTGTGGACCAATCCAAGGTCCAAGCTATGGTCGACTGGCCTGAGCCCCAAAACGTCCACGACGTTCGAAGTTTTCATGGGCTAGCCACCTTTTACAGACGCTTCATAAAGAGTTTTAGCACCATTATGGCACCCATTATAGACTGCATCTGTAAAGGGAATTTTGAGTGGACCCAAGCCGCCTCACATGCTTTTCTTGCCATAAAGGAGCTTATGACCAAAGCCCCTGTCCTCCGCCTGCCAGACTTTTCCAAAGTCTTCGAGATATCCTGTGATGCATCGGGCGTAGGAATAGGAGGAGTGCTTAGCCAGGAAAGCCACCCTGTGGCTTATTTTAGTGAGAAGCTTTCTGATGCAAAGCTTCGATACTCCACATATGATAAGGAGTTCTATGCCGTGGTCCAAGCCCTCAAACACTGGAGACACTATCTCTTACCTCAAGAGTTTGTCTTATATTCGGACCACGAGGCTCTGAAATTCCTTAGCTCTCAGAAGAGCTTAAACCCAAGGCATGGTCGGTGGGTAGAATTTCTCCAGTCTTTCACATTTGTCCTAAAACATATGGCTGGAAAAGAAAATAGGGTGGCCGACGCCTTGAGTCGAAGGGTCTCCCTTCTTTCCACTGTTCGGGTAGTGGTCACTGGATTCGACCGCATGAAGGAGCTCTATGGAGAGTGTCCTGATTTTGGCCCTGCCCACTCTGCCTTATCTGCTGGACCCTCGGCAGCCTTTTCTGACTATCTACTCCAGGATGGTTTTCTATTTCGAGGGCAGCAACTCTGTGTCCCGAGGACTTCTGTTCGGGACTTTTTGATTTGGGAAATACATGCTGGAGGTCTTGCTGGTCACTTTGGCCGCAACAAAACCATCCATTCTGTGGAGGAGCATTTTTATTGGCCTGGCCTGAAGAAGGATGTGGCCAAGATTGTAGCCCAGTGTCGGACATGCACTATGGCCAAACAGGTCAAACAAAACACTGGTCTCTACACTCCTCTCCCCATTCCTGATAGACCTTGGGTTGACATCAGCATGGACTTCATCCTTGGTCTACCTCGTACCACTCATAAACATGACTCCATCTTTGTGGTAGTTGATCGGTTCTCTAAGATGGCCCACTTCATTACATGTTCCAAAACATCTGATGCATCTAGAGTAGCCCACTTATTCTTCGATGAAGTCGTCCGTCTGCATGGTCTTCCCCAAACCATAGTGTCTGACCGGGATGTCCGGTTCACTAGTTATTTCTGGAAGACACTTTGGCACCTCGTTGGCACTAAGCTGAAATTTTCCACTGCCTATCACCCTCAAACTGATGGGCAAACCGAGGTCGTCAATAGAAGTTTAGGGAATCTCTTGAGGTGTCTCGTAGGGGATCATTCTGGCACTTGGGACCTTCTTTTGCCCAGGGCCGAGTTTGCATATAATAGCTCGGTCAATAGGTCCATCGGTATGAGTCCATTTGAGGTTGTGCATGGATACAAACCTAGGAAACCTGTGGATCTCATTCCCCTTCCCCTCGAGTCTAGATCGTCCAAGTCAGCTGAGGAGTTTGCACAGCATGTCCAAAGTCTGCATGAGTCAATTAGCAAGCAAATAAACCTCAGTAATGAGACTTATAAAAAATTGGCTGATTCGCATAAGCGTCACCATGAATTTCAAGAAGGTGACTTGGTTATGGTACGGGTCCGACCCGAACGACTCCCCTCGGGAGCCGTTAAAAAGTTGCAAGCCTGTAGTGATGGACCCTTCCCAATTCTGCGGAAGATTGGCTCCAATGCTTATGTTGTGGACTTACCTCCCGAATATGGGATTAGCTCGACTTTTAATGTGGCAGATCTAGTGGCCTACAAGGAACCCACAGCGATTCCTAGTGACCCTTTCGAGCCTTCTCCTCCCATTGAGAGTGAGCCCACCCCTGTGCGTCCCACAGCCTCGAGAGTACCGCGCGAGCACATTGAGAGGATACTGGATGAGCAGGTGACCACTACACGGAGCCGGGTGTACCAGCGCTACCTTGTCCGCTGGCGGGACCGTCCACCTTCTGACGATTCCTGGATCAGCCGGGAAGATCTCCAGCGCCTCGATCCAGATCTGCTGGAGCACTACCACAGCCGTGTTCCCCCTTACTCGAGGGAGTCGAGTTCCAGCCGCCCCGGGAGGGTTGGTGGGGACACCGGGTCCACTACTGGGCCCAATGCTCGGAGCCGACGCCGCACCGCCACTGTACCGAGCTTATGGCTCGGCGACTCAGCGTCCTAAGCATAATATTTATTTGTGTGTATCGTATGTGTGTGTATTTGTATCGTACGTATTTGTGTAACATACATGTATTAGTACATGTATTTTCCTTTCGTCTTATTAGGTTAGTCTAAGTCAAATAAGCATGTGTGTATTTTATATTTAATTTGATTAAAACCCACAAAGTCTTTAGTGGGTTGGTGGCCTTTGTTTTATTAGGCTAGGATAGATATGCAAATAAGAAAAGTAAGGAAGGTATGGATGTAATAGGCATTTCCTATAAATAGGAGGCTAAGGCTTGTTACGAGATATGATGTTATGAATGAAAAGAATTGAGTTTAAGGAGCTTTTGCCCCTTTGTTCATCTCCCTTCACTTCTTTCTCATTTTTGTGAGATTCGAGTGTCGCCCGGTGTGAGACCGTCCGGCGTGAGGCCGAGCTGTGTGAGATAGCGGTTATCCGTCCCGTTCGCGTCCCGGAGTGCCGACGATCCGTCTTCCACGTCGCCGCCGCGTCAAATTATTATATATATATATATATATATCTATGTAAGTAAAAAAAAAAGTGTGTTAACATATATAATATATATATAATGTTCTATATATATATATATTTGATTAAAAATGGGGTTTGAAAAAAAAGGGTGAACAAAAGTCAAAAAAAGAAGAGGGTTGAAAAAAAAAAGAGTTGAAAAAAAAACGTGAGAAAAAAAAAGTCAAAAAAGAGTAGTTAAAGTTTAAAAAAAAAGTGTTTTTTAAAAAAAAAATTTAAAAAGAAAGTGTTAGATATATATATCTTTATATGTTATTAAAAAAAAAAGAGTTTGACAATTAAGTTATATATATAGTATATATATATTCGAGATATATATAATCTTATATATATATTAACGTATTGCTTTCTTGTGACACCCACGTCCTCTACTACGGCTCGACTGTGTCTGAGCCGTCCGGATGTCGACAGAAGATCCGTAAATTACGGAACGTGAGTGCCCCTAAGTCTCTCTGTGCGGAGAAATTCTGGAGTGATTTATTCCCCTGCGTGGGAAATTTTAAGTCACGTGGTTTTGTAATAATTCAATCCTCCCTGCGTGGAGTGAATGTTTTGTAACTGCTCAAGCTTCGTCGACGCCGTGCGGGCCCGCACGTCCCCGCTCGCCTTCGTCTCCGGTCGGAGCTAGACTTTTCAGTCAGCTAGGTGCGTGCTCCAAACTTGCTCATTTAGTATCTTTTTAATTGCCGCGCGACGAAGTAAGAGAGAGCCCGATCCATGCAGCCAGTCTTCTGAGTGCATCGCTGTGGACGGAAAGCGAGAGCTTGCTTGAGCCTATCCTTTAGGCCCTAGGCTGTCACATTAGGGCACCCTAATTGTCAGGAGGTAGTTCCACAACTACTTCGCCTACGGGCGAGTAACTTTCCCTGATCGGTCCCTTCAAATTGACCCTTTGCAAATCAGCCGGGTCCACTGCTTGCTAAATTCTTCGGTCCCAGGTCAGCATCATTTAGGTCCGAGCCCGTGCATGCCACGTTGGTCTAGGAATTCATCTGGCCGTCTAGAGCGCCCTTCAACACTACAACCAACGATGGATCAGAAGAGCGTGAGTGCTATGTTGGCTCAGCTCGAGCATAACCTTCTGACTCATTTTGAAGAATCCATAGGCCAACTACGAGCAGAGCTAGATGAGAGGATCCGAGCCTTAGAGGATCGACTAAAGGGAGAGGAAGGACGAGTGAATGGCCACGGCAATCCCGTAGCCAATTCTAGGGAGGATAGAGAGCAAGCCCGCCCGAATCAGGCTCCCCAAGGTAGAGAACAAGAGGATCGTACACCTCGAAGGAGGGACTACGATGATGAGGAGATCATCCTACGGAACGTCAAAATTGACGCTCCCAGTTTCGATGGGTCCCTCACACCAGCCAAATACCTTGAGTGGGAGGCCGGGATGGATCAATATTTTGATTGGCATCACCGCATGGCCCCTGCCACTAGGGTGAGGTTTGCCAAAATGAAACTCTTGGGTCAAGCCAAAACCTACTGGTGTAATGTGGAGAATCTCCTCGCCAGGAGACGAGAGGAGCCCATAAATACATGGGAAGAAATGAAGGAGAAACTGAGGGAGAAATATCTGCCACCCTCCTACCATCAGCGTCTTCTAGACCAGTGGCAGAAACTCACCCAAGATGGAAAGTCCGTGGACGAGTACATTGCCAAATTCGATGACTTCTTCCTTCGGAGTCAAGTCATGGAAGACGCCTCTGTAACCCTCTCTCGATTTAGGGCTGGCCTACACGAGAGCATCCAACGGGAGCTTTTCTTGCGAGAGGTCAACACCCTCGAGCACGCCTACCAGGTTGCCCGAGATGTTGAGCGATTTCAAAGAGTGGCCCCACCTCGGGTTCCCACCTACCGCCAACCTGAGTCTCGGAACCCCATGGTCCGTTACACCGAGAGAGTTGGCCCCTCCACTTCTTATGCCCCTGCGGCTACCCCGCTACGGGTCGTTGCCCCTACCGTTCCTTTCACAAGGAACCCCTTACCTGCACCCGCTGCATTGCCCAGGCTGGAGTATACTCCACCGATTGATAAAAGGGATGACAAAGGAAAGGGACCCGCCCCTGGCACTTCCCAACCAGCCCCTATCTCAGGAGTCCGTTGCTTTAGGTGCCACAACCTAGGGCACATTGCCACCAACTGCCCCACCCGAGCCTTGGTCATCACCGACCCTCAGCCTATGGAGCCTCCACCTCAGGAAGGAGAAGACACTGAGAGATATATGGCCGATCCTGACCTCATAGCCCAGTTTGAGGAAATGGATGCAGGGTTTGATGAAACGCATGTCGAATACATGCAAGTGGGAGATATTGCCGAGAGCTCTAGCCAGGGTAGACTAGGTGTAGTTCGCTGCATCCTAACACACCCCCAGGAGGACGACTGGCGTCGAAGCTCCATCTTCCAAACCTACATCATGGTGAAAACCCAACCCTGCAAGGTGATCTTTGACAATGGGAGTTGTATCAATGCGGTCTCTTCAGACTTTGTCTTCCGTCTAGGTCTACCTACACACCCTCATCCTAGGCCCTACAACGTGGCTTGGGTTGACGACACTTCGATTTCAGTCACCACTACATGTGTCATTCCCATCCAATTCCAGTCCTACCAAGGACAGATTTTGTGCGATGTAGTGCCTATGAAGGTCGGAAGCATCATCCTAGGACGACCGTGGATCTATGATGTAGACCTCACAACTTTCGGTCGATCCAACCAATGTTCCTTCTCCCACAATGGGAAGAAGATCCAGTTGTACCCGACACCCCCAAAGGTGACCTCGGGTAAGAGTCCCACTTCTACTCCGGGTAAGAGCTCCACCTCCTCCACCCCCGCAGGGACCCCCAAGGTTCCGGAGAGTCCCCAAACTCCCAATGAAGGGAAACTACTCATTCCCTATTCCCCTACACCTATCACGCCCGTTCCTAAGGCCCCCAAGGTTAGTCATGACCCTGTTAGGCGCCTTAGCTTCATAGGTGTCCATGAGCTGAATAGAGAGGTGTGGGAGATGATTTTTTATTAAGAATATTTTTATTATGATTATGGGTTTATTTGGTTTATTTATTAAAGGTTTATTTGCATGGGCGTGCCAGTCACTGAGTGACAAATTTATTATGCGCACCGTCCGACTAACCAGACGATTATGGGTGATCGTGTCGGGACTCAAAACCCGCCGTACCATGAAGGCTACGACGTTAATTACACCTCCCCAGAAGAGAGGAAACCCTTGATTAATCGCCAAAATAGAGAGGCCATGAGGCCCATAGATTATGCAAAGATGTGATTGCATGCAAGCACACAATATGGTAGTATTTGTTTATTAGGCCGGCTCCCGGTACAGGGCGGAGAACTTAGATCCGAGAACCATCATTACACATAGTGAGAACCTCCGGTCGGGCGTAACCCGACTTTCCGCTAATCACCATTCGATATACCGGAGAGTCAGATCATGCAGGCATGCAAGGTGATTAGTGTTATTGTTTATTGCTTATTTAGTCATTTATTTGTAAATTTAAGGAAGACTTTGGCAATCCCTGTCACTCGCAGGGTTGTCGATTAGTCATTGCCTTTTTATTTTGAGACTGCACATAGCGTTACGGTGCATACATATGGGCCTGGGGTGGGCCGAGTATGACCGTATTCGGGCAGACTCGTGTATCATCGGGACAATGTATGCCAGAGTATGGCAAATTTGATATTTGAGAAATGAAGGGACACGGTTAAAACCCGGTCAAAAAGGAATTGAATACAACGGCTTATCGGCCCAGGACAAGATCATGCCGTGACCATAATGGGGTTAACCCCGAGATCTAGGTACGACCTGTCAGGGGGTCATCAATATTCCCATGCCCGGGTCTAGAGGAGGTGAGAGCTCCGGAGTGAACATGATCATGTTAGTTATTCTTTATTTATTCTTGTCATTATTTTTAAATGCATGAATGTACTTTATTTATTATTTGTTTATTTCTTTTATTTCTTTTATTTATTATCCTTTTATATTGGATGCATGCATTTTTATTCCTTTTATTGACATTTATTTGACATTTATTTGACAATTATTCATTAATTAATTATTTGTTATCATTTTTTTATTGTTATTCTTATTATTTTTGTTGTTGTTTATTTATCACCTTTATTCCTTTATTATTATTGTTGTTGTTGTTTTATTATTATTATTTATTTAACCATTATTTATTTATTTTTTTATTAACATCTTATTATTTCTTTATCTTTCTATTTCACCCCCTTTTTGTATAGCTTTCCCCCTTTTTTATTGTATAAGAGATGGCATGCATATGAATATATGGGTGTGATTTACGTGAAGTGTATGCATAGTTTTATTTGCATGTGTTTCTTTGTTTAAGAATGTGTGTAACGTGAGTGCGTGTGTTAAGGACGTGCATACAGTTAAAACGGCGTGGTTCCTATAAGATGTTAAAACGGCGCGGGTGGCTTTGGGTTGCATGCTTTTTGGTTTCGTTAAAACGGCGCGAGGATTGTGTTGCACGCCGGATAACGGTGTTATTCTTTTTATTTCATTTCATTTCATTCATTTTATTATTATTATTGTTTAGTTGTTGTTTGTTTGTTTTATTATTATTATTATTATTATTATTATTTATTTTTTTATTTATATTCTCGATTTTACAAATAGTTAATCCGGCAACATCTCCCTTAAACCCGGGGTGTCTAGGGAAAAGTGGAGGCATACCCACGGAATGGGGTAAGCTCCTTAAAGGCCGAGAGGTCAGACACGCTGACCGGCGGACCCGGGTGGACGGAGACCCTGAGGGCGAGCCTACGGGGGATACCGATGTGCCCATGGGTTATCCAAATCGGGGCAGTGTTCGCCATTAAGGCGGTTTAATATTCACTCGGAGAGTGACTATTTAAAACAGCATGAGGAATAAAGCCTTAAAACGGCGCGGTTGAATCGGCGTGGAACGCTCAGGGAAAGGGCTTAAAACGGCACGGGAAACCGTAGGTGTAGAGGGGAAGCCTTAAAACGACACGGTCGCCGTTAAACCGGTGTGGAACGCTTAAGAAAGGGCTTAAAATGGCGTGAGAACCGTAAGTGTAGAGGGGAAGCCTTAAAACGACACGGTCGCGGTTAAACCGGCGTGGAACGCTTAGGAAAAGGGCTTAAAACGGCATGGGAATCGTAGGAATAGGTTAAAACGGCGCCAGAAACCGTAGGTAAATAGAAAGGAGCTTGTTAAACCGGCGCGGCCTGATTGGGGCGCGCCGGGAAGGGCGCGCCGGAAAGGGCGCGCCGGTAAGGGCGCGCCGTTTTAAGGCGTTATCGCGCCGATTCAGCCTGATTTCGTGGAAACATGAGTTTCGTTGGTTTATTTATGGACTTATTAACATGTTTTGGAAGATTTTGAAAATTGATTGAGGTGATTGTTCATCGGATCGGTCCCAAGCCGTTCAAAGTCAAATCACGGGCTCACGCGAGGTTCATACTCGAGCGCGGCGATTGTTCCGAGTTTACACTCGTTCGAGCCGGAATTTCGGCAGCATCTCCCCATCCCAAAGGATTATCAGGGAGAAGCGGGGAGTACTCACGTAGTGGAGCAACCCCTAAAGGCCGGGTGGCGCAACGGCGGCCGGCAAACCCGAACGGACAGGAAGACCCCGAGGGCTAGCCTACGAGGGGCACCAAGTCCGTGGGCAGAAAGTAGACGGATGGCGCGACTCACAGCGGGAGCGAAGACCCCGAGGGCTAGCCTACGAGGGGCACGCGACCCGAGTCGGTACCACGTCCAAGTCGGGACGATCGATAGAGAGGGAAACCCCGAGGGCCAGCCTGCGAGGGGCACCCATCTCACGACCACCACAAAGTCCCTTAAGGACTGTGGATTTTGGTCTGTTGGGATCAATCCCTGTTGCTGTTCACTCATGGCCCATAAGAGGCTCGTTACTAATGAACGACCCCTCCGTGGACAGAGCGATATCGAAGTAGAATCATGGGGGATGTTCCCCTCTCCACGGTTACCAAATATCCTCGAAGAGACGGTAATACGGCGTGATTATAAATCATGCTAAGCGAGCCTCGGATGTATGGGTATGGGTATATTGGTTAGCAGGGTAAAAGGGTAGCTATCAAGCTAACAGAGGTTGAAGCAGGGAAATCGGACATTGTATTTGCAGGGATGACCTCGGCCCCTTTTATCCATGACTTGGAGCAGAAAGATGACGGGAGGAGAATCCCAAAATCAGCTAGAGAGAGACTTGTATGTATGCATCTCCATCGGTGAAAACTTCGACATCAAGCGGAGAAGAAACCCCCGGGGGAGAGGGGAAAACACTGTAGCCCATATCGTGGTAGGGCATGCCGGCATCGGGGAAGACAAGCCGGAAGAAACCATTCACGCAGGGTAAACGCACGAACAAGGAGAAGATGATTGGGCCGAAGAAAGTGAGAACGGTGCCGCGTTCGAACACCTTACATTCACCACCTTAGGCACAGTAGACGGGGGAGTGTGCATATGTTGACATCTCATCACGGCGCCGGCACTGTTGCACGGCGCCGTCCCACTGGCCGAAGAAGCAATCACAGGGATGAAGGAAATGGGATGCAGAGAAAGAAGATAGCATTGAACCACTTGACCATTGATATATATATTCATTCATTCCATGGAAGAAAGACATACAAAGTTTATTCCGGCTGTCGGCGTTGTCGCGCGATCACCGTTTACGTTGATAAAGAGGAAAGAAGTTACATAGGTAGAGATAGAGGATCACAAAGATGGTGAGGGGGGGGATGGCTCATATCATCGCCCTCACCCCCTTCTCACTTACATTGTATCGGAGAAGAAACCCAAACGGAGGGGGATCGACCGAGAAATCACGATGACCCACCTAAATAAACAAGGAAGCAGACGATCTTCTTCTCCGGCACTGGGAGGTTCGTGCAAGGCGAGGACGGCAGCCGCAAGAGAACCCTCAGAGGAAGCTTTTCTCTCAAGAAACCCTCCCCTTCGAAGCTCTGATTGGTGGAGGCTCTTCGGCCGATCAGGACCTCTCTCTCCCCCTCCTTTCTTTTTTTTTTTAATTTCTCTTCTCCTCCCCTTCTTTGTTTCGAAGGCAGGCTATATATAGCCTTTGTTAATCCGGCGCCCTGGAAAGGGGGCGCGCCGGATTTAACGGCGCCGGGGAACGAGTCCCCGATTGAATTAGCGCGCCGGATTTGGTGGCGCCGTATTAAGCGGCGCCGATGACCCTTCACGCGCCGTTTTAACTTGTTTGCTCGGCGCGGGTCAGCCGATGGGTCCGGGGATGGTTCCGAAAGTTCCCGTTGACTGTTCCTCTCGCCCTGGTCCTTGGAAAACCTTGACGGGGCGTTGACGAAGTTCTCGGCATGATGACTGGCCTTAATCGGAACTTTGTGTGCGTTCGGCTCGAGCATGCGGGTTTTCCGCTCACATGGTCTTGACACCGTAATTTGGGATGCCGGGCCGGCTTCACTTGTATTTGTAGCTTTTTGATTACTTCTTCAGGGATGATCCCGAATACTCTCCCGAGCTCCCGGGTCTTGCCTTAGCGGCTGTTCATTGAAGCTGAGCATCTTTCATTTTCTTCTTTTCTATGGTCTCATCTTTTGTTCGGCTTCCGCCATTCTTTTTCTTCTTTTCTTTCTTTTCTTCTCTGTCGGCACAGGAGCACCTGATCAGAACTTAAGACCTACAGAAGCAGAAGTTAGGAAATGTTAGGAATATTTTCAGTGTCAACAAATGCCCCCCACCCGCGGGTGTCGCGACAGAGGGACGAATGAGCGGGACGTGCGGGTGTAGCCCATAGCCCGTTTGAAAATATTGCATGGGTCTTTTTATTACTCATTCCTTTTATTCTATTTTCATTCATCATCATTCATTTTTCATTTCGTCATTCATTTTTATTATCTCTCTTTCTTTTATATATAACCTCATCCAAGCATGCAGGCACTCAACGACCACAAGCATAGAATAGCTATGTAGCATAGTTCCCCTATAACAGGGATAAGATAAGGACAACGCCCACGATTCACGGACAGAGTGCGGCTCACGAAGCACAACTAAGGGAGATGTGCATACGTAAAGGGGACACTGCATAGAACGTACGCGTAGCATAAATCACAATCTACACCCATGACTATTCCTCCATAGTGAAAGTGCGATTATATGGGTAGTGAACCCTAGACATAGGGATGTGCAGACGTTCTGAGTAACACTGGAGGATTACTTTATCGCCTACACATACATTCGGGGCTCTCGACTTTTGGTAGCTTCGCACAACCCCCTTTTATTTCTTAATTTCGGGCTTCACCGTTCGGCGCGAGTTTCCTCATATGTCTCAATGGGGATTCCCGGCTACTAGGATTCGTCATATATTATGATACTATTGTGGATTTCACCGTTTGACGCGAGTCTCCTCATATGTCTCAATGGGGATTCCCGGCTACTAGGATTCATCCTATATTATGGTTTTATGATGGATTTCACCGTTTGACGCGAGTTTCCTCATGTGTCTCAATGGGGATTCCCGGCTACTTGGATTCATCCTTACTTTAATTATAGGGTTTGTTGCACCGTTTTCGCGCAAGTCTCCTCATTTGTTTCAGTGGGGATTCCTGGCTACTTGGATTCACATTCCACTTATCACAATCATCATCATTTTTTTCCTTTCTTTTTTTTTCTTTTTTTTTTTAAAAGGGGGTAGGCAGCTTTTTCCTCACGATCACCCTTTACGCGAGTGTAGAGATTTAAGCGTCCATTAAGTGTTAAGAAGAATTTATGCCGTCCCTATGACTAAGGACCATTGCTCATATTATGTGCGAAGTGTAGGAGTTTCGTCTAGGGTGTATCATGTGAGTTGCGCTGGCAACAAACCTACGACTCTTCCCCTGGCCGTATGCACTCACCGAGAATTGGTTTTTCATTCCTTAGTGTGTGTCGTGACGCACACGTATCCTGAATCAGGGCAACGTTACTTAGCAAGGAAGTACGCGGCCTTAGAAATTTGAAGGAAGCGTGTTAATACTATACTACAGGCGACATGCACGTGAGACAAGCAAGCACATAAACCACGTCATGATCATCATCCTCTTTTTTTTTCTCTTTTTCTTTCTTCTTTTTTCTTTTTCTTTTCTTTCTTTGCTCTCTTTCTTTGTCTTCCCTTTTTTTCTCTTCTTTTTTCTTTTGGTTTCTTTCTCTTTTTTTTTTCTAAAGGGCTTAATGGGCATGCCCACAGGTTGGTGATTCTGGCGTCGGGGACCCGATGCCATGGCAGTGGAGGGAATGAGTCATATGTGGTAGTAAATCCTTAGAGGATCACGGGTTGGTATAAAACCAAAGGAGGTCTTTTCGTTCGTTAGTTCGGAGAATATTTCCGATCCAAGGGTAAGAGGTTTGTCGACTTAGACCAAAGGTCATGACGTCGAATGACTCGGCTTAGACGTAAGGTCATGACGTCAAGGGAGGATATGTAACAGGTTAGACATAGAGTCATGATGCCGTACAACTTGGCTTAGGCGTAAGGCCATGACGCCAAGGCAGAACATTTACCGGCTTAGGCGGAAAGCCACAATGCCAAATAAGGATATTTAACGGCTTAGACATAAAGTCATGACGCCGTGCAACTTGGCTTAGGCGGAAGGCCATGACGCCAAGGCAGAATATTTAACGGCCTAGACATAGAGTCATGATGCCATACAACTTGGCTTAGGCGGAAGGCCATGACGCCAAGGCAGAATATTTAACGGCTCAGACATAAAGTCATGACGCCGCACAACTTGGCTTAGGCGGAAGGCCATGACGCCAAGATAGAATATTTACCAGCTTAGGCGAAACACCATGACGCTGGACAACTTGGCTTAGGCGGAAGGCCATGACGCCAAGATAGAATATTTACCGGCTTAGGCGGAAAGTCATGACGCCGGACAAGAATATTTAACGGCTTAGACGTAAAGTCATGACGCCGTACAGCTCGGCTTAGGCGGAAGGCCATGACGCCAAGATAGAATATTTACCAGCTTAGGCGAAAAGCCATGACGCTGGACAACTTGACTTAGGCGGAAGGCCATGACGCCAAGGCAGCATATTTACCGGCTTAGGCGGAAAGCCATGACGCCAGACGAGGATATTCAACGGCTCAGACGTAAAGTCATGACGCCGTAAAGCTCGGCTTAGGCGGAAGGCCATGACGCCAAGATATAATATTTACCAGCTTAGGCGAAAAGCCATGACGCTGGACAACTTGACTTAGGCGGAAGGTCATGACGCCAAGGCAGCATATTTACCGGCTTAGGCGGAAAGCCATGACGCCAGACAAGGATATTCAACGGCTCAGACGTAAAGTCATGACGCCGTACAACTAGGCTTAGGAATAAGGCCATGACGCCAAGGCAGAACATTTACCGGCTTAGGCGGAAAGCCATGACGCCGGACAAGGATATTTAACGGCTTAGACGAAAAGTGATGACGCCGTACAACTTGGCTTAGGCGGAAGGCCATGACGCCAAGGCAGAATATTTACCAGCTTAGGCGGAAAGCCATGACGCCAGAAGAAAATATTGAACGGCTTAGACATAAAGTCATGACGCCGTCGATAGAAGGAGTCTTTTTGTTCTTCAACTGGATGGAAGGGTAGAGTCACAAGAAGAAAAGATCTTTTTATTTCCTGGCTAGGCAGAAGGCCCGAGCCAAAGGTGAAAGGGTCTTTTTGTTGACTGACTGGACGAAAGATTCACGCCAGAGGTAGAGGGGTCTTTTTGTTGTATGGTCAGACGGAAGGTCCGAGCCAAAGATGAAAGTGTCTTTTTGCTGACTGACTAGACGAAAGGTCCAAGCCAGAGGTGAAAGGGTCTTTTTATTGACTGGCCAGATGAAAGGTCTGAGCCAGAGGTAGAATATGAACGTTAACCTGACGGGATGTCAGACTTAACAAGCCTTGCCTAGGCGGTATGTCTAGGAAAGGGCAGAAACAATGCAATGTTGTCGTCACGACGTCACGTCGAACACGACCAACCTGGAAGAGACAAAGGGTCTGGGCCAGGGCAGAATATGGTTGTTGACTAGACAGATTGCCAAAGTCAACCAACTTGGAAAAGGCATGAGGCCTGAACCAAAGGCAGAATGTAACATAGGTGTTGGCTTGACGTCCTATCGGAGCCAACAAACTTGGTAGAGGCGTGAGGCCTGAGCCAAGAGCATCATGTAGGATAGGTGTTGACTTGACGGCATGTCGAAGCCAACAGACTTGGCAAAGGCGTGAGGCCTAAGCCAGGGGCAGAGTATAGCATAGGTGTTGACTCGATGGAACGTCGAAGTCAACAAACTTGGCAGAGGCGTAAGGCCTAAGCCAAGAGTATCATGTTGGATATGAACATTGAATGGGTGTTGACTCGATGTCATGTCAAGCCAACGAACTTGGCAAAGACGTGAGGCCTAAGCCAAGGGCAGAATATATAATATGAGTGCTGACCCAACAGGATGTTAGAGCCAACAAACCCTGCTTAGACGGCCTGTCCAAGACAAGGGCAGACATAAAACCTTGTTGTCCTCTCGACGTTATGTTGAAAATGACCACCCTGGAAGAGACAAAGGGTCTGGGCCAAGGCAGAATATGGTTGTTGACTAGACAGATTGCTGAAGTCAACCAACTTGAAAAGGGCGGAGTGCCACTAAACCAAGGTAAGGATAGCGTGGTCAGGGCGGAGTGCCACTGACCAAGGTGAGGGTAGCTCGGTCAGGGCGGAATGCCACCAGACCAAGGAAAGGGTGGCGCGGTCAGGGCGGGGTGCCACTAGACCAAGGTAAAAGTAGCTCGGTCAGGGCGGAGTGCCACTAGACCAAGGTGAGGTAGCTCGGTCAGGGCGGAGTGCCACTAGACCAAGGAAAGGGTTTTATGAATCCCGCCCAGTAGGACAAAGGATAATTTTGGGGCTCGGCGATGGCGGAGTGCCTCAGGCCAAGGAAGATGGCTTTATGAATCCTATCCAATGGGACGAAGCTTATTTCCGAGATTGGCGAGGCAGAGCACCTCAGGCTAAGGAAAAGACTTTGTGGACCCAGCCCGATGGGACATAAGGTAATTTTCAAGTTCGGCTGGGGCAGAGCGCCTCCGCCCAAGGGAAAGCTTTTGTGGGCTCAGTCCGACGGGGCTGATGGGCAAATTTTGAGCTCGACAAGGGCAGAGTGCCTTATGCCAAGGAAATAGGAGTTTTATTGGGCCGACATTGGACAAGGAATCCAAACCGGCATTGATAGGAGAGTCCCATGGGACGAATATGGCATTGTTGTGGCTGAATGCCGAAAGGCCATGAGAGTGCATACAATTCGGGAGGACTTGTTCTTTTCATTCCCTAACAGGGTTTGGACCCGTATTTAAAACGGGAGGCCTGGTGGCCAATGAAGGTCCCTTAGCATCGGTGGGACTGTTGATTAACATGATCCCCCTGGGAGTATTTAGTGACAGCTATACATCAGATCAATAGCTATTTTCTTTCGTCATTGATTTCTTTAGGGGATGCTCCAAATAGCTTCGATTCGGGCCTCCGGCGCTTACGCCAAGTGTCCTCCTCTTGACGCTTATTCTTAGAAGCTGCAGTTGCAGGGTCTTCCTACCTCCACAGATGATGTAGTCATTTTATTATCCCCTTGGGCATTCGCCATGCGTTTTTTTTTTTATAGTCCAAGGTGGGTGTACAGGAGAGCGCTCACACCCTCAGAGAGGGGATGAGTGGTTCACTCCACCATACCAACCCCACAGCGTAACCATCAAGGCCTCCTTCATTTTATCTTGATTTTTTTCTTCTTTTTTTTTTTTGGAAGACCCGACCGTCTGAGAGACGACATCTCAGATTCAATAGGTGGAGCCCTATCTCTATATATGCAAATTTCATTTGCCATCCCTTTTTTATTATTTTTTTTTGGTGCATGCCCCCAGAACATGACCTTTCCTTTTTTTTTCCTCTTTTTTTTTATTTGCCATTCTTCTTTTGTTGGCAAGCATCCGCATTCAAGCTATGCGGGCCTGCTAGACATCGGCTTCAGCCAGATTTGCGAGGAGCAGTTGAGGCGGTAGCATCGCGCGGGGCTGCTCTTTTAAGGACAGATATTTGATGAGGGCATGGTGGGTCCACCCTGTACTCGCCCATCTGTAGTTCGCCTTTCTTGATCAGGCCTTCAATAATGTCCTTGAACACATAGCAATCCTCAATGGGATGCCCCAACATTTGGTGATAAGGACAGAATCGTGGATCGTCTTTTCTTTCGACATCGCCTGGCTTCTTTGGCTCTGGAAGCACTATTTTGCCGTACTCTCGGGCCCACTCAAAAAGTGCCCTAGTCTTGTCCTTTGGAAAGGAATACAGTTTCGTCGTTTTGCCCCTTAACGGGGGCCCTTGTTTTGCTGGATCGGCGGAAGATGCCTCTTTCATCTTCTTCTTCTGTTGCTCGAAGGCTTCAAAATTTGAGGTGCAAACTTCTTCTTGTGCCGGAGGTTTGTTGATTGATTTATTCTTTTGGCTCGAGACCGTAGAGGCTGAGCAAAGTCTTGCCAGAACTGCTTCGGCATTGGCTGCAATGTCGCCTAGTTGTTCGAAGGTCGTGACTTCAATGTCAATGACCCATCGTAGAATTTCTATTCTCAAATTTTCTTTGCAGATTTGAACAGAGTCCCCGTAGCTCGGTGGATGTCTGCATCTTTCACGGAGATTCCTCCACCTTCTTATGTAGTCAGTGACAGACTCATTATCTTTTTGTTTGGCTGCTTGTAATTCGGGCTCGGTGACTTCCTCTTTGGCTGTCTCCATATTCATTATTTGTTTCGCCTTCAGCTCGTTCATCTGCATGTGCGGCCTCATTTGCACCATCTTCGGAGATGCCTTAGTTGCCCCCTGACGTGCCCGGGAGACTGTGTGCTCGAGTGGTTGAGGGAGGGTACCCCTTGTATGATCATGTGCTATTCGGGGTATGACTGACCGCGCTAAGCTTCAGGTGAGCCAGCACTACCTCGTGTCGCCTCATGTAGACGTCCTACCAGTTGCGGCATAGGTGGACTTAGATTCATTTCATTCAGCTGCCTTTGCAGCATTTCAATTTCCTGCTGCTTCTGATGTAGCAGTGCCATCACAATGGGGCCTTGCCAAGAGGGGCCGGAAGTGCTATCTTGCGCCTCCGGTTTGACTAGGGTGAGTGGCATCCCGTCATCGTTGCTGGACGCGCCCAGTTTCTTCGAGATAAACTCCCTGGGTTTCATGCCTTCGAGCCTGGGAGGAACATGGTATTGCATTCCCTTGTTGGCTGGTGGGCGTCTTGGTATTCTCCCGGATTCGGTAGCATGATGGGAGGCAGAAGTTTTAGCCTGATTTGCTCCTTTTGGCATAAAGCAAATTTCTTCATCTTCTTCATCAGCAGCTTGAGCCACACTGGACGGTGCTGACAGCATGTTACAAGAGAGAGTAACATGTCTTATTTTAGCTTTTGTATTTTCATTTTCCTTCTCCCATATGGCTGGCCTCTGCCCCTGTAGTGGGTTGTTCGGTGCATTGAACACCCCTGCCTTTTCTTTAGTTCTTTTTGTTAGCATGTGAGACCTATTGTGTCCTTGAAGGGCATGCTTCTTAACCTGCATAGGCTGGCTCTTGAGCTGCTCCTGCACGTCTAGCCTGTCTGTAATAGTTTGTAGCCGTCTCATGGCTGAGTTGATTTCTTCATGCGCCCGCGCCGGGGCTTGCTTCTTTGTGTTATCCACTGGCCTTCTGATAGCCGCAGCAGAGGCTATTTGATGCCAAGCAGGAGCTATAGGGGGTGGAGCGGGCCGGCCCATGGCTCCACTAACATGGACTCTTGGAGTCGGAAGGGATGTTGATCTTGTTCTTTTCTTCATTGACGATGCTTGCCAATTTCTTTGCTTTTCTTCGGGCGCTAGGGCAAAGTCTTCATTGGTGTGTTGGCTGCAAGCCTCTGGCACTTCTTCAGGCAGTCGCTGACATATAGATATTACATTAATTGATGCCCCCGGAGTAGGCACTTCATGAGGGCGCGGAGGGTCAACTCTGTCCTCCTCCATTCGTAGCTCCCCTCTTTTTATTAAGCCTTGGGCAATGTCTTTGAATATTTGACAATCTTCAATAGGGTGCCCCAAGATCTGATGGTAGGGGCAGAAGTAAGGATCATCTCTTCTTCTGACGTCATCAGGTCTCTTTGGCTTCGGAAGCCTGATTCTGCTATATTTGACAGCCCACTCGAACAATGCTCGAGTCCGATCCCGGGGGAAGGCATAGAGCTTCTTTGCTTTGTTCTGCGGAGGATGACTCTCTCGACATTCAGCAGGTTCATTGAGAGGAGGATTGTGCACCCATTTATGCCTTTTCGCCGTGAGGCTGACAGCATGAACCGCTTTCAGTATCGGCCGTTTATTAGCCTGCTTGGCTTCGTAACTTGAGTCAGCAGAAATGGAGGGATATTTTGTGAAGAAATCTTCAACCTCTGTGGCAATATCACTTAATCGGTCAAAAGACCGGATTTCTATTCCAATCATCTTTTCCAGAATCTCCTTTTTTAGATTTTGTTTACATATTTGTATTGCGTCTTCTGGATGCGGAGGACGCCGACATCTCATGCAGAGATCCTCCCATCTCTTGATATATTCTGTAGCTATTTCATCATCTTTTTGTTTGGTCGCCAATAACTCGGCCATGGTCACCTCCATCTCAGCGACGTGGAATCTTTCGATGAATTTCTGCTGCATGTCTGGCCAGTCGTGGATAGACCCGGCTGGCAGGTCAGAGTACCATTCAAAAGCAGGTCCTGTCAATGAAGGCCCAAAGAACCTCAGTAGGTATGACTCGTCTGCCGCCAAGTCACCCATGACTGTCATATAATGTGCAATATGTTCCTTCGGGGAGCCTTGCCCATTGTATTTGTCAAATTTTGGGAGTCTATTGACGCCGGGTGGCAGTCTTTTGGCAGCATGATGGGCTAGATATGGTACTTCATATATGTCAAAGGGGGCATAGTCATCGCCACCCCTCTTTGGCAGTCTTGCCTCGATCATCTGCTCCACCATCAACTTATTCAGCATAGATGGCTCTTCTAGTTGAGGGCAGAGGTGGGTGGGCTGCATCAATAATGCGGCCGAAGTCATAGCATTGGATGGCAAAGGTTCTGACAGGGGGGCCTGCCGCTGCATCTGAAGGGGCATTGGCTGTGCTGGCTGGAGCCGTTGGGAATAATGTTGAGGAGTAGCCCGATTCTGAGCTGTAGTTTGTAGAATGGCCTGTGAAGGAGCACCCCCAGGGTTGAAACCTTCATGTGATGGCTCGGCTCGTGCCCCCGATTCCTCGGGCGCCATAGCGTGCCCAGTCTTTTCATTCAATTTTCTCTTCAGCAGTTCTACCTCCTGCTGGTATCTTTGCAGCGTCATCAGCACGGCAGGGTCCATAGCTGTTTTGCTACTGATGCCCTCGAGTGCCTCACCAAAGGTGCATCCAGATAGGGGTACCCCTTCTTCTTCAGATGCCATTGTCTTGGCATTGAGAGTAGTGTTGTCTTCATCAGCAACCCACTTGTCCTTAGAGACTTGCAGTAACCCAGCCTCAATTTTGCCCCGTCCTGTCACCTGGGTCTTCTCTTTCGGCAACCTCGGCCAGCCGTTCTGGTTCATTTAGCAGGGCGCCATGCCCGCTCATCACCCCTGTCATATTACAGGTGAGGATTTGCATTCTTCTGCTGTACTTTCTGACTCCCCTTTGGGCCTGACTAGGGAGAGTTGGCCCTTGATTTGTTGAAATTCTTTTCATCTTTTCATTTTGTGAAGGCCTTTCAAAGCTTCCAGCCCCACCTTGCTTCTCTTTTTCATTCGCCACCATGGGTGACATTTTGTCTTTTTCTTCTTTTTCGGCCCTGACGACACGAATCAATCTTCGCTGGCCCAGGGAGGAATTCTTGAAGTTACAAAAATATTCCCGGACCCTCTTTATCATGTCTTTCTGATGACACTCTGGAGAAATGGCAGGAGACAGCACTTGGACTCGGACAGACGGCATATGTGAAAGCCGTATCAGCTTGGCAGCTTGATTGAAGTTTCTTGAATATTTGGAAATATCAGCCTGCCTTGCACAGGCCCTGGCGACAGGTGGAGGAGTTGCAATCACGGTTTCTTCTACATGTATAGCCCCTTTGCCCCCTCTATTGGGAACATCCACAGAATTTTTGAAGCCTGGTGAGGCTGGTGCAGGGCCTCGAATCCTCTTGGGAACCCAGATTTGCTTAGACTTCGACAAGTTCGGGGTTGGCCTCCCATGCTCGTTGTCATTAAAATTCACCCTTCGGCTTGTCAGCACTTGGAAGGTGTTATGAGTGGGCACAGTCGGGATGATCCGATCTGGCAGAACTTCGGCACCGCGACCATTGAAGTAGACTTGGATGCCCCCGATCAACATGGACTTCCCAGAGGCTGAAAGTTGGCTCTGAGGATCAGCAGCAATTCTTCTCCTGGAGCACTTCTTGTTGCCCCCAGTGGGCTCCTTCTATGTGCCGCAGTTCGACAAATAGTATGGTGGACGTGGCAGCTCACGACCACCGGGTCCTTCGGCACAGCTTCCTTGAATGGCCCCTACTCGGCGAGCCACAATTTTGTCTTTCTTCAGCTTTGCAGGTTCATAACTCTCCACGTCCAGGAGATCGCGAATGCAACTCCCAGAAGTTGGGAAGCCAACGACTGGGGAAGGTTGCCGAAGGTAGTGGGTAAGGCAAGGTAGCCGATGGCAGCATGGTTGACCATGATTTGGGGACAGAAAACAACTCCATCCAGTCCGCTCGCCATCACTTCAACCTAAAAGAGGAGAAACAAGACGAATGAATAATTAACATTTGAGGTAGTTGGGTGGGGGCCCCATGGTCCCTCTATTTTGGCGAAAAGATGAAGGGAGGTTAGTCCCACCGGGCGTGCCAGCTTGTGGGAGATGATTTTTTATTAAGAATATTTTTATTATGATTATGGGTTTATTTGGTTTATTTATTAAAGGTTTATTTGCATGGGCGTGCCAGTCACTGAGTGACAAATTTATTATGCGCACCGTCTGACTAACCAGACGATTATGGGTGATCGTGTCGGGACTCAAAACCCGCCGTACCATGAAGGCTACGACGTTAATTACACCTCCCAGAAGAGAGGAAACCCTTGATTAATCGCCAAAATAGAGAGGCCATGAGGCCCATAGATTATGCAAAGATGTGATTGCATGCAAGCACACAATATGGTAGTATTTGTTTATTAGGCCGGCTCCCGGTACAGGGCGGAGAACTTAGATCCGAGAACCATCATTACGCATAGTGAGAACCTCCGGTCGGGCGTAACCCGACTTTCCGCTAATCACCATTCGATATACCGGAGAGTCAGATCATGCAGGCATGCAAGGTGATTAGTGTTATTGTTTATTGCTTATTTAGTCATTTATTTGTAAATTTAAGGAAGACTTTGGCAATCCCTGTCACTCGCAGGGTTGTCGATTAGTCATTGCCTTTTTATTTTGAGACTGCACATAGCGTTACGGTGCATACATATGGGCCCTGGGGTGGGCCGAGTATGACCGTATTCGGGCAGACTCGTGTATCATCGGGACAATGTATGCCAGAGTATGGCAAATTTGATATTTGAGAAATGAAGGGACACGGTTAAAACCCGGTCAAAAAGGAATTGATTCAACGGCTTATCGGCCCAGGACAAGAGTCATGCCGTGACCATAATGGGGTTAACCCCGAGATCTAGGTACGACCTGTCAGGAGGGTCGTCAGTATTCCCATGCCCGGGGTCTAGAGGATGTGAGAGCTCCGGAGTGAACATGATCATGTTAGTTATTCTTTATTTATTCTTGTCATTATTTTTAAATTCATGAATGTACTTTATTTATTATTTGTTTATTTCTTTTATTTATTATCCTTTTATATTGGATGCATGCATTTTTATTCCTTTTATTGACATTTATTTGACATTTATTTGACAATTATTCATTAATTAATTATTTGTTATCATTTTTTTATTGTTATTCTTATTATTTTTGTTGTTGTTTATTTATCACCTTTATTCCTTTATTATTATTGTTGTTGTTGTTTTATTATTATTATTTATTTAACCATTATTTATTTATTTTTTTTATTAACATCTTATTATTTCTTTATCTTTCTATTTCACCCCCTTTTTATATAGCTTTCCCCCTTTTTTATTGTATAAGAGATGGCATGCATATGAATATATGGGTGTGATTTACGTGAAGTGTATGCATAGTTTTATTTGCATGTGTTTCTTTGTTTAAGAATGTGTGTAACGTGAGTGCATGTGTTAAGGACGTGCATACAGTTAAAACGGCGTGGTTCCTATAAGATGTTAAAAACGGCGCGGGTGGCTTTGGGTTGCATGCTTTTTGGTTTCGTTAAAACGGCGCGAGGATTGTGTTGCACGCCGGATAACGGTGTTATTCTTTTTATTTCATTTCATTTCATTCATTTTATTATTATTATTGTTTAGTTGTTGTTTGTTTGTTTTATTATTATTATTATTATTATTATTCATTTTTTTTATTTATATTCTCGATTTTACAAATAGTTAATCCGGCAACATCTCCCTTAAACCCGGGGTGTCTAGGGAAAAGTGGAGGCATACCCACGGAATGGGGTAAGCTCCTTAAAGGCCGAGAGGTCAGACACGCTGACCGGCGGACCCGGGTGGACGGAGACCCTGAGGGCGAGCCTACGGGGGATACCGATGTGCCCATGGGTTATCCAAATCGGGGCAGTGTTCGCCATTAAGGCGGTTTAATATTCACTCGGAGAGTGACTATTTAAAACAGCATGAGGAATAAAGCCTTAAAACGGCGCGGTTGAATCGGCGTGGAACGCTCAGGGAAAGGGCTTAAAACGGCACGGGAAACCGTAGGTGTAGAGGGGAAGCCTTAAAACGACACGGTCGCCGTTAAACCGGCGTGGAACGCTTAAGAAAGGGCTTAAAATGGCGTGAGAACCGTAAGTGTAGAGGGGAAGCCTTAAAACGACACGGTCGCGGTTAAACCGGCGTGGAACGCTTAGGAAAAGGGCTTAAAACGGCATGGGAATCGTAGGAATAGGTTAAAACGGCGCCAGAAACCGTAGGTAAATAGAAAGGAGCTTGTTAAACCGGCGCGGCCTGATTGGGGCGCGCCGGGAAGGGCGCGCCGGAAAGGGCGCGCCGGTAAGGGCGCGCCGGGAAGGGCGCGCCGTTTTAAGGCGCGCCGTTTTAAGGCGTTATCGCGCCGATTCAGCCTGATTTCGTGGAAACATGAGTTTCGTTGGTTTATTTATGGACTTATTAACATGTTTTGGAAGATTTTGAAAATTGATTGAGGTGATTGTTCATCGGATCGGTCCCAAGCCGTTCAAAGTCAAATCACGGGCTCACGCGAGGTTCATACTCGAGCGCGGCGATTGTTCCGAGTTTACACTCGTTCGAGCCGGAATTTCGGCAGCATCTCCCCATCCCAAAGGATTATCAGGGAGAAGCGGGGAGTACTCACGTAGTGGAGCAACCCCTAAAGGCCGGGTGGCGCAACGGCGGCCGGCAAACCCGAACGGACAGGAAGACCCCGAGGGCTAGCCTACGAGGGGCACCAAGTCCGTGGGCAGAAAGTAGACGGATGGCGCGACTCACAGCGGGAGCGAAGACCCCGAGGGCTAGCCTACGAGGGGCACGCGACCCGAGTCGGTACCACGTCCAAGTCGGGACGATCGATAGAGAGGGAAACCCCGAGGGCCAGCCTGCGAGGGGCACCCATCTCACGACCACCACAAAGTCCCTTAAGGACTGTGGATTTTGGTCTGTTGGGATCAATCCCTGTTGCTGTTCACTCATGGCCCATAAGAGGCTCGTTACTAATGAACGACCCCTCCGTGGACAGAGCGATATCGAAGTAGAATCATGGGGGATGTTCCCCTCTCCACGGTTACCAAATATCCTCGAAGAGACGGTAATACGGCATGATTATAAATCATGCTAAGCGAGCCTCGGATGTATGGGTATGGGTATATTGGTTAGCAGGGTAAAAGGGTAGCTATCAAGCTAACAGAGGTTGAAGCAGGGAAATCGGACATTGTATTTGCAGGGATGACCTCGGCCCCTTTTATCCATGACTTGGAGCAGAAAGATGACGGGAGGAGAATCCCAAAATCAGCTAGAGAGAGACTTGTATGTATGCATCTCCATCGGTGAAAACTTCGACATCAAGCGGAGAAGAAACCCCCGGGGGAGAGGGGAAAACACTGTAGCCCATATCGTGGTAGGGCATGCCGGCATCGGGGAAGACAAGCCGGAAGAAACCATTCACGCAGGGTAAACGCACGAACAAGGAGAAGATGATTGGGCCGAAGAAAGTGAGAACGGTGCCGCGTTCGAACACCTTACATTCACCACCTTAGGCACAGTAGACGGGGGAGTGTGCATATGTTGACATCTCATCACGGCGCCGGCACTGTTGCACGGCGCCGTCCCACTGGCCGGAAGAAGCAATCACAGGGATGAAGGAAATGGGATGCAGAGAAAGAAGATAGCATTGAACCACTTGACCATTGATATATATATTCATTCATTCCATGGAAGAAAGACATACAAAGTTTATTCCGGTGTCGGCGTTGTCGCGCGATCACCGTTTACGTTGATAAAGAGGAAAGAAGTTACATAGGTAGAGATAGAGGATCACAAAGATGGTGAGGGGGGGATGGCTCATATCATCGCCCTCACCCCCTTCTCACTTACATTGTATCGGAGAAGAAACCCAAACGGAGGGGGATCGACCGAGAAATCACGATGACCCACCTAAATAAACAAGGAAGCAGACGATCTTCTTCTCCGGCACTGGGAGGTTCGTGCAAGGCGAAGGACGGCAGCCGCAAGAGAACCCTCAGAGGAAGCTTTTCTCTCAAGAAACCCTCCCCTTCGAAGCTCTGATTGGTGGAGGCTCTTCGGCCGATCAGGACCTCTCTCTCCCCCTCCTTTCTTTTTTTTTTTTAATTTCTCTTCTCCTCCCCTTCTTTGTTTCGAAGGCAGGCTATATATAGCCTTTGTTAATCCGGCGCCCTGGAAAGGGGGCGCGCCGGATTTAACGGCGCCGGGGAACGAGTCCCCGATTGAATTAGCGCGCCGGATTTGGTGGCGCCGTATTAAGCGGCGCCGATGACCCTTCACGCGCCGTTTTAACTTGTTTGCTCGGCGCGGGTCAGCCGATGGGTCCGGGGATGGTTCCGAAAGTTCCCGTTGACTGTTCCTCTCGCCCTGGTCCTTGGAAAACCTTGACGGGGCGTTGACGAAGTTCTCGGCATGATGACTGGCCTTAATCGGAACTTTGTGTGCGTTCGGCTCGAGCATGCGGGTTTTCCGCTCACATGGTCTTGACACCGTAATTTGGGATGCCGGGCCGGCTTCACTTGTATTTGTAGCTTTTTGATTACTTCTTCAGGGATGATCCCGAATACTCTCCCGAGCTCCCGGGTCTTGCCTTAGCGGCTGTTCATTGAAGCTGAGCATCTTTCATTTTCTTCTTTTCTATGGTCTCATCTTTTGTTCGGCTTCCGCCATTCTTTTTCTTCTTTTCTTTCTTTTCTTCTCTGTCGGCACAGGAGCACCTGATCAGAACTTAAGACCTACAGAAGCAGAAGTTAGGAAATGTTAGGAATATTTTCAGTGTCAACAGTTATGTACTCCAATTTCTGGCCTACGGTTTATTATTTCCTTAGGTGTTTGTCCCGGATGATTCTTCTTCTTTTACTCATTGTTATCATTATCATTATTATTTATTTATTATATTTTTTTTATCTTCTTATTGCCCCTCCCGCCTCTTTTATTATGATTAATGTTGCACATTCGGAGTCCTTTAATGAGCACATTTTCTTTTGATTTATTTGCCATTTGTTAAGGCCATTATCATGTTGTATATATGCATAAGTGTGGTGTGTCGGCGAAGGGAAGGTAAGAGTGTACCGCTGAGAGGCCCAGAGGGGAGCGTGCCGGCGAAGGACAAAAAAGGGTGTACCGCTGAGGGCACAAAAAGGGGTGCCGGTGAAGGTTATGAAAGCAAGGGTGTGCCGCTGAGGGGAGCGTACCGCTGAAGGTGGGGGATAGGGTGTACCGCTGGGGGGCATCAAGGTGTGCCGGCCAAAGGAATTGGGGTGTACCGCTGAGGGTTCAAGAGGCGTGCCGCTGGGGAAGGGATTTGGCGAGCGGTCCGGTTGATTAAAATGCACCGTTGAAGGGCCAATCGGAACGTGGTGGTGGAGGTTCGATCAGTTTTCGATTATTTATTTTAAGGCTTTTCTTTTCTTCTTGTCTTAACCCTTGTGTAGTTTCATATAAAATTCCTCCCGTGTTTGTTCTCTTGGTTCGGTTCGGTCTCTTTTCTTGCGGGTCGGGTTTTCGGGCGGCCAGGTGGTTAATTAGCTTAGTTCAATTCCCGTCGGGGTGCCGGCAGTAATTTGATGAGTTGGAAGGTTTCATTAGTTATTCTGCTCGTTTGTTGCCTCCTTTTGCCTCTTTTAATTGTTTATTAATATCTCACAAAAAAAATTCGGCAGCATCTCCCCTTAACCCGGGGCGTAAGGGAGATAAAGGGAGCGCGCCCACATGGAGTGGCGGAACCCGACAACTGGAGGTGGGCCCCCGGGGGAGCAACATCTTTATAGAACCTCGGAAAACGTGAAGAAAGGGGCTCGGAGGCGAGGCCAAGGAGTGGGCTGCTGAGAGGCTGAAGGGTGTGCCGCTGAAGGCCATAAGGTGCGTGTACCGGCCAAGGGGTAACAGAGTGTGAGTGTACCGCTGAGGGCAGAAAGGAGTGTGTCGCTGGGGGCAAATAGGGGTGTACCGCTGAGGGCTATTGGGGTGTACCGGCCAAGGGGCGACTGGGTGTGCCGGCGAGGGTCAAATAGCATGTGTACCGGCCAAGGGAGCCAAAGGTGTGTCGGCCAGTGGCTAAATGGGAGGTGTGCCGCTGAAGGCCAAAGGAGGTGTGCCGGCCAAGGTTAGAGGTGTGTGCTTCTAAGGGCCAAAACTGATGTGCCTGCCAGGGGCCGGAGGGGTGCATCGCTGGAGAGTCAAAGGGGGTTAAGTATGTGGGCTGGGAGATCTGTGGGCCATCCAGGAGCATGGGAGAGGGATTGAAGGCCGGGGGAGAAGCCACTTAGCTGTGGTGCACTGGGAGAGAGGGTGAGGATCTCCCTCCTTCCTAAACCAGTGGTCATAGCAGAGGGCCACGGAAGGAATCGAAGGGCCTATACGGCTAAGGATCGTGGGAGGACGGTCATATAGACGCGGAGGCCCCAAGAACACAAGAGAAATGGGGAGACGGAGGGAAGAACGGACAACCCGTTGGAAACCGCGAGGACTAGCATAAGCCAACGAAATCAAAGAGAAAACCCAAGAGGAACAACTTTCATTCATGGGAATCGGGAGGGCACGGCCCTATATACATATCATAGCAAAAAGAATGCCAAAGATAATGCCATGGCCGAGAAAGGGAAGAAGGCCCTAGAAAAGAAAGAATACATAAAAGGAAAGGGGGGGGGGGGAACGGAGGGCAGGAGGGAGGTCAGCCGCCCCTAACTCTCTCCCCATTACATCGAACCCTCCCTCCCTTACTCTTGCTCTCTTCCGGTGGTGGTGGTCGTCGAAGGAAGCTCCCGACAGGGAGGGAGCCTCTTCTTCTTCTTCTCTCTTCTTCTCTTTTCTTTTCGCGTCTATGTGTCTATCCGTCTGCCTCTTGTCTTCTCCCTCTCTTCTCTTCTCTTCTCGAAACGAAGGGGAGGGGTTTTTATACCCCGGACTGCGGGAGTCTTCGTGCAGGGGCGTCGAAGCGGGAAGTGGCCCGTGATCATGAGGTTTGACCTGCCTGTCCTGGCTGTCAGTGGACTAGGCCACGTGGCCCAACGATCGGCTGCCACCTCAGACGGCTCCACTGCGCGCCAAGGATGTGTAGGGCATGGGCCTCACGTCACCCGTTGAAAGAGCTTCACCGCTGTGCCGTTGAAGGGCTGAACAAGCGTGCCGCTGTGGTGCCAAAAGAGCGTACCGCTGGAGCCCCGGATGGGCGTGCCGCTGAACGGCCTGAAGGGCGTGCCGCTGAAGACCCCAAAGGGCCGTGCCGCTGAAGCCCCAAAGGGCCGTGCCGCTGAAGCCTGCTGAGGGCGTGCCGCTGAAGCTGCTGAGGGCGTGCCGCTGAGGCTGCTGAGGGTGTGCCGCTGAGGCCTGCTGAGGGCGTGCCGCTGAGGCCCCAAGGGGTGTGCCGGTGAAGACCCCCCCCATGGGGGGTGTGCCGGTGAAGACCCCCCCCCATGGGGGTGTGCCGGTGAAGACCCCCCCCCCATGGGGGTGTGCCGGTGAACCCCCTTGGGGTTGTGCCGGTGAACCCCCATAGGGGTGTGCCGGCGAGGGCCGCGGCAGGGTGTGCCGCTGAAGGGAGCGACCGTCTGGAGGGTTCTGCCAGGGCGATTTTGAGCCCATTGTGAGCATGAGTCGTGGCCCATTTGATTCTCTTCGAGGCCCATGGGCCGTGGGGCCTCTTGTGCTTGATTTCTCCGGGGTTTCTTCACTCGGGGCCGTTGTTGATGCTGGGCCGAGCGTGGCATCTGGATGTGTAATTTTCGGTGTCCACAGCAACTCCTTTCAAGGCCTGGAGAAATTGAAAGGGAAGATGACGCCCGCTGTTGTGGCCACCCCACCAAAGATTGCACCGGCTCACAGGCTGGCCAAACTGAAGCAAGTCTGGGTACCCAAGGAGGCCCAGCCCGCTGCACCAGCCCAGGCAGGGCCCAGCACTTTCCGCCCGAGGAGGGCCCGAAGAGATGACAGGGTCGAGGTGATGACCCCAACTCTTCGACCAGCACCCGTCATCCCGGTGCCGCCTGAGAATGCTCACCGCCGTCGCCGGGGGCACCGACACAACGCCGCCCCCCCGGCACTCAGGGCCTACTCTCCCCCTGCTGCTGTCATCGACGCGCAACCACAGGCCGCTCTCCCTGACCAGGAGTGGGAAGGGATCGAGCAGGCCATGAGGAACTATCTCCGAGGCCCGGGTAGCACCCCCGCTGGCCGCCAGAGACTACTGGGGGCAATGACCTCCGCCTTCCAAGAAGAAAGGGCGGAACCTGCACCTAGTATGGAGTCGAGGACCCACCCGGAGGAGCCGCGCCAGTCCCCTGCACGGGAGGAAGCGCCGCCCCGACGGTCGGTTTTTGACAGGCTGACATTCCCAGGAGGACCGTCCCGGAGGGCGTCAAGAAGAAACAAGAATAAGAAATGGAAGACATTCACCTGCAATATGGCAGGAGTCCATGGTCGGTATGGGGCCTTACCCACCGACCCGGAAGAATTGGCTAGAATGGCCGCCAGGCCGGGACCCCTTACCAGAAGAAGGAGAGCGGCAGGCGGCACGACACCCACGGCCGCCGAAGGAACTTTACCCGAAGAGCCCCTTGCGGCCCTCACGGCCAATGTGGTTACTACCGGTGACACGAGTGGCGGACCCTCGACATCATCCGAGGACGCCCCGGCCGAAGAAACAGGCGGCATGCCCAGTCTCCCCACAGCTGACCCAGCAATGCTGCTCATGATGCAACGATTCCAGCAGGAAATCGAGTCACTTAAAAAGCAGTTGAATGAGCGAAACACACCACCCCCAATGTCCTGGAAGACCGAGGCCATACCCGAGGTACCCAGGGACAGGGGGCAGTCTTCCGAGGCAGCTCTTCCGGCAACCCTCGATCCCCTCGGGGGCACGCCCCCGCAGCAAGCACATTGCACAGCGGTGACCCCGCCACAGGCTCCGCTTTCACAAGGGTCCCCCATGGCCCCCCGAGCGACCGTGGTAGTCACCCCGAGCGCACAGCCCGCTCATTTCTACCCGAGCCCGGTCGACCCGGCGGCAGTCAGCCGGTTGATGCTTGAGCAGATGATAGACATGAAGTTGGCCGAAAGGGGCGATGGGGATCAGACGCCTTTCGACGTCTACCGAGTACCCTACCCGGCTCAGTATGCTGCCAGGAAGTTGCCGGCTGGCGTCACCAAGCCGCCGAAATTTGAAAAGTTCAATGGGCAAGGATCTCCCAGAGAGCATATTGCCTATTACGTGAACGTCATGGGAGACCTGGCTGCTGATGAGGCCTACCTCCTGAAGTTCTTCGGTTCAACACTCACCGGGCTTGCCTTTGAATGGTACTCCGGCTTGTCGCCCGGGTCGGTGGCCGATTGGCCCGACATGCAGAAGAAGTTCAAGGAAAGATTCTACGTGGCCGAGAGAGAAATTACTATGACTGAACTCTACGCCACAAGACAGAAGAATGATGAGTCGGCCCTCGACTACATCAAAAGATGGAGGAACCTTAGTATGAGGTGCAAACGCCCCCCACATCAGGAGGACGCAGTTCAGATCTGCAAGCAAAACTTAAAGAAAGAAATCCTAGAAAGAATGATCGGCACTGAGGTCAAGACATTTGACCGTCTGAATAATGTGGTAGCGGAGATCGAGGCATTCTTGGCCCGATACTCCTCCACCCCAGCCATGTCAAGCCAGAGGGCCAGGCAGGCGGAGAAGAAGCCGGCTCCCCCGGAGGTGCATGCACTAGACTTCCAGGCTTTTGAAAAGCAGAAGGAGAAAGCCAAGGGAGCGGCTAACCCTCCGCCGCCCAGAACCACAGAGCGGCGGGAAGGCCCCTCGCTAAGGGAGAAGATGAGAAACAAGCTATATTCCTTCTCTCGAGACAAATCCAAGCTCCTGTTTGAGTGGGCAACTAGCTACAATAAGATCACACTGCCCGAGCCGAAAAGGCCGGGCGACTTGAAGAAGAAGGATGACCCGCGCTTCTGCATGTACCATCGGGTGCTCGGGCATACCATTGAAGACTGCTACGTCTTCAAGGACGTTATTGAGTCCTTGATCAGGGACGGGGAGCTCGACATGGGGGAGCATAAAGTGGACCCCCCGCAGCCACACGAGCTGCCCAGCATAGCCTCCTCCGTCAATATGATCTCATTATATCAGGAGTTGCCAGAAGAATGGGCGGAAGCCTGTGCCCGTGCCACTTATGAGACCTTCATCATGGCCCCAGCTCAAGACCAAGAAGGGTGGCAGACTATACCCAGAAGAACTAGAAAGACGCGCGCCTCTCGACCTACCCCAGGAATTCACTCAAGGATAGCAGCACCCCTGCCTGCACCGCCCCCGGCAAACCCGGTTTGCCACGACACGGCCCCTCAGCTGGTCATGAGGCGGCCCACTCACAACAAGAAGAGCTCTGCCCCGTTGCGGATGTACAAGAAGACTAGCCCCGCGATTGAAAGACTCCAGGCTATTATTGATGGGCTTGAAGATTATGAGCAGCCCAAAATCCAGCCCGTCGAGCTAAAACAATATGTTCCCTGGGAGGAGTTCGAGTCACTCGAGCTGGCTCCAGGAACAGAAGCTGACGCAGATAAAGAGCCTCCCCTGTGGGGTGAACCTATTCGGGAGCAGCCATCCGCCGCGGCGGGCAAGAAGAAGAAGAAGAGAAGACCCAGGGGCAAGAATAAAAAGGAGGTCGTCTTCGCCTGCAACACTCTCTCGGCGTTGTTCGACACCTCTCTCTCCCTGGAAGAGAAAGAAGAAGAGCCACCCCGTGAGCCGGCAGAGGTGAGTCAAGCTGAGGCATCCACCTCCCAGCACGCCACCAGGTCAGGGAGGAAATGGGGGCGCTCTCCTCAGGGCAGCCTCAACATCATGCTCAGGGGGGAACAACCATACCAGGTTCCCGAGCCCGAGGTCCGAGGCGCCGAGATCCCTCCTCCATCAGGCCTCTATCCCGGAGGCACCAAGAGTCAAAGCGCCCCGTCATTCGCCGAGTTCCTGTCCGCTCGAGCAGGAAGGCGGGTGCACCCCCAGGGGTCCGCTGCGACCAGTAAAGCAAGCATTCCTCAAGCTCTACCGGCTACAGTTCCTGCCCAGCCAGAAGAAGAATTCAACGGCATCCCAAACCTCGCCGAGTTCGTGCGAGAAACAGAAGAAGCCCAGCAGGCCCCGCCGGCTCAACAGGCCGCATCAGAGCTCACAAAACAGGCATCCCCAGGGCTGGCACCCCAATCCCAGGATGAGGGCAGACGCAGCAAGCCCGAAGAGATGAAGCTGCTCAAGGTGCGAGCAGCCGAGCGAATAGTCAGACACCTCAAGAAAATCCCGACCCGGTTCACGGTGTGGGAGATGCTGTCCTTGAATGAAGAAACACGGCAAGCCATCATCGCCGCACTCCAGACGCCAGCACACCTTGAAGCCTGTTTGGCAGAACTATCACCTGAAGTAGCGGTGGCTTTCACAGAAGATGATATGCTCCTACCGACTTGCAGCCATAACAGGCCCCTCTACATGAAAGGGCAGCTAAACGGCCAGCCTATCAACAGGGTCTTGATCGACCCGGGGGCAGCAGTGAATATACTCCCGTACCGGGTATACCAGAAGCACTACTTTGACGTACACCTGGTCGAAGTTAAAAATGTCAAGATTGCCGGCTTTAACCAGAAATGTGAGGTTCCCATGGGGGTCGCAGAGTTCAACGTGACCTTCGACGACTTCACCTCCAAAGTCCAGTTCCACGTCATCAACTCCAACACTTCCTACAAGGCGTTGCTTGGCCGGCCTTGGCTACACCAGAATAGAGTGGTGCCCTCCACCCTGCATCAATGCATTAAATACTCCTGTGAGGGGAAGGAAGTCAGGATCTTCGCCGACCTCCACCCGTTCGAGGTGTTTGAGTGTCACTTGTCAGATGCTAATCTGTACTCGGAAGAGGCGAAGCAAGCTCCTCAAGCTGCCCGAGACAAGGGAAAGAAGAAAATGGGATCGGGAGGCTGGTTTCCTCCGCCGCCCCCAGGCTATGTGGCTCCCCCACATGTACCATTTATTGCACAAGAGGAAGGGGTATTTAGGGCAGCCCCTCTCCCCATCTACCCCACACCGGGGGCACCCTGCCTCGAAGACCTGCTAGAAGATGTCAGGGTCCCGCCAGGGATCGTCAAGCCGATAGCGGAAATTGAATGCCAAGCGGCTGAACAACTGAGAACCTTCGAAGTACCTAACCCCGAAGGGCTCCCCACTATCTTTTATGTTGCCGGGGAAAAGCCAGTCAGGGAGGACGATGACTGCTGGTTCCCTGACGAGTTGCACGACCTGCACGTCCCCATTACGGGACTTCCTCACATGACTGACCGGGCAGCCAGAATGGTCAGAAAGCAGAAGATCCCTCCTTACCAGCCCTCCAGCCGGAAGAAAATGTTTGAAAGAATGTGGAACCCGCCAAACCTGGATCGACGGTTGCTGAAAATCACCAAGCACCCCGGTCTGGGCTTTTCACTAGAAGATTACTACGAGGCTGATGTCATATCGGTCTCAACATGGCCCGGCGACGATCCCGCAGAAGCTGCAGATTCGCGGGAAACCCACCAAGACGCATGTCCCGGGGCCCCGGCCGAAGAGGCACAAGACGAAGAAATATTCCTGTGGAAGCCTCCCGGCCGCCGCTGTATGGAGAAGACCCCCTCCTTCTCTGAAGTGTCGACCTCGAGAGGGCACACCGGCGAGGCACCTACACCCCGGTCGGCTGGCGAAACAAGGAGCAGAAGCATGGGCCAGGCTCCGAAATCCCCTCGATACGACCCCGTCATGTACGCCTTGTACCACAGGCAGCAACGGGAGATCGAGACACTAAAAGTACGACTGGCTGAGTTGACATCGCTAGTCGCTGACCTGATCCGGGGATCTCTTTCCCCGCAGGGTGGCCGCGTGCCTCGGCCCCGGGGCACCAGTCCCAACACTCCCGCCTTGTCAAGGCGGGAGATGAGAGACATGGCAAGTTTGCTGACCGAGCGGCCAACCAGGCAAGGGCTAACACTCCAAGAGAAACTGCAGAAGCCCTACTCCTTCCCGAGAGAGAAGACCCGGGGCATCTTCGACTGGGCCTGCCACTACGGCAAGGTCTCCCTCCCACGGTCCAAGAGGCCACAAGACACCAGAAGGAGTGGGGACCCACTATTTTGCCCTTACCACCAGATGCTGGGTCACGTCATTGAAGACTGCTATGTCTTCAAAGACATTGCTCAAAGCCTCATTGACAGGGATGAGCTCAGAATGGGGGACTACGTGGTAGCCCCGCCACGCCCCCATGTGGCGGATAGCCCCAGGGCAGGAGCCTACGCGGTGTCCATCCAATGCCAGGTGCCTGAAGATGCGATTACCCCGACCCCCGCAGGAGCGGTCTATGATGAATACACAGAAGAGCCTGAGATGGACCTACGCCCCTCTGAGCCAGCGGACCTCGCACACCCGGCGGCCACGGCCCAGGAGGAGAGCGAGGTGAATGCAGCCTCCATGCCCAGTCATGATGAACAAGAAGAGGGAGATGGCATTCTCGAACCCGAGGACAATGAAGACCAAGACTTCGTCGATTTGTCGCCAGCCCCGCCGGAAATTGAAAATGGCGGCCAGGCCACAGTCGACGAATTGGTTGAAATCAACCTTGGCACAGAAGACAATCCCAGGCCGACTTTTCTGAGTGCTCTCATGCCTCTACAGGAGAGAGAACAATACACAAAGTTGCTGCAAGAATTCCGGGATTGCTTTGCCTGGAACTATAAAGAAATGCCCGGACTTAGCCCCGAGGTGACTCAACACATCCTGTCCATTGATCCCAAAGTGGAACCAGTGAAGCAACCTCCCCGGCGCATGAGGCCGGAGCTAACCAGCCAGATCTGCAAAGAGGTCGACAAGCTCATAAACGTCGGCTTCGTGGCGGAGAATCAATACACCACATGGCTGGCCAATATTGTACCGGTGAAAAAGAAGAATGGACAGATCAGGATTTGCGTGGACTTCCGCGACCTGAATAGAGCCTGCCCGAAAGATGACTTCCCGGTGCCTATCACCGAGGTGATGATTGATGCAACCACTGGCCACGAGGCCCTGTCCTTCATGGATGGGTCGTCCGGCTATAACCAAATTTGGATAGCCGATCACGACCGGGTCCACACAGCTTTCCGGTCACCCAAAGGGATATTTCACTACAAGAGGATGCCCTTCGGCCTCAAGAATGCCGGTGCCACATACCAGCGGGCGATGACCAAGATCTTCGACGAGCTGCTGTACGGCAAGGTCGAGTGCTACATTGATGATCTGGTCGTCAAGACGAAGAAAAGAGACGAGCACCTGAGTGACCTCAGGGTCGTCTTCCAAAGACTCCGGCAGTACGGGCTGAGGATGAATCCCATGAAGTGTGCCTTTGGCGTGTCCAGCGGGAAATTCCTCGGCTTTATTGTCCGGCACAGAGGGATCGAGATCGACCCCTTGAAGATAAAGGCCATCCAGGAGCTGCCTCCTCCCAAGAGTCTGGGAGAGCTGAGGTCCCTGCAGGGGCGTTTAGCTTACATCCGCAGGTTCATCTCCAACCTGTCAGGGCGCTGCCAACCCTTCCACAGACTGATGATGAAGAATACACCCTTCAGCTGGGGTCACGAGTGCCAGCACGCGTTCGACCAGCTAAAGGAGTACCTGAAGACCCCACCTGTCCTGGGGGCACCTGTCAAAGGTAGACCGCTTATTCTCTACATAGCGGCCACCGAATACTCACTGGGGGCAATGCTCGCCCAGAACAATGACGAGGGAAAAGAGCAGGCTCTTTACTATCTCAGTCGAAGGTTGGTGGGCGCAGAGGCTAAGTACACCCCGATTGAGAAAATCTGCCTTGCCTTGGTCTTCGCGGTCAAGAAGATGAGGCACTATATGCTGTCCCATGAAGTCAGCTTGATATCCAGGGCCGACCCCATTAAGCACATCCTTTTTCAGCCCGTCCCAAAGGGGCGCCTTGGCAAGTGGGCCGTGCTGCTCATGGAGTTCGACATCACCTACGTGCCACAGAAGGCCGTCAAGGGACAAGCCGTCGCGGATTTCTTCGCGGCACACCCTGTGCCCGAAGACTCCCCTCTGGCCACCGAACTACCAGAAGATGAAACACTAGAGGTAAACCAAGTACAGCAAGCCATCTGGCAGTTATACTTCGACGGGGCCTCGAGAACAGAAGCGACCCCGTCCGGGCGCGCCAAGGTACGAGCCGGAGCAGGCATCGTCCTCAGGTCACCAGACGGAGAAGTGATGCACACTTCCTGCTGCATTAGCAAACCCTGCACCAATAATGAAGCAGAGTATGAAGCTCTGATCATCGGCCTCCAGGTCGCCCTCCAAATGGAGATCAAAATGCTCCAGGTATTTGGCGACTCGCTACTGGTCGTCAAGCAGGTACAGGGGCAGTTTGATGTCCGGAAACCCGAGCTGCTCCCTTACCACGCTAGGGCAAAAGGGCTCATGGAGCGATTCTACCTCCTCGAGATAGGCCATGTCGCCCGAGGGGAGAACGCCCAGGCCGACGCCTTGGCAAAGTTGGCAAGCTCACTGGCAGTGCCTCCGGATGGATCTCTCAGCATCCAAGTAATAAACCAACGCCAGATGCCCAGCATGATAGAAGGGGAATCAGAAGAAGAGGACCTAGAGGTCACTACAGTGGAAGCCGTCAGCCTACCCGACTGGAGAGGCCCCCTGATGCAGTGGTTCAAACACCAGCGGTTGCCTGACCGAAGAGAAGAAAAGATCAAGCTAGTCAGAACCAAGGACTCTTATGAGCTCCGAAGCGGAATATTATTCCGAATTGTGGCAGATGCCAGACGGAAGCTGCTCCTCCGATGTTTGTCCACTGAAGAAGCTTGGAGGGTCATGAAGGAGGTCCATGCCGGGACGGCGGGTGCACACCAGGCGGGACCGAAAATGAAGATTGAAATCAAGAAACTTGGCTACTATTGGCCTGCAATGTTCGACGACTGCTGCAAATATGCTAAGTCATGCCAGAGATGTCAGGAGCATGCCACCATTCCCAGAAGACCTCCTGCACCATTGCACCCAACAGCGCCCAGTTGGCCGTTCGCCCAATGGGGAACGGACGTCGTGGGCCCCTTGCCCGCATCTTCCACAGGCTGCAAATACATTCTGGCGGCGACCGACTACTTCTCCCGCTGGGCCGAGGCCGTTGCCTTACGGGAGGTCACCGGAGAAATCGTGGCCAGGTTTGTCCTCCGCAATATCATATTCCGGTTCGGCGTGCCCGACCGAATTGTGTCAGACAACGGCAGCCACTTCCGTAACCAGAAGGTCTACCGACTAGCAGAAAAATACAAAATTGATTGGAGGACCTCAACTCCTTACAATCCACAAGCCAATGGGCTGGCCGAAGCTTTCAATAAGACACTCTGCACCCTCTTGGCCAAGACTGTCAGCTCTAACAAGAAGGACTGGGAAGAGAGGATGTACGAGGCGCTATGGGCATACCGAACTGTATACAAGACTCCAACGGGTTGCTCGCCCTTTTCTCTCGTATACGGTTCGGAGGCAATCGTCCCCGTCGAACTGGAGATACCTTCCCTCCGGGTCGCCATTCAGCATGGGCTTGTCCTTGAAGGGCAGACCAATGTCGAGCGAAGACTCGACGAACTCTCCAGCCTGGAAGGAAAGCGGCTTCAAGCCCAACAGAACATTCAGGTCTACCAGGCCCGGATTGCACGCGCCTTTGACAAGCTTGTCAAGGAGCGCGAATTCAAAAAGGCTGACCTTGTTATGGTCAAGAGAAGAGACCTCATGGCTGCCAATCTTAAGGGCAAGTTAAATGAGAACTGGCTCGGACCTTACGTAGTCCAAAAAGTCTACGAAGGTGGTGCCTATGTGATTGTCAACCATCGCGGGGAAGTTCAGTTCCCGCCCCTTAATGGAAGGCACTTGAGGTTGTATCATGCTCCGGCGCCCCCATTCAATTAATAATATTACCCTCCGCCCGGTTTCGGGCGGGTTGTCTCGATTAATGGCCCAAATAAATTAACCACTATCCACGCTTTCAAAAAGGGGGCAAAAGAAGAAAAAAGGGAATAGAGAGAAGAAAAAAAAGGAGAAAGAAGAAGAAGAGAAATAAAAAAAAGGGAGAGAGAGCAAAAGAGGAGAAAAGAAGAAAAGAAGAAAAAAAAAGAGAGGAAAGAAAAGAGAAGGAAAAGAAGAGAGAAGAAGAGAGAAAGAAAGAAAAGAAGGGAAAAGAGAAAAAAGGGGGAAAGGAAAAAGAAGAAGAGAAAATAAAAGAGCAAAAGAAAAAAAAAGAGAAGAAGAAAAAGAAAGGAAAAGAAAAGAGACAAAAAAAAACAAGGGCAGAATAAAAGCAGAGAAGGAAAGGGGGGAACGCCCCCCATTTCCAGCCGCCGCCCCGCATCAGCGGGGGTACCAAAAATCGATTAAAAAAAAAGAGGGAAAGAAACAAACTCTTCTCTCCGTCCTCCCCAGGCGGTGAGTACCTCTTTGGCTTGGACCTCCCGTCCGGGTCATTGACTAAACAAACTCTTCTCTCCGTCCTCCCCGGGCGGTGAGTACCCCTTTGGCTTGGACCTCCCGTCCAGATCATTGACTAGACCAGCTCTCTCTCTGTGCCCGCTGAGCGGCCAGTAAACGGTCTCCGACCGAGGCCCCCCTGAAGCCAGCACTAGCTTTCAACCTTGCGGCGAGACTAGGAAGGTGCCCGTCCGGTACGGTGGAGTGGTCCCCTCGCCCTCCCCCTGGGAAGGCGAGCACTCTCCCGTGCCCTGGCATGGGCTCCTGCCCGGATTTCTCGAAGCAAATCATTACGGGAACCTGCAGCCTGCCAATGTGTCTCGGCATGGAAGCATGGGAGGGAGCATAAAAAGAGGGGAATGTACACAAAAGAAAAGAAGGGGAAGGAAGGTCTCTCTGGGACAAATCCATACACAAGAACACGCGAAGCCATAAATGGGGTTTTTCTATATTCAAAAAAAAGGGAGCCGGACTACAAGCACTTCGGGGCATACCCCTGTGTTACAAAAAAAAGAAAAAAAATAAGGGAGCCATGCCTAGTCAAGGCCCCTGAAGATGTCTTCGAGAGGCAGAATCCCTACGCAAGGGAAGTTCATCCGGTCGCGGAGCCGCCCCCTCCGCTCCTCCAGCTGAGTGAGCTCCGCCTCCATGGACTCCACCTCGGCTTGAGCGGCACCGAAGGCTTCTCTCTCTCTCTCGGCCACTCCCTCGTTCACGGCGAGATCAAGCCTAGCTGCAGCGAGGTAGCCCTCCAATTCTATAATTCGGCTCTTCAAAGACGGGACCTTGCCCTCGCTCCCCTCCCAGGCCTCTCTATGGCGCTCCCTGTCGCCTCGCCGTGTTTCCAAGGCTTGCAGATACTCGTCCGCCTGGGTATCCAACGCGGCACGTTCGTCAGGAGCCTGGGTCTCGAGGAAGTCGCGGCGCTTGATGTATTTCAATAATAGCAAGATTCGCCGCGACCATTCCCCCAGCGGGCAGCCGAGCACTTGCAACGCCCCGGTCAGCTGCGTCACTATGGTGTGCACCTCCCGATACGACAGAGAGGGATCGGCGAGGAGCATCGCCCGTAGGGTGATCAGCATATGGCGGACCGGCGCTTCCGACGAGGTGTGGCCGGCCGAAGGCAGGGCTGGGGGAGTGAATTCCACGGTGCTGTCCACCTCCGCCCACAAGCCGGCATCCACCGTGACTGAGGAAGATGGAAGAGCCAGAGTCAAGTCGCCCGGCTGGCGTGGCTCGACAGAGGGCTTTTGGCCAACCACCGCCAAGGAAGTGGCTGAAACCAGCGCCGAAGCATCCGATGTCTCTATCATCCGCTGCTCCCCTGTTGCCTCTGCCCTGGCCCCGTCCGCTTCGGCCGCTGGCTCGGCAGGCGAGGGTGCAGCCGTCTCTACCCTGGCCGAAGGAGGAGCCTCGAGCAGAGCTGGACCCGAGGATGCCATCCACGAACTTCTTTCTCGCGTCTGGGATCCCTCCAGATGTGCGCGAAGCCCCGTAAATATTTGCCTCAGGAGCGGGTCCTCCATCTGGGCCGGAAGCTTCGGGAAAGGCGGAAGTGGAACCATCAGTCGGGGTAGACGCCCCGCTTCCATCAGTGCAGCAAGACTCGCCGCCCCTAAGTCGGAGATGCGAGCCGGCCCCTCCATCGTTATCGGGGCGACACTCGGTCGCCGCTTCGCCACGGCCTTTCGGACACGACCAGACGTCTTCTCCGGTCTCGGTATCGCCTGACCAGGGGAATGGGAATCAGCTATCCACCAGCTGGAATAAACCATGCGAAAAGGGAGACCGTGGAGCCCGCATACTCACCTCAGCCACAGGAATGAGGCTACCCTCAGGCGCGATCTCCCCCTCCTCCAGAGGCTCTCCCGCTAGGGGCCCCGCCGGCACATCCTCCTGAAGGGCCTCGAACAGAAGGGCCAGCCTGCCCATGCCGACAGCGACCCCGGGCCGGTCAACTGGCGCAGTTGGAGCAGCCCCTTTCGCGGCCTCCGGCCTAATTGATTCCTGCGAAGAACCGACACAAAAAAAAACGGCGTCAGTAGGCGACCACCAAGGCAGCCCTGCACCAACATAAAAATACACGCCTACGGCAGCAGCCTCTAGCAAGCCGAGCACATTAGCAAATGAAAAGCCTTAAAGACCGGCTCGGGCGGCCCGGTGCCTCAAGGCGCTACCTCAACAGGAGCTGCTTCGTCGGAAGAATAGTCGTAGTCTACCTCTTCCCCGGACGAAGACTCGACTGCCGCTGGTTCGGCCGGAGCCGGCAAAGGGGCCTCCACCTCAAGCTCGATGACCGGCGCCTCCTCTCGCGGACTGGGTGAGGCTGGCAGCCCAGGCTTCAGCCTCTTTCGCACATACAGCTGCGTCACCGGGGGGTACATTCGGAGGCCAAATAGCCCGGTAACCGCTCCAGCTGCACCTGTCAAAAAAAAAACGCGGGTCGTATCAAGCCCAATCGGCTCCCAAAGGATGAAAGAGGCAAAATAGGCCGACAAAGGCAGATACCTTCTTCGACCTCGGCAGACAAAGCCTTCTTCGGAGCCGCAGCCTCGCCCCCAGAGAAGAAACGCATCGTCTCCGCGCGGGGACGCAAGGCCAACTCAGGAGGGAGATCCACCATGGACGACGTAGGCGACCGCCGAGCCTCACCAGTATCGCGGCTCGGCCCGGTCTGCATGGCCGCAAATGCCTCGAAGGACGGGATAGCGGCCGCCGGTGAGGCCACTGTCGTACCCAGGGCTTCCTTAGCCCGCCTCCGCTTGGCCGCCTGTTCTCCGGCCACCTTGGCAGCAGCCAACGCCTTCTTGACAGGCGACTTCGCTCGAGGCCTTGCCTTGGCCTGCAGTGAGGGAGCCAGAGCCGCCACCGAGGCCGCCTTTGCTACGACCGCGGCCGCACCCATGACAGGCGCGGGCATAGGAGCCGGCCCCTCCACATCAGGGACGGGCGCGGACACGGGCTCTTCCACAAGGGCTGAGACAAAAAAATACATTCAAGCGTCAAGGCCCTGCTTCAAAAAAAAGGGAGAGAGAAAACTTAAAAGGGGGCGCCGACGGTCGAAGGCACTGACCGGCAGGCGGGCTGGGCTCGGGCCGAGCGACTTCAAATTCCTCGAAGGTCGGGACCCGAGGCGCTGAAGGAACGGCGGTCGAGGCTTCGGCCGCCTCCGTCTTGCGTCGCTTCGTATCCCGCTGTTTGGCCGCCTTCGCGGCATCCATTGCTTTCTTCACGGGGGATTTCGCCCGGGGCCTCTTCGCGGCCTTGGGCAAAGGAGCCGTGGTCGGAGCCAGCGGCGCTGCTTCAAAATATGCAGGCTTCTTTACCAGCCGGAGGAGATTCCGGTACGTGGCCATCTGCGTGCTGTCGGGATGGTCTGCAAAGAAAAGAGGGGAAAGAACGAACATGCATATACCATTAGTACTTAACTCACCGCAACAGCCGCAACGTTAAGGGACAAAGTCAAAGAGCAAGAGGGAACTGAGTACCGTGAGGGCCAGTGTACAGCCGCAGCGTGATCGGCCAGTAGCTCAGGGACGTCTCCTTGTCCCGACGTGCCGCCTCCCGAACTAGCCAGCAGACGTCCTCAATAGTTTGACACCGGTCCGTGAGGTTGGCCAGATCCGCGTGCTTCTGGGAAGAGAGGTGACAGAAAAGATTGAAGTGGTCCATGCCCCACCCATCAGCATAATAGTAAGGGACATGCAGGCGCTTGCCCAGGATGGAGGCCGTCACATCTTCTATCTTCATCCCATTCACCCGGAGGAGAACATAGAGCCATGTGGTATCCTTATAGTTCTCAGGCCGCCTCTCCTCCCGCCTCATAAACGTGCGATGCGGGCAGGCCACGTCCCTCTCTGGGCGCCAGCTCTTGGCAGGAGTCCCCTCTTCCTCTATGGGGAATGGGTAGTTGATGAGCTCCAGACGGTCGCTCCCCACCCGGCACAAGTCCCGCAGCGTCTTCTCGTAGTCATCCTTAGCCGCTGGGGGTAGCTCCACCTTCGGCGTCGGCCTCATGTCCCGGGCTTCCCGGCGAGCCATCAGATACGCTGCCACTTCCTTTTCCTGTCTGTTCTTGAGCCGAAGAAGATGGTCTGGCTCAATATCAAGCACTGGCACTGGCTGCCGGCCAAGGAATCTCCTTTCGGCGCCATCCCAACAATCGGTCTTGTGCAACCGATAGAAAGCCGTCCGGGCATTCCACCACTTTATGTAATCTTGGGTCACTCGGGGAACACGACCCGGGGCCGGTACTCTGAAAGAGGCGGAGTCCGCTCGGTGGAAGAAGTCCCACCAGCTTTTGGCGTGCTCGGCAACCGAACTTCCCCGGACATTCCGCGAGGGCAAGCCGAATTGCGCATGATAAGCAGGGATATGCTGATCATACCCGAAATTGCGACCGAACCGGAAAGGGTAATACGGCTCCAGCAACACATTCTCCCCCTTTCTGAATACCAGCACGCTCGGGCGAATTGACAGCGCCCAGTCTCGCAGTTCCGGCTCCAGTAGTGGGCGCACCACGTTCTCCTGGCTGATAGGATGAACGTACCTCTCCACCTGGTCATCTCTGCACTCCCTCTTATTATTCACAAGGGGGCTTGAATGTGCGGCCAGCGTCCAGAAATGAATGGTCCCGACCGCATCCCTGGGGACCGTTGTCAACCGGCCCCGGATGTCATACATCCGCATGGAGGTAGAGGCCGGCTCCGCACTGGCAAACTCCAGCATCCTCGGTATTAGTCCCCAATCCTGGAGAACTCGCGGGGCAAACTCCGGGAACAGCGAACAGACCCACGCGTTGAAGAAGTGCAGTGGGCACACATACCGGGCCTGCCTCGGAAACTGATGGGTGCTGATATCTCCCAGCGCCTTGTAGATCAAGCAAAGGGTCGCCGGGCACAGGGACAGTTTGATACCCCATGCCATCTGACATGCCGGGTAGATGGCATCCGGCCGGATAACTGTCTCGTCGCCGTACGGCATGGCAAATGAGCATAGCCAGTACGTGAGATAGGCGGCGCAATGGGTTTGGGGATCCAAGCCCATCGGGTTAGGCCCACTCCGACGCCCTCTGGACGGGATCTTCACGTCGAGCTTGGGCTTTGCACGCTTCTTAGGGGCCACGGCAGTACCGACGCAGGGGAATTCCTCGTACCTCTTCGGCCCGTCGAAGAAATACTCTAGCCACAGGGGCATGCGCACCCTCTTCCTATCCCCGCGGGCGGGCTGTTTCCCCCTGTGCGATGCCTGGTACAGTTCCCGGTACGCCTTCATCAGATACCGGTATGAATACCCCAGGGAATAATAGCCATCCCCGTTAGTCTCATCCTTGATTAGATCGGGGAGGCACACTTCTTCATAAGGCTCCCCGTCAATGGGTAAGCCGCTCAGCTGACTGAGACTCCATAAGTCAAGCGAAGTCTCGCCCTCCGCCGTGTAGAAAGTGTTAGTCGCTGCGCTGAACACCTCTATCATGCCGCAACAGAGGCCCTTGGAAATGGGATAGCCATATCGGGAGGCGTACACGCTGTGATAAACGCCGACCCGGACCAGCAAAGGAGCATAGTTGAACAGCACATGCTCCGTGAACTCCACCGCCCTCTCCCGGAAGGTGTGGGCGTCCTGAAGCTTCAGCTCCCCGAACCAGCCCAATGACAGATCATACTTGAATCTGATGGCCAAACAGTCCAAGATGAAGGGCTCTTCTCTGTAGCCCCACTTCAGGGGAGCCAAGAATAGACCGAACCGAGGCGCCTCGTTGTGCACCTTCCCGGCAGACAAGTCCCATCTGGCCGGAGTAAACTGAGGCGCCCGCACCAGCCTGTCTTCAGCCGGCAGTACCCCTTCGATCCCCAGGACCGGCTTCCATTCCCGGGCTTCTCCCACCAGGTACATCGGAATACTCCGGGGAACGCTGTACAACAGGCTATCCCGGGCCTGCAGTATAGCCTGTTCAGCCTTCTTCACGACCCGGAAGTCTCGCCCTTCCCGCGAGCGAAAATGCTTCAGAAATCGAACCAGGTGTCTGTCCTTCGGGAAGTCCTTCCTGTACTCCCCGGTGACCCGGTCAAATGTGAAGCCGCTGTCAACTCTAGCAAGCCTCTGGAAATCCATGGTCTCCCCGTCAGACTCGGAGGACTCTGCCAAAGCGGCTATCTCCCCATGTTCACGGTCCAGGTCTTCTACGTTCAGCCAGGTGACCGCCGGCACGGGACCCCGCGGGATGAGGTCGGCACCGATAGCAGCAGCGGGAACAGAGGAACTACTTGGGGCAGCCATTTGTCTGCAAAGATATGCAAATAAGAAGATCAGAACAAATCACAAGCAAAAGGACTGCAAAGAAGCTTTACTACAAGTCAAATGAACAAAGTATTGCCAATTTCTGACGAAATTTCGGCAGAGTTTCCCCTAGGCCACAGGCGTAAGGGAAAACACGGGTGCGCGTCCACAAGGAGTGACGGCCCCAACAAAGCATGGTGGGCCCCGAGAGGCAACACCAGAAGTCCACCGGTCAAAAGTCTCCTTCCCGTGGCTTAAAGCTTCCTCAATAGCACACCGCCTAGTGCCTTCCCCGGCACGCCCTGAAGCGGCATTCGCCGGTACACTCCCTTCTGGAGGCCCTCACCGACACACCGCCTAGTGTCTTCACCGGCACGCCCACAGGTGCCTCCCACGGCACACCCACAGACGCCCTCGCCGGCACAGCCGACTCAGGCTTCCCCGGCACAGTCCCCCTGCAAACCTTCACCGGCACGCCCAGACGGGCCCCTTCCCCGGCACGCTCGGTGCACGGCTTCCCCGGCACGCCCCCAGGCGTCCTTCCCCGGCATGCTCCCCGTGCCCTCACCGACACGGCCTAAGGCCTCCTCACCGACACCCGCCAGGGTTGCTCCCCGGCACGCCTCCGAAGGCCCTTTGCCGGCACGCACATCTGCCCGCTCCCCGGCGCGCTTGGCGCCTCTCTTCCCCGACACACCCTGAGGAGGAGCTTCCCCGGCATGCTCCGAGGGTCCCTCGCCGGCACGCCCTAGAGGACTTCCGCCGGCACGCCTGCAACCCCTTCTCCCCGGCACGCTCAGTCCGTCAGTGCAACCGGCGGCATCCCACGGTAAAAAAAAAGGGGAAGAAGATGGAAGGAGAAGAGAGGAAGGGAAAAGAGGAGAAGAATAAGAATAAGGGAGAAGATAGAGGGAAAGACGGAGGGGGGAGGGGTGCGACCACCCCCGACCCCCGTCCACGGTGGAGAAAGGAAGAGGGGAAGACAACGAGAGGGAGAGGGAAGAGACAAAGAGACCAGGGGGAAGAGAAAGGAGAAGAAAGGAGGGGGGGGGGCCTTCGTGGCCCCTATCCTCACCACGGCGGCGGTGGCGCTCACAGGCGGCGGGCGCGTCCGGAAGAGAAGAAGAGGGAGAGGGGGAGCCTCGCCCGTTCAACCGCCACGAAGAAAGAGAGAGAGGAGGGAGAGGGAGAAGAATTCGAAACGGGGTGGCCCGTTCGAGCCACCCCGCCCCCTTCATATAGGGGATGTAAACGACAAAAAAAGGAGTAAAAATGGATTAAAAAAAAGAGAAGAAGAGAGGGGAAGAAAAGAAGGAAAGAAAAAAAAAGGAGATAAAAAAGGGGAAAAGAAGAAAGAAAGAAAGGGAGGGAAATAGAAGAAAGGGAGAATGAAAGAAAGAAGGGATGAGGATAAAAGGAGAGAGAAAGGGGGAAAATAGAAGAAATAAAAGGGGAGAGAAGATACAAAAAAAAGAGAGAAGAAAGAAGAAAAAGAAGAAGAGGGAATGAAGGAAAAATAGAAGGAGATGAGAAGAGAAAAAAAAGAGAGATGAGGGAAATAAAAGGAGAAAGAGAAAGAAGAAAACAAAAGGGGGGGGAAACAAAAATTATTATAAATATATATATATATACTTATATACATACATGTATGCACACATACGTATATCCATCCACATATATAGATACTTACGTACGCATGAATGAGGCACAAAAAAAGGGAAGATCCTCCCGGGGAAAACATCCCATCCCCACAAGCCGGGTCGTACACGCATCCGCACAAGCAAGACAACTTTACCCCTGCACACAGCCACCTCTGCAATAGTGCCATTCCCATACCAACAAATAAGCCCGTCCCCGGCACGTCGCCTCGGGCCTCAGCCACCCGCATCACACAATGTTGCCATCACGGGCCCTACGCCCGGATCGGCAGAACCTCTATCCTTGCGTTGGCATTAGTCCCTTGCCAACGAATGAATCCCTTTCCGGCGCAAGGCCCCGTGTCCTAGCCACCCGCATCACACAATATTGCCATTACGGACCCTACGTCCGAGTCGGCACAAATTCTACCCTTGCGTTGGCATTAGCCCCTTGCCACCGAATAAGTCCCTTTCTGGCGCAAGGCCTCGTGCCCTAGCCGCTCGCTCCGCACAATATGGTCATTACGGACCTTACGTCCGAATCGGCACAGATTCTCCCGTTGCGCTGGCATTCTGTTCTTGCCAACGAGTGAACCTTACCTTCCGGCGCAAGGCTTCGTGCCCTAGCCGACACTTGCATATCACTCACTCAAAAAAAGGGGGAAAAGAAGATAAAATGGGGTTAAAAATAGAGATACCCCGCCGGACTTGCCCCTGCATGGGGACAAGGGTAAAAACGGCAATAACCCGGCCGTACCGAAAACCCGAGAGGGCGCTACGGGCAAAATTGGGTACCCCGCCACGTGAAAACCCGAAAGGGCGCGTGGGCAAAAGCAAGAGGGGGCCGGTACCGGCGAAAACCCGAAAGGGCGCTTGTATCGGTAAGGTGGTTCAAAAAAAAAAAGAGAAGAAGAGACAAAGAGATCAACAAGCCAGGTCAGTTCCCGGCATCCTGTCGGCACTGACGAAGAGACCAAGAGACTAAGAGACCAGCAAAGCTTCAGTTCCCGACACCTCGTCGGCACTGATGAAGAGACAAAGAGATCAACAAACCAGGTCAGTTCCCGGCATTCTGTCGGCACGGACGAAGAGGCTAAGAGACTAAGAGATCAACAAACCATGTCAGTTCCCGGCATCCTGTCGGCACTGACGAAGAGACCAAGAGACCAAGAGACTAAGAGATCAACAAACCAGGTCAGTTCCCGGCATCCTGTCGGCACTGACGAAGAGACCAAGAGACCAAGAGACCAAGAGACTAAGAGACAACAAACCAGGTCAGTCCCCGGCATCCTGTCGGCACTGACGAAGAGACCAAGAGACTAAGAGACAACAAACCAGGTCAGTTCCCGGCATCCTGTCGGCACTGATGAAAAGACAAAGAAGATCAACAGACCAGGTCGGCTCTCGACGCCCCGCCGGCATCGACAAAGAGAGAAGAGACGAAAACACCCACGGGCACCGCCCGGCTCATCCTTCGCCTGCGCTACCCGTGGGTGGGGGGCATTTGTGGACACCGAAAATCGCACATCCAAATGTCATGCTCGGCCCAACATCAACAACGGCGCCGAGTGAAGAAACCCCGGAGAAATCAGGCACCAAAGGCCCCACAGCCCGTGGGCCCCGAAGGAAATCAAACGGGCCACAACTCGTGCCCACAACGGGCCCAAAACTGCCCATTCAGCCTTCAGCGGCACCCCCCCCGTGGGGAGCCCTTCAGCGGCACGCCCAGCCCCCAAGGGGCCTCAACGGCACGCCCTGGTGGAGCCCCAGCGGCACGCCCCTTCAGGCTGCCCAACGGCACAGCCCATCAGAAGCTTCAGCGGCACGCCGCAAAGGGCCTCCAGCGGCACGCCCTGGAGAGCCTTCAGCGGCACGCCCCAAAGGGCCTCCAGCGGCACGCCCTGGAGAGCCTTCAGCGGCACGTCCCAAGGGGCCTCCAGCGGCACGCCCTGGAGAGCCCTCCAGCGGTACGCCCCCTTCGCCGGCACACCCCCGCTGGGGTCTTCAACGGCACACCCCTAGGGGGGTTCAACGGTACGCTCCCCAGGTGGGTTCAACGGCACACCCCTGGGGGGTTCAACTGCACGCCCCCCAGGTGGGTTCACCGGCGCACCCCCTTTGGGGTCTTCAGCGGCACGGCCCTTTGGGGCTTCAGCGGTACGGCCTTTGGGGTCTTCAATGGCACGCCCAAAGGGGTCTTCAGCGGCACAGCCTCCAGAGGCTTCAGCGGCAGGCCTTTTTGGCTCCCCAGCGGCACGCCCCTTCGAAGACCTCCAGCGGCACAGCGGTGAAGTTCTTTCAACGGGCGACGTGAGGCCCATGCCCTACGCATCCTTGGCGCGCAGTGGAGCGTCTGAGGTGGCAGCCGATCGTTGGGCCACGCAGGCTACCCCACTGACAGCCAGGACAGAGGGGGGGTCAAACCCCATCATCACGGGCTGCTTCCCGCCCTCGACAGCCATGCTCGAAGGCCCCCCGCTGCTGAGGGTATAAAGGACGCCCGTCTTCAACAGGGGACGAGGAGAGAACACATCCGGGGAGGAGATCGAGGAGGAGGGAGACACACAGACACAGAGGCAAGGAGAAGAAGAAAAGAAAGGAAGAGAGAAGAGAAGAACCCGAGCTGGGCGTGAGCCTCCTCCGGCGACCACCGCGAAGAGAGCAAGAGTAAGGGAGAGGGAGGGAGCTCAATGTAACGGGGGAGAGGGTTGGGGATAGTGGCGAAGGTCTTAGGCCCCAGTGCTTCTGCCCTCTCGCATTCCATTCTTCCTTCCGTTCTCCGTTATGGATTCTTTTTCCTTTTGGTCCACGGCCCCCTTTGGGGAGTTTGCTTTTGCCATATGTATGAAGGGCCTCGCCCTCTCGATTCTCATAAATGAAAACCACCCTCTCCGGGTTTCTTTTCGATCTTCGATGTTTTATGCTAAGCTTTGCGGGCTTTTTGACGGACAATCCGTTCCTCCCTCTGTCTCCTCATTCCTCCGGCGTCTTTAGGGTCCTCCACGTCGATGTGGGTTTCCCCCTTTTTGTTGGCCTTGGCTCCGTGAGCTCCTCACTCCCTTCTATGGCCATCTACCGTGTTCCCGGGCTTGAGGAGAAGGGGAGGTACCCTTCTTTCTTCCCAACCACTCAGTGACTAATAGACCACTCCCGGCCTTGAAATCCCCTGTCTTTCTTCCTCTTTTCCTGAACGGCCACCAAGTCTCCCCCCCAGATGCTTGCAACCCTTTTAAGCCTCCCATCGGTGCACCTTTCTGGCCCTTGGCCGGCACACACTTGCCCAGCCTTCAGCGGCACGCCCCATTGGCCTTGCCCTTCAGCGGTACGCCCTGTCCAGCCTTCAGCGGTACGCCTGTCCAGCCCTCAGCGGCACGCCCTGTCCAGCCCTCAGCGGCACGCCCTGTCAGCCTTCAGCGGTACACCCTGTTCAGCCCTCAGCGGCACACTCTTCAGTCCTTCAGCAGCTTACTCTTTGGCCAGTCCCAGTCCATGCCTCTTAGAGGCCCTTAGTCGTCTTCGTGTTTTCCGAGGCTCTATAAAGGTGTTGCTCCTTCGGGGGCCCATCTCCAATTGTCGGGTTCCGCCACTCCATGTGGGCGCGTCCCCTTTACCTCCCTTACGTCCCGGGTCAAGGGGAGATGCTGCCGAATTTTTGTGAGAAATTAATAAACAATTAAAAGAGGCAAAAGGAGGCAACAAACGAGCAGGATAATCAATGAAACCTTCCAACTCATCAAACCACTGCCGGCATCACAACGGAAACCGAACCGAACTAATTAACTACCCGGCAGCCCGAATGCCCGGCCCGCAAGAAAAGAGACCGAACCAAACGAAACAAAACAAGGGAAGAGTTTCATTTAAAACCACACAAAAGTTAAGATAAGAAGAAAAGAAAAGCCTTAAAACAAATAATCGAAAACTGATCGAGCCCCCGTTGGCCTTCAGCGGTACGCCCCATTGGCATTCAGCGACACGCTCCCCCTTGCCTTCAGCGGTACACCCCCTTTCAACCCTCAGCGGTACGCCCCTTGTAACCTTCAGCGGTACACTCCCTTGAGCTCCAGCGGTACGCTCCATTGGCCTTCAGCGGTACGCCCCTTTGGCCTCCAGCGGTACGCCCTCACTGGCCTTCAGCGGCACGCCCCCTTGCCCTTCAGCGGTACGCCCCTTTAGTCTCCCAGCGGCACGCTCTCTGCCCAGCGGTACGCTCCCGTTTTCCCCTTCACCGGCACACTATACATATACACATATACGACCTGATAAGGGCATTAATAATAGCAAATAAATTAATAAAAATTGCACTAATCAAAGGACTTCGAATGCGTAATATTAATCACAATAAAGAGGCGGGAGGGATAATAAAAAAATATATAAATAACAAAGGAATGACAACAATAAGAACAATCATGAATAAAGGAAAAGAGAAATCATCCCGATCAAAGGCACGAGTAAACATTGAACCTCAGAACGGAAGTCCCAGAAGATACGACTAAGAAAGCCCCAGATAAAAGATGTTAATGTCCACACTGCAGCCCTCTCTCTCTTCGGGACTCGGGGCAAAAAGGGAATAACAACGTTGCCCTTTCAGGTCGGGCCCGAGTCTTGGGAATTACTCCGTATGGCCAGGCTTTGACCTAACTTCGGGCCGACATCTTAATCGGACCGGATTTGTTTCCCTCGTTCCGGACACCTTCCGAATCCTCATTAAAATTGCCGCATGTTCGGCAGACATTTGAAGGGATCCACTTCGGTTTTTTTCCCATGGTGACGCTGCCACTGACTGGCGTCCGAATACGAACGGTCTACGGATGGCCGACACGGCCGACAATTTATGGTCTTGATAAAACCTTCAGTGTGATCTACCCGTATCTCTCTCGCATAATTAGTATTACTTTTTTTCGGCCGCGGGCCCCCTAATTTCGGCAATTAATCAAGGGTATTCCCTCGTATGGGGGATGTAAATGACGTCGTGACCTTTATGGCGCGACGGGATTCGGTCCCGACACGAACCACACAATCGTCTGACGAAGTCAGATTCGAGCGCACCATGGGCTCTTCGGAGCCCGAATAAATCGTCACTTCGGTGACTGGCACGCCCACGCACTTAATAAACCAACGATCGCGCAGAGATAATTGTTAAACGAAAAGTGCGTCCACAACTGTTCATCGCCTTTGGGCATCAAAGTCTGTACATCGCCTTCAGACTTTCAAGTCTATACACTCCATGATCTTCCAAGTTTGTACATCCACAGTGTATCTTCAAAGTCTGAACATTGTCTCACTTCGTCAAAGTCCATACATTTGTTTTCTCTTCAAGTCTGGACATTGGCTTCATATCATAAAGTCTATACATTGGGCCTAACATTCCAACTCTACACTGAACCTTCGTTCATCAAAGCCTCAAGTCTGTAAAGCGTGAAGTCTACACTTTGGCTTCACGTTTTCAATGTCTGTACAGTGGCTTCGCATAGGCAAGTCTGTACATCGGGCTCCTTCTAACTAAGTCTCTACACTCCCTCACACTGTACACACTTAGTCTATACAGCAAGATCGTCTTTACAAGTCTACACAGAGTTCTTCACTTAAACTGATGACTTATCCGATACTCTGTCTGACAGGTGTTCTGATCGTGAAGCTTATGGAGGGCACGTGATTCGAGGCTGGAAGGGCAGATAGGATTGTGACACGGGTGCTGAAGCTGGCTGAGAGGCTGACACGTGGACACAGCAAATCAAGAAAGAAGCTCCTGGTTATTCTGGTGCGTCAACGCATTGAGCAAGTAGCGTCGACGCAGTAGTTACAAAAAGAGAACCAATGGGTTACTGGGTTACTCAGATGCGTCAACACCACCCACTGGCAGCGTGGACGCAGCAGTTCAAGTAACTCCTTGCAACCTCTGGAGTACCTTGGCAGCGTCGACGCTACAGCTCGTTGGGGCGACGCAGCAGGTTGATGGAACGACACCTTTTAGCTGCTAGTACACACCGATGCGTCAACGCAGCAGTGGAGCGGCATCGACGCAGCACGCCCATCTGCTAAAGACTTGATCACTGGATCATCGATGCGTCAACGCCATGGGCTGATAGAGTCAACGCAGCAGTCTTGAGTTTTACTGAACGAATGTCCTCGAATTGTAGGGGACGTGATCCGAGGTGCCTGGCTCGTGAACCAGGAAGCTGCCACGTGGTCCGAATTTCTAGGGCTGGAAACGTGGAAGCCACACGCGCCAATGTGTTGTTGCTGCTACTATATATACTAGTCTTCTTCCACTAAAGAAGAGGGATCGAAGCAGAAGCCTGAAGAGCAGAAAGCCCTTCGATCCAGAAAAAGAGAAAAAGAAGGAAAAAAGAGGAAGAAGAGATAGAAGAGAGAAGCCGTGAAGAGAGAGCAGAGAGTGAGAGATTTGGAGAGCAGAAGAGAAAGAAAGAGAGAAAGAGAGTGAGCGAGAGAGCTCGTGGAGAAGAAGGAAGAAGCTGCTTGAAGATCTGTCTTCACTGGACCGTGGATCAGATCCAGGCCAGTCAGCTCCGTTGAGAGCCACATTGTGCATTTCGTTTTTCAGCTTTCTGGTTGCTGAAGTTATTTTCATTTCATGTTTTTATTTTTCCGTTTTCATCTGGTTATTTTGTTCTTCCGATTGCCCTGCTGGGGATCGGGTTCCTCCTGTTGGTTCAGGAGAAGGGAGATCTGATCTCCGGGTTGTAAGTGACAGGTTGTCACTTGTGGGTTGCCCTCTGGTTAGAGGAAGGGAGGCTAGTCCTCCGGTTCTGGGCTTGTGGTTGCAAGTCCAGGTGTCCCTCCTGGTCTGGAGGAAGAGAGGTCTTCGACCTCTAGTTTCCAAGTGGCTGGGAGTCACTTGGGTGTCCCTCCGGTTGGGAGGAAGAGGGGAGTCTGTTCCCCTGGTCAAGCTGTGTGGCAGCAACTGTTTGCAGACTGAGTCTGCTTGGTTCTAGCATTTGCTAGTGAAGCCTCACTCCGGTTGGGAGTGAGGGGTGGATGTAGGTCTGTGGACCGAACCACCTAAAATATCTTGTGCCGTGGCTTGTTTGATTGATTTGTTTCCGCTAGATGCTTGGATAGGCACGCCCATGAGTTTGTATTTGAGTTGAAATGAATTAGTTCTATTCTGTGTCTCTTTTCTAGCATCCTAGTTTTAATTTGGCCATAATCTGTAGAAGGATACATTCACCCCCCCCTCTGTATCCGGGCCAAGCACCCTAACATTATGGAATTTAAATAGAATCATTATGTTGTTTTGTAGTTTAATTGCACATTTGTATTATAACTTTGTGTATTTTTTGAACTGGCCGAATATTACAATTTTTTATCCCAAAGGTTCTCGTATGGACAAGAAGGGGGGTTGAAAACCTCCAATATTTCTCAAAACCTCCAATCTTTGGGAAGCTCATCTCCCTTTTCCCTTTCTTCTCCTACAAGATAGAAAAAAAGCACATTAGGGTTCATTCTTCCCAAATTTGGAGCTCACAATGATATATATAGAGGGGTGGGGAAAAGACACATAAACCATCCCAAAGTGTGTTAGAAACACCTAAATATGATTAGGAACTAATAGGGAGTGTTATGGTAAAGTTTAGAAAGGTTTAGAATGGGTTTCAATCGGGTTCGCAAATCCCGTGCCGGATGGGGCTAAAAAATAAATCCAGCTCTCAGGTGTCGACCCCATGGGTCGACCCATGTAGGCGGACTGCATGATTTACCTTCTGTCCGGTCCACAAACAATGGGGGTCCACCCTACGGGTCGACCCATGCCAGAAATGGTTAGAAAAACACTTCAAATCCCATTCAAATCAAACATAAAAAATAGTTAGATGTTACTATCATCCACTTGACACGAGAGAGTTTAAAAATCATCCTTGAACCTGCAAAAACACACAAACATCAAGTTAGTTTATGTATTGAGAATTAAGTTCTCCTTAGCTTGATTCCTCCACATGCAACTCCATATCTTTACACAATAAATGCACATTGCATCAAGTGAATGTTTCTTTAAAAACATGAGCCACATTCTTTGGCAATTGATAGACTTTAAATCTCTCAAGCATTCAAATATAATTATGTATGTTTGTCGAGGATAATACATGTTAAAGTTTGTTTTCATCAACCTTATGTACATTGGTTTCTTAATGCATTTCATGTATAGTCTTCCATGTTATTTTGTAGTTTAATTGCACATTTGTATTATAACTTAACTTTGTGTATTTTCTATATCTTGTAGATGCCGTGTGACCGACGCCACCCCGCTTGGGAGCATGGATATATACATGAGGCCGGCTGATCGACGAATTCATTGCATGTATTGTGAGCACATGGTTAGCAGCATACATAGATTTTCTGAGCATCTCGCGGGACTTGGCAGAGATTGTATTGTTTGTCCATCTGTTCCTTCTCATGTTCGTTCACAGTTTATTACACATGTAGCAGCCTCTTCTTCGACAGCACCGGCCTCTTCCTCCACAGTAGCAGACTCTTATTCGAGAGCACCGGCCTCTTCCTCCACAGTAGCAGCCTCTTCTTCGACAGCACCGACCTCTTCCCCACAGTGTTGCAACCTCCGACAGAGTTAGTAAATGTGGTGAGGGCATTCTTTGTAGAGTTTGATTTACCACCCAGTGCTACACATGCACCATCATATGTCAACATGATTAGATGTGTGCAGAGGCATCCACATGCACCGCCACCCACCACAACACATTTACACTTTGGAGTTGCAGAATCTCAGTGTGCACATGATGACTTATGGGAATCGTCGTCAAATACTGAGTTTTCTGGTGATGATGATTGACTTGCAGATTTTCTTTTTTCATGATATATGTATGGACTATCTTTTCTATGGATTATGGACTATTATATTAGCGGCATATATTTTTCTTTTTCCCATGATGTATATGGGGGCTATGGACTTAGAATTTAGAGTTTAAACTTTTTAACCCATTTGCTAGCAGGTGACAATATAAATTTTGTTGCGTTATGTGTGTGATTTTGATGAATAGAAAATTGTTGATTATGACGATGACAAAATGTTAATGTCTATAATTATTGCATGTGAAACTTCGGTTGCTATTTCATTCCATGAGTATCTTATTGTTTTATGATCCTCAGAATGTGTTTTGCGAATAGCATTGAATATACTGGACATAAGTTCATGCAAAATATTCCATGTGAACTGAAAGGTATGTAAGGAGGTTTGTTTTTTGAAAAGTGACGAAGTGAGGTCATCTCTTTGGTTAATTTGGTAAGAATCTTATTTCAAAAATTTTGTGTTTCATTTGAGGCTAATTATTTTGAAAGGGCCTTCATGCATTTTTCCTCTTTAGCTCTTGAGCTTGGATCGAAGAAAACCGGGCTTAGCTTGTGCCTTCTTGCATCATCTTCATGGTCTTTGATTTTCATGCAAACCGATTGAATTAACTTATTTTTAATCATCCAAATTCATGATTGGGTGTTAGATATTGATGGGTTACATGCTATCACTTCATTAACATTTAATATAATTTTTTTGGTTAAGAATAGATAATTATGAAGATATTTGACGGAAGACAGATCGAGTCCGTCCGAGTCGGTTGCGACTCGGGCGTACCGTACCAGATCAGGGGGATCCCGATCCGGTATGGATTAGTGAGTCGGCGAACCCTGGTCCATATATCACATAAGGATATTCGGATATGGGCCTGGATCGAGCAACATGGTCTTAGTCGGATCCTCATCGGATCCTATCCAGATCCAACCGATTCGCACCCCTATCTTCGGCACCTTAATTTGCTTCCAATCGAACACTTTTAACGTGCTGCTCACCTCCTACCGTTTCATGTTAATGAAGTTGATATGCTAGAGTGAGTGAAGATGATATGCGTTCATACTTGATAGTAATGGTGTTGACCAAACCTAATAAATCAGGTTCGCAATATTAGACTTCCTGTCCGATTTTTAATATCTCATTTCGAACAGAGGTTATATTATTGTAATACTTGTCGTGGGAAAAATTTACTAATTTCATATGAAACTTGTAAACCCAATGTGGCCTGTTTGATAAAGGGACCGATATCTGGGCTGATGCGGAACGTGGCCTGCTGGGCTAAAGGATCATGTCACTGCTAGGGGTGTCCACAGATCTTCGAGATCTGAAAACTCGATTTGGATCCATTATTTTTTTGATTCGGATCAGACTTTTGATTCGAAATGTGTAGAATTCACGGATTCGGGACAGATCCGAAATGGGAGATTTTGGGGAGGATTTCGAGGCAGTTTATGGGAGCCCCCATTTCAGAGCAGCCGTCTCCCATTTCGAGGTGTGCACGGCACATCTATCCAGACTCCATCGACCGTCGATGGTTTGCCAACTTGGTCTGACTCGGGCGTGCCGTACCGTATCTGAAAAAATCTGATATATTGCGGATCACCCCTAAGATCGACCGAGTCGAGCCGAGTCACAGTGAGAGAGAGAGAGAGAGGGAGAGAGAGAAGGGGAGAGAAAGAGGGAGGAGATGATGCACGCCGAGTCGGGCCAAGGAGTCCCTAGATTGTGGAGATGTAAGATCCATTAAATGTCTTATGTACTAGGCATTTTTTAGAATAATATTTGCTGTAAATGTTGTTTGAACCAAAATTTGACGTATCGATCTGATACGTTGTGTATCGCACGTATCAGATCACACTAGTTGAACGGAACGACCGACACGTGGTACACAACCGGTACGATATTTATATATGTTTAACTATTATATGTTTTACCTTTTATTTTATTGATGTTGGTAGCAAAGTTGACAAGGGATGTGTTTTGTAACGGGACCCCGAGTTTGAAACACGGGTGGAGCATTTTTTTTTCTTCTAAATTTTAACACTTCTCAAGAGAAAAAAAGATCAAAGAAATTCATTATGAGATTTGAACCCTAAATCTCAAGGTCACATGCATCACTCTCTAACCAACAAATCTACACAAGATTTCATTTTATATTCTACTATAATCAATGATTATTATATACTTCACACATTATGGTACATTACGGTAAGATATAACCAGAAATATGTACGGCCAAGGAGTGGATAACCAACCATCCCCCATATTCTCGACAGGATATTAAGAAACCAAAAAGATTAATGATCAGCTGGGAGGAGGATGCTCGATCATCCCCCCCCTTTTTTTTATCTTCTCCCTTGATTGGTGATTAATGATATCTGACTGGTTGGTTGTACCTCTGAAATCTTTGGTTACGGTGGCATCATTACAGGTGCCGATCGAGAGATTATGCTTCTGCATTAATTGCATTAATATTGCTCTGACTTGAATGGGTTCGTTGCCTTTGGTTGGATGAGCATCCAATAATCTCGAAGCATTATAATCATACTTCTTTGTGTCACCAACTTTTTGCAATGATCACAAATTTTCCTGTTGTAACTTAAGCTGCGTCGGCTTTGGTTTTGGTCAGTCCCCTATAATGGTGCTAAGATTATGACTTCTATATATAATAAAAAAATTATTATCTTTTTTACTAAATAGATAGTTATCTTTTTTCATCAATTGAAAAAATTAGGTTAAAAAGTGACATAGTCCTAATTTTTTAGATAGAAAGAGTCTTTTTTTTTTAACAAAGTGCTCCCAAACATGCACCCTACAAACTTTGATGCCTTTTCTGTTGAAAAATTATGGATCGAGTGGGTCTTTCTGTTGAAAAATTACCGGGCCGTAGTTTAGTGCCCGGTAAGAACTGGTGAACCTTCTCAATTTCAAGATGCAACGAATTCATTTGACCTCGCAAGTGAATAATCATCGGTGAGGTCTTTTTATGTTTCTTTTTTTAAATAAAAAAATGAATTAATTGAGAACATTCTATATACATCGCTCTCCCCCAATTAGTTGGGATAGCTATTCTCCAAATCTATGAAACAAAAACGATTCTATAAGGCTCGGTTTGATAAACGAACTGTCGACTGAGTTAAGAAATCGACGAGAGAGAAAAAACGCGGGACTCATCTGCTCTTCTCACATATAAGAGATTTACTTGGAGTCGGGTACCGTGTTCGACCCTTTGAGGTCTAACACGGTAACCGTGTTCGAATAACAAAGAATGTCTAGGGCTATCAAAAACTCGATCCTCCGACTAATTAAAGAAGTATGGGCTTTACAGGCGGGATTGTCAAATTAACGTGGTCATGGGATATGCTCAACAAAGTGCATGCGGCTGGATGGTGAAGTTGCTGAATTATGAATGAAGAAGAAAGAAGGAACCTTGCTTTGTTATCGCGTGAAATCTGTTTTTTGATTGGAATCACACGTTCTCTTGCATTCTGCACAAAGATGTAATGGTCGCAACTCATTTTCCATGCGCATAGATGCATGGTTCTACGAAAAGGATTTGAAAAAGAGAGATTTACACAACCAAATTAAAAAAAAGATAGAATATAGCTAGGGCAAGGTATACATAGCAAATCAACAAGATATTCCCAAATCTAATATTCAACGTTGGAATTAATTAAGGCCTCCATGGACAATCAACATGATGTTCGTAATATATAGATTCATTAAGGTAATGATCATGCATGATGTTAATTTCCTTTTCCTCTAAAGAAGGTATTAATTTGTAATGTTATGGTTTTAAGGGATATTACATGTAAATAAAATTTTACGAAAGATATCTATGTAAAGATCTGAAAAAGGCTAATGAAAGAAGATTGTGTAGATATGTTAATGATATTTGCATGTAGCTAGGGTGTTTGTGTGTAACAATATAATATTACTTGTGAGAGGCAAACAATCATCCGGCATAAAACATAAATGGGCAAAGGTGTAACTAATGTTCGAAGAATGTGGGGGTGTGAAATGTGTTCTGTACTTCGATCACACACAATTTTATATGCCGATTGATTGAAAAGCAAATTAGAAATCATAAGGAAAGCCGCAGTCTATGTAAAAATAAACAGGCTTATGTGACAACTCTGCCAGGGTTTCCCCGACGGCCGCCCATGGCCGGCCTGGAGGGGGGCGGGGGCGACAGCTGCCGGCCTGGAGGGGGGCGGGTCCTCCCCCTGCCTCTTGCCCCTTCCCTCCCTGCTTCTCCCTCGCTTCAACCTTTGGCCTCTCTTGCGCCTCCGACCTCTACGCTAGGGTCCAACCTCTCTCCTTTGCACATGCTTTATAGTCTCTTCCTTGGTTCCTCCTGCCCTCGACCTGCCAGTACACAATCCTGCTAAGATGGATGGGGGCGAGCCAGTTGTGTTCTTGATAGAACCCAAGAGTTCTATCGATTAAGAACAGGAGAAGCCCAAAGGGGAGAAGAATATTTGATCACTTTGAGGGGATCAACCTCCAATGGCCAGAGACAAAAATGGCATTCCATTCATAATTTCAAAGGCTCGCAGGCTACAAACATAAATAGGCCACAGCCTTACAAACCGAAAATAGAAAGGAGTCCTAATCAGAGAAGAGTTCTAATTAGAGAAGGAACTAGTCAGCCTAGCTTCGCAAAACAGAGGGGTTAAATAAAACAGAAAACCTATATAGAGTAAGATTCGTAACATTCTCTCGCCCTTCAAAAGAACCTTGTCCTCAAGGTTGGGCAGCAATATTGAACTCTGGAAACTTCTCCTCAAAAGATTGATAGCACTCCCATGTTGCATCCTCAATTGGTAAATTTGCCCACTAAACAAGAACCTCAGTTGCTGCTCGATTACGGTGTTTAACAAAACGCCGGTCCAAAATAGCTTGTGGCAGAAATTTGATCTCTCCACTTGATGATAGCTCTGGCAGATGACGTTGAGCAATAACTTGATCATCGAGTTTCTTCTTTAAACACGAAACATGAAACACAAGATGCATCTTTGATTTGGGTGGCAGACTGAGGCGGTAAGCAATAGGGCCAATACACTCTATTACCTTGTAGGGCCCATAGAATCTCGGTGATATAACTTCGTGGAAGCCCGTACACTAACAGATGCTTGCTTATAAGACTGCAATCAAAGATAAACCCAATCACCAACTTCACATGATCTCTCTATCATGTGCTTGTCAGCTTGTTGTTTCATGGGTGCTTGAGCATTTTGAAGATTGTTCTTAAGAATGTGCAAAACATGATTCCTATCACGCAGGTCACAATTAACTTGGTGAACCTTGGAGGAGCCATTTGAACAGCTGGGAATGACAGGAGGTGGTTGCCCATACACAATCTCAAAAGGAGTGATTTTGGTGGAAGAGTGGTAAGTGGTATTGTACCACCATTCTGCCCATGGAAGCCAACACACCCACTCTTTGGGCCGGTCACCCACAAAGCAGCGTAAATAATTTTCTACACACCGATTGATCACCTCGGTTTGTCCGTCAGATTGAGGATGATAAGCAGTGCTCATATTCAGCTGTCCCTTGTAATCGAAAGAGTCCCTTCCAGAAATTACTAGTGAATATTGGATCCCAACCACTCACAATCGATCTAGGAACCCCATGCAACTTGATGATATTATCAACAGATACTTGAGCAATAGAAGCCGTTGTGTAAGGATGAGAAATTGGTCAGAAGTGACCATATTTATTGAGGCGGTCCACCACCACTAAAACAGTAGTTTTGCCGTGGGCTGGGGGTAAGCCATCTATAAAATCCATAGATTTGTCAGTCCAAATATGCTCAGGTATAGGAAGGGGTTGGAGAAGACCAGGGCTAGCCACTGTTTCCTTTATTTGCTTGGCATGTAGCACATTCCTCCACAAACTTCTTGACGTCATCCTTCATTCCCTTCCAATGGAACACTTGAGATATTCGCTTATAGGTTTGCAAGAACCCGGAATGGCCAGTCGCAAGTGACGAATGAAATTCTTGCAAGAGGATGAGCTTCTGTTTGGAACTTGAAGGCAAGAAAATTCGATTCTTATAATGCAGGTCTGTTGAGTCCCAATGGTAATGAGGCACAGAAGATGGATCATTTCGAAGCTTCTGAATGATATCTTGGGTTGTAGGATCTTCAGTTACCTCTTTTCGTATATCCTCCAAGTTAGAATAGGATACCACCATAATGGCTTCAATTGTCGCATGTTCTGGTATCCGTGACAAAGCATCTGCCACCAGATTCTCCTTGCCTTTCTTGTAAACAATCTCGTAATTATACCCTAATAATTTTGTGATACATCTTTGTTGCTCCATAGAAGTAATTCACTGCTCCAACAGAAACTTCAAACTTTTATGATCAACCCGTATTTGAAAACGTCGACCAATGAGGTACGGTCTCCACTTGGTAACTGTATGCACAATAGCCATCATCTCTTTGTCATACACACAAAGAGACAAATGAAGGGAAGATAGTGCCTTGCTGGTGAAGGCCAAAGGTGTGAGATCCGATTATTTTTTTTAAGGAATTTAGTGGGCATTTACACGATTTTGCTTCTTTGGGGGTTTAAAGTGCAAAAGGGGGTTAAAAATAAAATAAAAAATAATATGTTAACTTTTTTTTAACCGGTCGATCTTCCCTCTCTCTCCTACTTTCCCAATTCTTCTCCCCCTCCCCCTTTTCCCGTTTTCATCGGACGCACAGGACACCGCGGACAAACCCACGGGCGGCCGCGCGAGCTCGCCGAGGCGGTGACTCCGCCTCCCCCTCCGGCCCTCTTGTCGGTGCGGCGACCCCGGCACGGTGGCGGCCACTGGCCGGCGACGGCGGAGGAACGCCGGTGACGGCCTAGCAGCAAGGAGGAGGAGGAGGCCCGTGGCTAGCCCCCCCTCTCTCTCGCCTTCCTCTTCCCAAGACCGGTGGAGGACGGCTGACGGCTCCGCCGGCGGACTAGTGGAGGCAAGGCCACGTCGGCATCCTCGTCGGCTCCGACCCCGGCGCGGTGGTGCGAACCCTTCGGCGACATCGACGGCTCTTTTCCTTCCTTCTCGCGGCTAATCGGCCTTTCTCTCGTGCTAGGGTCGGCGGAGATTTTCCCGCGACACGAGGATCGTGGGGACGTCAACCCGGACCGAACCCCGGCGTGGAGAGGCGACCGGGAGAGACGGACTACGGCGCGTCTCTTGGCTTGCATGCGGCCCAATCGGACCTTTCGGCACGTTTAAGGTAGGGGGATCGTAGCCCTAACCCGTTAAACTGCTCTAATAGCATGCCCATCATCTTTATGTTTTCAAAGCATGCCCATCGTCTTTATGTTTTAACAGCATGCCCATCGTCTTTATGTTTTAACAGCATGCCCATCGTCGTTGAGTTTTTAGGCGATAAATTATTATGCTATGATGGTGGAATGCTATGATGATGGATTGGCAGGGAGCAGGTTAAAAATGGTTTGGCAGGAGACAGGTTAAAATAATAACTCCCGTCGATTTGAATCGACCGGGAGAGGCTGCGGTTAAAATTTCGGTAGGTCTGGTCCTCCGGTAAGGACTATGTTTCGGTTATTCTAGATTTTTATAACTGTCTGCCATAACCTGTTTATTAACCCAAGCGGCTGACGATTAGACCGCATAAATAAATTAATTTGAATGGTGGAAGAAGTCTCACGGTTAATCCGTTGAGTAGCACGCGGCGGTTTGTCGTTCGACCGCCTAAAATCACAGCGGCCCTAGTCCGACCGCTTGTTCTATGATGATGCGTGTACGCCATTTCAATATGTTCAATAGTTAAGCATTTAGTTATGAAATGATTGTTGTTTTAGCATGTTCAATTGGCATATTGAATTATTGAAAAATGGCCATCTTAGCATATTAAATTAATTATGCATTTATAGTCGCATACTTGCCATTTTAGCAAATTCATGCATGTATAAATGAATAATTGCCATTGTAACATGATTCGACTAGCTATGCATCCAGTTTTGCATGTTTGAAATGTTTAATCGTTATCATGAATGATGGCATGTTTTGAGACCAATAGAGCTTTATTCTCTTTCCTAGTGATGGAACCACCAGTCGTAGCCCGACGACCTTTAGTGTTGATCCCACCCGGGAGAGGTGGCGGGGTAGTCCCGTGAGACGGTTTTTAAGCTAGTTCCGTGGGCCCCGGACCAACCGTAGCGTCCTACGGAGGGGAATACTAGCTAGAGGCCTGGCTCTAGGCAACGAGCCAGTGTGTGCACACGTGGTCAGAGACCTGGACAGACACTGACGAGTGTTGCTCTGACTAGTTACTTGTTTTGGTACTGTTACGCGTCTCGCTTGCTATGATTAGGCTTGCGTAGATGCTTGAGACGCAGTGTAAGCCGTCAGTGGACGCATCTGGTTTCTTCTTCTGGTGGACCTCCTCTCCTTTTTACTCTTGTCACTTGGAAATGATTGAGTTATTGTCTATTGGTAGATTTCGAATACTCGCATTTGAATTAAATTGGCATATTAGATAGCTGTTCATAAACTGTTTAGTTGGTTTTACAGCTTTTTCAATTGTCATTTATTTATGCCAATGCATGTTTTACTGCTTTCCTTTAGTTAGTTGCGAGTTAGGGGTCCTGTGAACCCTACTGAGTCTCTGCTGTGAGACTCACCCCTTCCTTTTACAGGTGAGGCGGAGCATCCGGCTGCGGGATTCTCTCGCGCTTTCGGCGAAAAGCCTTAGAGCCAGCAGTGGTCTGTCAGTGGTCAGTCTGTTCTTTTTCTTCTTTGGCCGGGCCGTGTCCCGTGTAGTTATTAATTTTTGGACCACGTACAGTGTGGGACTTGTGATATATGAATCTGGACTACTTGTATAAATTTACCACTCTGATATATATGCAATTGCTTCCGTTTAAAGTTCAAATGAATGCTTTAATTAATATTGCGCGTGTAATTTCTATTCGTTATGCATCCCCTCGACAAACACTCACTAACCCTTACGGGGCCTCATCAGCCTCTTGGGTGGCTTCCCCGAGCTCTTGGTATCGGTAAATCGATGATATCGAGTTATTGGTATCTGGATCTCCTGGGTCGTCACAAAAGGCCTCCCTTCCTGCATTAAGATTGCCCCAATGCCTACGCCGGAAGCATCAGACTCAATAACAAACATCTTTTGAAAATTAGGCAGAGCCAAGACCGGAGTTGTAGACATGGCCCTCTTCAAGTTGTTGAATGCACCTTCCGCTTCACTGTTCAACTTAAAAGATTCCTTCTTCAATAACACTGTGAGTGGTGCACTAATCTTGCCATAGTCTCGCACAAACTTCCTATAATAGCCAGTGAGTCTGAGAAAGCCTCGTAATGCCTTGACAGTTCGTGGAGTAGGCTAGTCAACCATGGCCTTGACCTTCAACGGATCAGCTGCCGCTCCTTCCTTGGAGATAATGTGGCCGAGATACTCGACCTCAGTCTTCCCAAAGCTACATTTAGACCTCTTCACATACAAAGAATTCTCCCGCAGGAGGGTGAGAGTAATATGAAGATGGTGCAAGTGGTCCTCTACTGAAACTGAAGATAAGGATATCATCAAAGAATATCAAAATGAACATATGTAGGTGCGGCAGAAAGATGTCATTCATTAGACTCTGGAATGTTGATGGAGCATTAGTCAAACCAAATGACATGACCAAAAATTCATAATGTCCATCGTGAGTATGAAAGGTCATCTTCGGGATGTCCTCCTCGTATACTCGGATTTGATGATATCCCGAGCATAAGTCAAACATTGAGAAAAATAGAGTGCCACCAAGCTCATCTAGAAGTTCATCAATAACATGGATCATATACTTATCTTTTACTGTGATCCGATTCAATGCCCGATAGTCAACGCACATACGCCAACTATCATCCTTCTTACGCACCAAGAGAACCGGTGAAGAATAAGGACTGACACTTGGGCGGATGATACCAGCTTGTAATAGTTCCCGGACCATCTTCTCAATCTCTGCCTTTTGAATATATGGATAGCAGTAAGGCCGAACATTAGTGGGGGGCAGCCAGGTAATAAGGGAATACGATGATCATGGGACCGCTTGGGAGGCAATCCTTTGGGTTCAACAAATACGTCATAAAATCTGAAAGAAGATTGTCTAACTTCTCAGGCATAGAAGTAGCATGTGCTTGATCGTCCATCTTCTTTATCTGCAACAAATAGATATTTCGCTCTTTCTTAATCATCTTCTCCATTCTGTGACTGTTGATTGTAGTAATGGCACTACTGCCTCCGCCTTTAAGTGTGATTCGCTTCCCTTCTATCAGGAAGTGCATGGTAAGCTGAGAAAAAATTCACGTAATATCACCAAGAGTCCTGAACCATTGTGCACCTAATACATGATCACACCCATCTAGGATAAGATGAAAACATCAGTCATCATTTGATAACCTTATAGGGAAATCTGAATATTAGAACACTTCCCAGAGCAAGACAAGGATCTCCTATCAGCCACTTTGACTTCAAATTCAATTGCATACTCCACAGGGCACTTGAGCTTCTTTGTCATTCGAAAATCTAAGAAATTATTTGTACTTCTCGAGTCAATCAATATGGTGACAGGCTGACGTTTAATGTAACCCTTGTGTGGCTACAATCTTTTCACACGTTTGTACGTGCTCTATCTTTTGTACTGATTTCTTATGGCTTTTAGCCTTCGTGGACGTATCGATCAATTGGACAACTTTTGCTTGAACACCAAGAGTACCATTATATATCAGCAACCGTTATTTTGCATTTATATTCATTATCTAATTAATTTATTAATTCAGTTCACGTTTGACATCTAGAGCTATAAGCCTATCAGAGAACGCCTTGTCACAGCCTGTTGCCTAACTTAATTAATTAGATGCCCGCCGAGTTGGATTATTAATTAGATGCACCACACCCAACTTAATAAAAGATTAATAAGAGAAGCCATATATTCCGTTGGAGTGGCCCATCTGGTCTAATTATTTGTATCTTTCGTAATTAATTATTCCTCCTCCATGCTGTTTAATTAGAAAATAGTACTCTTGTTCCGGAACTTTTCACCTGGATGCTCCATGCTCCGTCGTCTCCCCTGAAAGATGCCAAAAAGAACTCAACATCTGACCTCACCTGCAGCCTGTCCTACAAGACGGCCTTGTGATATTTATATATATCTTCCTGATAGCACTTGGCATATATAATCGCATTCTGGGGACACGTCGATGGGCACTCTTTTTGTGGTCCACATGCATGGGGTGTCTCCAAAGAATGTGCCGTCCGGATGGATGATGATGCATGGGAGGAGGGTTTTCACCATTCATCGATCCCCCCTAGCGAATTATAAAGCCTGTTCATCGCTAGCTTTTGGCACGTACTATACGTACGTACGTCTAAATTCCTCCTGCCTGCCCCCGCTAGCTCCCACGAACAGCAATCACAATTAAAATCACGTACGCATGCATATTTAATATCCCCATAATCTACGTACGACTACTTGGTACCGTACGCACGCACTCGCCTATCAAGAAATCGCAGTTCGATCCCCCGCCCTATATATGTGATCATCCAGAGTTGGGTGGGAAGGGGGGCCCGGGGGGGTGGAATGAGAATGTCGAGACCACAGCATAGAACAGTGAAACATCTTGAAGAGATAAAGATAAAGATGGTGGTCACCCATATATATATATATATATATACATGCATATGTTGCAGTCTTACAGGCTAAGTCTGGGTCGTGGTTGCAAGGATTTCCACTCCCAGTACAGTCTTCGTGTCTAATTAAGAATCAGATTAGTCTACGACTGATGAGATCGATGGTACGTACACATATGCATGCTGTAGATGCAGGCGAGCACGATGTTATTAAGCTAGGACAGCGTAAACAGTGCGGGAACCTAGTTAGCTATTTAACAGATGCCGACTGCAAGCGGGGAGATGTGCAAGGCAGACATGTCTTCTTTCCAATGCCAAATTAGTGGATGCATGCTTCGATAACCTACTGACTTGCGCTTCCTTGCCTTAACCCTTTTGCTTCGTGTCTTTATATACCGGCCGGCCATATCAGCGTGTACCACCTGATCGAGTATCCTACAATACTTCACGGCGATTAATTAATGGTGAAATGAGGAGAAGCCTGTCTCACTCAGCTGATACCCCATTCGAAACACGTTGCGAAAATGGGGGAACAGGAGGAACTAAGACTCCGCCCTTTTTGCCTAATTAACAAGCCAAGCTCGAGTTGAAGCAGTGTTAGCCCAACGCGAGTGGAGTCCCAAAGCGACGTCCACGTACTACTTATGCCCGCAGCAGCAGCAGCCCCGGCCGCACTCCAGTTGCAGAGCCCTCTTGTTAAATTTGACCACGTGAACCCTTTTCCTTTCTCAATCAGAACAGGAGGAAGGAGGGCATTAGATGCCGATGCACATATGTTCTTCGCACCACGTACCGTCCACCCAGGTGCACGTGCCCATTTGTGGAGATGCAAAGGCGGGGGTGGTGGAGCGTGGGAATTAACATGAAGAGGCAAGTAAGACATGACGGAACTGATCAGTCGTACGTGGGTGATTTTCCAGGGGGATTAATCCTTCGTAGAGTGACCTCTGATATGAATGGCGATATCAGCTGGGATGATGGATAGCATCGGCTGCCAGGGAAAAGGTGAGGAAGGTAAGTGGTCGACGAGGATAGGGGATCAGTGGCGGCTCGGCGAGAGGCGATTTGTCGACGACAAGGGAAAGAATAATATATAATATTATTTATATATTGTGGGGTTTGGATGTGGTGTTCCTTATGTGTAGGCAGTGTGGAGGGGGTTAAATAGGGCTACCCAGCTTGCAAGGTCTGTGCATAGAGCTCGCAATTAAGCAGCAGATCAAGCGGGGGTAGAGGAGGAGGAGAAGAAGAGAGAGAGATGGAGATGATCAGGTGGTGGGAGGAATGGAGCCCGGCGGCGGCGATGTTGGTGGTGGACGTGGCCTATGGGATCATGAACACCCTCATCAAGAAGACGATCGACGAGGGGGTGAACTGCCTGGTGTTCATCACCCTCCGCCAGTTCACGGCCACCATCTTCATGGCACCCATCGCCTACTACCGCGAGAGGTATATATGTAGAGCAACCTAAGCCGGCAAATAATTCCCTGCTCTATCATCATGTCACGACTTCTATATCATCATCGTCAATGTTGTTGTCACCATTATCACTCTTGTCCATCATATATGTTATCTAAATTAAATCTTATATATATATATTCAATCAGCTAGTTAGCTAGTATGCTTCAGAATGATTATATAGATATAATACATATGGTATATATGATTTACAGTTCTGGTCAGACATTCGGAATATTGGAATTAAGTTCGACAGTTTGAGAACACCTTACTTTTTAATTTGCTGGTCAAAACTATTGTTTTGCTGGTTCTGAAAGAGATTTCTGCTGAGCATTTGTTCCGTCTATATAATTCTAGGGAAGGAAGGAGTCAAAAAAGTTTAGAGTCATTAGGTTCGATATTCTCTTAATTAATTATTAAGAAAGAACTATATTGCTAATTAGGCCCCACATATTACCATTTTTTTATACCTTTTGTGTGAACTTGAATGTTTCGCCAGTAGTCACTAATAATAAACTAGCTAGGATTAACCGTAGATCAGTGGATGTACTCAACATGCTCATGTATGCTCATGCACGTGTGGATATAATGCTGCAGGGAAAGTAGGCCAAAGCTCACCCCCCAGATTCTGTTGTGTCTCTTCTTCAGTGCCTTGCTGGGGTATATAATTACTTCCTTTAATCTCTTGTGCTATTCCAAGCAGCTAGCTAGTTGAGACATTAATCGCATTTGACATATATAGAACTAATTTCGTGTGATGTTGTTGTGGTTTGCCCTCAAAAAAGATTAACCCTCACACAGTATCTCTTCTTCACGGGGCTGCGCTACACGTCTGCGACGTTCGCCTGCGCCTTCCTCAACATGACGCCGGTCGTCACCTTCCTCGTCGCTCTTCCCTTCAGGTCCTGTTCTCCAACACCCCCCCTCCCCACCCACGATCTTTCCCATGTCAGGGTTATTCCTGTTCAGCTCACTCCCCAGCTGGAGGGCCCAGTCCCCTGTAGATCTCTAGAACAGAATGGCATATAACCGGCATGAAATTAAGATGACATGCACCTGAGAAGTAGTGCAGCAGTGACTAAACATTAGCAAGCAGAACTGTAGTAGTGAATAAACATACTACCGAATTCCAATACTCTTGTACCTTCGTGGAGTTAACCGAAAGGATAGATTAATAGTCTTGTATTAAAAATGGGTTAAAATATAATATGCTTATAATAATCTCAAGAGATATCTACTATTATGAACACATTATATTTTAACCCAAACTTTAATACTCCATATATGCAAAGTAGGAGGGAAATTCTGAAGGTTGTGGGTTCCAATTAGATTCTGTGATCCTCCCGTTGATGGCGTACATGGCACGCCATACCTTTGTGTGTGCATGATCTTTCGCCTACCTAAAGCAAGGTTCTTGTTCCTCCTGTTTCCATGATCAAAACTAAGTCTCATCTTCCGCATCAAAGACTCAGTACTTATATCCACCCAACAATCACGTAACGCCGTAGTATACACGTACATACACACATTCATTCTTGGATCTCCACTGATGAATCTAATGCATTAATCCCAGGTTGGAGACGCTGGACGTGAGGAGCAAGGCCGGCCAAGCGAAGGTCCTCGGCACGGCCGTGTGCGTCGGTGGCGCCATGATGCTTACCTTCTACAAGGGGGTGGCCCTCACGCACGCGCCAAATGACGTCGTTCGGCCTGAGGCAGGCCGGGTGCCCGGCCACACCAGCGCCGGGGGTGGCACCGGGAAGTGGACTATCGGCACGGTGGCACTGTTCGGTGCCTGCTTCTCCTTCTGCTCGTGGTTCCTCCTCCAGTCCAAATTGGGCAAGATGTACCCAGCTCTCTACTCCGGCACCGCCCTTGCATTTTTCCTCAGTTTCCTGCAGTCGGCGGCGCTGACTTTCGCCACCGGCAACGGCACTTCCTTGTTCTCTGTGAGGGGGGAGGTGCCCATCATATCCATCTTGTTCTCGGTACGTACGTATAATCTTTCGTTCCTTCCAAGCACAGCAATTGTGGACCATTGCCCCTTGTGAATCTCAGAACAGTTCTAGGTAGGGTTTGCCCATCACGCCTGCGCCTCTCGCCCGTATACGAGCAGAGAGAAGAATATATAACCTCACTGGCTTCTGAGCTCTGACATGGCGGCTGCATGTGTAGGGCGTGGTGGGGTCTGGCGTAGGGCTCCTACTGATGTCCTGGTGCGTGAAGAAGAGAGGCCCCCTCTTCCCCGCAGCATTCAGTCCCCCGGTGCAGATCGTCGTCGCCATTACCGACTACACCTTCCTTCATGCGCAAATTCACCTTGGAAGGTACGTACGGTAGCAACGTTAGACCATATATATCGCTATCTAGCCAAAGTTTTTGCTTGCAAATTAATACATCTCTCCCTCTCCCGCCCCCTGTTCCCCCCTCCCTCCCTCTGTGTGTGTGTGTGTGTGTGTGTGTGTGTTAGGAACCAGAATTGGTTCCATCCTGACCATAGCTGTATCTTTTGTGATCTGCAGTGTCGTGGGATCCGTACTGGTGATACTTGGGCTTTATGCCCTCCTGTGGGGGAAGAACAGGGAGGTGCAGAAGTGTGAGGTCCA